>OZ014530.1:126774855-127974855 GCA_963966105.1 Volucella zonaria | reverse complement strand
ATTTCGTGTAAATTGCAAAAAAAATTTAATGTTGGACAATAATTTTCCTTATTATATTTTCTAGGACAACAAAAGAAGAAAAATCAAGACATCTGGGGCAAGAAGAAATAATCTCCCACAGAATACTGCTACCACCAACAGATTGCTTTGGATTGGATGTGGCAAAAGCAGTTGGAAAAGTTTGTTTACATTTTCTTGTCAGTAAGTAAAAACATTTTACAGTAAGAATAATGTGATGCTAACTAATTACATGTAAGTAAAAAATAAGCATTTTAGTTTAGCTATATATTTAATGCCTCTTCTTTGCAGATTCAACATTTTGTTGCAATGGTTCCAACAAAAGCGTTCCCAGGGTGGTACCATCGTGTGCTGCCCAAATGCATGTGAGTAAAATGTATACATTTTAGTTTAGCTATATATTCAATGCCTTTTTCTTTGCAGATTCAACATTTCGAGTGCTATGGTTCCAACTAAAGCGTTTCCATTGTGGAACCATCGTATGCTGTCCAAATGCATGTGAGTAAAATGTATACATTTTAGTTTAGCTATACATTTAATGCCTTTTTCTTTACAGATTCAACACTTGAAGTAAAACAGTTCCGACAAAAGCGTTTCAAGAGGGGAACTACCCAATGCTGACTAAAGACACGTGAGTAAAAAGTATACATTTTAGTTTAGTCACACATTTAATACCTTTTTTTTTACAGATTCAACATTTGGAGTGCAATGGTTCCAACAAAAGCGTTCCCAGGGTGGAACCATCGTGTGCTGTCCAAATACATTGGTTTTTAATGTTTTTAATGTATATCTCGTTATCCTTTTTAAATTAAAAATAACAATGCATAAATTATTGTCAATCTGGTAGACGGCCATAGGCCAAACCGTGATATACTTAGCATATATTGAATTGAATGTAATGAATTTAAATTGAAAATAAAAGTCATATTAAACTAAACACTACTTAATGCCTTTTTCTCGATTTTTGTTTAATTTTTTTATTCAATAAATAGAAATAGTTTTTTCTTTCTTGGATTATGCAATTCCACACCATCTTTGAGGTATGCGTAGCGGTGCGTTAACCGATTTGTTTTTTACTGGGTGTTCGGTTTCCCCTGTAGGCCTATTGCACCCATTCCGCATTCTGAAAAGTGAAGAATAAAAAAAAGATTTAAGCTAAAAAGATTACATAAAAAAGAACGTTTTATTTTTTTTTTTGTAAATCAAGTGGAATTGTGTGTAATATATGTACATATGTATTCATGTGATTAACCAATAAAACTTCAATTCTTTTATGAGAACAACTTTTGAGTGTCTACTGCCATGAATCCCGAGGGGCGTTCAATATATTCTCGGTATCGATATGAAGGAAAATGCGAATTCAATTTAAATTGTTTTTATTTTTCAATATAATCTCCCCTAACATCAATGCATTTGTTATATCTTGAGATAAGCTTTTTTAAACCCTCAAAAAAATAAATTTCCTCCTCCTCCATTTATTGCCGACTTGAGTTCTTCATCATCCGAAAATCTTTTTCCACGAAGACATTTTTTCAAATCCGGAAACAGGAAATAATCACTAGGGGCAAGGTCTGGACTATAGGGTGGATGTTGGATTTCTTCGAAACCACAATCTCGCACAGCAGCCTTGGAAACTCGCGCCGTGTGAACAGGAGCGTTGTCATGAAGAAGCAACACACCCGCTGCGAGTTTACCCCGTCTTTTCTTTTTAATTTCCTCCCGCAAATTATGCAAAGTGGAAGCGCTGGATGTGGCGTTGATGGTTTCACCTTTTTTTTTGTACTCAATGAGCAAGATTCCCTTTGAGTCCCAAAAAACTGTGGCCATGAGCTTCCCGCCAGACGGAGTGACTTTGAACTTCTTTATGCCACTGCATGGACTTTTGTTTCCTTTCAGGGTCATAGTGGTGGACCCATGTTTCGTCCCCAGTAATAATTCGATCCATAACACCGTCCGCGTTCTCACTACACATCTCCAAAAGCTCTCTACAGCATGCGATTCTCACTTTTTTCTGAGGCGCTGCACCCACCTTGCACTGACCTTTGAAAGGTTAAGATGGTCGTGAAGAATGGTGTGAATGGTACCAATTGAAAGCTTGGTGATCTCTGCCATAATTTTCACCTTTATTCGGGCATCCTCAAGAACAAGTTTTTCGACTTCTTTGATGCTTTCTCCCGTACAAGCAGTAGCCGAGGCGCCGGAGCGGGGGTCGTCTTCAATGCTCTCTCTGCCTCTCTTGAACTCACTTGACCACTTTTGCACAGTTGATAATGAAGGTGCGGAACCCTGGTAAACAGCCACCATCTCTTCATGAATAGTTTTTTGACTTTTTCCTTGCTTAGTGAGAAATTTAATTACAGCGCGATGCTCAAGTTTCACCATCATCGTCTCAGTTGCCATTATGATTCTGTTTAACTAGAGATAAAACGCGAATTAATAATCACATTTATATGAAATTTTACATGAATGCACTAAAATAATAGTATTACTTGATAAATAAGTCAATTTATATATACAACCACAGCTTCACCCCGATACCGAG
Organism: Volucella zonaria; assembly: GCA_963966105.1. Taxonomy (NCBI): domain Eukaryota; kingdom Metazoa; phylum Arthropoda; class Insecta; order Diptera; family Syrphidae; genus Volucella; species Volucella zonaria. Next base: position 127,972,295 of record OZ014530.1, on the reverse strand, counting down.
AATAGTTTGAACGCCCCTCGTTCGCTTCAGCGACTTCACGTCTTTTTATTGTTGCTCTAGTGGTGGTGTTCTAGGTTCCAGGCTTTTTAACAAGCAGTGGTTCACATCAATCTATTCAAGATGATTGTAGGACTGTTAAATGGTTGATTGCCGTTTTCATTCTCCCAAATTGCACTGCTTAATCGTAGTCTGACTTTTCTTTTCTTCACGAGACGTATCGGGGCAAAGTTCATCTTCGATTTGGAGGTCTTCATCGCTCACCATGTATTACAAACCATTCGTTATCAATTTCGTAATCATCATCCTCTGATTTGTCATTTTCATCTTCGCTTCAGTTAAGTGATGCGCCTGGTTCCTCTTCCTTATTCGAATCAGCTTCGTAATCGAAGAATTTCTATGAAAAAGAAAGAACCGATAGGTCGATGATTGCATACATATTAGTGGAAAATATAAATAATGAGAACATACCTTATTTGTAGCAAACAGCCTTCTTGGGGTTATCAGAGTGCATGCATGCACATCATGTCCATGTCTCGTAAAAAGTTTGTCGGTGATTTTCACGGAGAAAGTAGAATTTAATTTTGTAAAAAAATATTCTTACTATGCATAATACAAACTTACCTGGCTTCCTCGCATCCTGGACGATACAAATGGATGTAGGTCTTGCATCCTAAACGACATTTCTTGTTTTTTTCCATTTTGTAGCTCTATAACATAAAAATGACTTAGTTTTATTGAATTAAAACAATAGAATTTTTTTTACTTACATATTTGCTCCTTCTTCAATAAAATATTGACATTTGTTCAGTTCACCACGGTGTGGGTAAGTTTTTCGCTTCACCCTGAATGCTTTCATTAGGAGAGCATGTTCCGAAAAAATGTAAATTATTCATGAATTATAAATTGGATTATTAGATAAGATGGAAAATACATATGTAACTGTATTATAATTCAATTATTGTATTAACTTTTCATACGAAGTAATAGATAAGGATTAACGATTATTTTGACTGTTTAAATTTGTAAAAATATAACTTTACACAAGCCTTTTGCAAAATTGAATTTAAAATATTGGTAATAGCAACAAACAAAACAATAACCAAAATTAGTGCTTTATAAGCCCATTTGGTACAATTATTGAAAAATTTTAGCTTATATTTAATATACTCGTATTACTAACGCAACATTTTCAAATTCGTTGCTCAGTTTTTGCATCAAAAAATTTCCGAGGAGAAAAAAAATGTGTAAGCACAACCTTTCACAAATATCACGTTGTAATGCTAAAATTTGGCGGGATTGTCGTGAATGTGGAAAAAAGCAGCGGCCTATCGAAAGCAGCGTACCTAGTATGTAGAGGGACACAACGAACTGAGTATAAATCCTATACCGCTAGAAGGGAACTTTTCGACAGCGAAGCAAATAAAAAAAAGAAAAGACTTTGCTGATGAATACAAAAACAAATTATTTGACTTCCAGGATTTTTTATTGGGTCTATAACTTAATTCGTGCGGTTTGCTAAGAGATGACGTAACTTGTATTATTCCATTGTTATTATTCTATTGGAACATGCGTTGGAAAGCTACTGTCATGGTACGTCATTTCAGTATATGTCTATGTCATTCATTTGAAGCGTAAACAACAATATTTTTTTTTCACTCAAATATGTCGAACTTTGTGCTTGAAAAAGTGTTTTTGCGGGGAGTTCTTCTTCATTACTTTAATATGAAGAAAACTGCTGCCGAAAGTCATCGTATTTTGGTGGAAGTTTATGGTGAACATGCGCTAGCTGAGCGAACGTGCCAAAAGTGGTTTGCACGATTTAAAAGTGGTGATTTTGGCTTGGAAGACGATGAAAGTCCTGGGCAGCCAAAAAAGTTTGAAGATGAAGAACTGGAAGCATTATTCTATGAAAATTGTTGCCAAACACAAGAAGAGCTCATGGAATCTTTGAGTGCCACTCAAGCAGCCATTTCAAAACGTTTAAAAGCAGCTGGATACGAGGGCGGGTCAATAAGTCCGTGACTTTTGGATTAAAACACAGATTTTTTGATAAAAAAATAATTTTATTTTTCAACGTAGTCTCCCTTGAGCTCTATACACTTTGTCCAACGCTTCTCCAATTTTTTTATCCCTTCCAAAAAAATGATTTGTCGAGGTCCTCTCGCCTTTGTTTGCGAGATGACTTCATCATTGGAGTCAAATCTTTTTCCACCAAGCCATTTCTTCAGGTTTGGGAACAAGAAGTAGTCGCTCGGAGCCAAATCTGGAGAATAGGGTGGATGAGGGAGCAATTTATAGCCCAATTCATGGATTTTTGCCATGGCAACTGCACATGTGTGCACCCTTGCATTGTCTTGGTGGAAAAGAACTTTTTTCTTGGCCAAATGAGGTCGTTTTTTTTTCAAATCGTCATTGAATCGGTCCAATAAGTTGGCATAATATTCCCCATTGATTGTTCTTCCCTTTTGAAGGTAGTCAATGTGGATTATCCCGCGTGCATCCCAAAAAACAGTCGCCATAACTTTATTGGCTGACAAACCCACCTTGGCCTTCTTTGGCGCCGATTCACCCTTAGAAACCCACTGTTTTGACTGTTGTTTGTTCTCTGGTGTGTTGTGATGGATCCATGTTTCGTCCACGGTTACAAAACGGCGCAAAAACTCCTCCATATTGCGATTAAACAACGCCAAACCTTCCTGTGAAGTTGTTACACGATTGCGTTTGTGGTCGACTGTGAGCAAACGCGGCACCCATCTTGCGGAAAGCTTTCTCATGCCCAAGTGATCATTCAAAATTGAAACCACTGAGCCATGCGAGATCCCTACGGCTTCCACAATCTCTCGCACTTTCAATCTTCGGTCGGCCAACACCATATCGTGAATTTTTTCGATTGTTTCGGGTGTAGAGACCTCAACTGGGCGTCCAGGTCGTTCGGCATCTTCAGTGCTTGTACGGCCACAACGAAATTCAGTAAACCATTTTTTTACCATTGAAATCGATGGTGCAGAGTCCCCATAGTATTTATCAAGCTCAGCCTTGGTCTCGGTAATGGTTTTTTTTCGCAAGAAATAATGCTTAATAAGCACACGAAATTCACTTTTTTCCATTTTCTCCTGAAATTAGTGAGTAGTCTGATAAAAATAGTTGTCAAACACAAACTAACTGACGCAGCAAGTTTAAATTTTGACAGGAGTCAACTGACAGATGCCTGTTGACAGGAGCAGTGTTGCTGTTTCAGTAAAGAGGTCAGAAATTCAAAATTCACGGACTTATTGACCCGCCCTCGTATATTCAAAAGCAAGGAAATTGGGTTCCACATGAACTCAAGCCGAGAGACGTCGAAAGGCGGTTTTGCATGTCCGAAATGCTGCTGGAACGCCACAGAAGGAAGTCATTTTTGCATCGGATTGTTACTGGTGATGAAAAATGGATCCATTACGACAACCCCAAGCGCAAAAAATCATATGTGAAACCCGGCTAACCAGCCAAACCAACGGCAAAGCCGAATATCCATGGCGCGAAGGTAATGCTCTGTATTTGGTGGGATCAGATGGGTGTGCTGTATTATGAGCTTCTAAAACCGGGTGAAACCATCAATGGACAACGCTACCGAACACAATTTATCCGTTTGAAGAGAGCAGAGGCCGAAAAACGCCCGGAATATGCGACCAGACACGAGGCAATAATTTTCCATCATGACAACGCTCGGCCCCACGTTGCTATTTAGAAATCAGTGGATGGGAAGTCTTACCCCACCCGCCTTATAGCCCAGACCTTGCCCCTTCTGACTACCATTTGTTCCGGTCGATGCAGAACGCCCTCACTGAAATACGGTTCACATCAGAGCAGAATATCAAAAATTGGTTTGATTCATTCTTGGCTGCCAAGCCGGCGCAGTTCTTTTGGGATGGAATCCACAAATTGCCAGAAAGATGGGAAAAAGTCATAGCTTCAGATGGGCAATACTTTGAATAATACTATTGTACATGTTTTTCTTAAATAAATGTTCAAATTTTGAGAAAAAAAACGCACGAATTAAGTTATATACCCAATAGAATAGTCAAAATTTAACATTTATGGATCGAATAGGTCTTCGAAAGCATGAGGGCAACCAAATGAAGCTTTGAATCCAAAAACACAAGGAAAAAAGTAAAGCGCGGCGATGGTGGTTGTGTGATATGGGGCCAAATGTCCTTTTTTGGGATCGGTAATTTAGTCATAGTCATTGAGAGCATGACAAAAGAAGTATACTAAAACATTTAGCAGGAAAATTTACTTCAAAGTACATAAACAATGCTTATCCCTCACTTGCTAGTAACATCAACACAACGCTCCGATCTTAACCAGCTCTCTTGGGAACGTCTTTGGAATCATTTAAAGAAGAGCTTACATGTCATTACATCAAAGCCTCAGTTAAAAGCCCTATTTTTAGCGGAATTATAAGATTTAACATGTGCATATCTGGAAAAGTTGACGCATTCCGTGCCAAACCGCCTTAAAGATGTTAAAAGCATTAACCCTCCGATGAGTGAATAATTTTTTTCGCTTTATGTGGTGAATAGGTCCCTGGGGACTTACAACCGTTTTCGACTATAATACCTGCAAAAATTTGAACTTTTCGACCTTTTAAAAAGCAAATTTTATTGTTAGGCCATAATATATTAATGAAAATCAATTTTACCATTAACTTTTAATCTTTGTTATTTATTTTTCACAATATATATAATTTTACATGTGTTATGTATTATTACCACTACATTCATTGCATCTATATATTTGCTGCGAATGTTCCAGGCATACGGGTTTTCTGCAGTTATGACATAGAGCCCTAGTCTTTCGTTGGCGTTTGTTTAGCCTACGGGAGAGGTAGCTGGATGGTCTATTTGATTTTGGTGCGAAGGCAGATACATCTCCGTGTACTGGCATTTGAGTCATGACTACACCAAAAGCTTCCATCGCATTCCGTATTTTAGGGTATTTATATACGTGATGGTTATTAGCACGAATTTTCATGTTGGGCATGGCTAATTGTTTAATTAGTACGTGCCGGAACGAACGCCGTTTGTCAGTATGTTTGATTCGAGCCAACATATGAACAGAGTGTAACATCACTTCCGTGAAATCCAAATAACGTGCTAAGTACCGGGGTCCTATTTTTACAAAATTCCTTTAGAATAAATATTTTATTCGCACGTACTGTGCCTACATATGCGGTTCTCTGCGTTAAAAGTGTCATTGTCAAATCCATCGTAGTAAAAAAATTATCTGCAATTCCTGCACAACTTTCTGCTCTTGATTCACCTTGTATACAGTGCTTTTACTGTATACTCTTACTTAATAGACAATGGTTCTGTACCGTGACTATTGGTGGTATTGAATTGAGATAAGTTGGCAGCCTTCCAAGCAGACTCACTTGGAAAATTAAAGGTCTTGGTTAACTGTCGAATTATATCTGCTTCTTCAATGTTTATTGGGCGATATTTATACAAGAAATTTGCTTACTCTAACAACAATACAAAAATATACAATACGACGAATTTGCTTACTTTAGTATAATTCTTAGCTTACTCAAATATTATTAATTAATATGACATACAAAAAATAATAAGTGCGAATGTGCAATTTTGCTTATTTTGCAAAAACAATTGTTTACGTAGGGTGCAAGTTAAGTTTTGTGCAAATATAGTGCAAACATGAATGTAAGTGAACGGAAGTATGTACAAAAAAAAATAAAGAAAATACAGGTGTTAAGTTGCATCCACGTTTGGGTTGAACTCAGTTCAATATCAGGCATGTGGGTGATCCGATTCAATGTCGGGCAACTAGCAATTGGATGCCGGCGCACTGTGAATACTGACTGTACTCAAGATCCTGCCCCCCATTGAACTGTGTTCAATCGTTCTGTTGATAGATGACTGTTGGCTCGGCTGTTGAAGTCCTCTTGGAGATGGAATAGGATATTCTGTTCGTCTACGGATACATCGTCTGGATTTCCAAATTAAGAATACAATGAGTCCGATCGCTAGGAGTAACCCGGAAGAGCTGAGAGCAGTATGTCGGATATTATGCTGTTGGATTTGATATGGTAACTCCAACTGTTGGGAACTGATCTGTTTACGTATTTCTTGCAACTCTGCTTGATAAGTGCTGATAATTGGAGCACTGTATTGAAGGGCGACTGTATGGTCCACATTTGTGAGGTCTATATCTCTGCTTAGTCTGGTGTATGCCACCCGCATGTTGTTCGAGTAGACGCGATGAGCTTGAATCGTTAATGGATCGTGCTTGACAATACAATTTGGTTTCAACTTCAGAATGCCACTTCCTTCAATTGTGATCAGTGAGGAACGGTGATTGCATACTATGTTCAGCCTTGTTCCTTTGATTACCGCGTAGATCCATTGATTTGTCTTAGGAATTTGTGTCCACACTGAAGTGGTTTTAATAGTTTTTAATTTGCATGTTGATAAATATGTTGTTCAGGAAGTTCAATTCGCACATGCTGATGTTGGCTCCAGGTCGGTAAATTGGATGAGATTGGGTACATAAATGGTGTGTATCTTCTATGTGATTGCATATAGATAGTTCGTCTTCTGACATTGGGTAATATTGATCGTGATGAGCACTCATCGCCAGTAACGTTGATGAAGGATCTATGACTATTAGTACATTGTTGACAACTGCCGGAATTGAAATGAGCTTAAATATCAAAAATTCGTCCAGGCTAATCAATGGTAATTTAACCTTGAATATCACATAATTTGCTGTGATCCGCCCTTCTGTTGACATCAATTTGTAAAGTTGCAGCGTGTTTTCTGGTTCCACTGGAAGACGAAGTTGTAGTGGTAGATGGTTCTTAATTTTAATGAGTTCTTGTTTCAATTGCTGAGGTGAAATCAATAAATGATGAATTCTTCCATGATGAGTGTCTGATAACACGTCTAATATAGATGCTTGAGAGCGCTGTAGATTAGCAACTATTAATGTAGTGTAGATTGACCAAGAAGAAAACAATTGCTGAACCTTAATCTGATACATCTCGTTGGTGAAATTATTTATACGATTAGTTATTTGTTCTAGCTGTATTACGAGTGAATTGTGCCTTCTGAGCGAATCTGCTTCGGTAAGTTTCATTACGTTCACAGTGGAATCTAATAGTGACGTGTTGTTCTCCAATAACATTTGAATAAATCTTTTCAATATTTCTATCCATTTCTTCAGCATATCGAGAATCAAGCACTCCAAACAGTGAGTTCGCGACATTGCCAACGATGTCAAGCGCCCCTCTTCTGACCTTCCTCGAAGTGCGCGTAGTCCTAAGTAGTAAATTTTCCTCGGTGAGTTCCTGGTTGATAAATTGAAATTGCTGAACAACTTGAGTACATAGACTTTTTGATGAAATTTGCTGGCAAAGATGATCCAATATTTTTGTACTATTTTTGAAAGTTTCAAATTCTCTTCTGTAAGGCTCAAGGTTGTAGTAAACTACTAGATTCCATGTGTTCTGTATCAATTTAATGGTTCCTTGACCTTCAAAATGTATTCCCGGATGTGATTCGAATTTGTTGACTTCTACCTCATTTGCCGTACTCATTGGCATATATACACAGGCCAGCAATGATGCTACTAAGGCGGTACCAAATGATAATGTTTTCTTTCGTTTGTTTGGAGGAGGGCTATCCAGTAATCTTTTACCCTTCGATTTGTTTGCTGATGAGTTAGCTATTTGGTCTTCGTCGTTGTTGTGCTGTTTGCTACAATTTCCTATCCCTGGATCGGCTTGAGATGACTGATGTATTGGCAGTGGCGCCAATCGGTGTATAGCACGACGAAACACACCAGAAGCCGTGTGTACGTCAGCTACCCTGACTAAGCCATCGGGTCCTTTAACTGTATTGATTATTCGTCCTAATGGCCATTTAAGACTTGGTTGATTGTCTTCCTTGACTATAACCATCAGACCTGGCTCTTCGTTTTGACATTTCTCTTTCCACTTGTACCTGTGTTGTAGCTGGCTTAGGTATTCGCTAGACCAACGCCGCCAGAATTCATTTTTGACAGAAGACACAAGTTTCCATCTTATTAGAAGAGCAGACGATTCTGGTTTAGCTGATTGGTCAATGTTGCTGGTCATTGGTTCGCCAATTAGGAAGTGTCCTGGAGTGAAAGCAGTGAGATCATTCGGAGAAGATGACATTGGAGTTATTGGTCTAGAGTTCAATATAGCCTCGACTTCTACGACTGCTGTTTCGAGCTCTTCATAAGTCAATGAAGCAGAAGCCAAAACGTGTTGTAACAAATGCTTGGCTGACTTGACCGCAGCTTCCCACAAACCTCCAAAATGAGGTGATCGGGGTGGAATGAAGCTAAAGTCACATCCTTTCGCTGTGCATATAGCTGTAATTTGTTCCTTTTCCTTGGTTGAATCAATGAATTGTTTCAGCTCCATCAATTGATTTCTAGCTCCTACAAAGTTTGTGGCATTGTCACAGTAAATGTTTTTACAGTGACCTCGTCTCGCCATGAATCTTTTTAATGCACCAATGAATCCCTGAGAAGTTAGGTCGCTTACGAGTTCCAGATGACAGGGCTTCGTTGCAAAACAGCAGAAGACCGATATATATGATTTTTGGGGTCGTTTTCCTCTAAGCTTATAGTGTGTTCATATGGGTCCGCAAAAATCAATGCCTGTGTTCAAAAATGGTCGCGCTGGTTGTATCCTGTCAGCTGGAAGACTTCCCATCATTTATGACAAAAGCTTTGGTCTGGAACTTGAGCAAAACACGCAGTTGTGAATGATCGAATGAGCGAACGTTTTGCCTTTTATTGGCCAGTATCTTTGTCGAGCGATTGCCAAGGTAGTTTGCGGTCTAGCATGCTTATTCTCCTGGTGAATTCCCATTAGCAACAGTTTCGTGTATGGATGAGAATAGGACATCAGTACTGGATGTTTTGCGTCATACTGTAAGGCAGATGACTCCAGTCGTCCACCAACGCGAATGATGCCTTCTTGATCTAGAAATGGTGTAAGAGTTGCTAGCGGACTGTTCTTTGAAACTTCATGGTGTCTTTGGAGATGAATTATGTCATCTTTGAACTCGACCTTCTGCATCAATCTAATCAAAATTTTCCAGGCTTGATCAAGTTCGTTACTGTTGAGAGATGCGTCCCGATTGTTGCCCTTGTCAATATCGCATTGTTTGTTCCTTGGTCTCTTGACTCGGAGCATGTATGAAATGATGCGTATTGCTCCGTGAAATGAGTTTCGATGATTGAGAGTGCCTAAAAGATCGTAGTCTGGTAATGGCTCAGATACAGCTGGCAGAGCAATATTTTCTTGATGAATTTCTGCTCTATGCAAAAACCTCGGTCCATAAAACCATAGAGTATGATTTTCCAGTAATTCTGGTGCTATTCCCCGTGACAGTACGTCAGCTGGATTTTCCTTAGAGCTTACGTGTCGCCATTGTTGCGGAGCTGTGAGTTCTTGTATTATAGATACTCGATTGGCAATGAACGTTGGAAGTGTGGCTGATGATGACGTGTTAATCCAATTAAGGACTATCTCTGAGTCGGTCCATAAATAGATTTTATCTTGTTTAATTTCTAAATCAGTTTGCAGCCGATGAATTAGTTCTGCCGCCAGCTTGGCTGCACACAGTTCTAGACGTGGAATAGTACATTCATGTGATATTTTGGTTTTCTTGGCAGGGGCTATTCTGGATTTGGAGCATAGTAGGCGTACTGTAATCAAATTGCTCTTGTCCTTCGATCGGACGTAAGTTACTGCGCCATAAGCTTTTTCGGACGCATCCGCAAATACGTGAAATTGAACATTCTTAGGTATTTTGTGAGAAAAGATGTGCCTGGGTATTTTGATGTTGTGTAGACCCTTTAAGCCTTCTCCATATTTCAACCACGTAGCTTGCATTACTTGTGGAAGTGCTGCATCCCAATCGTATTTAAGTTCCCATAACTGTTGTAAAAATATTTTAGCTGTAACTACAATTGGGCCCATAAGTCCGAGAGGATCGAAAAGATGAGCAATATCTGAGTATGCAGTCCGTTTAGTTACACGCTCTTTACCGACCCATGAAGATTTAATGCAAAAGTTGTCAGATTTTGGTAACCAAGTCATTCCAACTGTTTTGACATGTTCTTCGATGCTGGTGTCGAAATTCAATTCGGTTTCGCGATCATTGTTTGGTATGTTTTGTATGAGTACTTGATGGTTCGCGCACCAATGATGATCTTGAGTACAGTCAGTATTCACGGTGCGCCGGCATCCAATTGCCAGTTGCCCGACATTGAATCGGATCACCCACTTGCCTGATATTGAACTGAGTTCAACCCAAACGTGGATGCAACTTAACACCTGTATTTTCTTTATTTTTTTTTGTACATACTTCCGTTCACTTACATTCATGTTTGCACTATATTTGCACAAAACTTAACTTGCACCCTACGTAAACAATTGTTTTTGCAAAATAAGCAAAATTGCACATTCGCACTTATTATTTTTTGTATGTCATATTAATTAATAATATTTGAGTAAGCTAAGAATTATACTAAAGTAAGCAAATTCGTCGTATTGTATATTTTTGTATTGTTGTTAGAGTAAGCAAATTTCTTGTATAAATATCGCCCAATAAACATTGAAGAAGCAGATATAATTCGACAGTTAACCAAGACCTTTAATTTTCCAAGTGAGTCTGCTTGGAAGGCTGCCAACTTATCTCAATTCTGGTGTTCTAGTTTGTACTGGAAATACCACCAATAGTCACGGTACAGAACCATTGTCTATTAAGTAAGAATATACAGTAAAAGCACTGTATACACACCTCATGTTACTGATCCTGCTCCTTACCAGAGTAAATCATTCCTTTCAATGGAAAGTGTGATTTGGAGTCACACAACCACCATACTTTTATGCCATATTTAGCCAGTGTTGAAGATATATATTGTGTAAACCTCGTACGACCTCTGTACGGAAACAGTTATTCATCGACTGTCGAAGAATCGTGTGGTATGTAAACCGCTTCTAGGTTCGCTTGCATCATTGTCCAGACATCATCAATTGCCGCTGTCTTGCTACTTTTTTGGCGTTCTGTGCGAGTGTTGACGTTGTCAAAGCGGATACATTTCTTCATAAACAAAAACCGGTCCAAGGGCATAGCAGCTTTATAAATAGGTGCATGGGAAGCACCCCATAACTCCTTGACTGGCTCATTATTTGATTGGCACAGTCCAGCATGCAATATTATTGCCAAAAATGCATCCATCTCCATCATATTGAAAGGTTGCCACTGTTTTTGTTTCTGAGGGTGAGCATCATTCCATTCTTTGGTCGCTTGTTGTCCTTTTCGGTTTGTTTCTCGTGAAATAAGCAATGCAATCGGCTCCGTGATAATGGACTTGAATATTTGTAGCAGATCATTTGCTGTTATCAATGGGCCCGGGTTTCTTTGGTTAAAATTCCCTACATTATGAGCACGAATTCGTGAGCTTGGTGGCTGAGTTTTCATCAAAATGGTGCCATCTTTTGCTGTATAGGAGTCATTACTATCAAGTACAGCATCATCAGCCTCATTTTCTGATTCATCGTCTTCTTCTTCGTCTTCATAATCTATGCTGATCTCGTTTTCGCAATCTGAGTCTCCAATAGAAATGTGTTGGTATGTCGGATCTGCTTCTTCATCGTCATCATCATTTGCGAATGGACTGAAAACATTTTGCTCATCTGCCTCATCAAATGTACGAGCTAAACTTTCGAATTCAATATTTTCACTCTCCACTATCTATAATATGAATAAATCTAACGTAATTTCTAACAAATAGTACAAAAACAAGTAAAAAGCAAACTTACTTTAAACGCTATGTATAGTAATTCAGTTTTTCCAAAGCGAAGTAATATCATTATATTTTCTGGACTCTCTAAAAGATACTTGAAAAATAAATCGCAGACACAGATTCTGGAGATACTTAATAAATTAACCGCAGACACAGATTCTGGAATTTCCCATAATTACGAGTGGTAAAAAAGAATCATACAAAAATTGGTTAACCCCAAGAAAGTACATAATAAAAGTAAAAAGAATGAAATTATGCATCGATCACTTTGATTATTTTTTTAAAACACAGAAAACAATATGCTTCTGGAATACATGTTGGGTCGAAGGTACGAGTATCATGCTTTGCAGGAAATGGTCATAAAATCGCTTCAAAAATCAAAAAGGTCCCCAGGGACCTATTCACTCGTCGGAGGGTTAATTCAGTCTATAATTGTACTCGTATATTAGATATTTATAAACACAATAACAATCTTAGTTGATATTGTTATTTCGTTGCACACTTTGTTGCAGCTGTTGTTGCGCAATCTCATTCCTCCTACCTACCAGTTTTAGGACCTGAGGGTGGACAACTGTTTCTTGCCAATTCCGCTCCGTTAAGATATTAAGTACATTACTATGAAACTTTTTGTCGGCATTGATTTGATCCTTCAGAATCTGCAATTTCTTACACTCGTTTTCCTATCTGCTTAGCCTTATTCTTTTTAGTGTGCTAGCAGCAAAATACGATGAATTCCTGAAATACATTTTACTAAGTCGTTTAATATTGCACTTCTATGTTACGAATGTAATGATTACATTCCATTACATTACCTCTTACTGAGTTCTGTAGCTTCAACTTCTACAAAAGCTTCCAGAGGACTTCCTGTTATGGTACATAATGCGCTCCCGAGGCCGTCTAGTTCCTTTGCTTCTACCAGTAAGTCCAGCGCGGAGCGAATTGTCTTTTCTTCAAGTTCGGATATATTGGAATAGGAATTTGTTCAGATGGCCCGCCACCCTTGTTGATTGTGAACAAATTGTGACTGGATTTTTTTTTTGCTCTGTATTTGAAATCAGTCCAAACCTTCAAAAAATTATCATAAAGTTTCTAGAACATTGTAGGAAATATGCATATAGTAATGCCATACCTTTCTCCACGAACATGCAGACTTGCTCGGCAGCATTTAGGTTTTTTGCCAGGTCACTCCGGAACTTGTTTATCTCCGCCCTCCCCTGAACGGTTTTGGAAACGTAATTTTCCGATATTGAAATGTAGATGATGCTGTTCACATTCAAATGGATATCACAGTATTTAGCCGATAGCACCTTAAATGTTGCTCTTGATTATTTCGCCACCAGATAAGTTGATAATTTTTACGTTTATCATCAACATAAATTTGCGGATACATCTTTGCAATGTCAGCAGTAATAACGGAGTGAGGCAGCCGGATATGTTAAAAAGTTCATCTTGAAATACTGTATGAAGAATGTTATTGAGTGAAATATTAGATGTGGTTTTTGCAGAGGCGTCGAACACTACTCTCAATTTTGTAGAACTACTATCCGGCTTCATCACGCTATTGTGCGGAAGAAAACAGTGGTTTGGTGCTATAGAGTTGCAAATGACTTCGTCCGTGTGTCCGAGTCTCTGATATTATTCCATGAATGCATTATATTGCGGGTGCAGCTGTGGCTTCATCAGCGTTCTTTCGATTGATAGGAATCGTCCTTTGATATCCTTTGACTGGCCTAAGGTTTTTGGATCATCTGAGAAAGGTATGACAGAAGACATAGAGGACATAGATAGGCAAAAAGAAGTTGTAATCCAAAAACACAAATTATAAAAATAATGCGCAGGAAATATTGACCACATATGCCAAATGTGCAAAAAAGAAACACAAGAGTGTGAAATCTGAATTACAAATAAATACGAACGCAGACCAAACAAAAAACCGATCGGAGCTGCACCAATACCAAATCATGTAAGCGAACACATACATTTAGGCTTATTTTACATGGACGGAAACAAATAATCAGGACAACTGATAAATACTCAAAATACTGCTGCATACGAGAAATTCCGAGAAAAAAAAATACATGCAAATACATTGACGAAATATTATCACAAATTTATCCAAACGCCAAGTTCGTAATCACCAACAATGAATCATCATTCACGGGTATATGCGCGAAACAGATTTACGAAAAACTAAAAATTGTACAATACATACAGTAACACCGGTATTTTATTCCACAACCAACGGTCAAGTTGAGCGTACACACAGAACGCTGATCGAACTCGCTAGAGTCCTAGCACAGGAAAATAATTCTTCACCAGAAGACGAAATCTTTAACGCGGTGCGACAATATAACAAAACAATACATTCAGTCACAATAGAGAAACCCGAAAACGTGTTCTTCAATCGAGGAGGGTATCCTGATATAAAACAAAAACTAAAGGTAAATCAAAATAAAGTATTTTTATATCACAACAAAAATCGTAAGAGTATCATATACAAAAAAGGAGACGTTATACACTCTAAAACACACCGTCGCAACAAAACCCTACGAGAATACGCCAAACACGTAGTAAGAGAAGACAGAGGAGACACAATACTAACAAATCACGGTACGATTATACACAAAGACAGTATACGAGTGCAAGCATGTAAGGAATAATAATTTTATTTTTTATCTCTGCCGTTTTCTGCGACAACCTAATTGACTTAAAGGACAAAAAAAATGTGTAATGATAGAAACAGACCCAGTATACGTATATCAGGAAACCACGCTCTTATACGAGTACCATGTAGTACGATCCGCATATAATTTACTACAGAACTCGGCTGAACAAGTGTTAATAAGCAACATAGAGACACTCAAGTCGCAGTTACTTCCTGATACCTTTAGAATTAGACGATCACTTTTCTTGGGTCAGCTCTTAAAATTATCACGGGTACACCTGATCATGACGACTTAATCGAGATCAATATAGGATTAGATATGTTGATAGAAAACAATACTCGTAAAAATAGAAAAAAACAAAAGAAAATAAACTCACAGTTTGAAAAAATATTAAGGACTTTCGATCCTAAAACTTTATCAAAGGATGTAGTGATTACCGAAGTATATAATGAACACTGGCCTCCATGATCCTGTGATCTCACACTCTTAGATTACTTTCTTTAGGGATATGTGAAGTCATTAGTCTATGTCGATAAACCAGAAACGTTGGACGACTTGGAAGTCAAAATTCGCCGTATTATTGCTGATGTACGGCCCCAGTTGCTCGTTAAAGTTGTCGGAAATTGGACTAAACGACTGCGCTTCATTCGAGCTAGCCGTATCGCGCATATGCCCGATGTCATATCTAAATACTAATGACATAGAATTATCTATTGAATAACGCTTAGATCATAGACACTAACATTAGCCTCAAGTACTCTATTTCATATTGAATTTATATATCTCTAAAAAAACACCCTTTACACGACAAATGTGTTTGAATTTTGTTGAAAAAACTCCACCAATTCCTTAACCCAATATACTATAAAATGTTTGTGTGGCTACAAATGATAGAACTTATTTATTTTAATACAATCGCCCAATTCACAATTTAATCGCTTATTTCAACCACTTTTACTTTTCTTTATTTTTTACTTAAACCACTTTAACACTATTCGTAATTCACATTTTAAACTCCACTTCAAAACTGAATAGCATATCTTGGTGGATGCTGACAATTATACTCCCCTGACATCTTTCGCGAACATTCTGTACCATCCAGCGTTATATACATTTTTCCATTTTGCTAGAGTATTCGTTACAGTTTTCCATTCTTCAATGGTTGAGTCTTCTGCTATTCAAATATGGAAATCTTCTGCTTTTCAAATATATATGACGCTGTTCACATTTTAAGCGATTATCGCACTGCTTCCTCCCTAAAGTTCTTCATTGCTCCTCAACCTCCACCCTGCATCCGGTGGACAACGTCATTAATGCGGGTTATCACCTTGTATAGACCTTCCAAATCCTATTGCAATTTTGGTGGTTTGCCTTTGTTAATGTGTTAGTACGAGTGAGCCTTACCTCTGGTGGGCGGTCTCGCGGTTATGACGAATTTTATTTATCATGGAATAAAAGTTCTGTTGTTGACGGTCTTGAATCGGTCTTTATTTTACAAATTTTCTATTTATATACAAATTACTTATCACTAAATCTTAATACTCGTATCATGGTGTAATGTGTCCTATTCTTACAAAATAAAAGAGTATTTGCTTGTGATACTTTTTTGAAATGACACCCGAAGTTATTGGGTCTCACGACATGCAGGACTATGACACTTGTGTCTACTTTTGTGTCACTTCTTCTTGACATTCGTAGGTATGCATGCTGCTTGCATATTTTGGTCTGTTGTTGTATATTAGGCAGCAACATTCTGGGGCTGCGGCTCATCCAGAAATATTGCTGGCGGTTCAGTGGAATTCATTGATGAGCTTCTGCTTTCAATTGTTCGAGGTGCTGGTTTAGGCTGATGATTAACTTGAATGGTGACATCGGACTTTGATCGTAATTTTCTACTCAATGTCGCAGCTCCTGGAGTAAATATTAGGAGCACGATGTACTCAGTTTATGAATGCTGATGGATTTTATTTGTTCTTATTTCAGGTAAAAACATCTCATGATTTTTCTAAATATTTATATCATGCTGAACCTTAACGACTTGGTTGAACGTTCCTGACGGTAGAACAGGTTCTCTTTCCTGCTTGTGGCTGAAACTCGCTAGCTGCTGAGTAAGGTTTTGAACAGGAAGATTGGATGAATCCAGCCTTGTCACACTTTGTTTTCCCAAGATGATCATTGTGGAGTGATGAATTTTACAATTTGGTTTGAAGTGTGAGGAATCCAGCATCTTTTAACTTGACGGAGTGGATTGTTTATCCACACGTGATATCTATCTGGACCTTATCTGGCGTACTAAATATTCAGGTATAGTCGTGCTATATTCCCGTTACACATGATATAGGTAGGTTCTGCGAATAATTCAGAAGATTCATTTCGCAGGAATTAATAGTTGCATATCGCACCAGTAGAAACCTGGAGATCTCTGTTTGCATGAAGAGAAGAACCTTCGTTTAAAGGGTAGTAGTGACCTCCTTGTACATTAACTATTGAGTAGTAAGCTGATGGAAGAATATATGGTATGTGAACCTTTCATTGTGCCTGTTGGTACTGGAAGAACATTGCACATTTAGAACTCTTCGCTGTAGAGAATCGGCAGTTTCACTTTTATTATAATATTTCGCCCATTTACTCTGGTTTTTGGCTGCAAGATTTTGTACAGCTGAATAATGGGCTAATGATGCCAGTCTCCGTGGATCATTATACTTCGTGGAATATTGTCGTGGACTCCACTAAGCTCCAGTTTGAATTTAACGGGATGTGTTGCTAGGATTATGTCCAACAGAACTCTCTGTGAATTTAGTTAGTAAGTCATTTTTAATATGCTCGGAAATGCAGTCGAAATGAGCATTTCGTATTAAGTAAAATATCATTATTTAATTCAATTAAGTAGTGGCAGTTGACGTACAAATAACTCCAATGTGTTACTACACAAAAATCAGTTTGCTTCCTATAAATTTGATGTACCACAGATTTGTCTTATGTGCACCAAGCATATCTTGAATACTCAGTATTCTGACCAGTAGTTTTTTATATTAAAGGATACTATAGTTTTCGAGGAACGCGAAGATGTAACTACTGGTTTTGTATAACGTCTGCATGTCGTTTATTGGAACAAACAGCTCCTGCTCGAACGTGTTTATTTTTCCTGGATGTATTTCAGTTATTTTACCTAAGCTTCATTTTGTGGTGGTAAGTGAGCGTTTTTACTCTCCTATGGAACCATCTGTTCCTGCTGTTTCCACTTCGACCTCTGTTGGAGTTGGGTAATTATTGGCCCGGGTCTACCCCGGACAACTTTATTAAGCTTATTAACAAGCAAAAACTTGCTTAAAAACTAACTAAGATGTTCTTAACCTAATGGGGTGAGGAGGAATGGTGGACCGGGGAGTTGTTAAGGTGATTGAAAAAGTGAGTTGAGTGTTTCAGGTGAACGGTCGTTTTTTTCTCCGCTCTGATTACATTGTTATTCTCTAGTCAATAAACTTCAAAGTACAAAGACTCATTTAAAAATAAATTAGAATTACATAGTTTTTTCTAAAAAATTTCAAATCTTTGCATATTAACTATGCCGTGTAAATGTGAACTTAAAGTTGAAAGAACTGGGTCAAAAATCTAATGAGCAGTGTGCGAGGTCTACTAACACCCAGCTTGGGTGAATTTACAGCAAAGTGATATTGAATAAATACATTAAAACAAACAATATTCCGTATTGGTGTAATTCGTGTTATCAATGTAGGAGAAAATCAATACATTCACCACCACTTACTCGGCGAAGGGAAAATTTGGTCAGCGCCGTTACTGCATCAAATGTATCATTCTCTTCGTTGGGTACTGTGTCATCTCCCAGTGTTGATAATAACATAAATGTTCCCACTGGTGCTATCACAATCGATGTTCTGTACAACAAAATTATCACTCTTACGAACGAAATCTCCGCTCTGAAGGAAGTTAATTCGAATGCACTACTACTCGTTAACACCCTGAAAGAAGAAAATGAGTGACTTTCGAATAAGATAAACAAACTACAAAGCATTGTAAATTCTTTGCAACAGAAACCTTTGAAGAAATGTGTTGATGTCATCGGTGTTCCCAACGTAAACAATCAGAACGCGTTGGACTCAGTTTTGAAGTTGCTGACGGTGTAAACATTTATCGTGCTATGTCAAGAAGATTGTCAGAAAGCCGCCAAATAACTCAACCTCTACATGCGCACTGAATATTTTGTGTATTAAATTCAAGACGTTGGAACAGAAGCAGACTGTTATCAGCAAAAAAACAAGTATTAAGTTAAAAGCTAGCCTTATCGGGGAAAATTTTTGGGGTAAACAGATTTTTATAAATGAGAGTATTACCAATTTTAATAGAGCGTTGTTTACTAGAGCTAAAAAAATCAAAATAGAGGGACAGTTTTCTTACTTGTGGATTAGTAGAGGAGACATTTTGATGAAAAAACAAGAAGACGATAAGGTACAAAAAAAATTGTTGTTTTGAAGACCTAGAAAAGTTATCCTAATTTTTTTCTTTACTATGTTAAATATAAATAATAACGTACTCCATGATAGCCAAAGCTGTATTCCAAATATTATTCCAGTTTGTAAATTTGAAGATGCGATGTTAAAAAGTGTTTTTCATTCTAATAATTTACGGCTATCCATTATTCACCAAAATATTCGAAGCATGAGCAAAAATTTTGATTTATTTCTAGCCCATCTTGAATCTCTTATTAAGAAGCCTGATTTAATTTTCCTCTCTGAGATTTGGATATTTGAACATGAACTAGAACTTTATAATATACCGGTTTTAATTGGCATGCAAAGTGCGATGATACATATGCAGCAGGAGGAGCTGCTATGTTTGTAAACAATAACTTAGAATATGAGTACTGCAGTTGCAACCTAATAATTGCGAATGTAATTAAAGTTTCTTGCACAATTGATGAAAAAAAATTTATTTTTATTCGCTTTTATAGGTTGCACGAAAAGAGTAAGGTCGTTTTTGTTGAAGAACTGAGTTGTTTATTGGGTGCTGAAAAAGTAAATAACTTTTTTATCTTAGGAGATATAAACTTAGATATCCTGAGTGAATCTCCGATAGTACATGCATATCTATTCGTAATGTCGGCAAATGGGATGCACTCATGTATTGATAAACCAACTCGAATTACACACCCCTCTCAAACGTGCATTGATCATATATTTGGTAGACTTGATCGTTATCCAAATTGCTCGCTTGTCAGTTCGAGCTCGAACTACAAGATTTTTGATCATTATATGACAGGTCTTTTTTTGAATTTTAACAAATAAAGAAATCAAATAACTTATCACACGATAGATCTGTAATTAATTACGATTGACTTATTGCGTGTTTAACCAACGAAAATTGGACAGCCGTCTGTCTTGAAGGAGACCCGTCTATAGCCTTTAATAACTTTTCTAATATTTTAAAAGTTCATGTCGCAACATGTTCTCTGATAATTTCAAGTAGAAATAATAAATTAAAGCGACTTAAACCCTGGAAGTCAGCAGCTTTATTAAAAAGGTGAGTTATAAAAATATATTAGGAATCAAATACAAAAAACATCCCAATAAAACTCATCTTCGTAGTCTCTATGAAAAATTCTGCAACAAAGTTATTGCTGATGTTCACACTTTTAGCTGATGCGTTCAATATCTTCTTTACAAGTGTGGCCTCAAATAAACTTTCTGATGAAGGTTTTGATTCATTAAACTCCCAAGTGTACACTTTTGCTTTTCATCCGATAACATCCTTTGAATTGTATAGAACCATTAAGTTGTTAAAAATATCTTGTTCACCAATGAATTGTATTTATTCGATTGATCTTATAAGAGAATTTCACTCTTTATTGTTGATGTGTTAGCACATACATATTTATAATAAAAGTATTTGTTGGCATCACTGATCTACAACAATGCCCCCAAGAAAGAAGCCACAAAAGGAAGCGAAAGAAATGTCAATACGAACTGGTGTATATATAAACGTCATGAAAAATAAATTATTATAACGTTTGAACCACAGTTCGTACCGGTGTTTTATTTTACGCAAATCCGTTTGCTAGATCCGTTTTTTTTGCAGTTTTTAAACTAGTGGCACAAGACGCCAACGGGAGTGGTTTAGATATCGCGAATTGAAGTAACTCCGATATATTTACTGGCATCAGACGCCAACATTTGGTCCTTCGAGCCGGATTTTTAAGACTGGAAAAACGTCTGGCAGCCAATACTCTTCTACGTGACCGGTACGTAACATGTATGGAAGAATACAAGACACTCGGGCACATGTCAGTCATTGAAGAAAACGAACTTAATAACCCTGGACACTATTTCCTGCCACATCATGCTGTATTGAAGGAGAGCAGTTCAACTACCAAGCTCAGAGTGGTCTTTGACGCGTCGTTCCGAACAGCTGATGGATTATCGCTAAACGATCAGCTTATGACAGGCCCCAAATTGCAGGTCAATGTTATAGACATAATTTTGCGGTGGCGAACTTACCGATTTACTTTCATAGCTGATCTTGAGAAGATGTACCGTCAGATTTGGGTGTCGGAACAGGACTCAAGGTACCAACTCATCTTTTGGCGTAAAACATCCAAGGAACTGTTGAATGTGTATCGCCTAAAAACGGTAACATTTGGAACAGCCTCTGCTCCGTATTTAGCGATCCGGACTCTCAAAAAATTGGCAGACGACACGGAGAATCAATATCCATTGGCAGCGAGAATGATACGAGATGAGATGTATGTCGACGATCTAATCTCGGGAGCTGATACTCTGGAGGAGGCGAACAAAAAAATGCGGGAGATTAGGGCAGCGTTAGAATCAAGCGGGTTTAATCTCAGGAAATGGACCTCCAACTCACAGTTTCTTCTTAAAGACGTAAGGGAAGAAAATCGGGAAGTAAGCTTTTCATTGCCATCTGAGAACGGAGACAAGGTTAAAACACTAGGCATTCATTGGCTCCCTGGAAGCGATGAGTTTTCCTTTAGCTGCGCGCCACCGGCTAGGTCACAACCTACAAAAAGGTTTGTTCTGTCCACGATAGCACGGTTGTTCGATCCTCTGGGATGGATCACACCCTGCATCCTCATTGCAAAATCAATCATGCAGCAACTATGGGTCCGCAAAACATCGTGGGATCAACAAATTGACACCGAAATGCAGGCAGACTGGAACCAATTTTACGAGGAGTTGAAAGTAATAAACGAAGTCCGTCTTCCCAGGTGGATAAGTACTATCGGCAGCTCAAACCGCCGGTTCTGTGACGCATCGGAAAAGGCATATGGCGCCGCCATATATCTGAGAGTCGAAGACGAAGAGGGAAAGGTTCACACGAACTTACTAATTGCGAAGTCAAAGGTGGCACCAATGGCATCCGTAAGTCTTCCACGGCTGGAACTTTGCGGTGCGGTTATGCTGGCAAAGCTAATCCACCATACCATAACCGTTCTCG
This sequence comes from Volucella zonaria, assembly GCA_963966105.1. Classification (NCBI taxonomy): domain Eukaryota; kingdom Metazoa; phylum Arthropoda; class Insecta; order Diptera; family Syrphidae; genus Volucella; species Volucella zonaria. The sequence goes on along the minus strand of OZ014530.1, from coordinate 127,950,309 downwards.
AAAGACCCGAATGGAAAACCTACGCGACTGACTCAACCATCACGCTAGCTTGGATAAACGGCTCTCCGTCAAAATGGGAAACATTTGTGCGTAACAGGGTGGCAGAAATCCAGCGTTTAGTAGAGCCCAGCAACTGGAGACACGTACCGACTCAAGAAAACCCGGCAGATTTAGCGTCTAGAGGCATGCTTCAATCTGCGTTGATCAAGTCAACATTATGGTGGAACGGACCTCACTTTCTACAAGAGGAATGGAACTTTCAAATGCCAGCTCAACCGAATGACTTGGCCATTGAAGAATGCAGGAAAGCCAAGACAATTCATTTCGCAGCCATAACGCCAAACCTGATCAACGAACTCATTCAACGGTCATCAGACTACAACCGACTCGTAAGGGTCATCAGCTATTGCAGGCGATTTGCATGCAACTCAAGGGGTCAATGCTCTAAAAGGGCTTTTGGCTCCCTCCGTCCATCAGAATTGGAGTCAACGGCGAAACTGGTAATTCGATCTGCCCAGGAAGAGATGTTTCCAGGAGGGATCCCTAAGTCCAGAGGTATGGTACCCTTGAACCCGGTTCGAGACAGTGTAGGAATTCTCAGAGTGGGAGGAAGGCTCCAAAATTCTGATCTCGCGTATGACCAGCAACATCCCATCATACTGGAGCCATCACATCATTTAACCAACCTGATCATCAGAGATGCTCACCAAAGAACACTGCACGGAGGAATTCAGCAAATGGTGAGTTACCTGCGCACCAAATTCTGGATACTTGGAACAAAGAGAGCAGTCAAACGGTTTGTTCACCAATGCGTCATTTGCTTCCGCTTCCGTCACAAAAGGGCTCAGCAACTGATGGGAGAACTTCCGGCATCTAGAGTTCAAAGATCCCGACCCTTTTCCCACACGGGTATCGACTACGCGGGGCCAATTACCGTACGATCATGGAAAGGTCGCGGAGCCAAGTGCTACAAGGCGTACTTGGCTATTTTTGTGTGTTTGGCCACTAAAGCCATTCACTTGGAAGCAGTAAGTGACTTGACGACACAAGCCTTTCTAGCAGCTTTCAGGCGATTCACGGCACGGCGAGGAATCTTCAGCAAGGTTTTTAGCGATTGTGGCAGCAACTTCGTGGGAGCTGAAGTAGAATTGCGTCGTCTCATGAAGGAGGCTGCCCACGACTGGAAGGAGATCGCGGATGTATTAGCAACACACGGGACACAGTGGAAGTTTATTCCTCCTGCGTCTCCCCACTTCGGAGGTCTGTGGGAAGCCGGGGTGAAAAGCGTGAAACATCACTTCAGGCGGATAGTCGGAAACGGAACACTGACCTACGAAGAGCTCGCCACCCTGCTATCCCAAATCGAAGCGTGCCTCAACTCAAGGCCCCTTTGTCCATTGTCTGAAGACCCTGATGACTTTCAAGCGCTAACCCCCGGCCACTTTCTCATAGGTGAGGCAATAAATACTGTTCCAGAGCCAGATCGAACAATGGGAAAACAAGGAGCCGTCGATCGATGGAAAACTGTGCAACTGCACTTACAAGGATTCTGGCACCAATGGCAAAAGGAGTATCTGGCTCGCTTACAGCAACGTCCGAAATGGCTTAAGCCTCAACAACAACTCAAGGTCGATGATTTGGTTCTTTTGCGTGATGAACGACTTCCGCCAGCAAAATGGAGTCTTGGCCGAATACAAAAGACATATCCCGGAACCGATAAGCTAGTCCGAGTAGTCAAGGTCAAGACGCAGCAAGGAGAATTCAAAAGGCCAATCACCAAGCTATGTCCCTTTCTTCATTATTTACATGCAAAGAGAATCTCATTAGTGGATATACGTACAGATTTGACAAAACAAGAACAAGAACAAAAGGAGACAAAACGTAAACAAAGTGATCGTGCTGTCCTTTGGCGGTTCCCACATGACCCATTTTCCTTTTCGTGTACCTTTCCATCTTCGTCGTCTAAACTGATAGGACGCGTTGAAATATATTAAAATGTCTCATCGTAAATTTTCGGCGCCTCGTCATGGATCTATGGCTTTCTATCCCAAGAAGCGCTCGACCAGACATCGTGGTAAGGTTAAGGCATTCCCCAAGGATGATCCCTCAAAGCCAGTTCATCTAACATGCTTTGTCGGCTACAAGGCCGGTATGACTCACATCGTCCGCGAGGCTGACCGTCCTGGACCAAAGATCAACAAGAAAGAGGTCGTAGAAGCTGTTACCATTTTGGAGACTCCACCAATGATGGTTGTCGGAGCTGTTGGTTACATCGAGACTCCATTTGGTCTACGAGCTTTAGTCAATGTTTGGGCGCAGCACTTGTCTGAGGAATGCCGTCGTCGCTTCTACAAGAACTGGTACAAGAGCAAGAAGAAGGGTTTCACCAAGACTAGCAAGAAATGGACTGATGTTGCTGGCAAGAAAAGCATCGAGAATGACTTCAGAAAGATGGTTCGTTATTGCAAAGTCATCCGTGTCATCGCTCACTCCCAGATCCGTTTGATCAAGCAACGCCAAAAGAAGGCTCATATCATGGAAATCCAATTGAACGGTGACAGCATCGAAGACAAGGTTAAATGGGTTAAGGACAATTTGGAACAAGCTGTCCAAGTATCCAATGTCTTTGGTCAAGATGAAGTGATCGATTGCGTTGGTGTTACCAAGGGTAAAGGTTTCAAGGGTGTGACCAGCCGTTGGCACACAAAGAAATTGCCCCGCAAGACGCACAAGGGTCTACGTAAGGTTGCTTGTATTGGAGCTTGGCATCCAAGTCGTGTGTCTTTCACTGTCGCACGTGCCGGTCAAAAGGGCTACCATCACCGTACTGAGATCAACAAGAAGATCTACCGCATCGGAGCTGGAATCCACACTAAGGATGGCAAAGTCATCAAGAACAATGCGTCAACTGAATACGATTTAACTGACAAGAGCATAACACCAATGGGTGGCTTCCCCCATTATGGTGAAGTAAACAACGACTTTGTTATGCTTAAGGGTTGCTGTATTGGATCCAAGAAGCGCGTCATTACTCTGCGCAAATCTCTCTTAGTACACACAAGTCGTGCTTCTTTGGAAGCAATCAAGCTAAAGTTCATCGATACTTCCTCAAAAATGGGTCATGGTCGCTTCCAGTCTGCCGCCGACAAATTGGCATTCATGGGACCACTCAAGAAGGATCGTATCAAGGAAGAACAAGCTGCCACTACTGCTGCTCCCACTGTTTAAATACGGTTTACATGATCATTTTGCTGTAAAATTTTTCTATGTAAATTTTACCAAGATGCCACAAACTTTTGTCCACACTTTGTGTGTGCATATAAAATAAATCGGGTAACAACAGAAACAAAGGGACATATGCAGAGCTAAGAAGATAGACAGGAGAAATTTGTACTGAAGACCAGTCGTTCAGCGGGGGGGGAGAATGTTGGCATCACTGATCTACAACAATGCCCCCAAGAAAGAAGCCACAAAAGGAAGCGAAAGAAATGTCAATACGAACTGGTGTATATATAAACGTCATGAAAAATAAATTATTATAACGTTTGAACCACAGTTCGTACCGGTGTTTTATTTTACGCAAATCCGTTTGCTAGATCCGTTTTTTTTGCAGTTTTTAAACTAGTGGCACAAGACGCCAACGGGAGTGGTTTAGATATCGCGAATTGAAGTAACTCCGATATATTTACTGGCATCAGACGCCAACAGTATTTACTGTGGTATTTTTCCAGACTGCTGAAGTGGTACCTATCTTTGAAAAGTGGGAAAGAAACAATTTAAATAATTACAGGCCTATCTCTCTTCTTCCCGCTTTTTCGAAAATTTTTGAGAAAATGATTAAAAGTAGAATCGCCTCTTTTTTAGAGCACTATTCTTTTTTTAGTCCAAATCAATATGGGTTCAGAGCTGGCAGATCAACCGACGATGCACTCTTAAAATTTTGTAATTATAATTACGAAAGCCTTAATAACGAAAAGAATACTGCTGCACTTTTTTATAGATATAACCAAGGCATTTGATACTGTGGACCATAAGTTACTACCAACAAAACTAGAAAACGCTGGTTTTAGAGGTTTTATGTTCAATTGGTTTTCTTCGTACCTTAATAACAGGAAACAAGTAGTTAAGTTAGAAGGTAAATTGAGTAATAGCCTGAATATTGATATAGGTGTACCACAGGGCTCGGTGTTGGGTCCAGTTCTATTTTTAATCTATATCAATTCAATCTTTAATCAACAATTGAAAGGGCTACAAACCGGGTTTTCAGATGACATAACTTGTTCCTATTCCAATGCTTCCACCTTGCATTTATTTGCGGATATAAATCATGACCTAGAAAAATTTAGACATTGGTTGAATAATCATAAGCTAGTCATAAGTTATAAAACCAAAATTATGATATTTAGCCTATCATCTAATATTACGCAACTCCCTAAAATAACTTATCACAGGTTAGTTCCAATACTTGTGGCAAAACTAGTACGGAAAAAACATTTAGTTCAGATTTTAGCTGCTCATCGAAATGTTTTGTAATTGAGAGGGTACCTACATTTAAGTATCTAGGACTCAAGTTTGATGAAAAATTAAATTGAAGTGCGCATACCTCCTTACTTAGAAAATATCTGTTAAGAACTACCACCATAATGTTTCATCTAAGACTGTTTAGCTGTCGTAAACTCTTAGAAACAATTTATTACGGCTTAGTACAAGCAATATGGTCTAGTTTGTTGGGGAGGAACATATAGCAACAAAATCCATCCAACCTTTGTTAGTGCTGCAAAAACATATTTTAAGAATCATTTGGAGAAAAAAACGTCTAGAACAGGGTTTTTTGCTTTTTTGCAACTCTTTAATACTTCCTCTCAAACATCTTTACTTTTACAAAGTGCTTAAAATATTTTACCTATTCGTTAAATCGTAATCCCATCGTTCATGGGCTTCGAAGCAACGCAAGATTGCTGGCTTTGTTCCGCCACATAACACCCAGCACTTTCTAAATTTTTATACCTCAGTTGCACGAAGAATTTTTAACCTACTACCGCTGGCTATACGCAGTAGTACCAATGCTCTGTCGTTTTCTCGAGAGGTAAAAAAACGGCTTTTTAATTTTGATTTCAATGATGTAAAAGATCTAATAAAGATAGTACATTAAGAATAATAATAATTAAGAATAATGATAAACACAAAAATCATTCTCTAGTTTTTTTTTTTTTTATAAATCACCCTTTCACGTTTTTATTTTTGACTTTTTGTTAACAATTCTTTAGTGATTCATTCGACATTAGTTGCCTTAACTACAGAATGTATCTAAATATTATTCAATACCAATAAAAAATACTTATAGATATCTAATTTATGTACTTAATATTAATGGACTTAAATTATAATATAACTCTTTTACTATATGTAATTTCTCTTGATCTGTACCTTGTAATGAATCGTATTGAATAATAAAATAAAAAAAAAATATTTTGCGTTATTCTCGGGCAGTCGGTGTTCCCAGCGACTTCACGACGGTTTTTTAAGAGTATGCATGCTAATTAGTTCTAGCATATTTTCATAGTGGGGTAATCCATATGGATCGGCCAAGATACACCACGAGGTGCGAAGCGGATAGATCTGCGTTGGACTCCTTCAATTCTTTGAATGTGAATTAGTTTGTAGGGTGACCAAACTTGGCTGCAATATTCGAGAAGAGGCCTTACAAAAGTAATGCACAGGGACTTTGTAACGTATGGGTTGGAAAATTCTTTTGACCAGCGTTTGATAAAGCCAAGTGCAGAGTTAGATTTATTTATAATGCTGTCAATATGTGAGCCGAAATTCAATTCTCTGTCACAAATTATTCCTAGATCCCCCGTACTTAGGTAGTGGAAGGAATAAGCTCATCGCAGATGAAGTAATTTCTTGGAGAGGGGGGGGGGGGGGGGGTAGACGTTTGAGAGAATAGGTTATCGCTTGGCATTTGCTGACATTAAGCTCCAAAAATTTTGCTTGCACCATACCGAAAACTTATTTAAGTCATCTTGCAGGCAATGGGAGTCAGAAGGCAATGAAATGACTTTGGAATTCTTATGTCATCAGCGAAAATAGAAAGATTACAATTCGTTAAAATGAGATTTATGTCGTTAATCGTTAGGATAAAGATGATTGGTCTCAGGTGACTACCCTGTGGGATACCAGATGTTGCTTTAATGTGGTCGGATATTGAAGATCTGAAGATGACTGTGTATTCTCGGTCTTCTAAATAGGATTTGGTCCATGCCACAAAATGAGGAGAAAAGCCAAGTTTTTTTAGTTTAAAAATGATAAGTTGGTGAGAAATTTTATCGAGTGCATTGCTGAAATTAGTGGAAATTGAATTGACTTCATCACCGTCTTCTAAAGCATGAAGCGTCCTAGAGACGAACTCTGTTAGGTTAGTGGTCGTTGATTTATCTTTCATAAAACCGTGCTGATTTGTGCAGATAGTTGGCCTACAGTACGGAAGCAGTTGTTGATAGACTATGCTTTTAAAAAGTTTAGGTATACAAGAGAGTTTTGCTACGGGCCTATAATTATCGACTTCGGCCTTACTTCATTTTTTATGAATAGGGATGATGTAAGATTCCTTCCATAGGAAAGGGGATGTACCTGTTGAAACAGATAAGTTAAATAGAGCAGCAAGGGGAGGACCGAGGTCGGTAACACAGTCTTTTACTACAATCGCCGGAAGGCCATCAGAGCCGGACGAAAATCGTCTTTAAATTTGGTAATGTTTTCAAATACCAAAGATGTTGTTATCTATAGTGAGATGGATGACATCTCAGGATAGTTTTTCATATAGTTAAAGTAACTAGGATCGGGTTCTTTCTTAGAAAAGGATTTGTTAAAATGACAGGCGAAGAAATTTGCAATGGTTTTTGGGTCGGCAGAAGATTCACTAAGAAATTGGAGAGTAGATGGGTAGCCGACTGATTTTCTTTTGGTATTAACAAACTGGTAGAACCGTTTAGGGTCCGAGACTAAGGTAAATTGCATACGGTATGGTACCTTTATAAGCGTAGTCTGTAAGAAACTTGTATTCGGTAGATGAAATGAATAAATAAATAAAGAGACTCATAAAGATCACAAAAACGATTGCATACCAATCGATAATTAATGTAGACGGAATCAGATCAAGTTTTTAAGAATTTGTGCCGCAACCTGTTTCTGCTATTACGGAGAAGCATAACTCCTTTTTGTACCAGGGAGGAGCTGACACGCAGTCCTTTCGGAAGGTATATGGAACCGATTGGGCAAAGCAGGAGAAAATTAACGAATAGAAAGTTGATAGGGCAAGATCAATGATCTTAGTTGTCTTAGCAATAAAGTCGAAGTTAATGTTGCTGATTAGGTTTTTAAGTTTGTTAAAGTCTGTTCTTCAGAAGTTAAATGAAAATGAATTTTCCGAATTGACACATGTGCTGTCATTTTCATATGAAGGCAGTCTAGGGTAGAAAGAAGATGATCACTCCTATACTGTTATCTGAATCGGATGTGAAGATAAGGTCAAGTTGTCTGTTCATTATATTAGGTATTCCATAAATCTTATTTCAGTAGGGCGGTAGGGAGTCGCGACATGAGGGATGTTGCTCAACAGCACCAACAATTTTGGTGGCTTTTTGAAGGAGAGGATGCGTCGTCGTCGAATTACTCCAATACTTAGTAGCTTCATGTGAAGCAAAGTTGGTCGTCTAATTTTTTTTAGCCATGACCGGCTTAAATAATTTTAAGTAGGAGTATATAAGAAAAAAATTAAAATAAAAACCAAAAAAAAAATTTAAAAAAAAAATACATATATATACATGCATATATCTATATATTAGGTATATATATATTATGTATGTATATATAATGTATTAAATGTAAGTAGATTAAGATTCTAGGTAGTCTGTAGGCTTTTAGTATTAAGTTTTATAATAAAATTAAAATTAAAAAAGTCCATGCACTAAGTTTTTGCTTAAACATGTTTTCTTAGTTTAAGTTGTATTGTCGTACCTATAAGAATAAGAATAAGACATAATTTTTAATTATTATGTTTAACATAGAGTGCCCGCATGGGGCAGTAAGTTAATATAAGATTATTTGTAAGTTATTTAAGCTAAATTAAGTATATAAATAAAAATGCATAAAAAACTGAAAAAAACTGAACTCCACAAATCTCATATAGACTTGAGTTGGTTAGGCAGTCCACCATCAATATTTCTATTTCAGAGAATGAATTAAGAGAGACGAAATGAGACGAATCATCGGAAGGCTCCAATTTAATGTGAGGGAGGTTGAAATCTCCTACTAGAACAATACAATCTTCAGGTTGTGCTTCATCAGTCAAGAAATCCACTGCGTGAACTGTAACAACAAAGTAAGTAAAGACAGCGTTGACATACACTAACTCAAAGTTGTCAGTGTGGGGAATATCAACAGGAGTTGCATGAAAACATTTCCGGATTGTTAATAAAGCACCTTGGCCATAGGGATTATCAGCTCTTTCAAATCCATCGTTTCGAAAAACGTTGAGATTTATAGGAAACAACTCATGGTTTTTAATGTCAGGAATTAGATTTGTTTCAGTAAGAACAATTAAGTCATAGTTCCCTATTTTGAGAATTGAGATATACGGCGGAGATTTTAGAGCGCAAACCTCTTACATTTTGGTAGTAAACGGACAGGCATTGTGGACTGGAGGATACAGAATTCAGTTTGTTAGGAACTGTCATAGTTTTTACATTTTGAAAGTGTTCTTTGCAAGTGGGAGAGACGTTTAGAGCTGTCATGCGAAGACAGCGTAGAAAGATCATTATGAACTTCGTCGGAAGAAAAGTGAATTTGACAGTTGGTTTAAGGAGTGGGTCAAGGTATTTCGGGTGAGAATTAGGGGCAGGGGAATTAAGAGAACGATCGGGTGAAGAAGGGACAGGTTGGTCAAACACCCCGGATTTAGCATCCTGACTAGTGAGGGGGGTTGGATCAGGGAGATTGGTAGATGAAGATGAGGAAGGGGTGATTGGGTTATGGGAGCTAATAAAATTAGAATATTTGTCTGATGGGGCAACGTTAGTTGGAACTTGGGTAGACGGCGCAGGAGTCTTTGATCCAGGACGGACTTCCGTGACGTGGGGCAGCTTGAAGGAAGGAAGTAGACAGTTCCGGTTATCTGGTGACTTCAAGATTCATTTTATTTAATTTTTGAATTCTGTTGGTCCATTCCGGGAGAGTCCAGGATGTCCCAAAAGCCCTAATTATTGGCAATGGTCTTGGGACGGGATTGGTAATCGTAGTTGTATTTATCGGAGAGGGTTGAACGGCCGCATCGGTGGTAGCGGTCATTGAAAGACTTGGGGCTGAAGTGGTTGAGGTTGATGTATATAGGTCGTCATGTAAGGATATGTTACACAGGCTTACTGCAGGTGGAGGTGCATCCGGCTTACTAGAGATATGCTTGATTTCTCCAATATCTGCATTACGGTGGATCTAGTGGATGCAGCTTCCTCACTAAGAAAATTGAGGTCATGTTGGATGGATCCGATGTTTTAAGCATGTTTTTTTTTTTTTTGTTTGAAAGAACTTAACACTCAAGTGGGTATGAATACACTTGGAATGCATCAGCTTGCTTGAGATGTAGAAGAGTGGATTGGTCAGCCAACGTTGACATAATTTCCCCCAACCGAATTGAAATTGACTGAATCGCTGGTAACGTGTTTGAGCTGTGAAACTTATTAGAATCTGCTAATTTAGTTATTTTAGATTGCAGGGATTGAACAGCTGATTTTATGGTAATTATGCTGTTATCGATCAAACAGTTTAGGTTATTATGGCTCTCGGAAATTAGTTTGGTTATAATTTTACCACTGAATTGAACTTCGCATTTCAGCTCTGCAATCGAGTCTGCAAGCCCAATTAGTTGCTGGTTATTACATTTTATAGCCAGCATTATATGTGCCTCCCTAGCACGTAGTCCGGTACTCTACACAGAAAAAGCAGAATATGCGTTTATACTCTTCGAGATGAGTTTTAGCGTTTCTGCTCAAACCAATGCATATGGGATGGAATTTCTTTCCACATATCCCATTGCATGTAACCATTTCCACTGTGTGGATCAATAGGAGCAACAACAATATACCTGTCGCTGCATCAACGCCAACTAGTGAGCTTTTCTCAATTGAAGAAATCAACGCGAACTGCAACACAAAAGCAGACCAATTCAACATCATCACAGAATTAGCGATTAAGTATTTGTGCCAACAAGGTAAATAAATATGAATAATAGCCTGAATATTATGAATGCTAGAAGCATTCGTTTTAGAATTTTTGCTTTCTTAAGTTCTCATACCATTGACGCAGGCTTAATCACAGAAACATGTCTCGATCAGAATGTAAAAAAATTATCAAACAGCGAATATAAGTTCTATCGTGTAGATCGAAATGGCAGAAGGGGTGGTGGTGTTGCCATTGTAGTTAAAAGAACAATAAAACGCAAAGTACTTCCAGTTGTCAACACTAATTAATAGAGAACATAGGAGTAGAAATACCCTTTACCAATGGTCGGCCTTTGAAAATATTTTGTGTTTATTTTCCGGGTGGGCGTATTTCACGACAAAAACGTATCGATCTCAATCACGACTTACGCGAATTAATTCGAATCAACGATATCTTTCTCATAGGAGGAGATCTCAACTGTAGGCATCGGAATTGGGGCTGCTTACGAGCGAATGCACGCTCTAGCAAAAGTGTTCTATACGAACCACTCAATTGGAAGGAACATAAACAGCAGCGAAGAAAACTTAGCGCAACAGACCATAGGGCTCATAAACTCACAAGCATTAACGATAGATGAAGGCGAATGCATATCAACAGAAGATATAGAAACTGTAATAAAGAACTTGAAAAACTCCAAGTCCCCTGGTTTAGATGGAATAAAAGATATATTTTTAAAGAACCTCCCAAAACGCGGCATACAATTCTTACAAGGCCTCTTTAACTGCTGTATAAAACAAGGTTACTATCCTAAAACATGGAAAACGTCCAAAATTATACCCATTCCCAAGCCAGGAAAAAACGCGTGTCTGGCGAGTAGTTATCGTCCCATGAGCTTACTAAGCTCAGTGAGTAAATGTTTCGAAAAAATTATCAAAACTAAATTAGCAACACATGTAGGTTTGTACAATATACAACCTCCGCAACAATGTGGCTTCAGGTCACACAATTCCACAGTGCATCAAATTCATCTCATCACGAGACATATCAAAGATAATTTAGCTGTATTGAAAAGTACTGGTATGATTCTTCTGGGCGTAGAAAAAGCGTTCGATACAGTTTGGCATGAGGGTTTGCTCTGCAAGCTTCACAACCTTAATTTTCCGCTGTACTTAATAAAAATTATACAGTCCTTCTTGTCTAGCAGGAAATACTTAGTCTATGTAAATAATTACAGTACAGAAGGTCTCTCAATTGATACGGGGGTATCTCAAGGCTCAGTACTTGCACCAGTCCTGTACAACATTTTTACACACGACTTTCCATCACTGAACACATGTGAAGCTGCTATATTTGCGGACGACACTTGTATTTATGCTTCAGATTCATTAGGTTGTAACATAGTAACCAAATTGTAATCTGGAGCATATGAAGTTGAAACATATGCCAACAAATGGAAGATTACATTAAATGCTCAGGCTGTCTTTTTTACACGAAAAAGAAAAGCCCGTTTCTTACCAAACCAAGCAACAAAATTATATTAAATAACATTCAAACAGACTGGAAATCAAGTACCAAGTATCTTGGGGTGCACTTAGATAAAACACTTACCTTTAGTCGTGATGTTCAAGAAACCATTAAAAAGATTAACCTGGCTATAAAAATGTTATACTCATTTATTAATCGAAAATCAAATATGAGTTCTCAAAATAAACTTGTTATTTTCAAAGCAATTTTCCAGCCGATTATGTGTTATGGCTCACCTGTGTGGGGTAAATGTGCAAAAAGCCACATCAGAAAATTGCAAATAGCCCAAAATAAATTACTGAAAATGATTCTTAACCTGTCCTGGTATTTTCCGACGGATGATCTCCATTTTAAATCGAAAAAGTTCCTATTAGATTAAATATATTATTCGAGCGTTATCGCCGGTCTTGCAGCTCAGCTGACAACCACTTGATTTCAAGTCTACTGAACGAATCGTAATATACTCGTATTTATTATACCTGTCATATATTTAATCGGTTATATATTTATCTGTACAATTATTGATTTGGGTATATATTTGTTCTATTTATTATTGATTTATTTATATATTTATACATACACATTTAGTTATTTACTTATATATTCATCTTGTTATTTAATTATTTATTTATTCTCGTTCATAATTAATTAATTTATTTGTTTAGTTATTCATCTATTTATTTATTTGTCTATCTATATTTTGTATATTTATCCTTATATGTGTTTTAATTGTAATTGATAAATAACTCGTTTTTGAATAATTAAACTGTTAAACCTTATGTTGAATGTTACTTTAAATCAAGCATAACACCACCACTTTATTTCTTTGTAAAGTCCAATTTGTGAAGAGGTTTTTCATCAGCTTTTCCTCTGAATATTAATCAAAGATATGTTACACATTTTTCAAGAAGTATATATATTGTCAGTAGTAAGGTTACAATAACCAAATCTCTGTTAATTTTCCAATAGTAGTTTTTAAGAAATATGTAATTTATGCTGCAAATTTAAAAAAAAAAAAAAAAATAAAAACATAAGTCGTAAAAAAGTTGAGAGTATATATGAGAAACTGGATCCGGAGTTGAGAAATATAAGTGAGTGGCTTAAAATTAACAATTTGAGATTGAATGTAAAAAGAATACATTGTATACAATTTAAAATTGTTTATCCTACGGTTATGAATGTAAGAATGGGTGGAGAAATTATACCCATACTTGGGTATGGTGTTAGACTGTAATTTTAATTTTAAGTAGCATATTGATTATATATGTGTGTGATTGCAGAGAAGACTGGTTTTCTAAAAAGAAAAAGAAGAGTATCAATTTATGAAAATGCGATTTTATGTTAATAATACTTTTATTTTACCACATTTCAGCGCAATGACTTTTATATTGAAAATTAAAAATAAAATGTTACCCGAGTATTAAGAAACTAATATTGTAAATGTACGTGATATATACGATTTAAAAAATGCCAGCAACAAGAGACTCAATAGATGTATCAGCAACAGCTCAGTGTTCCATTATGTACAAGGGATTGAACTTTTTTATATTTGTTTACAGATTAATTTAGTTATGCTTTTTTTTCACCATTTGTATTAATTTTAAAAATGTAATTTATAATTGTAAAGTTATTTCACTAATCTTACTCCATTACTCCATTTACTCCATTCCGAAGGACGAAGCTCCCGCAGAGCCTAATCTCTTGATTTACCAAGGATAGGTTAGTACCATCTGGGATGGATTGAGTAACACTACTACTATATTTATATAAAACATTTCCAACACTTTTCGACGTTATTTACTGATATAACTGATCAAATAGCGCTACTTATCATTCAAGCAAAAGAAAAACGAAATGCCTTCATCTTGCATTGGAAAAGAAGAAATTTAAACGTATATTAGTGAAAATAGCATAGCTTTCGGATGAAATGTGGTGAAAGCTGAGTTTTTGGAAGTTGGCAAACATCACAAGGACAAACTTGAAATACACATGGGAGATGAACTGGCTCAAATGGCAGGACACAAAGTACTACGATTACCACCTTTTAATAGAAGCAGAAGCGGTAAACATATTGAACTAAAAGCTGTGGGATGTAAATGTTTTCGGCCATACAACAACAGAGGAGATTTTTTTAAGTTTAAATAATGAGAACGACAGCAGCAGTGAATTTTCTTCGGATTAGTTTGCTTTTATTATATTGTCATGTAACGTTTTGCACTTTTGGAATAAGTATTAAATAAAAAGAAATCAAAAATGTAACTTATGCAATTTATTGTTTCTTTTTTTCAAAAATTTAATATCATCAAAAGGACTTATGTCAACCCCATTATACAATAATTAATTTCAATATGCATATCATGGTTTCCCTATGAGAGCTTTCAAGAGCGAAGTACCTATGCATTTCTATGTAGTCAGGGTGGGAGAAAAATATTCTTCTCCCGTTCAAAACGGAAAACCGATAACACACAGGGTGTGTGTGGAAAACAGATGAAGGAAAAAAAGCAAAAATTATCTTTTCCCTGATGGGGAATGTATGATGAAGTTTTTTTTTTTGTTTTGTTTGTTGGCGGGGATTAAAGGGTATGCCGAACGAATAGACTATAAGAACTTTTCTTTAAAATTGTTTGCTTTACTTCAAAATTTTAATTTCGGCCAACGGAAGGACCACAGTTCCGCGTTGTCGTACCGTTACGGCTAGTGGGTAGCGCAAGTAAAGAAATAAGTATATCCGTCTTACGTACGGTTCCTAATTGCGCAAATCCATATGTATTTTTCCTTAGCTTGTTACAGGGGGTTTTCCTGCCAATGCGGGTCGTTCTCTAGCTCGGATTTCTGCTGGTGGAGGAGGGTAAGCCATCTCCTCCATAATCACCGACATTTGTACTGTCGTATCCGTTGGGTGCTATATTTTTTCCTTCTGGTTTGTCCGCTGGTATGTTCCGTATCAGCTCCGTTAATTTTGTTGTTCGTGTCCTCGTTCTTATTCTTGTTCGCGTTTTTGTTATTTTTATTCTGTTTTGTTCTTCGGTATTTTCTGTTCCTTTGTCGTTGTTTTTATTGGTTGGTTTTCGTTCCTTTTTGTTGTTGCCTTTCCTTATGTTGGCTCTTGCCAGTAAGACGATAAGCTATCGAATGAGCTTATGCACTTTTTGGCTATCGCCGCCATTCATATACACACATACACATGGGGTTGTCAATTCAGCTGTTAGAGCAAAGGGAACCACATCCAGAGCTCCAACAACTTCTCACCGAATCCCCAGCCAATCACACCAGTCCAGGTTCAATGATTGTTGACTATGTTTATTCGCCCTGTTTGTATTGTCGTCCCAGTGATTGCTTGGGTCCGAAGCTAGCCCCCTGGCCCGAATCCAAAGCTAAGGTTGAGAGCTTTAATTGAGACCGCCGGATAGCGAGGAAAACATATTTCACTATAGCTACCAGGGGGGGAGCCCGTAAACCATTTTACAGACATATGGCTCAAAAAGACGACCGCGGGGAAGTGCGGACTTTCCTTTACAATTTTGTATTTAACTTTTTGTGGGGGTAGGGGGCTATACAAATTCATAATGCTGCGACAAACAATATCAGGTAGGGTAGGCCCGCGGCCATTGCTGATTGTGTTGACCTCTCGGAGCATCAAGGAGGCGGACCGTCCATCCACTAGAATCTCTGGAGCGGTAGGCCAGGGGAGGGAACTGAATTGAAAGGATTCAGTGAATTCCACCTATACGGTGGCATCCAGAGCATAACGGGAAGAAACAAAAGACGGGACATTACAAGAAGGGGGAGGAGAAAAGAAGAGGGCAAGAGACAACAAATGTTTGAGGAAATGGAGGCATTTTTCGGCGCCTGGGAAATGTACCCTCACATTTTTGGTTACGGGCTCAACTACCAGAATCAAAAATGGCCAAGGACAATACAAAGAGACGGGTGAGAGACAATACAAAAGGAGACTACTATCTAAGCTACGGGTAAACAATAATCTTTGCCATCAGCCCTTGTGATGTTTAGGTTACGTCATCGAGCGGTTTAACGCTCTCCGTAACTCTTTGCGTAACGATCCTTGTTCGTTACTAATATTTTCCCTAAGCTGTCTTAACCTATATTCTATTGCAGCTCCAACATTTCTGTTCCCTGTACTATATCTGAGTTCCTAGCTTCGGACCCCAGTTCCCTATCTCCTACTATTTCGTTTCTAACTACAGGGTGAATGACTCGAACTCCAACTTTTTAAAATCCTATAATTTTTTTATTTTTTGATAAATTTTATTGTGCCAAAGCAAAAAATGTTGGAAAATACATCAATTTTCAAATTGTATCAGTGGTTTTCAATATGTCCACCTTCGGCCTTGAGACGGCCGAAGAAAGCATCGCACGCTGCACGCAAGTGGCTCTGCGGTATTTTGGCCCATTCCCGGCGAAGTGCTTGTTTGAGGTGCTCCAAACTTTGGTATTTTTTAGTGCCAAAAATACCCCAGACAGAGAAATCCAACGGATTTGCATCCGGAGAATTTGCAATCCATTGTGTCGAAGAAATGAAGTGTGGAACATTGTTTTTTAACCAATCTTGGTTGACGGTGCCGAGTCTTGTTGAAATGTCCATGGCCTCCGACCAAATTGATTGTTTTTCCAAGGCTTCTATACTGCCTCTAAGACAGTTTCACGGTATACGATCGCATTAATTTTGACGCCACGGTCCAAAAATACGAGCGGAGGGCGACCATCGGCGGTTATGGCGGCCCAAACCATCACCATCGGTGCTGCCTGCTTTCTGGTGGCAGTCCGAAGCTGTAAATTTTCGAAGGACCTCTCTGGCAAGTAAACTCGGTCATTTTGTTTGTTGACATATTGCTCGATAACAAATGGCGACTCATCGGAAAAAACCAAATTCGGCAACTCACCACTTTCGTGCAAGCGTAGCAACTCCTTCGCTCTTTCGACTCTAACTTTTTTCTGTTGTGGTGTAAGATCGTGTGCTTTTTGAAGCTTCAATGGCTTGAGCCCAAGCTCATTTTTCAGTATGTGTTGCATCCGTTCCAACGATATGTTGAGCTCACGAGCCATTTTTCTTCTACTTCGACGCGGATTTCGCTCAGTTCGAGCCTTCACTTTCCGAACCATTTTTGCCGATGTTGCTGTTTTTGAGCACCTCCATGGCGTTTTGCAGCGCTGCCAGTATCACGGTAACAAGCTATGGTTCGAGACACAAATGATTTATTCACGTTGAGGTGCTGGAGGGCTCTAAGGATAGCTGCTTGTGGTTTTCCAGCCAAATATAAAGCAATCACACTATCACGTTTGAATTCCATCGCAGATAAAAATTTTTCAACACAACTGAAACGCAAATCGTTTAAAAGGCTTGCAAATAATAAAATTATCTGTCGTGTGTCAAAATTTGAGCTCACTGTCATGAACAGTTTGGAAATTATAGCAGTCTGAAGTAGGTTGAAGTTCGAGTCATTCAGGGTGTACAATACTCGCCCTAGCCTCTTGTCGCTTGCATTATCTTCCCTAGCTATATTTTCCCTATATTGTCAGATTTATTCGCAAGGGCTTCCATACCCGTATAAGATCGACCGCTCGCGTGGGTTATCATAAGCCTGAAGGGTGGTTTTAATGATTTGGTTAATCCTTTCTGCAGGATTACCCTGCGGGTGGTAATGGGCAATGAATTTAATTTGTAACCCGTACGCTTTGATAAACGCAGCCAATTCCTTACTCCGGAACTGGGGACCGTTGTCACAGACAATCCATCGCGGTACGCCGAACAGAAGGAAGACGTTCTCTTCCTAATCCCTACCAAGGGTCCTAGCAGTCGCCGTCGTAAGGGGGAAAAGCAGGGGGAACTTCGTGAAATAATCTCCAACCGTTAAAATGTAAATAAAGCCCCTATTTGATTTTGGGGCGGACCAACGAAGTCGACACAAATCATTTCCCATGGCACGGAAATTCCCTACCATCAAACCAGCTGGTTTATCATTTACCAGTTTCACACTTTGGCACACTTTGCAATTCCTAACATGCTTGGTTACCTCTGACCTTATTTTCGGCCAGTAGTACCTTGCTGCTACTCTAGCTAACATTTTTCTAACCCTCTTGGGTCTTGGTAACTCAAAACCCTAGCTCTATCTGTTTTCGGCACTACTTCTTTCCATTCTGAGCTATTGTCATGTACAACCACGTGTCTAACCATAACAAACTTAAACAAACGTCCATTTTCTATTCTAAAGCATGGGTAAGCTAAAGGATTCAACTTGACTTTTGCCATCGTCTTGGTGAACCATGGGTCCGTAGTTTGCTCTACTAGTTCTGCTACTTCCGCAAAATTTCAAGAGAGAATTTCCGGAACCTTGTGATCTTTGCCTTTGCGATGTACTTGTTCAGAATAATCATTATATTACCATCTGTTTTCTGTTGGGAAAATAATACAACTCGTTTTATGTTTTTTGAGTTTTATTATCTGAAATATTCAACCATTTTTACATTTTTAAAATTGCTTAACATCTACTTACTGTGTCGTTCCCTTTCGGCAGTTAATTCAAAGTGGCCGAGTACTCATCTGTCACTTTAATTCATAGTGCCGTCTAGAGCAGGGACGGCACAGCAGGCAGAGTTGTTATATTCGTTAAGTTGAAAATAATTAATCTATTTTACATTTCATGTTTATTCAAAATTTATTTGTGACATCCCCCCGCCCGTGTATCTATACACCAGATTCATCAATATCTAGCTTCGCAAGTTTAGAAGCTGGTCTTTTTAGAAATCCTGAAGATGTTTGACTACTGCTGAGCGCACCTGTCTATCTAATAGTGGAAATACTTCCGATATCCTTCGCCACTTCCACTCTCCCCTATTCTCATTCTCGTCACATATAAGAACGATATCTCCCACTTTTAATGGCATCACTTGCTTGTGCCATTTTGTGCGGCGTGTGAGTGTAGGCAGGTACTCTAGAACCCATCTTTTCCATAATGTTTGTTTTAGTTGTTGTAGTATATGCCACTATTTGCGTAAACACACGGCATCACTTACTGCTGGTGTTTGCACATAGTTTGGACAACCTAGCAAGAAATGGTTGGGCATGAGAGGCTCAGCGCTTTCGCTCTCGAGTGGCACATGCGTAAGAGGTCTCGAATTAACCAAATTTTCAGCCTCGATCAGCAGACAAGCTTGTACCTGTGGTGCCTTTTCTTTTAACGTCACTACCAGAACACGCTTAACGCATCTCACCATTCGCTCCCAAGCCCCAACAGCACTTGAACTTCCCGGCGTGCTGAAAATCCATTCAATACCACGACGTGTACATTCGTTCTCGATGGCACTTTCAATTATTATCCATTTCTCTTTGTCTGCCCCTACAAAATTAGTACCGCGATCACTTCTTAGTCGAACCGGTACTCCTCGTCTATTCACAAAATTTCGTAAGCAAATAATCACGGCGTCTGTTGATAAGTCCTTGGCTAATTCTAAATGAATTGCACGATTGGTTAGGCAAGTAAATATGGCTATCCATCGTTTTTCATGGCGACGACCAACGGATACTTCGGCCCGAAATAATCCAACCCCATGAATATGAAGGGGCGGACGTAGGGTGTAAGTCTGTCTTCGGGAAGTTGACCCATTAGAGGTACTTTTGGGATGGCTGATGAGTTTTTCCAATACTGACATTCGGTTTTGGCTGTTCGGACAAGTCTGCGAATGTTCGGGATCCAGTATTTAGCTCGTATTGCAAAGACAATCGTTTCCTGATTTTGATGTTGATACATTTCGCACTATAAGCTTTGACATTGGATGGTTATTTGGTAATATTATTGACCTTCTTGTATCCTTCTGCACACAGTCAGCATTGTCGATACGCCCACCTAGTCGTATTATTTGCTCATCATCCAATGTTGGTGTTAATTTAAGTATGGGACTAGTTTTTGATACGGCTACCTCGGACTTTAAGAATTCTAATTCTTTAGCTTACTGCTCACCCTGTACTATTCGACTTAGACATTTTTCGGCGTCTTTCACTTCCCTTGTAAATGGGAACACTGTTTATGGTGACAATGTTGGTATGCATTTATTTTTATCACGATATTTAAACCTCAATACAGCACGCTGTACCCAACACATGGTACGTAGCAGCTTATAATAGTTGGAGTAATTGGCGAATGGGATTAATGATGTATGCTCATCTAGGGTTAATATAAACGTTGACTTCCTCTCAGCCATCTGGTCGTGCACCTTGGTGTCAGTAGGCATTTCGGGCCATTTCTCGATAGACCGCGATAAATAAGATGGACCACTTAACCATATCGAGTCCTTCGCGGACTTCGTTATTAACTGTGGTCTTGTACCCTCATCCGCTGGATTCTGAGCGCCCAATACCTACTTTCAATTATATACATCTGATGAGTCCAATATTTCAGATATCCGATGTGCAACGAACTGCTTATAACAGCGACTATCTGATTGAATCCAATGAATGACTGTCTTCGAGTCCGACCAGAGTGTTAATGAATTTATGTTCACATTATGCCCCTTTATTATTGCATCTTTTAATCTTATGCCCAGAACCGCTGCCTGAAGCTCCAACCTGGGTATAGACAATGCCTTGATAGGGCTACATTTTGTTTTTCCCATAACGAATACTATTTTGACTTCGCCTTCATATGATATGCGCCAGTAAGCAACAGCTGACATTGCGACTTCGCTTGCATCCACGAATATGTGAAGCTGAATATCGGTACAGGCATTTAGGAAGTGAGAATGGTAGCACATTGGAATCTTGAGCTCTTTAATTTTGTCCAATTGCTTGAACCACTTAAACCATTTTTCATATATTTCCGTTGGCACTGGATCATGCCAATCTGTTTTTGTCTTCCACAACTTCTGTAAGAGAACCTTTGAGAATATCATAATATTTGCTAAGAGCCCAAAGGATCAAATATAGACATGGCAAATCCTAACACCTGGCTTTTTATTGGCTTTCTTTTCCCTTGTAATACCGCTTGGGGCACTCTCTCGAATTTGATCATTAATATGTATTTCTCGTTCTTTGAATCCGAATACATTCCAAGTATCTTCTCAGTTGTGAGATTATTAGAGATAGTATTGTAAGATTCGAGTCAGATCTTTCACTATAAAACGCATTGCAAAATCTCATTGAGTTCGATACAAAGCCACGTAACTCAAAACCGGCCTTACTGTGTGCGCTTACTACGGCCCTAGCCGTGTCGAAACTATCGACATAATCATCGACGTAGTGGCGATCTTCAGATGTTATGGCGTTCGGTTTCGACGATGCAAGTACAATTTATGAAGGCTGGGTGTTTAAATTTCGTTTTAACAACAGCAAACAACATTGTAATTGAAAGCATTAAATTCTACTCTGTTAGTGGTTCCCCAATTAGCTATGCTGTTAATATAAGAAATTAATGAGCTTAACATACGCTGGCGTTCCCGTCTTACAGCCGAATAGCAGGAACGAAAAGGAAAGAGTACAGTCGTCAGCAAAGGAATATATTGGATTAGAACTAGCAGACAAGAGATCATTAATGAGAATTAAAAAGAGTGTCGGAGACAGAACGGGACCCTGGGGCAAACCAACATTTATTTTGTAGATATCAGACTTGACACCATTAAAGACAACTTTAATTGGACGTTTCGACAGGTAGCTTCTAATCCGTGGAGGAAAAGATTCATCGATCCCAAATGCATGCATTTTCGACAAAAAGGTTTGATGCTAAATTCTGTCAAATGCCTAAGAAATATCAAGTATAATTATCTTACTTTCGCCAGATTGGTGTACGCTTTGGTACCACTTTTCGGTGAGGCATGCCATCAGCTCAACTGTGAAGCTGTTGCTACGAAAGTCGTACTGCCGGCCATTGAAAAGTTTTCGTGTTTCGAGATGTTTCATGAGCTCACCGTTTATCAGCGTTTCCATGACTTTGGAAAGAAGGGATGTAAGTGCAATGGGTCTGTAAGAGGAGAGAGAAGAAGATTCGTCGTCTTTAGGGACGGGCTGGACAAATGCTGTTTTCCATCTGTTCGAAAAGAGTCCTAAAGAGTAGGATTGGTGAAAAAGCTTACGCAGTGGTGTTTCCAGCATGGAAGAACACATCTTCAGAGGTAGGGGAGATATACTATCTAGACCAGCGGATTTGTGAATGATAAGATCTTTAAATACTCTTGCTACTACATTAGTGCGAAAGTGGATTCGTTCCATTGAAGATTCGACGCACCCACGTGTAGGCGGTGACAAAGCACAGGAAGTGTAAAGCGTTGGGATGGAGGATGAGGCAGAATTTCTAATATTTTTGACAAACGACCAAAAATGTTTACTACTTTTGTGGCATTGTAGTATTTTTTGCCCCAGTTTTTGATCGTATTAAAATTTCACACGCTTCAGAAAGACGTTGCAGTCACTCCTGGCTCGTTGGAACTTGTTTCTCTTTTCCTCTGTATTTTTGGTCCTGAAGGAGCGAAAAAACATTTATCTAACTCTGACAGCATCTTTACAGCTCGAGTCGTACCACGTCTTTTCTTTTGGTTTGATACTCTTCATCCGATGAGAGATAATGAATCTCATTCCAAAGAGAATACTGTCTGTGATCATATCAGCAGCAGCATCCATGTCGTTATTGAGGAAATATAACGACAAGTTCAAGTTCCTAAAGAAGCTGTTAATTTGGTGGGGGCTCACGCCCCCGTTTATTTCGCTTAAAACTAGCTTAAACTGACTTAAAAACTAGGACTTACAAACTAACAACAATTAAGAATTAAGAAGTAAGGGAATGGTGGAGGAGATCAAGTTTAAGACTAGAAGTGCTCAGGTTAAAATCAAAAAGGGGGAGGTTTGAGTTGACCTTACGGAGCATACGGGACCATAAGAGATGCGGTGGGTTGGGATATAGAAGAGACGAGGACATCGTAAATGAGGAGGGTTATTGTTGAGGGAAATAGAATTGTAAAGGGAAGCGCATTCCATAAAACCAGAGAGAAGTCGACGAATGAAGAGAATGTCAGCTACGTCTCTGCGTTTTTCGGGGGTATTCAGATCAAGATGTTTGAGGCGGTCACGACAAGGAGGTTAGTTAAAGCGTTATCCCAGGGTAGTCCCCGGCCGGCAAATCGAAGGAAACGACGTTGAATATTCTCTATTCGGGATATATGGACTCGCTGAAGGGGTTACCAGACTTGGCTGGCATATTCGAGAAGGGGCCGGACAAGGGTAATGTTAAGTGAACTTGTCACATATTGGTTGCAAAATTCCTGAACCATCGTTTGATTAAACCAAGTGATGAGTTGACTTTAAGTATTATCTCATCAATATGCGAACGGAAGTCTAAGTCTCTATCGTGTAAAACTCCAAGGTCGTGAAGGAATTGAGCCTGGGGTTTTTTTTAGACACCAAGTGGAAAGCCTATCGAGGTTTTCTTGAAGGAGAACAGAGGCTTGAGGTAAAGAAATAGTTTTGGAGAACTTAGTGTTGTCGGCGTAAATAGATACTGGGCAGTGTTTAATAATTCTCTCAAGATCAATGAAAAAGAGGGGACCAAGATGGCTGTCTTATGAGACACTAAAAGTGGTTAAAAACGGGGTTGAGAAGACTGACTTAAAACGAACGATATAATAACGGTTCTCAATATAAGAAGATATCCATTTTAACAATATGGGGATGAAACCGAGGGAAGAGAATTTAAAAAGGATCAACTAATGTGATATTTAATCGAAGGCCTAAGCAAAATCTGCAGCAATAGCATCGATTTCGTTGCAATTTTTTAGGGTGGAAAGCTGGCTGGGTCTATAAGCGACTTGCACTGAAAGCTTAGAACTTCATATAAAAAACTTTCGAACATTTTAGATATGTGAGAAGGCTTAGCAATGGGACGGTAGTTGGTTACTTCATTCTTTGATCCCTTTTTGTCGACCGGGGTTATGAAAGAGGTCTTCCTAACTTGGGAGAATTCCCCTTGTGTGAGGGACAGATGATATAGCGATATGATTTAGGGTGCAAAAAACCCGAGGTACACTTTTTGAGAAATATTGCTGAGAGCCTGTCTGTAAGAATTCATCATTGAAATTTTATAATTTTTATTTGATAAGGGTAGGATCAAAAGATTGGGGGAGAGAGGGGCCAATGGGGCCAGGTCAGATTCGAAGAAGTTATCTGCAAATAATTGTTTAAAAAAGTTTGCAAAATAGTTGGCAATAGTAGGTGTGTCGGACGATGATATGTTATCGAACGAGAGAGGAGGCATAACAGTCTGATTTTCTTTTGTAGTTGGCGAATTGATAAAATATCTTACGATCGTTGATAAGGTTAGTCTGCGCTGTGTAGAGAAAGCGCTAGTAGAGTCAGTTGTAGAGCTGGGTGAATTGAAGTTAAGTTAAAAAATAGTTAAATTAGTCAGAATAAGAATTGATGCAAAGAAAAACTGCCCATAATTTGTTTCTTTTGTTTCGTAACGAGCGAAGTTTTCTGTTATATAAGAGAGGGGAAGTTAATGATGTTTAATGCCAAAAAAGGGGACGTAAAGAGAAATGGAATTAAATATATCACTGCAAAAAATGGAGACACCATCAGATAAAGACAGGTTGGTAAAAAAGAATTGATAATCCAATGGAATCCACTGCAGCAGAGGCAGATTAAAGTCACCAAAAATAAGGTTATCGTCGATGGAATCACTTAGATCAATTAATTAGTCAATTGCTTTAATAGCAAGGATATTGGATCCGATAGGTTGAGCTGGGAAGATGTAGCAACACATAACGCACAGGGATCTATTGGGAACTGTTATTTTAATTGTAACAAAGTCAAGTTCGACAGAAGAAGAGATAGCGATGAAAGAAGAGTATTCTCTTTTAGCCGCCAGAGAGTATAGACGTTTTTAAAAATGACTGGTTGTAAAGTGTGTAACTGAAAATAGCAAGAGATACTTGCAAAATAAATTGTGGTGAGTGTAACTGTTTTTTGCATGCGGATTGTGCGAGACTTAAAATCAAGGGAGTGGAATATATAACTAAAAACTATAAATCTTGGAGTTGTCCCATCTGCATCCAAAGGAAACATAACAACTCACATAGACTATCGACATCATCGTGAAATGGAAGTGATATGGGTAAAGTCAAATTCTCGCTAAAAGCAATCCACAATTAAGTTAAACAACTGCAACGGACTTTTGAATCCACTGTTCAAACAATCCAGTACCAACTTGCAGTCTTGGAAAAATCCACCCAAATGATGAACGAGATCAAAACAGAAAATGAACAGCTTAAATCCCAATTAAATGTTGCCAAAGAGAGGTTGGACAAAGCTGAAATGATGACTCATGCAAACTCATGTGAAGTTCTGCTAGTGGAAAATGAAAATGTGCATGTGCAAGATTATCAACCACGGCACTGGTGTTGCGATCGCTGATGATGATGTGGTTATATGCTACAGGAGGAAGGGAAGAGGGAGATCGACTGGCACTATTGTTGTACAGCTACGCAAGAGAAAAATTAAACAGCGCACCTTGACTGCAGCATATGCAAAGAAAAAACCCATCGATGCGAACTGTTTTCTGTAAATCAATGTAACGTCTTTCTAAATGACTGGCTGTCAACTGAAGCGAAACATCTCCAATATGAGGCGAAGAAGACAAGTAAGAGATCGAATTATCAATTTCTCTGGGTGCGAAATGAGAGAATTATGATAAGGCTCGCTGCTGGTAGTATTTTCAATTTTATTAAGAGCATTAATGATCTTAACCACTTGGGTTAAGCCAATGTATATTGTTCTTATTTTTGTTTGACATACATACATGTTTAATTTTAATGAATCTTTTGATCTTCCTGCTGGTAGTGATAGTAATGAAATTATTATAGGCTACAAAATCAGCTCAAATGCTTATGACCTTAACGTTTTTCATCTTAACATTAGAAGTATAAGGAAAAATTTCTATAATCTATGTTCTTTCTTGCAAAATTGTTTCTCTAATCTACCTCATATAATTGTACTGTTAGAAATCTGGATTTTTGACCATGAGTTGTGTGATTATTCGTTACGGGTTATATTCCTTATGCAAATTGTAATGAAGACTATCCGTCAGGTGGAATTGTCGTATATGTAAAAAATTCAATTTACGTCGCGAATGTGTATAAGCTAGATGTAAAGAGTACTGATTGTATTGTTCTGAAAACAGAAATAGACAAATTAATTTTGGATATTGTCGGCGTGTGTTGGTTGCAGTCTGTGCATAGGGATATTTTTATGAATGATTTTGATGGCATATTGTCTAGAGTTAACAACACTAATACCTGTCTTCTAGGTGATGTTAATATAGATATATTGGGAGTTCCCTCGATTAGTGACAATTATCTTGTCCTCTTTAGGCTTTGACTCTTTGAACTCTAATAACAAAACAGATTTGTTTTTCTAAGCTCAATGGGTATCTTTCTGCTGAAACCTGGGCTGAAGTGTATTGTTGTAATTGTCCTTCTTATGCCTTTGAATGTTTTTTTTGAATATAATTGTTGATTCTGTACATACCTATGTACTTTTTATTCACAAGAACAGAATATCTGTCGAACTTCACCAAAATATTCCCCATTAAACAATAATTTTTGACCTCCGAGGGTTGTCTGAAAAGTTTCCGCAACCTAAAGAAAGCGGCAGTCGCCAATAAAAGCTAGTGAATGCTAGTTGTGCATCTTTGGACAGTTACTTACCGAAGTTTCAGTCATTTTGAACCAGCAGTTCTTAGTTGACAGTCGTTTGAGTGAGTCGATGTGAGTGTTTTTTGTGAAAATGGAAAAAATTGAGTATCGAGCTGTTATTAAATTCTTATTTTTGAAAGGGAATACGCCTATGCAAATTAAAAGTGAGTTGGACTCTGTGTATGGGGACTCTCCACCATCATTTACCACAGTGAAATTTTGGGCAGCTGTATTTAAACGTAGCCGTAAGAGCTTGGGAGATGATGAACGTTCGGGACGTCCAAAAACTGCAACCACTGACGATAATATTGTTAAAGATCACCAAATCGTGTTAGACGACCGCCAAATTAAAGTGAGAGAGATAGTAGAAGTTATGAAAATGTCCAAAGAACGTGTTTGTTACATATTAAATCAAAATTTAGGCTGTCCGCGCGCTGGGTGCCGCGTTTGCTTACGTTAGACCAAGTTTTAGTTTTAGTTTTATATGCATTTTATTATCTTAATCATTAACCCTTACATACTAACAAAAAATGCTTAAATGCTAGCTTAAAATTACTTAACAATCTTATATTAACTTATTGGCCCTACACAGGAACTCTAAGCTACTTCAAATTCTTATATCGATGTCTTTCGACTATATTTACATTTTACTTAGGAATAATTATCTTCTATACTTAAGGCTAAGAAAAAATTGTTAACAAAAACTTAGCATATGGACTTAATTTTTTATAAAACTTAATATCTAACTTAAAATAAACCTTAGTCTACCTAACCTACATTTACGTTAGACCAAAAACGTGTTCGAATGAACATTTCCAACGCTCTGTTGGCGCAGTTTAGGCGCAATAAATCTAAGTTTTGGCGCCGATTAATTACTGTAGATGAAACATGGATACACCATTATACGCCCGAAACAAAAATTCGATCAAAACAGTGGACTGCAAAGGACGAGCCGGCTCCAAAAAAAGCAAAAACTGTTTTTTCGGCTGGGAAATTCATGGCGACTGTTTTTTGGTTTTGGGATAGTAAAGGAGTTATCTTAACGATTATCTTCAAAAAGGAAAAACCATTACAGGAGCATACTACGCGTCATTACTTGCCAAGCTGAAGGTGGAAGACAAGACAACGCGCCGTCTCGAACTCAGCGGTTGCCATAGCGAAAATTCATGAATTACGGTTTGAATTGCTTGACCATCCGCCTTATTCACCAGATCTAGCCCCAAGCGACTTATTTTTGTACCCTCATCTAAAAACTGCGCTCGGAGGACAGAGATTTTCGTCAAATGAGGCGGCAATCACCTTCGTGAACAATTATGAGTATTTTGCAGAGAAAAATGCCAAGTACTATTTGGACGGGTTAGAGAGATGGGAGCATTGCTGGGAGAAGTGTGTAGAGTTACAAGGAGACTATTAAGTCATTTATTTGAAGAGTTTCTCTACCATTGTAAATGCAGTGCTCCACCTCGTTGGAACATCTAAGGAAGGTGTGCCTAGGTGAAACATTTGCAAAACTTGTCTAAGAAAATAAAAATTAAAAGAAAAATATGTAAATAAATAATGGTAGTATATATTTAAATTGAAAACCGAACCAATTCAATAAGTCAAACAAAAAAGTTTATACTATAATTCGAAGATTGAGTTTGAGGTTTAAAATTAAAGATGTTTTAAAAATAAAAATTGGTTCGTTATTGGAAACTTACCTGTACTTCGACGTTCTTAAAGACTTCACTATTTGCCTCCCTTTTTCAACAATTGAAATAATGTTGACTTTGCCCAAAAGGCTTTCACGACTAATTGGAAGGTATGAGCTGCACATTTAACAGAAAACATATTTAGATTTTCTGCGCTGAAAGTATTTTCAAACTCTTCCAGGTTAAATAATGATTCCTCAGAATCATTTTCAGCAGTATTTTATTCGTGTGTAGTTGCTGCAAGCAAATCAACCGCCTCTAGCATATTTCGGCCGTTATCTGTAGTTATGGTGTATGGTATATTTGTTTTTTATCTATATTGAAGTCACTCAAAACTTTTTTAACCTCTGCTTTCAGATTTACAGCAGTCTGCGGCACACAAATCTGTTAAAACTTCCACTTTCCCCTTTTCTATTATTTGTGCATTAATACCAAAAACTGAACGGCGACACTAGTAAATTTTCTCAAAAACAAGGGCAAAATTATTTTTTGTGTTTTTTCAATTTATTATTGCACGATTATAACAAAATAAGACAGTTTTGCTAAAATGCACTAGTCAATTTGCATGAAAATTCTTAAAAAAAAATAGAAAAAGTGTTTTTTATTTTTTATTTTAACGCCATAGGTTTTCTGTTGTTTGACATTTAATAATATGATACATACTCGTATATACTCGTATCAGTATTTAGAATATTGAAAAAAAAACAATTGAGTTGTCGTTATTATAAATAAATAAATAAATAGGTATAGGCAATATAATTTACATAAATAAAAAAAACCAACATGTGTGTCTATGAACATCAATCAATGATTTGTGAAACTGGAACCAAGTCTGCTTCCTCAATTTCTGGTTCTATTAGAAGCTGAAGTACTTCAGCATTTTTCGTTTTAGGGTTTAATTTTCTCAAACTACTTATAAATGGGTCAGAAGAAACCAAAAGGTTCTGAAACACATCTTCCATATTTTGCTGCCTCGAAAAATTTCTTGAGAAACTTTTTCGAAAGCGCTTTATGGCTTTGTTCCGTGATTCTTGGGCTTCTTCGCCGAGCTGTCCAATCGGAAGAATTGCTTCAGATATAATTTCAGGGCTGTGTATTAAAATTTTATGTACAGTTGTCGGCATATTATACGAGTACCATGGGTACAATTGCACAAACATATTTGCAGTATCAATACAATACTCGTTAAATCGAGCGATTTGTATTGGATATCCACTGGATATTGTTAACAAAACAACCCTAAATCGACATACGATGTTTTCATTTATGTTGGTTATATATGAAGTAGTAGCATAGTCATGAAAAAATCGGCGAGCGGTGTTGCCATCGTTCGTACCACCAAAACCTGGTTTTCTTTTATCGACTAACAGTCCCATTCGGCTCCTAAATGTTTCTTGAATCCTTTTCTTGTTTTCTTCGACCACGAGCTTGCCATTGTCCTATAGACAACGAGGTTTCAGTTATGGCATTACAGACCTTACCATCTACCATTGTAAGAAGCATTTTATGTTTTACTGAAATACTTCCGTTAATATGATGATTAAAGTTTCAATTAAAGAAGATATTTGGTTTTCAATGTAATCGAGTTCTTTTTCAGTTACATCTGTTGTTTCGTGGACGAATTGAACTCGTATTGGTCTACAGAACCTTGTTGATGATGGACGAGGATTTTGCCACAATAAAATTTTATTTTATGATTCTGGGTCCCCTGACACTAATTAAATAGGAACAAAAGATGTTAAGAAAATATTAGCATCTGATATGCTTGGATCTGAAAATCGTTGTTTATATTCACTCATGCCAGAGCTTCCATCACAACCCCATTTGGAAATAAGGTTCATGTTAGATATTTCATTAATATGCAATGTTTCCATAACATCTCGTATTCCTTCAAATAAACGTCGAACTGTGTGATCTAATAAACTTTGAAGAGGTGATTCTGCCAATGATTCATATGGTTATTATGTTTTATTGCGGAATCTCTAATAACATTGTATTGCAACTTTGTTGTTGTACCTTCAACAACTATTGAAAGAGCTACCTCTGCTGTATATGGAATAATTCCCTGGTCCATTTTTTTCAAAGGTTTTTGGTATTTATCAACACGTGAAGGGGTTGAAAAGATTATGTTTTTCATCACATTTGAGGAGTTAAGTTTTCCTTGTTCTCGTAGTTGCATCTGCGCAGCATAGCTTAATTCCTCGGTAGTGTAATTAGAACGCAAATCTTCTGTTTTACGTCTCTTTGATAGTTCGCTTAGGTCCGACAAATCCTTTTGAAGCCGTCCAACAAAACCATGGACTCGGCATGGAAACGAAATTTCACATTGCAACCAGTTTGTATTTTGTTTTAAGAAGTTGTTAGTATTTCTTGAGGCGCTCAGCCATCTTCTTCTATGTTCATGACCAAAATCAGTTAATTTTTTCTTTGTTTGCTCTGAAATTTGAATATTGGTCTCGTTTTTAACATTTTCTACCAAAAAATAATTTTTTTCTGTAATATCACGAGACGTACAGCTTCCAAAAAATTCAGAAAGCTGATTTCTTGAAAGAAAAATGAAATTTGATTGCGATCCTGTGTCAAGACAAAAAAACATCTAATTAAAAAAAGAAAAAAAATCAGCTTCCTTAACACCTTTTAAAGTGAATATTTTAAAAAGTCGCAAAAAGCCGCAATGTTTTATGATTGTTTCTTATAAAGGAAATATCTACCTAACTTTTAAGACTATTTCCATTCAAAAGCAACGGCCATCAACTTAATTTTTACGTTATTAAAGAAAAAAAAATATTTTTTTTACTGCTCAAACACATTATCTTTAAAAATTAACTCTAGACTTAAAATATTGCAAAAAAGTGTCATTGTCCTCTTTTTACATACCGCTAGCAGCAGAATCCATGTTAAATTACTTTACAAATCGCAATTATCACAAACCAAACTTGCTATTGCACTCGTTAATTTAAAGTTTACACTTTAAAAGCATATACTGATTAAACAGTTACAATTTGCATCGCATGATCAATCAAGTTCAAGGCTCATTTTATTTGTCAACAACTTGGCATTAAAAAAAACAACAAATCGTAATTTTTTTTTGTAGTTTTGGCCATGAATTTGGGGAAATTTACCTGTGT
The DNA here is from genome assembly GCA_963966105.1 of Volucella zonaria. Lineage (NCBI taxonomy): Eukaryota > Metazoa > Arthropoda > Insecta > Diptera > Syrphidae > Volucella > Volucella zonaria. The sequence continues at coordinate 127,919,057 of OZ014530.1, read as the reverse complement.
GGGCCGTGTCGAGTTGCACTGTCCATTTTAAGGGATATAATTTGTATCGTTAATTTTTTGGTGACAAGTCTTTTCAGTCGTGTTTCTTCTTTATTTACTACTGCCATGATATTGTGCGACGTAATGGGAGTTTTGCTCAGTCAGACTCTTAAAACCAAACCAAACCAACGATAGCGGTTGGGACTCCTGCGTTACCAATTCGAGGCAAGTATTATTTAATTTTTTTTTTAATAATTTACAGAAAATTTGAATACTGTATCACAATCACTCGTATCCTCAGTTTCTTCGTATTCATCAATGGACCGTTGATAAATTTCAAAATGTTTACCCATCATCTGCCTCCTTAAATTCGTTACATGATTTCCCGCAAATTTCATGGTGCAGGTCTTGCAGGTCGATTCGTTTGTCCTTTCATTGTAATGCAAAAAATCGCGAATAATAACGTTCCGTTTTCTATCCATATTATTTTTCTTTTGAACAATAATAGATCCACCTAATTTTCCGCGTAACTAAAGTGCACCATAATCGTTCACAAACACTTTATAAATGCACATGAACAACCGCACGATAAGAACTGAAGTAAACAAAATATGTTTACTAAAACATGTGTACATGCTCACAAATATTTAAGTAACGGTAAATTGTGTACAATTGCTTTTACGCTTTTTCTTCAAAATTGACAAGAATAAGTTCATTGAAGTGTAAACTATGAATGCTCTTCTAAAATAATAATGTAATACAGAAAAAGTTCACCGATAACTAAAAAAAAAAAATTACTTTCGACAATGGTTATTGGTAACCAAAACATTTTTTTGGTTGCTATAATAGTTATTCATAACCAAAAAAAAATATTTCTCATGTATATTGGTTACGGTGACCAAAATACTATATATCTTACGATAATGGTTAAAAATTCCCTAAAACAAATAAAGGGAATTTCAGCGTAACCTTTTCTTCCTAAAGAAAAAAATAACAATTATTTTCGATCCCTGGTATGTTCTGTGGCAGGATGACGAGAATTCAAGCATTCAGACATATGCTCTACAAACTGTCAAGTTTGGTTTTGCACCATCGCCGTATCAAGCAATCAAAACCATTCATATAGTAGCTGAACAAATCAAGGCCATTTGATCAGCCGTCTACACAGCACTTAAACTTGAAACGTAAGTGGATGGCGAGACCATCGAAATCTCCATAAAAATGATTCAAATTCTAATTCAAGTTCGCAAAAATGCCGGTTTTGAACTCCGTAAATGGGCTAGCAATTCGCCTGAAGGTCTTCGACAAATTGCCACCGTATATCACGACCAAAACACGACATGTTGATTTAATGCTGAAGATTTCATCAAAGCGCTCGGCTTAGGATGGTCAAGTAACAATGATTTATTTACATTTTCCGTCAACTTTCCCACTCCCAAACATCTCACAAAACGAAACGTCTCATCAACAGTGGCTCGCTTGTTCGACCCACTTGGAAGCCATCCAATCCATTTGTCACAAAAGAGAAAATATTTTGGAATACATTGAAGGATAGCAAGTTTGATTGGGATGACCTAGCAACGTCTCTCGAACTTCAGTCAGAATAGAATAAAACTATCGGTCAACTTCAATTTATCAAAGAAATCTAAATTCCGCGTTGGGTCATCACCTCATCAAGCAACATAAATAATCAGCTTCATGTGTCTTGCGATAGCTCAAACAAAGCCATCGCAACATCAATCTATCTTCGAACCATCGATTCAAACGACCAAGTCCATGTAAGTCCGATCATCGCTACAAGCAAATTGACACCAATGCGTAAGCCGTTAACAACACATCACGCTGAATTGTGCGGTGCTGTCTTAGCTGTCAGGTTGCTTGAACTGATCAAAAAATAATTGAAACTTTTGTTCAGTGAAGTTTTTATGTGGACCGATTCCAGCGTGGTTTTGTCATGGATTCGAGGAGAGCCAAATCGTTGAGCAGATTTTGTTTGTAATCGAATTCATAAAATTCTTTCGTCAACTGAAATTGTACAATGGCACGATGTCCGAACGCATGAAAACCCCGCTGATTTTAACAGCTGTGGTCTAAATGTTTCTGAGCTGCGTGATTCACAACTGTAGTGGCATGGCCCAACATTTTTTTCATTGCCTCAATCTGTTTGGCCAGACTCACCATTCGAACTTCATGAAGATGATCGAAATGAACTTCGTTCAAAGCTAAAGTCAATTAACCTGAACATCAATGAAGTGCCAAGATTTTCAAAATTCAATCGTCTTCGTCATGCCGTTGCATAGCTCTTCGTTTTGTTCAAATTGTTCGCTCTTCAATCAAGCTAAAATTGCAACGACCACCAATTTCAATGCTATCAATTCCAACAAGACAACTAATTCAACAAGTCGATCCGCTCTCAGTCATTGAAATTCAACACAGTGAATATGCATTTACTCGCTGGATTCAATCCAATGAATTCTCCACTGAGCTCAAGATCAAAAACCAATCACAAAAACCAGCAAATTGCATCGACTTAACCCATTCTTCGACAACAACAATATTCTCCGTGTCAACGGTCGTTTACAAAATGCATTCATGTCATTCGAAGAAAAATTTCCAATAATTTTGCGACGATGCATATTGCAACGATAATTACCGATTATTATCACCGTCTTACGTTACACGGTGGACCACAAGTAACGGTCAATCAAATTCGGCAAATTTATTGGATTCTTGATGTGCGCAATTTCGTCCGCCATTTCATTCACAAAAGTGTCATTTGTATCAAAGCGCGTCCGATTATGTCACAACTACAAATGGCCGCATTGCCCTCTGCTCGTGTCAATACAACCTAAATACCATTTGCATCGACTATGGTTGACTACGCGGGTCCATATGACATCGTGCTTCAAAGGGTTGTGGCCAAACATCATACAAGGGCTACGTGGCTGTTTTCCTTTGCATGACCACGAAAGCGGTCCATTTGGAAGCAGCTGGTGATCTAACAACGCAAACATTTCTGCATGCGTTCGATCGATTCATCTCCCGTCGTGGATTTTGTCATAATGTGTTCAGCGATTATAGAACCAATTTTGTTGGCGCCAACAACGAGAGTCAACGACTTTACAACGACTCTTCAATCAATAGAAAGTGAAATCATCCCAGCATTAGCAAATCGACACATTCAATGGCATTTAGCCCACCAGAAGCACCTCATTGCAATGAATTGGTCGAAGCAGCTGTAAAAAGAATGAAATTTCATTTAAACCGAGTCATTGGAAATGCGAAACTCAAATTCGAAGAATTTTCAACTGTCTTGGCTCGCACTGAAGCTGTCCTAAACTCACGCCCGATCTCGCCAATCATTGACAATGCAAACGATTTCAGAGCAATAACACCAGGCCATTTTCTTACGGGCAATGCTCTTTTATCACGACCTCAACCACCATCAGAATTAAATCCAACCAACATCAACTAATGGAACAAATGGTTCAGGACCTTTGGAAACGATTCAAAGAAGTGGTCTTGTCCAGCAACATCAAGGAAAACGATTTAGTAATCATCAAAGACGACTGTTTTCCAGTTGGTCATTGGCCGATGGGTCGTGTCATATCATTAAATAAAGGCAGCGACGATCTCGTTCGAGTTATGACAGTCAAAACACCTACTGGTCCTTTCAAAAGACCGATCGTGAAACTTGCCTTGATATCAAACGCTACCCAGCGACAAGAGTCTTAACTTTTTGCAATTCAGGATTATTGCAGCGATAACCAGTAGACATCATATAAATCCTCATAGAAATTCTTTCATTAAACATATAATTCCTATAAATCTTATGTATATGATAAAATTCATTTTATTATCATGGGTTTTCATAACAACCATATTGTGATTGCCGGGGGAATATTAAATGCCAATTCATCTTTCATAAAGAAAGAGACAGCCCACGACAGTGACAGTCATGTTTTTTTTTTTTGTTTTCTTTACTTAATCTCATACCAACTGTCAAACAAATAAATTCACAAAAAAAAAGGAAGACGAAGAATGTAACCTTAGAAATCGAACGTGTTTCTTTTATTTTAATCAAATTTCTTAACTTTTTTCTCGAAACAGTTTTTCAACCAAGCAAATTCAAGTCAGAATTTGCAATCATCTATAACAACATACCTTATTAATAGGAGTTTTGAAACCGGTATTTTTCCTGATTGTCTCGAAACGTCTATCATTGTATTTAAAAAAGGGCGATAAATGTGATCCTAATAAACAATTACAGACCGATATCGCTGCTCTCAGTCTTCTTAAAAATTTTCGAAAAACTAATAAGTTCTTGAATGATTAAATATCTTGATAAGTATGGTCTTCTCAGCCCGAGTCAATTCGGCTTTCGGAAAGGCAAATCAACAGAAGATGCTATCCTTTCTTGAAAATATTAATGAAGCAGTGGATAAAAATCAAAAATCAGCTAGTATGTTTCTAGATCTAACGAAGGCTTTTGATCTTGTTAATCACAAAACGTTGTTGAAGATACTGCTAATGTTTGGGTTCCGAAGTAATATTCTTGGTTGGTTTTCATCATATATTTCCAATAGAAAGCAGCATGTCAGGGTTAATTCAACTCTGAGTGAGGTTCTACATTCTGTAGAAGCTGGCGTCCCTTCCATGATCCTTATCAGTGCTTGGGTCTCTGTTGTTCATAATTTATTTAAATTCTATACTCAAGTAGCCAGAATGTCTAGGTTAGATGTCATCAAATGGTATTGAGTAGTAAGTCAAAAGTCATGCTATTTTCTCTGTTGAGCTAGGATGGTATAAATGGGAGTGCATTACATAATTCCAGTTGTAATCGTATAAACTGCAAGAGTGACTGCATTGCCTTAGAATCGGTTTCTGAATTCAGATACCTTGGTTTAACTCTAGATAGCAGATTGAACTGGAAACGGCATATAAAGGCGATTCAAAAAACGGTTTACGTAGGATTAAATAAGATCTACCATCTCCACAAACGTGTACCGTCAAATCTTCTAATTGCAATTTACTATGCCTTAATCAATTCTCACTTGGAGTATTATATAACTTGCTGGGGAAATGCGTATGTTAATAACCTTCATCCGCTTATCGTTGCTCAAAAGAAGGTTTTCAGGAATATATTGTTTAAACCAAGGTGGGAGCACTCCCGTCCTTTGTTCCAATCAACAGAAATATTACCGCTGCAAAATCGGTATATTTACAAGGTTTTGTGGTTATTCTACCTTCGAGTTGGTCACACCTACATAAGAAGGAATGAAGTGTATTCGCTGCGCTCATCGAATCCAGTGATTGTTCCTAGAGTTAGAACAGAACATTGCCGTCGAGTTGCCACAAACGCTGCTCCTTTTATGTACAACAGATTACCTCCGGATATACGCATAGGACACAACTCGAAATTCCTAAAATCTTTGAGAAACTGGCTACTCGTTACATCTGACATAAGTTTTTTAACGCAAATATTAGCTTAGTTACTCTACTGTCTCCATTCTCTTACCTAATATCTTTGTCAATGTCTATATATCCCAAATCTACTCCCTTCCAAGGCGTCTTTCTTTCTTTGTGTGAGGCTTCACATACTCAAAAAGCACTTGCTACTGGTTCTTTTAACCACAAAGTGTCTAAACTCCATTTTATGATAAGAAAAAATGATAAGATGTAAGATGTACGAGTAGTTTGTTGCGTGAAGCAGTAGGCGAGTGTTGGTGGGATGCAGATAAAGATATGCGAGAAAGAGACGTATATTTTCGTATATCGTTTTATCCCGTAACCTAAAGAGCGTATAACAGCATTCCATGGTGTCTATATTCTTTTGGGTCAATTTAACGTTAGGTGAAGAAAGGCATAAAAATTGGGGCAGGGGTTCGTGAAACTGAGGAAGAAGGCGAGCTAGAAGCGCGATTTCAGATATGCGAGCTGATAAAGTTATCATATTCGGCTCCTGTTGTAAGATCGAAATTAGGAAAGCAGGTGTTAGTATTTGTAGGAGAGAGTGTGGGCGGTCGAGCAGTGATAGTATCAGGAGCAGGGGTTAAATTAAAAGAAACGCGTTGGGGTTTGGATGGAAGAGAGGCACTTGGTGCTTTTGTGAGAAGACATGAAGGAGGTTGCTTAGGGATATAGACAGGAGGGAAACAATTTGGAAATATTTTGGTTTTAAGGCTCCAGCTTAGGATTTTGATGGGCGATTCATAGTTAGCTTAGATAAGCCATTGCTTCGTTTTGTTTGTATGTTTTTATTGGTTGGTTGATCGGTCCATTTGGAGACTCTCATCTTTCCAAGGTTGAGGTTGATGTTGGGTGGATTAACAAATAACCATTCGTGGCCATTAACCATTATCATTCTAGCCAGTAAGTTAATCTTGAAATTCCATTTGTTTTTGTGGTGGGATGTTGGGAATATTGTGCATTGGCTGTTGGAACGCTATACCTATTTTTGTGCATAATTTGGGGCACCTTTGACGAGTACGGTGGTGAACATTTGATTCGTTGTGCGGTGTCGGTCTAGCCTGATTTGCCACTCTGAAGGTGTCCACGTCGTGTTAAATTGTGTAACAAGTTTCCGTTGGGTGGCAACAGGAGGAGCTGACGTTGGAGCAGTTATGTCACCATAATATTTAAGTTCGCTTCAGTTGGCTTTCTCGTATTGCTATACAGTTCTTTTAGGAATCTTTTCTCTAACCGTGTGGTCGGTGTATGAGAAATTATTTGACATGACCCAGTGGTCCGACGAGACTAGAGGGGATAGCACAATTACCTTGTATTTGTCAGGGTGAGAAGTTAAAAAGAACTCCAGAATGTTGGCGATATGAATATCAATGTCTGGTATTCGTGTGGGCTCATTTACAAACTGGGTTAAGTTACTTCCCGCAGCGAAGATCACAACATACTGTTATTCAGATGTTGTCTGTCCAGAATCTCGAAGCCACAAAGAATCGTGTCTATTGAAATCACCCGTAATGACGATTTCAGTATGGGGATACAAGGATACAATTCTCCGTATCAAAGGTCGAATTGCTGTCCAGTTTGGGGCTTGGGGAAATAGATAATTTGCTTACGGGCATGGAATTTTAACCACATCAAATTCCAGTATGGAACAGTGACTACATTGTGGTGGACTTTGATAAGCTACATCAATGCGCACGTAAATGGCGGACCGCAGTGAGAACTAGTTCGCTAATTCAAACCCAGAACCATCGGTACTAACATACACTCAGTCACTGCACGCGCTATATGAAAATGTAATACAGCAACGTCAGTGACTGAGTGTAAGCAACAATAAGACCAGGGGCAGCAAGGTTGAGATGCCCGAACTGTGGATATTATTTGCAATGCATTTACGCCTTTTTTTTTTTTCTTTTTTTTTCCTCGCACAAGAGATTTTTTTGCTTATTTCACAAGAACACTTCTGCGTGTACACTCGTCAATGGTCAGCTCGGCTAGATATCGGACTCCTCAGTCATTTTTCCCTAATTGGATCCCATGAAGCACTGGATCCCATGTTGATGTGGATACCTTTAGGTTTTCTAAGCTCAAAAGGCATTCTTTTGCCTTATCAGGCAAGGCCTTGAGTGGGTGGTGGATGATTGTTCGGAAATATGGCCCGGTTGGTTGAATTTCCAGCTCGAAGAATGATTTTGATTGGGTTGTTCTATCTGCAGGATCGAAATTGGTGATAAATCTCTTCAATGCATTGGATACTAATTTTTACTTTCTTATGAGCTTTGTCGGTTTAGTGGGTGTGTCGGTTGCAGCTCCTTGCGGGACTACTTTAAGTACTTTCCGACCTTTCCCGTTGTGTTACCTTGTATGTAAGGAGTATCTGCTCTCATTGTCGCTTCAAGCCTTTGGTGATTGGTCTTAAACTCTGATCAAATCAAATTGATTCGTCGTAATATTTTATCTCCCTACTCAGTGGTCTTTAAAGAGATTTATTTTGAATTTAGTCAATTCAAATGACCACGGCTTATTTTGGAAAAGAGAATGCTTTGATGACTTGACCATGGTCTCTAAAACGAGCCGGCAGGTTACAAGGACGAGAAAATACGTTTTTTATGAATTTTTTCTGAAAATGCATTTTACTATATTTTACAAAAAACAAAAAGTATAGACATATTATAGTATCGATCTGGTGAGCTCCTGTAGACGGAGATGGTCCTTCAAAAAAAGATGTTCGGCGGTATCAAGATATCTCCGGTTCAGTTTATCTGTAATCAAAAAACCCGACAGACTTTTTTAGTGGATAGATAAAACAAGGTACTGATCTAACAAATAATCGAAATTTCTCGAAGGATCTCCCGAAGGTCCTTCAAAAATAGGTATTCGGCGGTGATCACGATATCTCCGGTTCGGTTTATCTGAAATCAAAAAACTTGAAAGATTCTTTTAGGGGATAGATAAAACTAGGCATTGATCGAAGAACTAATCGAAATTTTGATTTTTGACAAAATGGCGGCTTCGTAAAAAAAAAAATTTAACTTTCAACCAAAATTTCCACGTAAAACTGTTTAAAAAAATAAAAGTAATTATCTTCGATCAATACTTGAGGAATATATCTGAGAAGGTGTTTCCGACCGATCGGTTGAGCCTTTGTTAGAAATCTTGATCACCGACTTCGAAAACAGAGTTTTGAGAAAAACGCGTTTAAAGTTTCGTAAGAAGTTTATACATAGATAATTTTTTTTCTTTTACTTACATGGAGCTATCTATTCCAGGACCATAAAATGGACTCTCGGAAGCATCAGCAGTTTCTAGTACCTCGACTTTCAACAGAATCATAGTATCTACTGATTGCCAAGCCATAATAAACTGTCAACTTATCTATCATCTAACCAGTGAGTTTACCTTTTCTACCAAGTACTTTTTTTTGTATTTTTTTATTACCTTTATTTACAGTTTCAGTAATTTTATTTACATTCCGGGAGTAATCGTGAATCCATTCTCTTTTTTACGTGTACAATACATTCTTTTTTGGCCACTTCAATATCACCGTTGAAATGTTCGGACGTTCAATGAGTACATTTGCCCTTTGTTATAAAAATTACATCGATGATGGTGACTCCAAAACTTACTATAGGATTTTAAAAGCTAAGCCTCGCAGTTCTTTCAAATTTTATTTGTCCGTCACAAGTTTTACACCTTGAAAAATCACTCATTGGGAACTAAAATCTCCTTCTGTAGTTTGAATTTTAAAACTGAGCACACGACTCTACAATGTGACAGAACTGTTTAAAATGATGTTCACTTGTTTCGTAAAATAAATAACTCGAGTTAGTCATCAGGAATAAAATGGACTATTCATAAGGGAATACCTGAAATACCTGGGAACACAAAGAAAGAAAAGAGCCGCTGCTACTCCGATTTATGCTCCTCCTACTTTTTTAACAGTTAACAACAGTTATATGTACATTACGAGAATACAAAAAAAATCGATTTTTTTTTTAAATACCAACTGCGTTTAGCTCCAATTCGTGATCGTACTGATATTTCAAGTCTACACACCCTTTATGCTACAGTTATTTCCTGTACCCGTTCGCTTACTGCATTAAAAGTCCCTTCAAATCTTTATTACGTTATGCTTCGGTCAATATTTCTATAGTGCTTACCAACTGCACTGCACATCGATTATTATTGTCAAGAGGAGAAGGGGGAAAATTGCGACAAAGCTGGTCCATCTTCTAACCACAGCGAGTCTTCTCTTTTGCAAATTGACAATTCTACATGTTCAGCAGTTTAATTTTGCTTTTCGTACATGTACTCTTAACGATGGTATCCAAAACTTGCGACGTATTTCACATGTTATCAAGTCTTGGTTTTGATGATGAAACTTTCTATGGTAGTACGCAAATAATGTGTTTTTGGTAATATGATTGCACGTTGGGTGGCAGCCGGCAAAAATGAAGCAGTAGAAATTCTTTCGTCAGCTCTCAGGAGTTCATTCCGACTATCGTATATAGAATTCAGTGAGAGTAGTGAACTTGTTTTTGATATACATGTCTGCGACTTTGAACAGTTATATTCGTCCCGATAGGAATACTTTTGTGCCTCTGCTGATAAGTATATTTCCGCTGCTGATTCCTCTAGAGATGTTAATTCTCCACTTTCATTGTGTATTGACGAGGTTCGCTTAAATTTTGAAATAAACCGAAAAACCCAAGCTACCGTTCTCTTAAGCCTAGAAAAGGTTGAAAATCTATGAATGTCAATTAGTTTGGGGATGAAATAATGGTGCTCTGATTTCTAACGTTTTTTCTATTTCGACATCACTCACATCGATTTTTTTCCGAAGCTAATTATTTTTATCTTCATATAAGAAGTTTGGCTCAAGAAACCACCTAGAATTGGAGTATAAATTCACTGGAAATCGAGCTCGCGTCGCTTCACCAGCGATATTTTCAACTGTGGCTGTTCACTCTCTTCTAATATTTCTGACATTCTAAGCTCTACAAATTGCTTAAAACTACAATTGATGGAATTGATTCATCTTATTACTGTTTTGAATTACTCCAGTAATATATTTGGTCCACATTCCTGCTATGGCCAGCTAAAATAGAAGCTTTTAAGCGGACACCTACGGACAGCTACGATTGCTTATAGTTCCATGCGAGGAATTGTCATTGGTCGTATTGGAGCACATCGAGATCAAATCATACTCAAATATACTCATTAGAACGCTTAACATTTCACGTTTTGTTGGAGTTCGAATACCAGTTAAGATATCTAGAGAAACTTTGTGGAATTTAAGAGATGAAACGAATGCGTCTTTTGTGATATTCCAGTGCATCCCGAAAATTCTTTCTTTTTTATCAACGTTCATATCAACTTCCCCATTTGTCTCATCAAACTCACCCAACTCTTTTAAAACTCTTTCCGAATTTGACACAAAATTTGTCGACACAAAATTACCTTTTTGGTGAATCCATATCACTTGTTTCGCGAGATCAATGGCATCTTCTTCTGTTTCAACGTCATCGACGTAGTGTCTATCTGCAATGGCAGTAACGGCTCTTGAGTTCTCATCTTTGAATTGCATGGTGATCGTGTTTTTTACGTGTTGTGCTAAACTCGGAGAGCAAGTGGCTTTAAATATCATTGCTCGCATCTGGTACACATCGAATGGGTTTTCAGGACTCCTGTCTCTCCATAAAAATCGTTGGCGCATCTGATCGTCTGGTCAAATATCTATTTTGTGAAACATCTCTTTTATATCGAAACATATTCCAATTCGAGATTATCGGAACTTAAGCAGTATATCCAACAGCGTTTGGTTCATATCTGGTCTTGGCAACAACATGTCATTAAAGGAGACGCCTTTGGATTTGACTGCTGCATCGAAGACCAATTTGAATTTTGCTGGTTTATTTGGATTCCTTACTCCAAAATGTGAAAGGTACACGATTTTGGGAACTTCAATATCATTTGGATCCAAGTTAATCATGTATGCGTAACCTTTCTCCAAATACTCATCAATTTTTCTTCTATATGCTGCTTGAAGTTCAGAATCTTTTGACATCTTCTTTTCAATAAATTCTAGCCTCTTAAGGGCCATTGTGAACCTTTCAGGAAATTCAAAGTCATCTGATTTCCAAAGAAGTTCCACTTCATATCGGAAACCGTTTTGTTTAGTAGTTTGCTTCATAATGTTTATCGCTCTTTGATCATTATTTGACAATAACTTATTTGTCGGTTTATAAATACACATGTTTTCCATGGCAATAAGAATACGATTCTGTATCACTAATAGTCAAAATTCTTTTAAGTTTAGTCAAATGGTCATTTCGTAGATGTGTTGGTCCATAAACTATCCACCCCAAACTTGTTTCAGAAATAAAGGGTCCCTTCGATCCCAGTTCCAACCGGCTTGTTTCTACTCCCAAATATGCATTGGACATACCAACCATAAGAGTAGGTTTTGCATTTAAATAGTCATAAATCGGCAACCTTTGCAATTTGGCTCTTTGACAGCTATTATTGGAAATTAATTTATTTAAATTCAAGGACTGCGTCGGCCAGAAAAGATTTTTTATAGTGCAGAAATTATTCACTTTAAATTTTTTACCCACACCTTGGATTTTAAATTCCACAAATGTTGTTGGTAAGTCTATTGTCTGATTTCCAAACCACTGAAGTTTAATATTACCTTGTAGTTCCAGTTGTTTTGCGAAATCTTTATCAATATTAAAAAAGGCATTGCGCCCTCATCCAGATATGCATACGTATGTATCAAGGATCCAGCGACACTAGACAATGTTACTGGAATTATTTTGAAAAACAGTTCTGTGTTTTCAACATCTGAATGATGCAAGGTGCATCTGTGGAATATTAGAATACATATCCGACTCAGGTGGAGAAGAACAATCATTAATGTGTTTATAGATACTGTGAAGTAATTTATGGTGTTTGCGCTGCATGTAAATGTGTTGTGTACTCGTCTTAAACTTCACTTCTTCACTTCATTCCAGCGTTCGTCTACGGACATTTGAGCAAATTTATCGCACACTGCTAACAAATGTTCTTGATTACACAAGGTGCACATAGATCTTTAAGATTTAATAATAATTGCACAAAATAAATTTTTAGCTTTTATTTTATTGTCGATCTGGTGCACAATTTTTCTTGTAATCTTGTGTTGCCAAAACGAAAAGAAAGAAAAAAAGAACAAAAAACCGCTCAGAGAATACATTGAACTATCATTATTAAAGGCCACTGAGAGAATACACTGAACTATATTATGACATTTCGTAGGCGCCACTTTTAGTAGTGCCAATCTCAATAGTGCTAACAAATTACAAATTCAGTACAATTCGGCTCTCCTGACGATTCAATCGTCCCCGATTTAGCTACTTAATCTAAACGTAAGTATTGCCTTCAGGATCGAAACCCTCAACTCCGATTTCCTCCCTGGGCTCAACCCATCTTTTCATCCTACTCGAATAACAGCTGTGTTACTTGACATCTTTCGACGTCTTCTACTACATAGCGGTCATTTCCAAGCTTCTTTTTCACTACATATGGGCAGCGGTGCTTCGGTATTAATTTTTTATTATTGTAGTTCCGACTGAAGTGTCTACATAAATTCTTTATTACAACGTATTCACCGTCACCGTCAAACTGTTTTGCCTTGGTATAATAATCATCAAAATAGTTTGAGTTGTACTGCTGGGACCACTTAATGGCTTCAGAAGCTTCATCTCTTAACCTTGCTAAATCTATTCTTTCTCTGTCAGTATACATTTCATCTAAATACTCTGTCAGTTAGTCGACACCCCTCTGCTCGACCCCAAACAACAACCTACTGGGTGATATCTTCGTGCTAGTGTGGTTAGTATTATTCATTGCGTACTCGACCTTACCCAACTTCCCCTTTCAATCGCTTTGCTCGGCCGACTGTACCAACTTCGCTAGCATCGCTTTCAGTACCCGGTTCACGCGTTCGACCGGACCGTTTGACTGCGGGGATCCTACTGCGACCTTGACCTGCTTTATATTAAACTTCCTCAAAAAATCACCAAACTCCTGTGATGTAAAACTAGTACCGCGGTCACTAATTAACCTATGTGGTCGACTGTAATAATTGAAATATCTTTCCAGCGCGCTAATCGTCTCTCTCGTCCCGGGTGTATTCACAGCGTACAGTTTCACATACTAAGTGAAAGCATCTATCACGACAATCTTACTTCTCGAATTTACAGCGGGGATCGGACCGAAGTGGTCCACTTGCACGGTGTTAAAGGGTTCCGCACACTTCTCTATACTATGTACACAAGTTTCGATCGGTGTTTCTACAAGGCACTGAGTGGAAAATATACTTGAGACAATTTCTGATGAGCCTGTTTAACTTTCTCTTAAGGTATTCATATCTTTTTTTCTTAATGTTTGCGTGAGGGCCTCGTAATCTGTGACGATAGTTAACGGCAGGCGATCGAGATAAGTTCTAAAACGAACCAAGTCGTGAACAACTGCCAACGTTTCTAATTCGTAACTAATTAATTTAGACTCTGCATCAGAAGTTTTTTTTCGAGAAAAATGCCATTGGTTGAAATTTTCCATCGTTATGGTTCTGCTTAAGCACTGCACCAAACCCTTGTGAGCTTGCGTCATAGTGCAGCTCGGTTTCGCGTTTTGGATTATAGGTTGCTAATATTGGTGCAGAAGCCAACTCACTCCGCAGTGTCTCGAAAGCAATAGTACACTCGTCTGACCAAACAAATTTTGCATCTTTCTTCAGAAGATTTGTCAGTGGCCAAGCAATACAAGAAAATCCTGGCACAAAACGGCGGAAATAAGAAAACAGCCTTATACATCTTTGCACATCTTTCGTATTCCGGGGCATGGGATATGCTCGGATGGCTTCAATATGATCATCGGTAGGGCGGACTCCCTCTTCATTTACACAATAACCTAAATAATCAATCCTGTAGTAAGCAAAACTTTTTCAAATTCAATTCTAGCCCAGCCTCTCTTAACAATCTAAGGACCTCAATCAGAATATTATTATGAGTGTCTAAATCAGCAGTAGCAAGACATATGTCGTCCTTTGTCAATCAGTGGTTTGAGTGCTAAATAAATGTATTTCTGAAAGACAACGGGCGCATACTTCGGATCAAAGGGCATAAATACATATTCAAACTGGCCAAAGGGGTGGCTAAAGCAGTGTACTTAATCGATTTTTCGGCAATTCTTATGTGACGAAATCCCTCTTTCAGGTCTAAAGTCGTAAAAATGTTCTCATTTGCAAAATATTCTAGACATTCTTTGATCAGCGGCTGAGGAAAATTGTCCCTCACTGTATGTTTATTTAGAGTTCGATAATCTACACACATGCGCATATCCCCATTTTTCTTTCGCACTAACACTAAATCTGAAGCATAGGGTGAATCGCTGCGTCTGACAATTCCCTTCTCTAATAATCATTCAATTATATTTTGAACCTCTGTTCTTTCATAATACGAAAGCCTGCGGGGCAAACAGTTAATCGGTACATCTTTAGTTAACTTAATTATCATGTTGTAATTATTCGGTTTCACACTGACCTCGGATTTTAAGTAATATTCGTCTATCGCTGCCCTGATGGCATTTGCACGAGGTGCACCTAACGTCTTACATACATCTACATCAGTATCGCCTATTTCAGAGGTCCCGACTGCATTAACTAAACGAACTAAATCGGCAAAGTGCATTGTCTCTCTCTCATACCCGGTTTCTATTATTTCCTCGCGGGAACCATCAGATACTGTAATATCTCGGATTCTCTTTCGTTCAGCCTAGTTACTTCAGTTAATTCACTAACACCGTTTGTATCCGAAATTGACAACAATTCTTCAGTTAGAACTTTACATTCATTAGCAATTAGCTCATTTTCACCAGCGGCGGTCCCATTTACATCACTTTTGCAATACTCGGCTAACGTAAATTTTCTTTTGTCAAAAGGCTTAACAACATCTACTTCAGTTTTACAATAATCTGTCAACTTACATACTTCTCCGTCTTCCAACTTAACAATATCAGAAAACCTAACTTGTTTAACAGTACCTATTCTATTAGGATCCCTTAAGAGATTAAACGCAATAAGTACACTGACATCTTTAGGTAATTCAAAAATTTTATTCTTTTCCATATTTCGGCTTACTTTAAACTAAAAACAGCGGTTATAAATTCTTTTCCTTATTCGACACAGATATATATTGAACATAGGCAAAGCGTCACGTCCAACTAATATCGGTACAACTAGTTCCTCATCTGGAATAATTAAAAAAGTGTGAGTTACAAATCTACCGCGGAACATTACTTTACATATTACTTTTCCACACACACTAAGGCGCCCATTTCTGAGTCCTCTGAGTTGCGTCAGTTCCCTTTTTCCACTGACATAGGTGACAAGCGACTTTTTAAATAAACTATTGGGGCTACCAGAATCAAACAGACATAACAAAATTTTTGCGTCAGTGTACTTGTTTCGTTGAATACGAGTACTAAAAGCAACACTCACCGTTTGGTATGCGCGAAGTTTCTTCTCTACTTCCTCGATACTCCATGGACACTGGTTCTCTATTCTTGCTTCAGCCTCCTGGGCAGCAGCTGTAAAGCGCTTCTTCCTTGGGCAATCCTGATGGTAATGACCGACCTCATGACACACAAAACACGAATTCGGCGGTCGCTTCGATTTCGCACACTGGCTCTGATAGAGCCCAAACTGTGAGCAATTATGGCATCTCACATTCTCCATCGATATGTTCACAACCCCAACAATGTTTGTACTTTTTGGCTTTGTTGAAACGGTGGCAACGGTGGCGTATGCTGCGGTTTTCAGTGGTGAACTGCGGGTCCTTTTCTTCTCGTACCTATTGAGTAGGGACTTCAGTTGCTTCATCGACGTAGCCCCCAACAGAACTGCGACGTTACTGCTCCGGCAGTTTAGTCCATCAATGATGCATTCGGTGACATCGGCCTCCGGGATGTTAGCGTGCGATGCAATCTCTTGCATCTCCAACACATATCTTTTGATCGATTCGGTGGATTTCAGAGTTCTCACACGTAGCTGCTAGAATACCTCATTCAATGAATGCGTAGGACCAAACTCTTCCACTAACGCCTCCTTGAGTGCCGCATACGTGGGGGCCGTCGTTGTCCTCAAGAATAATTTCGCCATACTTGTAAGAATGCGTCGCACACTAACAAACTTCTCCATTTCGTTACAGCCGAAGGTGTTGAAAGCATCCTCCACATCAATGATCCATTTCTTGATGTCGTACTAGTCGTCCCCGCTGAATAGGTGGACTATAGCTTCGAAGGCAACAAAATCGAACTTCTGGGAGACCGCAGTTTCGTCCCTAAGTTCCTGGAGTTCCTTCCTCTTCCGAAGTAGGAGAATCTCTTTCTCGATCCTCTGCAGCTCATCATCGACGGCACAGATATTTTCACGGCGACGGTCATCATTCGTCGTTGCGGTGATCGTCAGAGCGGCGGTCATCGGGCGGTAGTCATTTCCATCTGACTGTCTTCTTTATGGCGTCGGTTCGTAGCTTCTGCCATATTGTCCGTTACCAGCGCATCATATAATGGTCGCAATTCTGGCACAGTGGCGTTCGGCCCAAACTCAATATTCGCCACGTTGAGTGCTACTACCATTACTTGGCGTTGAATATATGCTATGGTTCGAATCCCACTTCTGAGCTGTAATAATAATTGCACAAAATAAATTTTTAGTTTTTATTTTATTGTCTATCTGGTACACAATTTTTCTTGTGATCTCTTCTCAGTAGCCGCCAAAATGAAAAGAAAAAGAAAAAAGAACAAAAAACCGCTCAAAGAATAGATTGAACTATCATTACTATATTAAAGGCCACTGAGAGAATACACTGAACAATATTATGACATTTATAGGCAGCACTTTTAGTAGTGCCAATCTCAATAGTACCAACAAATTACAAATTCATTACAAAGAGTTGTTTGAGTTAATGTGCATAACAAAGTTCTTTCTTGTTTCAATCGGACTTTGAGAGCTAGATGAGGTACAGTATGTTGCTGCCTTTACGACGTTGGCTTCCTTGTCCAAGAATTTGAAAAAATGGTGCAGTGTAGCATGTGGTTTGATGTTAATTTTGATCTGTGTCTACTCCAATCGCATCTTGAAGGGCAATTTCGACCATAATTCATCAAGCAAAGACGGATTGCTCATATGGTGGGTGGCGTTGGATGTTTCCAGGAAAATGGCCAAGCTTTTGACCTTGGCAGCTTGTGGTACGATTTCTATTAATTTTCCTTCAGTTATGGGCGAAATCCTTTTTAGTTTTGAAAGTTGACTTCGGATGAGAATATCACACCGCCCAAAACTGATTTTTAGTTCGGATATGACGATGGCGGCATTATTAGGGTACATTAGTAGTGCCTCGACTACCTGCTTTGCTTCGCCGTTTAAGCATCTCTGCAGTCGCATCTGATTTTCTAGGTTGGTATAGCCATATGTCCTAGTGGATACGTTGTACAAGTTAATAAAAGATGGCCACTCTTCTGGTAGCCCCCCAAATCTAGGCAAATCAAGCAAATGACGTGTCAATTTGATGATGTTGTGTTCCAGGCGGTGGATGGTATAATTGCGGCTGGTATGATTGTGCCAGGGGTAGTGGTTTACATGGCGCCTGGTGAAAATCTGAAGACTCTGGCAGAGAAGATTGTGGCTCTAAAAACTGTGGATGCTATGTCGGATGTGATTGGCAAGACTGTGCATTGGATGATGACTGGGTCTGGGTTGATAGCGGCTAGTTCAACGATATTGGCGGTGGCTCGTGGAAGTGGGACAAAAACGGCTATATCGAAGACTGTGGATGTTGCGGTTGTTGACAAGACTGTAACTCTTTGTATGGCGGCATCGATGAGAAGGGCAACATTGCAGCTTTGGGATTTTTAACCTGAACTTGGCAAGAGGAATAGAGGGAGGAATGTCAATTACCTGATTTGTTGGCTTTATGGCGTTGAACATTGCCAAAAACGTTTGTTCCATTTCTTGAAGCGATTTCTAGAATACCTCTTGCATATTCCCTATTTTGACATGTAGACCATCAGCATCAGATGGCTTGATGGTCTCGTTGATGGCTTCCTCCTCATGGTCATCATGGTCGCTTTGGCTTTTTTCTTCCTCATCTGACATTTTGGGGTTAAGGCGGGCACACTTTCTTGCCTTTTTCTGCGGCATGAGCTAGGCGACGACTTCGATTTACAATCGAAAATAAAGTTGTTGAAGATAGTAAAAATGCGAAAACTAAACTTTTTGCGAAATGTTTATTTTTTAAAAAATGAAGAATTTTTGTATTATAATATTAAGATTGCGATTAATTTTACCAATTGGTAATTTTTCTTCAACACTTGAACTGAACGTTTAAATGACAATGGTGACAACAATTAAGGGAAATTAAATTTTTTTTGGGACAAAATGAAATGAATTGGTACAATAGCCAAAATGCATAAAATATATAAAGGACGTGTTCGCTTGTTTTTTGCCGCTCCTTCTGGTCGTCGACAGATGTGTTCGTTTTGGTTTGTTGTTTGCCGCGCCTTTTGGCCGTCGACACTATCCCCCTTCCTAGACAGTGCTGCTGCCGTCAGGTTAGGAGGTTGTCTTCAATTATCCGAAGAGCCAACAGATGTGAAACGCCTCATCATACTTCCTGTTAAATCGCATATAGTGAATATTATCATTGACGACTACCATCAACAGATACTGCACGCTAGTGTTACTACCACTGCCTTTGGAGAGGGTTTCATTATCCCGGACATTCGATAATATGGGAGTCGACTTCTCGGCCCACTCCATTGCTTCGACGACAAATTTTAAGCTGGCAAAGTTTACATCGGTATCTTTATGTGTTCAGCTGCTTGTGCCGTATATTTAGAGTCGATAAGAAATCTATCGATTACTGATTTTCTATTGCACTACGCCGATTTATTGGCAGACAAGGTGTTCCTACAAATATATTGTCTGACAACGCATAAACTTTTCAACGAGCTGCCTTGGAGTTTTATAACACGGAGGTTTTTGGAAGAGAAGAGACCACCCAGAGATTTCTTTCACAGCGGGTGATCAAGTGGCGCTTTATAGTGGAACGTACGCCTTGGTGGGGTGGCTTCTGGGAAAGGCTTATCCGAATAATGAAAAATATAATGAAGCAAACTATTGGTTAGCCGAAACTTAATTTCGAGCAGCTCAGAACCATTATCGTCGAGACGGAAGAGGTTGTTAACGCTCGCCCCTGTATGTGAGCGCAGATCCACTTGATCTTTCACCACTAACACCTTCGGACTTTCTTGTCGAGGCTAGGGATCTAGACCTGGATACATCCACAAATGTTTGGGAAGCAGAGGTGCTTCGAAATGCTTGGAAACAACGAATAAGGTATAAAACTAAGCTGAAATAAAGGTGGCAGCTCGAATATCTGCAGGTTCTACACTCCTTTCATCATGAGCAAGGTAAGCCAATAGTGCAACTGAAAGCAGGAGACGTAGTACTGGTTTTCGACCAGTGTCGAAATGCATAAATTGGAAAATGGCTGTCATCGAAGAAGCATTCCAAGGAAGATATGGAAGGGTAAAGTCTTGTCGAATCAGATTAGCTGATTGGAAGCAGTTGCGACGACCGATTTTATCCACTCGAACTTCAGCCGTGCTGTAAATGTTGTAAATTTTAACTGAATTTTCTTTTTTTACACATGTGTGTCAATGTACGTATTATTTATATATTGATATTATCAACTACTTCCATGTATTATCGATTACTATGGATTAAAGTGCTATCAACTTCTTAATGTATATTACAACCACTTTAGCATGTATTGTGATACGAACTTCTGGCTTTTGTTCAATTGCAATTTGTTCGTTAAGTAATGAAGATTGAATTTCGGAATTTGCATTTTTTTAGTATTACTACCATTTTTTTGTATATTGACCTTGAGGGATCTTTTTACTTTTATGGGTCTTACGTTAGAGATTAGATTTTGAAGTTGTTGGTACTCATGAAAGATGTATGAGAATAGTGGGTTATTTTTCGTTCAATTTAGGTTAGGCGTCGGTGCAATGCCCGTAAGTAGTTGTTCGTACTGGTTAAGGTCAATCTCGTGAATTGATTTTAAAATAACCGTTCAGTATCTTCGCTTGTCCAGTATGGAGTGAGACAAATTGTGAATTAGAGAAATTCAGAATTTGCGGGTCCACTTTAAGACCGTCTAGTATGTGGAGAAATCTGAAAATTAAAAGTAAGGAATGCTTATTAATTTCTTATATGACTTTTACGGACCGTATTTCCTGATTCATAATGAGTATTATGTATTTGTTTTCTTTGACCACTTCGTTTTGATATCTAAGCGTAAATTTGGAGACTACTGCTGCGAAATGTCTAGGTTTCCTCAAACGATGAATGAAATATTTCTCCCTCTCTGATCTGGCCTCAATATACTCGTATAAGGCATTCATCCGCCCAAAATTGGAGTACTATTACCATATCTGATCAGGTGCTCCTAAAACCCCGCTGCACCTGATAGATAGGATTAAAAACCATGCGATATAACTCATAGTCAATAACAACCTCGAACATCGACAAAATGACTCCTGTCTCGCCTTGTTCTATCGCTATTTTCACCACCAGTGCCAATTACCAGTAGCATTCCGCCACTTCAAACCTTTAACCGTAAGCCCGTCTCGCTATGAATACTCGTCTGTTTACCCTTAAGCTAATTTAAGAAAAAAAATATGTGTAATTTTGAATTTTCCCCCAAATGAATTGGCATAGAAGGCCTTTTCATTGAGGATAGGACTACGAATGTGTCGGGGTTGAATGTAATTTTTATTCGCCCTGCTATCTACGAGAAATTTGAATACCTGACCGTTCTTCGCTATATGCTCAAAGTATGGGAGCAACGAGAATTTTATCCTTAAAAATAAATGTCGTTAAACTTGGCTCATCCAAACATTCTTCGTCGCCTGTCCTCTATATTTGATTCTTCAGTGTGATGAACACGCTGTAACACATGGGCTGAAAAGTCCGTGCCGTTTCTAAGAGAGGGCACCACTTGAAATAAATCCATACCATTTTCAGTTAGTACCAACCTTCAAAAGATACTTGTATAAATTCGACAGCTGTCGGACGATTAGTTCTCGAGATATACCGTTGTGAGTGAAGCAACTTTTGTTATTGTGAAAAAAAATGGATTCAAAGCAATTTCTTGTGTTGATTTATCATTGCTTTTTGATGAGAAAAAATGCAGCCGATGCAAAGAAATGGCTTGATAAGTGTTACCCGGACTCTGCACCAGCCGAACGAACCATTCGCAAGTGGATTGAAAAATTTAAAAGTGGTCATACAAGCACCGAAGATGATGCACGCAGTGGACGTCTAAAAGAGGCTGTTTCAGATGAAAACATCAAAAAAGTCCACAAAATGATTACGAATGACCGTAAAGTGAAGTTGATCGAGATAGCTGAGGCTCTGAAGATATCAAAAGAGCGTGTTGGATATATACATACACGAATATTTGGACATGCGAAAGCTCTGTTCAAAGTGGGTGCCGCGTTTGCTCACAGTCGACCAAAAACAACAACGTGTTGATGATTCAGAGGAGTGTTTAAAGCTGTTCAACCCCAATAAAGCCGAATTTTTGCGTCGGTATGTGACAATGGATGAAACTTGGCTCCATCACTTCACACCAGAGTCAAGTCGGCAGTCAGCTGAGTGGCGAGCAGACGACGAACCTCGTCCATAACGACCAAAAGCTCAACAGTCGGCTGGCAAGGTTATGGCATCCGTATTGTGGGATGCAAATGGAATAATTTTCATCGACTATCTCCAAAAGGGGCAGACTATCAACAGCGACTATTACATTGCGTTGTTGGAGCGTTTGAAGGACGAAATCGCAGAAAAACGGCCGCATTGTTTCATCAAGACAATGCACGGTGTTACAAGTCGATTAAAACGATGGCAAAATTGAATGAATTCGGCTACGAATTGCGTTTCCACCCACCGTATTCTCCAGATTTGGCCCCCAGCGACTATTTCCTGTTCGCAGACCTCAAAAGAATGCTCGGTGGAAAGAGATTTAAGATCGATGAAGAAGTAATCGCCGAAACAGAGGCCTATTTTGAGGCTAAACCGAAATCGTACTACAAAACTGGTATCGTAAGATTGAAAAATCGTTTCAATCAGTGTATCGCCCTCGAAGGCAACTATATTGATAAATAAAGTTGAATTTTGCAAAAATTTTGTGTTTTACTATAAAACGAACTTTTCAACATTGTTGTTGGTGATATTGATCCTGTCTTGGTTGATACTGTACTTTCTTGTTCAATTTGGTGGCTGACCAATTGGCTCGTATCCATTGAGCCAAGCTTGTTGAGGATGAAAGACAGATGGTGATATACCTCCTGGTAAAATTCAGGTATAGTGTAGTTACAAGGGTGGTAATCTGGTTCTCGATGGTTCCTAAGTATATCTTATCTACATAATGCAGTGTCAGACATTTAGAAATTTTCTTCCAATTCAATGGGGTGTTGTAGGACTCTAAGGCTATATCCACATGTCCAGCAATTTAATTTTTTATGACGGACAATATGCCATAATATTTGGGATTGCCTTTTAGATGCTCATAGATTTTCAATAGCCTTTCGACACTTTTTTTTCTTAAGTTAAACTCTTGAGCCTGCCCGGAGAATTCCCGTAAACTTTTCACAACATCAGGAATTTTATTCATAGCAGATAAATTCCTATCACTGATCAGGTTTATTGGATCGTCAGTGTCGTTATTAATGCCGGGTCCCGGATTCATTATAGAATTAAATATTTGTCATCCCTGAAGCTGTAAAGTGTATCCTACTTGTCGCGTAATATCATGTTCTGGTCAATCTGGTTTTAAGTCTGAGGAGTATCGGATGCTGCAGCAGGGGCGGCTGTACCACTTTGTGAGTTAATCTCTAATCTAGCATGTCGGATTAAGTTGTTTAGGTTTGACATGGTGAGTTTTATTAATTTCTCATTCAATTCAACTCTTGAATGAGAAAACTGAAGCAATATTGAGTCGTAGGTTACCTAGTTAAACGACATTTTTATGCGGTTTGGATTTTACGAGGATAGTAGTCCAACACTTTACAGAAAAATGCGGTATTAAGTCTTAGATTATCTAGTGTTACGATTCAACAATGGTTCTATGAATTTTAGATTTCACAATAATGGTGACACAACACTTTTACTTAAAAATGCGTCTAAAATTAACAGGTCAGAAAACATATCATAATGCTTTTATAATTTACAGAAATACGGCTAATATTCTCATAACGGTGCTGGGTTTTTTTTTTAAATGCAAACTCCTGTTTGTTTTTGTTAGGTCTGCTGGGAGGCCTTTTTCCCTTCACGTTCACTGCTGTCACAGCGCTTGTTTATTGCATTGGAAATCCCTTCAACGTCGACGCTTGGTTATTGCGCCAATGCTTTTCACTTTAGCACTTAGTTTTTTCTACTGTTTTACATTTTAACAGTTGGTTATTGCACTGGGTTTTTCATTTCGGCACTTGGTTATCGCACTGACTGTTTCACTGTTTCACACCTTAGCGCTTGTTTATTGCGCTAGCGTCATTAATGGATCTTGCATTTATATGTAGAACCAATGTTCTAGATTTAGCAATTGCGCAATTAGTGACATGGTAATACCCATGACTTCTGTGGCGACGAGTCAGCGGGAGTAAATGATTGCAGGTTTTGAATTCCGTTCGGTGATTGTGTTGCTATAAAAACTGTCGCGTTAACTTGTATTTTTCTTACATTATGTACAACACATGTATCCATGTGTAGTAAAATAACATAATTGCACGTATACACATGCTCCCCCAGATATTGTAGGATAGAGTTCTGGTTGATTGCCATTTTCATCCTTCCAAATTGCAGCGGTGAATCGTGGTTTGAATTTTTCAAGTCTTGGACGGATTCTTGTTTCAGTGCTTTTAGTTTGGCTTTCTGCAGTTCAAGGGACGTACCCGGGTCAAGTTCATCTTCGATTTGGAGCTCTTCATCGCCCAAGTGTGCATGTGTTATAAACAATTCCTTATTTACTTTGTAATCATCTTCCTCTAATTCACCCTTTTTATCTTCGCTTCCTTTCTGACACTTATCATCAGAATTTGCTTCGTAGTCGAAGATTTTGTATTAATGGGAAAGGTTTTGTTTATTTTAATAAATTTAAAATTTAAAAAAGAACAACGAAGAGTGCACACATATTAGCGGAAAGTATTGTATAAATAACAAAAACACACCTTATCTGCAACAAATAACTTTCTTAGGGTTATCACAGTGCTTTTTTTGCATATCGTGCAAAAGGGTGGGCGGCAACTTTCTCGGAAACATGTTTAATGCTTAATAGAAACTTACCTGGTGTTAAGATTTATATAACTTAAAAATCCTATAGTATGTCCGAACTAACTTGCACACCCCATTATAAATTTCCACACAATCCATTTTCTTTCTTTCCCAACAGACTGTAAAATCTAACCCCACGACCCAAATTAATACACATTCCAGTAATCCCATATGTATCCTATTTTTGCTACCGAATGTGACACACGTGAATTTAAGTCATATGCACAACAGCAATTGATTTTTTCGAAAGGTGTCAGTATTTGTTGTCAAAACTGCGTTAGCAACTTGATGACTCCAAATTAATTCCCACACCAATTCCCGGTTCCATTCCCACGATCTTCATTTATAAAATAGTATATAAGTTAGAATATGGTCAGAATAAATTTCACTTGTTAAGAGTTAAGCACAAGAGACGGTGTTTTTATTTCATACAGTTGTACTGGTTTATGTGCCTTTACAAAAACAACGCATTCGACAAGTTTATGTGCTTGACGAGACTTTCAAACACCTGGCTTCCTCTCATCTTGGCCGGAACAAATAGATATGTGTCTTACATTCCAAATTGCATCTCCTAATTTTGCCCATATTTATTGCTCTAAAAGTTAAGACATAATGATTTTATTAAATAAAAACTATAGAATTTTATTCACTTATATTTTTCCTCCCTCTTTAATTAATTATTTATATTTGTTAATTTCATCCGGTGCGGTCAAGTTTTTCATTTGACAGTGAATGCTTTTATCAGGAGGGTATGTTCCGAAGAAATTTAAATAACAATTCAAGAATATATTAACTATCCGAAATATTTATAGACTAAAAATACATAGAATTTTCCATAAGAAGTAATATAATAGAAAAGGTTTAATGATTATATTAAATATTTTTATTTCCACAAAACTTTTGCAAAATTGATTATGAAATATTGCTAATAATAACAAACAATAAACAAGTTATCCAAAATCTGTGATTTATAAGCCCTCTTGGTACAACAAAGAAATAACCCATTTTTTTTTTTAAAAAATTGTAGGTTTGAATAAACCGATTTACCTGACAATGGAGAAGAAAAATTCTGAATTACACTGCAAATGGTAATTAGCTTATACTATTTTTCCACCGACCGCTGAACCGCGATTAACCAAAATATTTTCCTAAACTCCTGTAAATCACGGGATTTACAATACAAAAAACTCCAAGATAGTCTTGTCAGACGCAGGATTGTGAAATGAAACGTATCCTACCACTGAAAAGAGTAAAGTAATTATAAAATAAAATACCGTTTACATAAACACCATCGCAGCTGGAGACGTCAAAAATTCAAAACAATCAGTTGTCATTAATCTTAAGTATTTTTTTCTATGAATTTAGGTTGAAGGTCGCAACAAATTAATACTCATTTCATTAACTTTTTTATTATGTTTTGAATATAATAAACAAATTTTTATTTGGGGAGCAATGATTTAATTCGAAATGACAGGCAATAACCCCTGTTTTTGATTGAATGTGACAGCCAGAGGCATATACATAAGTAAAGTTAATTTTTTCAATCACTTCGTTAATCCTGGTTTATAAGTTGGAGGAAACACACTATTACATGAATTTCTAAATTTGAAAAAAAAAATACTTAATTGTCGATTTGATTTTTAAAATGTCATCTTATTTAAAAAATTCTCGACATGGCCGCCGTATGGCGCTGTCGTCTAACCGATTTAAAGTATGTCCGTTTCAGAAATCGCCGTTCAGCCGTCAACCCTTCACGGTAGCGTGGGCAGGAAGTTGGTCTAAAAGAGTGACCAAGTGGGAAGATGAAGGGTGAAGCATGATGTTTTTCCTCATATCGTTCAATTTCTGATATATTTCTTCATTTTAGTTTTCTGATGTGTAAAGAATAGGATAAAAGTTATGTTTCAGGCCAACTGCACACATATAAAAATTAAAAATCTTCCGATTCAAGTGTAGTCAAATGTGAACACGAGGTTAATGGGCAGGCCCACGCCAATGTGAACAGGCACTATGCTATTTCATCTATGATCTATGTTTCATCTGTGCCCGAGTTGCAGCACCATTGATGAACTAAGATAGCAGGAAAGTGAATTACTAACCCTTGTCCAAGACTGAAAGCCTCTAGAATTTGCTAGAATAGGAGCAATTTATACGTAAGTTCCACTATATGTGTAATATAGCCGACGTTTTAAGTAAAATGTTATCGGAATTGCTAACAATTTACACGCACCCACAGAAAGGGATACACAATAAGAGCAGAGCAGAGCTGAAAGCGTTCGTTGGAACGTCCGATATCTGGAAAGTTTTTCGTATAATATTTTAGTTCATCTTTGGCCAGCACAGAATGTGATTGGTCGATATGATATGAAAATAATGATATGAAAATTAACTGGGAAACTTTCCAAATGCATAGTGATTTGAAATCATTAAAGAACTAACTTAGGTGGCAAACTTTACTAATAATTTTACAAACCCTTAACCTTCGCCAGACCCACTGTAAGTGAATTACCAACCCATTGTATACCTCTATAACCTGCTAGTATTTGCTAGAATTAGAGCAATTTCCAAGTGAAAATTCTAGAATGAGAGCAATTTGTACGTACAGTTCATTATATGTGTGTAATGTGGATGGCATATTTTAAGTAAAATGGGCGGGTTTTGTGTAAGATGGAAGATAAATTGACATTGATGATAATTCACACGTATTCACAGCCTGGTCACGAGCATGGGCTAACTATACCTAGATATCAAACTTTCCAGATATTGGAAGCTCAAAACCGGTTTTCTACTGATGTGAACCAGTCCATGGATACGTGAGAATTGTCAACAGTGTCAAAATTCGAAAAGTTTTAGGAGTGACGTCATCCATATAAAAATGACGCGGTGAATTTCAATTTTAACATTTCTCATGTTTACATTTAGAGTGCAATGGTTCCAACAAAAGCGCTCCCAGGGTAGAACCATCGTGTGCTGTCCAAATGCATTTGAGTAAAATGTATACATTTTAGTTTAGCTCTATATTTAATGCCTTTTTCTTTACAGATTCAACATTTGAAGTAAAACAGTTCCGACAAAAGCGTTTCAAGAGTAGAACTACCGAATGCTGACTGAAGGCACGTGAGTCAAAAGTACAGATTTTAGTTTAGCCACACATTTAACGCCTTTTTCTTTGCAGATTCAACATTTATAGTACAATGACAGAACTAATTTTTCTTACTACATATTAACTATATGTTTAATGTAAACACTTAATGCCTTTTACTCGATTTTTTTATTCAATAAATAAAATAAATTTAAAGAAATTGTTTTTTTTTTCTTGGATTATGCAATTGCACAGTACTCTTGCGACATGTATAGCGGTGCGTTAACCGATTTTTTTTTATTGGGTGTTCAGTCTCCCCTGTAAGCCTTTTGCACCCATTCTGCATTCTGAAAAAAGAATAAAAAAAGATTTAAATTAAGAAGTTTACATAAAAAAGAATGCTTTATTTTTTTTCTAAACCAAGTGGTATTGTGTGTAATATACATATGTATGTATGCATGTGTTTAGCCAATAAAACTACATTCTGAATAACTTCTATTCTTTTATGAGAACAACTGCCATGATTTAGACGTGCCAAATCACTTAAAAACGCTTCAGCGAGTTCACTTCTTTTTTTTTTGCTCTGGTGGTGTTCTAGGTTCAGGATCTATGCCTCCAGGCTGC
Source organism: Volucella zonaria (assembly GCA_963966105.1). Taxonomy (NCBI): domain Eukaryota; kingdom Metazoa; phylum Arthropoda; class Insecta; order Diptera; family Syrphidae; genus Volucella; species Volucella zonaria. Next base: position 127,890,465 of record OZ014530.1, on the reverse strand, counting down.
TCACCAAGCAATGGTTCGCAAAACATCATTGCACCTAAATACAATCTATTCCAGATGATTGCAGGACAGTGATATGTTTGATTGCCGTTTTCATGCTCCCAAATTGCACTGCTTAATCGTGGTCTGATTTTTCAGGTTTTCTTTTCCGCACGAGACGTATCGGCGCAAAGTTCATCTTCGATTTGGGGGTCTTCATCGCTCAACTGTCTATATATTACAAACTATTCGTTACCAACTTCGTAATCATCATCCTCTGATATGTCATTTTCAACTTCGCTTTAGTTAAGTGAGGCGCCTGGTTCCTCTTCCTTCCACTCATAATTCGAATCAGCTTCGTAATCGAAAAATTTCCATGAAAAAGGAGGAACCGATAAGTCGATGAGTGCATACATATTAGTGAAAAATATAAATAATAAGAACAAACCTTATTTGTAGCAAACAGTCTTCTTGGAGTTATCACAGTGCATGCATGCACAGTATCTCCATGTCTCGTAAAACGTTGGGCAGTGATTTTCACGGAAAAAGTAGAATTTAATTTTCTAAAAAATATGTTTACCATGCATAATACAAACTTACCTGACTTGCTCGCATCTTTGGCGGTAGAAGTGGATGTAGGTCCTACATCCTAAACTGGATTTCTTGTTTTTGTCCATTTTTATCGCTCATGTATGGAATAAAAACTAGTTAGTGTTATTTAATTAAAACAATATAAATTTTTTTTACTTACATTTTTGCTGCTTCTTTAATAAAATATTGGCATTTGTTCATTCCACCAGTGGGTAATTTTTCGCACACCATTAATGTTTTGATCAGGAGGGCATGTTCCGAAAAAAATGTAAAATAAAAATCCTTAAAAAAAATTGGGGTATTAGATTAGATGTAATATATAACATATATATATATATTATAATTCAAACTTTTCAAAAGAAGTAAAAGATAAGGATTAATGATTATTTCGACTACTTTTATTTCTAACTTTGGACAATCTTTTTGCAGAATTGCATTTAACAAAACAATAAACAAAGTAAACTAAATGTGTGTTTTATAGGTCCATTTTTTACAACAGAGAATTGACTAATTCTTTTATAAAAAAAAATATGGGTGTGACTGGACACATTTAGCTTATATTCAATGTTTTTGTGCCACTTATTTTATTACTAACGCAATATTTCCAAATTCGTTGCTCAGTTTTTGCATCAAAAAATTTCCGAGAACAAAACAAGAAGGACACAACTAACTGAGTATAAATCCTATACCGCTAGAAAGAAGCCTTTCGTCAGCGAAGCAAATAAAAAAACAGAAGACTCTACTGATATATACGAAAACAAAGAATTCGACTTCTAGGATTTTTTCAAAAGACTCAAAATTTAAAATTTATGGATCAAATAGGCCTTCGAAAGTGTAAAGACAACCAAATGAGTCAAAAAACACAAGGAAAAAAGTAAAGCACGGAGATGATGGTTGTATGATGTGGGCTAAATGTCCACTTTTAGGATCGCTAATTTAGTCATAGTCATTGAGATCATGACAAAAGAAGTATACTACAACATATGGCAGGAAAATTTGTTTCAAAGTACACAAAATAATGGTTCCAACAGGACAACGATTCCAAGCATGTCGCACAAATGGTGAAGTTGTGGGTGATACATAAAGTCCCTCACTTTCTACAACAGTAACATCACCACAAATCCCCGATCTTAACCCAACAGAACCTCTTTGGAATCATTTAAAGAGGAGCTTACGAAAACACGTCATTACACCAAAGCCTCAGTTAAAAGCCTTATTGATAGCGGAATGGTAAGAAATAAAAAAGTGATTATCTTAAAAAATTGACGCATTCCATGCCAGACCCGCTTAAAGAAGTTAAAAGGCTTAAAGGGTAGCCAACAAAGTCGTAAGTTAGTCTTTTTTTTTAGCAAAATTAAAGTATAAAATAACACCTTTCACTGAGAGCAGCAACACTTTAGCTATGCTCATTTCAATATTACGAGTATTTCTATATTTTTTTTCTGAACGAGATATTATTGTCTTTTTTTTGTCTCTAAGAAAGTACAAACAAACAGTTATTACTTGCAAAGAAACAGATCTTTTGAAAACAATTTTAAACATAATTCCCTTCGACAAAACCCAAATTAAATTGGGATATCAAGAGTTTTGGTGCACATTGTATGTTGGTTATTTTGGGAATTTTTTAAACAAATAAACAATTAAAATACCACTCCTTTTGCACTTTATAATGTGTGAAGAAAAAACATTCTCGAAATATTTTGGTAAATCTTCAAATGCAATTAGAAAAACAAACAGTTTCCTAAAAAAACTAAAAAATTATCAAAAATGTTAATTCTACTTATAAGTATTATTTAATTAATTTATTTACTTAACACATATCAAACTAAAAGAACAGCAAGGAAATTGATTTTAAAAGTGCCATTAATCAACAATCCTTTTCATTGATGTCCAGAGTACAGAGTTTGTGCCTAAACATGCAGAATGCTTATACAATTGACTTTAAATACAAGCTTAAGCTCGATTTCAGAACTACAATAGTTTCCATTCATTTATACGAGGGCGGTTCAATAATTCCGTGCATTTTTGAATTTCTGACCTCTTTACTGAAACAGTAACACTGCTCCTGTCAACAGGCATCTGTCAGTTGACTCCTGTCAAAATTTAAACTTGCTGCGTCAGTTAGTTTGTGTTTGACAGCTATTTTTATCAGACTACTCACTAATTTGAGGAGAAAATGGAAAAAAGTCAATTTCGTGTGCTTATTAAGCATTATTTCTTGCGAAAAAAAACCATTACCGAGACCAAGGCTAAGCTTGATAAATACTATGGGGACTCTGCACCATCGATTTCAATGGTAAAAAAGTGGTTTACTGAATTTCGTTGTGGCCGTACAAGCACTGAAGATGCCGAACGTCCTGGACGCCCAGTTGAGGTCTCTACACCCGAAACAATCGAAAAAATTCACGATATGGTGTTGGCCGACCGAAGATTGAAAGTGCGAGAGATTGTGGAAGCCGTAGGGATCTCGCATGACTCAGTGATTTCAATTTTGAGTGATCACTTGGGCATGAGAAAGCTTTCCGCAAGATGGGTGCCGCGTTTGCTCACAGTCGACCACAAACGCAATCGTGTAACAACTTCACAGGAAGGTTTGGCGTTGTTTAATCGCAATATGGAGGAGTTTTTGCGCCGTTTTGTAACCGTGGACGAAACATGGATCCATCACAACACACCAGAGAACAAACAACAGTCAAAACAGTGAGTTTCTAAGGGTGAATCGGCGCCAAAGAAGGCCAAGGTGGGTTTGTCAGCCAATAAAGTTATGGCGACTGTTTTTTGGGATGCACGCGGGATAATCCACATTGACTACCTTCAAAAGGGAAGAACAATCAATGGGGAATATTATGCCAACTTATTGGACCGATTCAATGACGATTTGAAAAAAAAACGACCTCATTTGGCCAAGAAAAAAGTTCTTTTCCACCAAGACAATGCAAGGGTGCTCACATGTGCAGTTGCCATGGCAAAAATCCATGAATTGGGCTATGAATTGCTCCCTCATCCACCCTATTCTCCAGATTTGGCTCCGAGCGACTACTTCTTGTTCCCAAACCTGAAGAAATGGCTTGGTGGAAAAAGATTTGACTCCAATGATGAAGTCATCTCGTCATTTTGAGGACCTCGACAAATCATTTTTTTTGGAAGGGATAAAAAAATTGGAGAAGCGTTGGACAAAGTGTATAGAGCTCAAGGGAGACTACGTTGAAAAATAAAATTATTTTTTTATCAAAAAATCTGTTTTAATCCAAAACTTATTGACCCGCCCTCGTATCTTAAAATGAAACGTTCAAAATATGATTCTTAGGTCCTTTTTTAATTTTATTCTGAAACTATCTCCTTTTGTGCACTTAAAACATTAAAAAAAAAGAGGTTTTTTGATATATTCTATTATCTTCACTTTTTCACCACGTTAAATTAAATATTCACCAGAATAAAATATTTTTCCTTTTATTTTCGCGTTTATTATATATACCTAGTGAACATTACGTGAAATTTGTTGTCATTTTAGCCATTCTGACAGTTTATAGAAATGGAGAATGTGTTGGTGATTCACATACAGTGTGTCTGCGCGAAAGTTAAGGGTTTGCAAAAGTATTACATAGTAGAGTTTGATATTTATAGTAGGTCTGTGTGGTTACTTTTTGCGGTGAAATGGGTAAAAGCTGTCAAAATTCAAAGATGGCAGAAAATTCGCTCAGAAAGAGAGAAACTTACAAGAAAGTAAACAAACGCTTTAAACTGCATTTGTGTATAAAACGTCAAAAGTCAACTCAAAACACCAATCTCAAGAAATAACAACAAATCAATTAAATTCTTTCCTAGAATAGCTGTTTGCTTTGACAGTTGTTACACAGCTTACCCACAGAAATTTATGAGGCAGAAAATTGTAACTACTTCAATGGAGGGGAAATGTTTATCTCTCTCATCGGCTCTCTTTGTTGGAACTTTTTGGAGTAAACAAACAGGAATTTGTAAAAAGTTGTACGAATTTGTACAAATTTGTACGATATTTCAAGTTAACAAACAGACCTAGACTATGGTCATGATGCAGAGGCAATCAGTGGAAAGCGGGTTTTGGTTTTCCAATATCTGGAAAGTTTGCCATTTATGTTTGGAACGCACTATCAGTTTATCTATGAAATAGGGAGACATTAAAAATATGATGATGTGTACTTAACTGTTATGTAGAGCAGGGTTCTGCAAATAGGAATGAAAAGTTATAACTTCAACAAAAATTAGTTTCAAAGTTCTCAAAATGTCTTCTGATTGGAGCGAAATTAAGCGATTAGCGGCTGATCTTCAAAAAGCCCAGCTGACCACGGGGTTGCAAAGGTATTAGGATGAATGTTCGTATAATTCCTCAGTCTTAACATTGTTTTCAAATTCTAGGCTTTCGGAAAGCAATTGTGTGGAAATTGTGTCCTTTCTTCAGTTGAAGGAATTCATTGACGTGTTTTTTACTAACAATGGTCGAGAGTATGTTACTCCTGAACACTTAGAAAATGAAGTTTACAATGAGTTATTTGCTTATGGAGGTCGGGTTAATTTAGCCGAGATTTCAAAATCTATAAATGTGGATTTGTGTAGAGTTCGTATTAAACTTATACTCTATTTATTTATATGATATTAATACGAATACGAACAGGTGGAAAATACTGGTTTGAAAATTTCGGAAAAATATGAAAATATTCATTTTGTATTGGGACAACTTATCGAAGAAAATTATATATGTGGAATATCTAAAGAGATAAATGAAAAACTTCGACAAAAAGGGGAAATATCTGTTTCGGATTTGACAATTCAGTTCGACTTGCCTTCAGAATTTTTGCAACAAAATGTTCTGGGAAAATACATAGGAAATCTTATTCAAGGGCGGCAAGATGCATCAAACCCAAGAATATTTTTTACGCATCTCTACATACAACGGTGCAAAGCGAAAATCAGAGGTGCAATAGCTGGTGCTAAAAAGCCAACAACTGTTGCTTCAATTTTGCAACAAATAGATGTTCAAGAAACAATTTTTCGTTCTTTTTTGCATGAAAATGGCATGTTCGGAAACGTTAGTACAAGGCATTCTAATGCCCAGTTTGTGCCGCATGTATACGCAAAAATGCAGGTTTTTGTATTTGTTCTTTTAATAATATAAGTTTAATTAAATTTATGTATATTGTTGTAGTTAAATTGGGTTACATCATTCTATAAACAAAATGGATATTTAGAATACGATAGCCTATCTAAGCTTGGCATTGTTGATACGAAATTGTTCATTAAAAAAAAAATTCCAAATGAGGACATTATATTTTTGGACAAATTTGCGATTGCAGCAAAAATGTACAATCTTACAATTCCTTCTATTTTAAATGAATGCGATGTAACAAACAGCTTCGTTGATTTGTCTAATATTTTGCCTACAAGCATGTCTGGAAAAGATATTGAGGAGTTATTTAAATCAATTTTAATTTCACGCTGTATTCCGAATAATTTTATTTACATAGAAACAATTGGTAAGTATATTCTGGTCTTACAAAAAAAAATTAATTAATTTTGTTAGTATTTTCCAAGCAATTTTTGAATAACATTATGCAGCCTTGTGAGGATTTTGCATATTCTACTGCAAAAATTGCAGCCGAAAACAGAATACTTCAGTGCTTTTTACATGAAAATAAACAAGATTTGGAGCAAAATTTCGAAGAGCCTAAGGTTACTTACTGATTTATATTTGTTCAAATACATTTATACTCTAGATATAAATTATTCATTTTAGTCGAATAAGCGTGCAGACCGGCGTAAAAAAACATACATTGTAGGAAGAGAGTCGAAAGGAAAAGCTTCGAAAAAGAATATTCGTTCCGAAGATACCCTATCGGATGAAGATGATTTTAAAGAGGGTACTCGCCCAAGTCAATTGAAAAAGGTAGTTACACTTTCTTAAATTACCATTTAATAATTAAATAACGAAAAATATTCATAAAATTAAATACAGTAAAATTCGATTATAGCGACCTTAGTTATAACGGTCATGTGGATATAATGACGCAAATTCTGAGTTCCTTTATTCACTATAAATTCCATACGAATTTATCCTGATATAATGACCTTCGCGAATATAGTTTATTTTCTTACAATTTACAATTGTTTTTCCCTGAAAAAGCGATAAAATAAAAAATAAATCGTCTATAGTTGCCTGTGCAAGTTTGTAACCTAGCAAAGTAAAATTTGCTTGGGAGTTAAGGTGCGAAAATAAAAAATGCTATTAGTTTTTGGTAACTGTCCTGCTCATCCACGTATAGACAATTTGACAAACATTAAATTGACATTTTTACCACCGAACACCACCTTGATCAAATTTTATTCAGAAAATTAAAAATACAAGTTTATTCATCAAATCTGCATATATTGCCCCCTTCAAAGTAATCCCCATCGACTGCAACACACTTCTGCCAACGCTTGATCCAATCCTCGGTTTTCAGTATGTCCATCAGTGTTTCCTGCGATTTTTCCATTATTTCCTCGTAGTGGTTTTTTAACTCGATTGAACAGAAAGAAGTCACATGGAGCCAAATGAGGTGAATACCGTGGCTGTTGGATGGTATTTGTTGCATTTTTCGTCAAAAAATTACGAATAATGATGGCACTGTGCGACGCTGCGTTATCGTGGTGCAAAATCCACGAGTTTTCTGCCCACAATTCTGGTCTCTTTCGGCGAATTGCTTCACGCAAACGTCTCATAACGCCCAAATACTACTCTTTATTTACTGTCTAGCCTTCTGGCAAAAATTTATGATGCACTACACCGTTGTAATGCATGAAAACCGTGAGCATTGCCTTCTTTTTTGACTGAAAACGACGTGATTTTTTTGGTCTCGGCTAATTTGGTGAACGCCATTCTTTTGCGATGTCAACACGGTCTCTTTTTTGCATGAAATTGAGGTCTTTTGGCACCAACTTTGCTGCTACACGACGGAAACCCAAATCATTAACCAAAATGTCTTGGACGGATCCAGAGGCAATGTTCAAGTCCTCCGCTATCTCTCTGATGGTTAATTTGCTGTTATTGACCAACATTTCTTTTACTTCATCAATGTTTTCGTCGGTTTTCGATGTCGATGGTCTGCCATTGCGTTCATCATCTTCGATTCACTCACGGCCATTTTGAACCGCTCATGCGCATCATCATCATAAATTTTTGATCAAGGTGGTATTTCAAAAATTTACCAAATAAAAATGGTATACAAGATTAGAAAAAAAGTAATTCATCAGTTTAATTTTTTAGAAAGGCTATTTGAAATGTCTGCATTTACAAACCAAGAATACGCAGACATTATTTACGTTTATGGGCTGTGTAATGGAAGTTCAATGGAAGTGCGCGACAAAGATACCATGAACTTTATCCTAACCGGCGGCTTCCTCGTAAAGGAGTATTTGGAAATACTTATTCAGTATTCAGTATTCATTTATTAGCAGAACTCTGCTATTTAAATTCATTTTTTTTTTTTTTTTTGATTTTACAATTTGGACTTAAGCTTAAGTATAAGGTATAATATACAATACAATATTTTAATTTCTATTATGAGCGTATTTTAGCTTTATGAATGCAATTACATTTCGTTTAAAAATTTTAAAATTTGATTCAGTTTTTATAAAGTTCGGAAGCGTATTAAATAAGTGGCAACCTTTGTACATTAAACTATTTTGCGTTAAATTACTATCATAATGTGGTAATCTGAAATCCTCTCTGTTTCTTAATTGATAGGGTTGGGATTCACGCACATATCTTAGATATTTTTTTAAATAATTTGATAGCATTGAGTGTTTAATTTTAAAAACCAAGCACAATACATTAACAAGAATCCTTTGTTTTACACTTAACCATAACAGCATATCTAACATTAATATCACAGGGGTTTAACGATTGCATTTTATAATAATTCGCATGGCTCTGTTCTGTAGGCGCTGTAATTTATTTAACGAAGTATCACTACACAGATATAATATAGACGAACAATATTCAAAATGTGGTTTAATCATTACATTATAGATATTTATTGCACAAATTAAGTATATTTTCTTTCTTATTCTACCGAAAAAACCTACTTTTTTAGCCACTTTTTTAAAGATACTCGTATATTCTAAGTGAATACTAAATGATAGTTTATCGTCAATAATAATTCCTAGATATTTTATTTTATTGACTTGTTCTAGAAATTCTCTTTAATGGTATGTTATACTTGAGTGACATACACTTGGATTTGTTTACATTGAGCTTCATCTTATTCGATCTTAGCCATAAGCTCAATTTTAATTCGAGAAACGGGATCAGTTTCAAATATACGACATAACGCAGGAGCTCGTCAAGTAAGAAGCATTTCGGCTGAAGAAAGAATACTGGAAACTGTTACAACTGATCCATCAATCAGCATCAGATGTTCAGCTTTACAATTCAATATTTCCAAATATAAAATTTGTAATGTATTGCATGGAGAAAACCTGTATCTATACCTACATACACCTGTGCAAGAACGGCTTCTCGATGATTTGGAAAAGAGACTTGAGTTTTCTAACTGGTTGCTGGAGTGGCGCTTGGATGACTACGAGTTTGTTAGCAGAATTCTTTGGGCGGACTAATCTGAATTTACAAGAGATGGGATCACAAATTTTCATAATCTTCATAGGTGGGCTGCAGGCAATTCACATACAAGAAGACATAAATCATTTGAACACAAATTCAGCGTCAATATGTGGTCAGGTGTAATTGGAGACAAGTTAATCGGCCCCTTCAATCTGCCATCTAGGCTGAATTCTACAAACTATCTGCAGTTTATGCGAAATGATTTAGCAGAATTATTGGAGGATATTCCACTGATTCAGCTAGCTTCGTCCTATTTCCAACAGGATGGTGCTCCAGCCCACTATGGTGGTAATGTTGAATAGGAAGAAATGGACCAGTTCACTGTCCTGCAAGATCTCCTGACCTTACAGTATTGGATTTTTTGTATGGGAAAGAATGAAAGAACTTGTTTGTTCAACCGAAGTACTAACTTTAATTGAACAAAAATTAGCAAGGCCAATGAAAATGGAACAGGTTTAGAAATTGGATATCTAGAGACTCAAACAAGATATCAACTTTATTTAATTGCCATTACAAAGACTTGTATTTCTTCTCAAAACAAAGTCCTACACGAAGTTTGTACCATTAGCACTAACGGAGCAATTTCCGTTAATATGGGTCAGGGTACACCAAAGTGGGCCTTTCCTTAAATCATCGATAAATGATGTCAACATTGGAAATAGACCCTTACTGTAGAACACCTTGTATATTATGAATGATTGATAAGCATCAAAATGAAAAAAATAAAATCGCAAAAGAATAAATATATCTGTACGTATATAAGTGTTTATACTGCTTCACTTGTTACACTGTTGTACAATTCCTAGAAAAAAGCACACAGTATCAGAAATTCTCACATAAACAACAAACAACTTGTTTCAGATTCGACGAATTGTGGAGCGATCGATCAGAGAAAAGTTAAACAAGTGAAACAATTTTCGCTACCACAAGCGAAAAAAAAATACAACTGCGAGTCAAACTTTCTGATTCACAAATGTATTTGACCTTACTTCTGCGAGTACAATTCACGAGTGTCTAGGCTAAAACGATTTTGCCACCATCTAACCCACCCATGCACACACACTATGCATTGTGCGTGGTAATTACAACAACAATATGATGATGAGGTGATGGATGGTGCGATTAATAATTACATAGAGTTTGATATGCAAGAAATACAGTCAGAGAAAAGATAACATTAACAAATAATAACTTGATTGTGAACAATTAATACATAAAGAATATAACAATATAATAATATAACAACAAATTTATTATTGATTAAGTCTTGAACAAACTACTTATCACAAACCCTAACTAAAGTTTGGAATAAACTCCGCGAAAGAACAAAAAAATTCTAACGAGAAAAAAAAAACACGGATAAAAATAAAAACGACTAAGAAAAATATGCTGGTAAATAAAATTAAAAACCCCACGTTTTACGACAATTGTTAAGTTAGAATCCCGGCAACGGTTACGTAGCCCCGACTTAAACAAATTCATAACACTCTTCTGAGATCCCTCTATATCAGCTATGGGTTCTTGCTTTGAAGGCAGCTAAACCTGGGTAAAGCAAAAAGGGCGCCACGTGATTTTTCCCTAGAATCACGAAACCTTCACGAGAAAACAAACGGAAAATCTTCTCCCGAAGCAAAACACAAAGAAAAAAAATAATGAAAATGAAAGAAAAAAAAGCGGATTTTCTACGACGTTATAAAAGCTCCGTTGAAGCTTGGCGATTTATTGCTGTTACTTTAGCGGTACACTTGTTGGTAGTGGTACCCGCTATTTTCACAGTCCTGAACGAACAAACGAGGTAATGAAATCTTCAAAGGCTTTTATGACCTCTGCTCGGTTCTGGAAGACCTTTTGCCGGCAATTCCGTAATGGATGCAGAAAAATTTCAAATCCCAACTGCAACAGTTTTTGCATCGTTACTTGTAGTAGTAGTAGTAGTAGTAGTTATTCATTTATTATTATAATAATACTTTAGAAATATAAGTACAAGTACAAGTATAAATATAGTTTATAATATTATTTTAAACATAATCAGTCTTAGTTATGTGGTTATTCTTACAGTAATTTAATTATTTACTTTAACAAAATTATACACATTATTTTGAATAGTCTAAAATTGTTTTCGTTTTTTATATTGCTTGACAAGGAATTATATAAAAGTATGCCCTTATATAAGAGAATGTTTTGAGCGGCTGTAGTACTCTGATGACATTTAGTTTCTGGCATATCTTTAATGTATATTGTAAAAAGCAGTGCTCCTAGAATTGAGCTTTGTAGAACCCCTATGTTGACTTCTATTGCATTTGACACTCTATTGTTGATCTTTTTTCTTTGCGACCTTGTTGGGAGAAACGATTTAAACCATTCCAGTTCCTTATCTCTTATCCCATATCTTGACACCTTTACCGGTAAAATATTCTAGGAATAGTGCCATTGTTTTTTTTTTCTTACTTCCCCCACTTTTCCATTCATTTATTACATGATTAACTGCCGCTTCACAAGAGTAATTTTTTCTAAATCCCGATTTTAAAGCAGAAAATATATTATTTCTTTCCATATACGCCATAAGTGTAGTAAAAAATTTCCAAGATTTTGTCAAACATTCTTAATGTGTTAATTGGGCGAAATTCCTCGCAATTTTTTGTATTATGGACTTTTTCTACTGGTGTAATCATAGACTCCTTCCACGAATTCGGAAATTCTCTCCTTGTGAGGTATGGGGTCTAGCATTGTCATGAAAAAGGATCGGACCGTGCCTATTGAACAACGCAGGTTGCTTTTCAGCAAATTTGGCATGCATTATGTCGATTTCCTCACAATACTTGATAGTGTTTATCGCTTCTCCCGGTTGAAGAAATGAAAAGCGGATTGGTCCTTTCGATGTCCACCAAATTGTCGCCATAACCTTTTTTGGGTGAAGATCGGGATTGGGGGTGTGTTTTGGGTTTTTCATCTGCATCCAACCACTACCCAGAACTTTTAGGATTATCATACAGTATCCACTTTTCATCACAGGTGACTATCCTGTGCAAAAATGGTTCAGTTTGGTGTCTTAATGTAAGCGATCCGCAGATTTGCAGGCTCTGTAGTTTTTAGGATTCGTTCAGTTCATGGGGTACCGACTTATCGAGTTTCTTTACCTTTCCTATGAGAGAAAGGTATCGTCTTATTGGCATTGGGGATACTCCCATGCTTTGTTCAATCTCCCGCACCGATTTCGTTGGGTCCGCATCCACCGTTGCTCTTAAAATATCGACGTCAACTAACGTTTCCGACTTCCCACGTGGTTCATTTTCGAGGCTGAAATCTCCCGAACGGAACTTTCCAAACCAACGTCGTATAGTGCGTTCGTTTACCGCTACATCCTCAAATGCGTCATTAATGTTTTTCCATTGCCAATGACGCATTATGTCCCATTTTAAATTCATAAAGAGTGTTCGAACTTGTACTGCCGATAGCATGGTAAATAATTCCTAGAAAAAAAATTACTGTACTTGTAACGAACCCGAAAATTGTCACACGTCAAGGACACGTACCACTTTAACGTTCTGGCACAGATGTTCACTCGAGAACTTCTTGTTTCCGACTGAGCGAAAATCGGCATTTCATGTGGTAACTCAATACGTCAGTGTGAGGACCATTTTTTTAGCAATGGAATAATATCCGCAAATTCATGGCCAACAGGAAAGACTTCTTCAAACACGCAATGTTTCTGATTAAAACAAATAGTTGTTAATACCAATCAAAAAGTTACCGGAATTTATTCAGAAAATTAAAAATACCAGTTTATTCATCTAAATCTATATTGTCCCCTTCAAAGTAATCCCCATCGACTGCAACACACTTATGCCAGCGCTTTATACAATCCTCGAAACATTTTTTTAGTAGTGCTGGTAGTGGTTTTTTAACTCGATTGAACAGAAAGAAGTCACAGGGAGCCAAATGAGGTGAATACCGTGGCTGTTGGATGGTATTTGTTGCATTTTTCGTCAAAAAATTACGAATAATGATGGCACTGTGCGACGCTGCGTTATAGTGGTGCAAAATCCACGAGTTTTCTGCCCACAATTCTGGTCTCTTTCGGCGAATTGCTTCACGCAAACGTCTCATAACGCCCAAATACTACTCTTTATTTACTGTCTAGCCTTCTGGCAAAAATTTATGATGCACTACACCGTTGTAATGCATGAAAACCGTGAGCATTGCCTTCTTTTTTGACTGAAAACGACGTGATTTTTTTGGTCTCGGCTAATTTGGTGAACGCCATTCTTTTGCGATGTCAACACGGTCTCTTTTTTGCATGAAATTGAGGTCTTTTGGCACCAACTTTGCTGCTACACGACGGAAACCCAAATCATTAACCAAAATGTCTTGGACGGATCCATAGGCAATGTTCAAGTCCTCCGCTATCTCTCTGATGGTTAATTTGCGGTTATTGACCAACATTTCTATTACTTCATCAATGTTTTCGATGTCGATGGTCTGCCACTGCGTTCATCATCTTCGATTGACTCACGGCCAATTTTGAACCGCTCATGTTACTGGTAAATTACCGTTTTCTTTAGAGGATCGTTGCCGAAACACTTCCAACGTTCGCGCACCATTAAATCCGTTTTTTACGTAAAATTTAATACAAGTTCGTTGTTGCAAATTTAAATCCATTTCTAAAATTGTAAAAAATCACCAACACACAGAGATAATTGTACTCTTGACTACGTAACTTTTGCAAACGTCAAGCTATGACGCCAAGATTTAGAGGGAATGTCAACAACAAATTTACCAACTTAACAAAAAAAAAAACAGAACTCAAATCGGAACAATGGTAGCGCCACACGGTGGTTATTCCGGGTAGTATATAACAGTTTTAATATAATACATTTTTGGTTTTCTACTTGGCAAAATATTACAATCCGATATTACGGATTTCGATTACACCTTTTTTTTACTCGTATTTTCACCCTTCCATATAAAACTAATTTCTTTCATTTAAGTTTCATAAATAACGATAACTCTTTATATTATAAATAATAATTATAAACGTTGTTCTGAATAAACTATATTAATTTAAACTCGCTGTACATAAAAAGAACATTATTTTTTTAAAAATATAATTTCAAAATATTCCTTGTAACATACAAGATGATTCAACTTTAGGAGTACCAAAAAGATCAAATTTGTAATGCCAAATCAAAAATAAGCATTTTCTTTTTGTAGATTTCTGAATTTTCAATATTTTCAACTATTTTAAAGATATTTTTTTTTATTGTAGAAATGTAATAAAAAAATGTTTAAGGCTTTTGAAGTTTATTGAAAAGTGAATCATTACGTATTTTATCTTCATTTAAATTTCAGGAAAAGGAATTAGTGACAATTAAGGAAATGGAAAACATTATTACTAAGCAACTCGAAAAAGAAGGTTTAGAGCATCTAAGCACTGCAATCGCTGCTCTTTATTATACGTAGGTATATTTTGACTTTGCGTTAAACATCAATTCTGACTTACAGAACTTTATAGAAAAATAAACGATACTGCATATAAAACATGTCAAAAACTCTGTGAAGAAACTCGCCTAACTAAGTTGCGGGAAGCCCATTCATCATTTCAGGACAGATTCAACATGTTATTAGCAGACATGTGTCTATATGAAAAGGGAATAAAAGTAAATAACTCGTTTTATATTTTGAAATTATACTTTTCTATCAAAACAATTTAATGAATTTTCTATAAAAGTTTTTTCCAGTTGATGTACAAACACACTTGAATAAATATTTGATTAAATCATTAGGAAATGACATTTGCAATGAAGTTATGATTTATTTTGCAAATTATGAAATGAATGTAAACGAAACACCATCCAGTAATCTTAATATTGATCAAAGAAATAAGATTGCCAACGCGTGCGGTAAGATTTGTACTTAATTATTTTTTATGATAATTTTTTACTTTTCATTTTATCAGCTAATCCGGAATATAGGAAAGCGTTACTTAAATTAAATAATGCTATAAATAAAACTGTAGAAGATATTATATTTGCTACAGAAGATGTTATGAGAATTTGTGGTATGGTAGTGAAAAAAATTGATAAAAAGAAAGAACGTGCTTTAATAGCGCAACATAAAGAAAAACTACACCGGCAACTACTCGAGACCGACAGTCATGCACTGGTATTACATTTAACTGCTCTTATAATCTTTATTAGAAGCACAGGATGTTTACTTCATGCGTCGGGACGTTTTGTTTCACAGATACTAACTTATGTTCGATCCAATTTGCGTGACGAAGAATATACATTGCTTACACAATTTCATGGTAATTTTTTCGTATTTCAAATTATTTTTGTTTGATGTTAATTAAATTTTAGATCTTGTATTAAAATTACTACACGAAAATCAACACGATGATACCTCTGCGGAGTTGAGTTCATTGCAGGGGACAATAAAAGGTTTAGCTAAATCATATGAATAAACATATATATATTTCTTGTATTACTTTTTATGTTTTTTTTTATATTTGGAAAGACTTATAATGTTTTATTTAAAAAAAACCAGACAGGGCAAAAGTGGCGGCCTTCCAAAGAGAAGAATATAATCATAGATAAACTAACTAGATGTCAAACTCTACTAATACTTTTGCAAACGCTTAACTTTTGCGCAGACACACTGTAAGTGAATTCCAACACTTCTGCATCTCTATAACTTTGTCAAAATTTGCTAGAAGGAGAGCAATTTACAAGTAAAATTGCTAAAATGAGAGCGATTTGCACGAATGTGTGTAATGGAGACGACATTTTTTTGATTAAAATGGGCGTGGTTTGTATAAAAGGAGAGGGAAATTACCATTGAGGACAATTTACACGTATTCACAGCCAGGATCACATGGATAGGGGCGATCAGTAGAAAACCGGTTTTGATTTTCCAATATCTTGCAAGATTGAAATCTAGGTATAGTTAGACTATGAATATAATTCAAGAGGCTGAAAAAAGAAAGAGCAAAAGGTATATGAGTTTTTAAAGTGAAGTTGTACATAGTTGAACTCAGTCCGCAATTGTCTTGAGGCAGGTTTACAATGACTGCTAGAAAATAAATTTATTTGAATTCAAGGGCTGAACAAAATATGTATCTGTGTATGTGTCTTGTAGCTCTGTCAAATCTTTGCCGCGCAGCTTACAGCTAAAGGAAACCCAATGAAAGCGACTGTCAAATTTGCATCTTGTGTTTTTACTTACCAATTTTATTAGTACTTAAAAAAGTTTGTTATTATTTGTGGATAATAGATATGGACAAACAAGAAGAAATTGCTTTTATTATGTGTGTTCTGCACATGTGCTATTTAGGAATAAAATTAATGAAAAAGAGGAGGCGCAGATGATGGGTTCGTCCTCTTTATAGGGAAAGAAAAGAAAGAGGATTTTTTGAGACAACTTTTAAACACCTCAAAGAGCACGACGAGGACCTTTTTTTTAAAGTAACGAGGATGAGAAAGCAGCAGTACAATTTATTGCTAGATCTGGTAAAAGAAAAATTGAACAAAACATCTATACACAAGCCAATTGTAGCCGAATGCAGTCTTGTCGTCACCTTGATGTGGGCTATAATATAATAATAATAATAAAAATTATGGTTTTCCTTTGTTGTCTACTTGGCTTGGGCTTTCCGAATGGGAGCATCAACAGTCAGGGCCAATATCCGCGAAGTTTGTGAAGTCTTGGGGATGTATTAAGTCCAGTATATATGCCCGCTCTGAATCCTGATGACTGGAAACATATTGCAAAAGACTTCAACCACAAGTGGCAGATGCCAAACTGTGTAGGAAGCATCGACGGGAAGAATGTTCAAATAAAATGCCTACCGAACTCAGGCTCTAAGTTCTACAACTATAAAGGCTAGTAGGGGCGTTTGAAAGCCAGTGGTATATTTAAAAATTCAACTTTCGGTTAAGAAGTGATAAATAACAACATCTGTTTTTCACCACTGGAAAAGCTACCAAATTCGGGCAAGGAAGTGCCCTACTATTTTTTTGCTGGCAGCGCATTTCCTCTTAGGGATAATATTATGCGGCCATACCCTGGAATTTTACTAAACCTGCCAGAAGATGTATTCAACGCACGACTGTCCCGAGCACGTCGTGTTATAGAAAATACTTTTGGCATCTTGACAGCTCGTTGGCGCATTCTCGGAAAATGCATTGATTTTCACCCAAAAACCGCAGATAAGGTTATACTTGCATGTGCATTTGCCAATGTGGGACCAATAATAGGTCAGCGAGAGCATTTGAAATTCGAAAATTGCTGACAAACTATTTTATGAATGAAGGTAGAGTTTATTTTCAACCACATTAATTATTAGATATAAAAAAAAAAAAACAAATATCTTCAACGTTTCAATTGTTATTTAATTAAAATAAATAAAATACATAATTCAAATAAAAGGACTATTTTAATTTTATTTTTCGGTATATACTTCAGCCTCTACTTGGTTCAAATAACTCATTACTTGCAATTTTGTATGTTTTTGTTAAGTAGTGGGAATTTTTTGAGTTTGCACAACATAGTGCGGCAAAAAAGTTCGTCCTCGTCGTCAACATCCGCAGTTGTGCGTGGCCTCTTTGTTAAAAATTTCTTTAACACACTTCATGGTACCTGCCAAATCCGACTCCAAATCTATCTGCTTCTTCTGCCCTGCTCGTTGTGACGAAGTTGAATTTTTTGACCTTATCGGTGGAGACTCCGTTGTCAAAAAACGGCGAAGAAGTATTTTTTACATCTTCGAAAGGTGATAGAGGCTCTTGCGAAGGTGAATCAACAACATTAATTGTGGTGGAAGGTAGTTACTTACGGAACTAAAATGGTAAGGAAATTATAAAGAAATGAAAATGGAAAGACTAACCTGTAATGTAATAAAAATTGTAACGTAGGTATTAGACAACTTATTGTGAATGAGATAAATGTAAATAAAAGGAGAGCAACCAACTTCGGGCAGGATATCGGCGTCGAGATGGATAATGGAAATTTTTTTCTGTCTCCAACCGCCTGTTTGAGTTGAACTGGTGCTCGGATTAAACAAAATTGTAATCTTCTAAATTTAACAAAATCAGTTGTGATTTTTAATTAGTTTTACATCTAAGATGTGGGGTGCATCCTAAAGATTTAAATTTAAATAAAATTTTCTTGACAATCGCGAACATAGCTTCCCTCTAACCCATAAACACAAAAAAAAGGAGACATGCCGAAAACGCGTGATACGACACACAGGCTCTTAGTTGCCGAGTACGAAATAATAGACGACGTATACAACGATGCCATTGGAGTACATGGGGAATCGTCCGCAGACAGTCAGCCCGCCGTCCAACCAATTTCGCAGTCAGTGTTACCCTCCGCCGCGAATGCCGACAACGATGCCGCCAATTTGGAGGCAGAGCTGAAAGTTTTGCGCATGCGACGAGAAGTTTTGCAGCTACAGCATTAGATCCGAAATTTAGAAGACGACTCGCAAGCCACCATTGTCCACGGCAGCCGCAACGTAGACTTCGATCATCTCGACAACGCTCTTAACACTTTCAGCGGCAAAGACTACTACGATGTCCGTAAGTGGTTTAAGGAGTTCGAATTGTACGCCGAGGCACGTGGTTTCACCAAAGAAGATAAATGCTTGGGCGTACGCAGGCTACTGAGGGAGACCGCTAAAGAGCTTTCAAACTCGATGGGAGTCGTCGGCTATGACGAATTAAAGGATGTGCTAATCCAGACTTTTGGACGGCAAGTCACCTCTCGCGATGTTTATCGCCAACTAGAGCGCCGTCGAATAAGACCTGACGAATCATGCCTGGAGTTCGTCATCGCCATGAGAGGACTTGCTTCGAAGGTGTCCATGCCAGAAGAGGAGCTAGTCACTTTTATTATTGATGGGTTCGATGACGACAGCACAAACATCACGATGGTGAACGACGCCAGAACCATCGCCGAGCTTATTGGCCGATTAGATAGGTACCAAGAGAAGCGTATGTTGAGCTCCGTACGGAAGTCCGCTGTCAAGTCAGGAATGAGCACCGCCGCAACATCTAAACCGAAGTCCACCGCCGTTCCAGTGAGCACCGGAGTAAAGGAGTTAGCCAATGTCGAAGTTTACAATTACAATTGTTCGAAGTTTGGCCACTATAAAAGCAGTTCCACAAAACCGCTGAGACCCGCCGACGCTTGTTTTATATGCAATGAAGTAGACCATTACCATCACAGCTGCCCAAAGACCCAACGCAAACACCAAAGGATTGTTGCCGCAGTCACCAGGTGAAATCAGATAGCGAGGAAGAATTGGCTGACGCCATCAGCGCCATGCAAACGGTAAGTGTTGCCTTTAGAAGTAGTCAAGCCAGACGCATCAGGTTCATAAATTGTTTTTCTCTTCTTGATACCGGTAGCGCGATTAACCTCATCAAGCGCTCTGTTGTCCCAACCGGCGTCCAAGTGTCAGAAGTCTTGAAACCAATTAAGTATTACGGAATTGGTCAGGACAGGTTCCTTTCATATGGTACGATCAGATGTTACATTAGATTTTTAAAACTAATAAAGCTAATAACTCTCTGGGTAATTCCAGATAACGCAATGACATTACCGCTGATTTTAGGACGAAGTTTTTTGCAAAAATTTAACATTCATTTAAAGAAATTAATAAAACATGTAAAGAAAAACATGCGTTAATAAATAATAAAACTTTTGATGAACCAGATGCGTTTGACTCGAATAAAATAGATATTGTAAGCGAGTGCAGTAGTCCGACGTGTTGTAGGAACGATGAAGGTTTAAATAAAAATGATGTTAGCAAAAATAGAGTGTCAAGTGCGAGGGCGGGGCAATAAGTCCGTGACTTTTTGAATTTCTGACCTCTTTACTGAAACAGTAACACTGCTCCTGTCAACAAGCATCTGTCAGTTGACTCCTGTCAAAATTTAAACTTGCTGCGTCAGTTAGTTTGTGTTTGACAGCTATTTTTATCAGACTACTCACTAATTTGAGGAGAAAATGGAAAAAAGTGAATTTCGTGTGCTTATTAAGCATTATTTCTTGCGAAAAAAAACCATTACCGAGACCAAGGCTAAGCTTGATAAATACTATGGGGACTCTGCACCATCGATTTCAATGGTAAAAAAGTGGTTTACTGAATTTCGTTGTGGCCGTACAAGCACTGAAGACGCCGAACGTCCTGGACGCCCAGTTGAGGTCTCTACACCCGAAACAATCGAAAAAATTCACGATATGGTGTTGGCCGACCGAAGATTGAAAGTGCAAGAGATTGTGGAAGCCGTAGGGATCTCGCATGGCTCAGTGGTTTCAATTTTGAATGATCACTTGGGCATGAGAAAGCTTTCCGCAAGATGGGTGCCGCGTTTGCTCACAGACGACCACAAACGCAATCGTGTAACAACTTCACAGGAAGGTTTGGCGTTGTTTAATCGCAATATGGAGGAGTTTTTGCGCCGTTTTGTAACCGTGGGCGAAACATGGATCCATCACAACACACCAGAGAACAAACAACAGTCAAAACAGTGGGTTTCTAAGGGTGAATCGGCGCCAAAGAAGGCCAAGGTGGGTTTGTCAGCCAATAAAGTTATGGCGACTGTTTTTTGGGATGCACGCGGGATAATCCACATTGACTACCTTCAAAAGGGAAGAACAATCAATGGGGAATATTATGCCAACTTATTGGACCGATTCAATGACGATTTGAAAAAAAAACGACCTCATTTGGCCAAGAAAAAAGTTCTTTTCCACCAAGACAATGCAAGGGTGCACACATGTGCAGTTGCCATGGCAAAAATCCACCCTATTCTCCAGATTTGGCTCCGAGCGACTACTTCTTGTTCCCAAACCTGAAGAAATGGCTTGGTGGAAAAAGATTTGACTCCAATGATGAAGTCATCTCGCAAACAAAGGCCTATTTTGAGGACCTCGACAAATCATTTTTTTTGGAAGGGATAAAAAAATTGGAGAAGCGTTGGACAAATAGTATAGAGCTCAAGGGAGACTACGTTGAAAAATAAAATTATTTTTTTATCAAAAAATCTGTGTTTTAATCCAAAAGTCGCGGACTTATTGACCCGCCCTCGTATAACGAGTAACAATAAAATTCAATCCGACGTCTCAATCTAGCTGATTGTTATTACCCCGCAGGTGCACTGTGCCGATTATGTCAATAACGAGGTTTTTGCAATTGACGTGTTTGAGTCGCGGTCGAGATAGGTATTTGTCCGCGGTTAGACAAATCTCAAACGGAGATACTTAACGAAACAATTGAACGAAATTACTTGAACCCCGAGGGTATTGAACGTGAACCGCATAATTACGAGATGAAAATTAATTTAGTAGATGACACGCCTTTCCATTGCCCGCCGAGACGGTTATCCGAATTTGAAAGAAGGGAAATACGCTCGAAAATAAAGGACATGTTAGACAGAAAAATAATTCAACCCAGCAAATCGCCATACGCTTCACAAGTAGTATTAGTTAGGAAAAAGAAGGGCGGGTTGAGGTTATGTGTCGATTATCGCGCATTAAACAAGAAAACGGTTCGGGATAATTTCCCATTGCAGTTGATAGAGTACTGTATCGAATTTTTAGGCGGCAAACGTTGGTTTACTTTACTTGATTTGAGGGATGGTTTCAATCAAGTCAGGATGCATGAAGGTTCAGTGCCATACACCTCGTTCGTAACGCCGGACGGGCAATACGAGTATCTAAGGATGCCGTTTGGACTGAAGAATGCACCGGCAGTTTTCCAGCGGTTTCTTCACGAAATATTTCTGGATTTTATTGAGGCAGGGAAGTTAATCATTTACTTGGATGATATTTTGATCGCAACTTCTGATTTCAAATCTCATTTGGAAATCCTTGTTGAAGTATTGCACAGAATTTATGAAAAGGGGTTAGAACTCAGATTAATTAAATGTAAATTTGGTTACGACGAACTCGAATATTTAGGATATTTAGTGAATGCGTCCGGAATACGTCCGACTGATGCCCATGTACTAAGTATAAAACAATACCCGATGCCGAGAAGTCAAATCGAATTGCAAAGATGTTTAGGATTGTTTTCATATTTCCGCCGTTTTGTACCATAATTCTGAAAGATCGCCAAACCGCTGTTAGACCTAACGCGTAAAGAAACTAGGTACGATTTTTCAGAGGAATGTGTTGAGGCATTCAGGAAACTTCGTGATAAATTAGCGTCTGCGCCGGTGTTAGTAGTTTACAAGCCAGATAGGGAAACAGAGTTGCACTGCGACGCTAGTAGTCAAGGGTTTGGATCAGCGTTAATGCAGCGCCAATATGATGGAAAGTTTCATCCAGTCGCGTATTTCTCGAAAACGGCCACTCCAGCTGAGGCCAAGTACCACAGCTTCGAACTGGAGACTTTAGCCATAATTTATTCGTTGCGATGGTTTAGGGTATATTTAGAGGGCATACCCTTTAAGATTGTTACCGATTGCAATTCCTTGACGCTTACCTTGGGAAAAAAACAAGTGAACCCCAGGATTGCTAGGTGGGCGTTAGAGCTGGAAAATTATGATTACTCAATACAACACCGAAGTGGAGCGTCGATGGGCCATGTGGATGCTTTGAGTCGATGCCAAGTGGTTGCCACTTTAAGCGAAGATGAAGTAGATTCTTATATACAGGCAGCGCAGAATCGAGACCCGGATATCTGTAGATTACTTGAGAAGTTAGAAACAGAGGTACTTGAGCATTACGAGTTGCAGGATGGACTAGCATTCCGCAGGTTAAATTCGAATATTTTGTTGCTTTATGTCCCTGCTGAAATGCAGGATAACGTTATACGTATGATCCATGAAAAGATCGGACACTTAGGGGTGGAGAAAGAAATGTTATCATCAGATAAGAACGCATTACTGGTTTCCGAGAATGAGGAATAAAATTGAAAGGTTTATCAAAAATTGTATCAAGTGCATATTCTTTTCGGCGCCGGCCCGAGCTAACGATCATAGTATATATAATATCCCGAAGAACCCTGTACCATTTGATACGATCCATGTAGACCACTTTGGGCCGTTACCTTCCTTAACTTCAAAACGTAAGCACATTTTAGTCGAGAATGAGGAATAAAATTGAAAGGTTTATCAAAAATTGTATCAAGTGCATATTCTTTTCGGCGCCGGCCCGAGCTAACGATCATAGTATATATAATATCCCGAAGAACCCTGTACCATTTGATACGATCCATGTAGACCACTTTGGGCCGTTACCTTCCTTAACTTCAAAACGTAAGCACATTTTAGTCGTTATTGACGGTTTTACCAAATTCGTACGGTTATACCCCGTTAACTCCACCAGTGCGAAGGAAGTGTGCGGGTCGTTGAACAAATATTTTAGTTATTATAGCCGACCAAGGCGTATTATTTCAGACCGCGGCTCGTGCTTTACATCCCTGGAATTCGGTAATTACTTACTTAAGAACAATATCGAACATGTTAAAGTCGCGGTGGCCTCACCCCAAGCTAATGGTCAAGCGGAGCGAGTAAACAGGGTAATTAAAGCAATGTTAAGTAAAATTAGTGAGCCCATTAATCACGTGAATTGGGCCAGTAAATTAACACAGGTCGAATATGCGATTAATAATAGTGTACATAGCTCGACGAAAGAGTCTCCGAATAGACTGCTATTCGGGGTAGATCAGCGAGGTGAAATTGTAGACGAACTTTCGGAGTATCTGGAGTCTAAATTAAATCGTTGTGGAAGTCGTAATCTTAGTGAAATTCGGTCGAACGCGTCAAATGCTATTGTTAAGTCTCAGGAGTACAATGAACAGTATTTCTTAAGACATAGTGCACCCGTTAAGGTGCTGTCGGCGACTTTGTAGTGATTAAACATATTGATACATCTGTCGGGACGAATAAAAAGTTTGTTCAAAAATACCGTGGCCCTTATGTAATACAGAAAGTACTTCCAAATGACCGATATGTAATCGCGGATATCGAAAATTGCCAATTGACACAAATACCATATAACAACATCGTAGAAGCCTTCCGAATAAGAAAATGGCTGTCCCCTACTAAGGATTTGGATATTGCAGTCGCTAACAGTAATAGGCAACACGAACCGAGTCAGGGAACACATTGTCCGATAGATACCATTGCTTGTAACATTTAGTTAAGTTCGATTTAATTTTAGATGACTATCACTGCACAACATGATCGGGGTCGATCATAGTGTCAGGTTGACCGAGCTGTAATGTAATAAATATTGTAACGTAGGTATTAGACAACTTATTGGATTGCGCGCCATCTGTTTGTGAATGAGATAAATGTAAATAAAAGGAGAGCAACCAACTTCGGGCAGGATATCGGCGGCGAGATGGATAATGGATATTTTTTTCTGTCTCCAATCGCCTGTTTGAGTTGAACTGGTGCTCGGATTAAACAAAATTGTAATCTTCTAAGTTTAACAAAATCAATTGTGATTTTTAATTAGTTTTACAAACCCAAATTTGAATTACTTAGGGTCTTGGTTTCAAATGTTCTTTTAAGAACTCCAAGCACCCTAGGTACTTCCACCCCGGTTACATGTCATCTGCGACCGCTTTGACAACTCCCTGTTGTAGCTGTATCGTAAACCCTTCCACTTTTTTTTGCACTCGTCAACTGTAAGCAATGAAAACAAAACAAATGGAAATAAAATTTATAAATACTTTTTTTTTACTTACTTGTTATTCCAAATTCGTCCATTTTAGCATTTTTTTTTTAATTTTTATAATTCGGATTCGATAAATTCCAAAGAATTTCATTTGTTCGTACCGCTTCAATGAATTTATCAACTTCCATTTTCACAACAAAGAAGAGCTTTTGTGTACAAATTCCTAGATGTCAATTTTGTAGCGTAGCTTGTAGTTCAACAAAACTTCACGATACACGACACAGACGCAGATACACATTGTGTTGCGGCTTACGGCTTTCTATACATTTAATGTCTTGATAGCTTGCGACACAGATACAGATAGAGCTACAAATACACATTCTGTTCGGTTCTTCATGCTTACAGCTCGGCCCTCCTGACATACCGATTGACCCAATCGGAAGGAAAAGGAAGACGCGATCGGAAGGAAAATGGACCGTGATATCTAGGTCAGTGGGTCAGTGTTACCTTCCAGATCAACAGGGCATGTGTCAGATGTGCTAACTAGCTTAAGCCACCTACGAATTTGGGTCGATTCAACCACAGCATCATAAGACATTTGAGTTAATTGGCAACCCTCAATATCTTTTCAAATATACCGATCATTAGGTAACTTTTTATGTATTACATAGGGGCCATTATATTTGGCAATTAATTTTGTGTTCAACCCCACAGTCATGTGTACATTTTTCATGACTACATAGTCTCCTACCTCAAAAGTCCTTGGTGGCGCACTGTGCTTAAGAAAATACCTCAAATTATTTTCTTGTTATTTTTCAGGGCTTCAAAACGAATTTCCTCAGGGTTACCACCAATCTGTATCTTGTCTTCTAAGTATTCTGTTAATTGGTCAATAACCCTACCTCGTTGCTCAACACCAAATAGCAGTACACTCGGAGACTTTCTCGTTGAGTAATGAACCGTATTATTATTTAAGTTCAGCAGCTGGGTTTGCCCAATCTGAGAGACTTATCGGCTCAGTTATTTTTGCTAACATAGCCTTCAAAACCCTATTCGCCCTCTCGACCTGCGCGTTCGCTTGAGGAGAAGCTACTGCAACTTTGATATGTTCAACGCTATTTCTTATCATGAAGTCGGAAAATTCGTTAGAAGTGAAACCGGCTCTATCACTTACAACCCGTCTATGTCTGCTGAAATAAACAAAATATTTCTGCAAAGACGCACAAACCTCCCTAGTGCTGGTAGTCCTAACTGCATACAATTTGACATGTTTAGTGAAATTATCTATCATCACCAAGATATGCTTACTGGCAAACTGAACTGAGGGCAAGGGACCAAAGTGATCAATGTGAATGGTGTCGAACGGTACTGGTTTTCTCGGTATATTGTATAAACTGTGCTCATTGGAGCGAGCCACGGGCGAACAAATTACATTTAATGCAGTGTCTGATTTCCGGAACCACCTTCTTCCTTAGCTTTGGAAACCAATAATTTTTTTTTTATCTGATCCATTGTTTTATCATTTTTTGAACACTAAACCGTCTTTCAGTTAAAAGTGTTGCATACTCCCATTCTCAAGTTTATTTCTAAGTGAGCTTATAACTGTATCAGGGACGTAACAGTTATAAGAGAAATGACAAAAAGGTCTTATCTAACCGTTAACATTGATGCATTCAAATAATGGTTATAATCAACCATTATCGTAAGATATATTTAATTTTAGTCATAGTAACAAATATAAATGAGAAATATTTTTTTTTGGTTATTCATAACTACGAGATATCAAAACGATTTTTTAGTTACCAATAACCATAATTGAAGGAAATTTTATTTTTCGGTTATCGTTACCATGATACATATCGTATTTGAAATGTAATGGAATGGATACATTGTAGGGTAAGGAATTTGTAGGGTAAGGAATGTCTTTGGCAAAGAAAACAAAATTAAACTACTAGGATTTATTGTTTAATTTTATCAACATAAGCGACCACAATGATTCGTCTGAGAGGTTACATCTAAGATCACTTAGTACCAGTCTCAATGCAGATAACGCTCGCTCGACACTAAATTGAGTTGCTGGAGCGGCATGAACAATGTGTGCCAGTTGCTTGAGGAATGGAAATGCATATTTTTTCTCCTCCCAGTATTGCAGAAGGTTGGTATCGACATTAACTCTATTCTCCCGGTAGGTGTCGATTTCGGCAAAGCTTTCTAATAGTGATTTTGAATACACACTTGGATTTGACGTCTCATCCTCTGACGACGAGTCAACTTTCAATCTTCGTAAAGTCTGACAAACCAAAGAGGAAGTGCTAGTATTTGACGTTTCGTCAATGAATACATTACTTTCTGAAGGAGACTGCGTTGCTTGAGGAAGATGTCTATTGATCTGAAATAGAACATAAGTACGAGGATTGCTGAAAAGTTTCCGACCGCAACGTAAAGATAGCGGCACTTGTGAATAAAAGGTAGTGAATGCTAGTTGTGCATCTTTTGACAGTTACTTACCGAAATTTCAGTCATTTTGGACGCGCAGTTCTTAGTTGACAGTCGTTTGAGTGAGTCGATGTGAGTGTTTTTTGTGAAAATGGAAAAAATTGAGTATCGAGCTGTTATTAAATTCTAATTTTTGAAAAGGAATACGCCTACGCAAATTAAAAATGAGTTGAACTCTGTGTATGGTTACTCTCCACCATCATTTACCACAGTGAAATTTTGGGCAGCTGTATTGAAACGTAGCCATAAGAGCTTGGGAGATGATGAACGTTCGGGACGTCCAAAAACTGCAACCACTGACGATAATATTGTTAAAGGTCACCAAATCGTGTTAGACGACCGCCAAATTAAAGTGAGAGAGATAGTAGAGGTTATGAAAATGTCCAAAGAACGTGTTTGTCACATATTAAATCAAGATTTAGGCATGAGAAAGTTGTCCACGCGATGGGTGCCACGTTTGCTTACGTTAGACCAAAAACGTGTTCGAATGAACATTTCCAACGCTCTGTTGCCGCAGTTTTTACTGTAGATGAAACTTGGATACACCATTATACGCCCGAAATAAAAATTCAGTCAAGCAAAAACTGTTTTTTCGGCTGGGAAAGTTATGACGACTGGGATAGTAAAGGAGTTATCTTAATCGATTACCTTCAAAAAGGAAAAACCATTACAGGAGCATACTACGCATAATTACTTGCCAAGTTGAAGGCAGAAATTACGGAAAAACGGCCACATTTGCAGAAAAAGAAAATCTTGTTTCACCAAAACAACGCGCAGTCTCACACCTCAGCGGTTGCCATGGCGAAAATTCATGCTTGACTATCCACCTTATTCACCAGATCTAGCCCCAAGCGACTTCTTTTTGTTCCCTTCTCTAAAAACTGTGCTCGGAGGACAGAGATTTTCGTCAAATGAGGAGGCAATCACCTTCGTGAACAATTATTTTGCACGCCAAGTACTAATTGCCAGCCGGGTTAGAGAGATGGGAGCATCGCTAGGAGAAGTGTGTATTACAATTACAAGGAGACTATGTAGAAAAAAAAAAAATTGAGAAAAAATGTCTTGTATCATTGTTCGGTCGGAAACTTTTCAAAAAACCATCTTATACGCTATTGGTCTTAATTTTTTTTGCGCCTGATCCCAATACGAGTTCGTTAGCAAACAAAGGGCTTGATGAAGTCTTTTTTCTTTTATCAATGCCAAGCGGATGGTACGTTGGTTCAATCAAATTGTGAAGAAGAAGCAAAGAAATAATTCAAAACTTAATTTTTTAAGTAATATCTCTCATTACTTACCAGTTTTCAAATTTGTATAGGTTTCTATGTAATTTGTAAAAATAAGTAACACAGGCTTTTGAGTTAATCTCACACTTAATATAACTTAAACAAATATAAAAAGAAAACAACAAAACAAATTTTACGGACACCTTATTTTTTATTATACCACCAATAAGATATGTACCTTGTGATTGTGAATTCGACGATAAATAAACTAAGGATAAATTGGTACGCTAAATCATATGACAGTCACTAAAAAATAACTGTACGTTCAAAGAGATTTCTAGTACTTGAGCTCTAATATTGTGGCACCTGCTGGCGAACATGGACTAATGAGCAGACTATATCTTTATATGTATACTATGCCCTATGGGTTCTCAGAGACTTCCTTTCGCTATCTACAAGCTTTATGAACAGAAAAATATGCTTATCAGTTATCACTAAGGGTACGAGGGCGGGTCAATAAGTCCGTGACTTTTGGATTAAAACAGATTTTTTTGATAAAAAAATAATTTTATTTTTCAACGTAGTCTCCCTTGAGCTCTATACACTTTGTCCAACGCTTCTCCAATTTTTTTATCCCTTCCAAAAAAAATGATTTGTCGAGGTCCTCAAAATGATGAGATGACTTCATCATTGGAGTCAAATCTTTTTCCACCAAGCCATTTCTTCAGGTTTGGGAACAAGAAGTAGTCGCTCGGAGCCAAATCTGGAGAATAGGGTGGATGAGGGAGCAATTCATAGCCCAATTCATGGATTTTTGCCATGGCAACTGCACATGTGTGCACCCTTGCATTGTCTTGGTGGAAAAGAACTTTTTTCTTGGCCAAATGAGGTCGTTTTTTTTTCAAATCGTCATTGAATCGGTCCAATAAGTTGGCATAATATTCCCCATTGATTGTTCTTCCCTTTTGAAGGTAGTCAATGTGGATTATCCCGCGTGCATCCCAAAAAACAGTCGCCATAACTTTATTGGCTGACAAACCCACCTTGGCCTTCTTTGGCGCCGATTCACCCTTAGAAACCCACTGTTTTGACTGTTGTTTGTTCTCTGGTGTGTTGTGATGGATCCATGTTTCGTCCACGGTTACAAAACGGCGCAAAAACTCCTCCATATTGCGATCAAACAACGCCAAACCTTCCTGTGAAGTTGTTACACGATTGCGTTTGTGGTCGACTGTGAGCAAACGCGGCACCCATCTTGCGGAAAGCTTTCTCATGCCCAAGTGATCATTCAAAATTGAAACCACTGAGCCATGCGAGATCCCTACGGCTTCCACAATCTCTCGCACTTTCAATCTTCGGTCGGCCAACACCATATCGTGAATTTTTTCGATTGTTTCGGGTGTAGAGACCTCAACTGGGCGTCCAGGACGTTCGGCATCTTCAGTGCTTGTACGGCCACAACGAAATTCAGTAAACCACTTTTTTACCATTGAAATCGATGGTGCAGAGTCCCCATAGTATTTATCAAGCTTAGCCTTGGTCTCGGTAATGGTTTTTTTTCGCAAGAAATAATGCTTAATAAGCACACGAAATTCACTTTTTTCCATTTTCTCCTCAAATTAGTG
The DNA here is from genome assembly GCA_963966105.1 of Volucella zonaria. Classification (NCBI taxonomy): domain Eukaryota; kingdom Metazoa; phylum Arthropoda; class Insecta; order Diptera; family Syrphidae; genus Volucella; species Volucella zonaria. The sequence goes on along the minus strand of OZ014530.1, from coordinate 127,860,283 downwards.
AGTAGTCTGATAAAAATTGCTGTCAAACACAAACTAACTGACGCAGCAAGTTTAAATTTTGACAGGAGTCAACTGACAGATGCCTGTTGACAGGAGCAGTGGTGCTGTTTCAGTAAAGAGGTCAGAAATTCAAAAATGCACGGAATTATTGACCCGCCCTCGTAAATAGTGGGACTAACATTTTCTTCGCACATCGTCACATACATGCATATGTACAAACATACAAGGTCAGAAAATAATAGCTAATTAGTCATTTATTAATGCTGCAGACAGCATTACTTTTTTCAAGTTTTCATTTGCATATTTTCAATATTCAATGTATAAACTGAAATGTTCACAAAACAAGGTACAATAAAAAATACAATTCGTACTTAAAAGGAATTATATTCACAAAAAGAAATTAAAAGTATTAAAAAGTATTGTAATTGAAAGTACTTGAAAGTAATTTAAAAAAAAGATACTTAAATATTGGGTCTACAAGTAAGTTTCCAGCGTTTTTTTTTCCAAAATTTGAAGTTTTATTATGAAAACATAGTTACAATGCTTTATTCAAAGTATCGTCCATCGGAAGCTACAACTTTCCCCCATCTGTCTGGCAATTTATGAATTCCGGACCAAAAAAATTTCTCGTCTTTCGAGCCCAAGAACGTATCGAGCCAATTTTTGATTTCCTCTACTGAGCTGAAGCGTATTCCCGTAAGAGCGTTCTGCATCGAACGAAACAAGTGGTAGTCAGATGGTGCCAAGTCTTTACTGTAAGGCGGGTGAGGCAGAATTTCCCATCCACTATATTCCAAATAGTTTTTCACCGAAACCGCAACATGTGGCCGAGCGTTGTCGTGATGAAAAATGACGGACTCATACCTGGTCTCATATTCTGGCCGTTTTTCTTTTAATGCCCGCTTCAAACGAATTAGTTGGGTTCGATATAATGGTCCTTTGATGGTTTCACCACTCGGAAGCAGTTCGTAGTATACGACACCCTTTTGATCTCACCATATGCAGAGCATGACCTTATTCACGTGAATATTTCGTTTCGGCGTCGATTGGGTGGGCTCGCCGGGCTTTGTATACGATTTTCTGCGTTTAGGATTATCATAATAAATCCATTTCTCATCACCAGTGACAATACGATGCAAAAATGATTTATTTTTATACCGTTGCAGTAACATTTCGGACATGCAAAATCGCCGTTCGACGTCTCTTGGCTTCAATTCGTACGGTACCTAGTTTCCAACCTTTTGAATGAATCCCAGTGCTTTTAGGCGCAGGGAAACGGCTTGTTGCGTGACGCCCAATGATGCAGCAAGTTCTTCTTGAATCTAACACGGATCCTCATCCAGTAAAGCGTCCAATTCCTCGTCTTCAAAACTTTTCGGCTTTCCGGGGCGATCTTTGTCTTCAACTCCAAAATCACCACTTTTGAACCACTTGCGTTTGAACCACTCGCGGCACGTCGATTCACCAATACATTCCGCCCCATAAGTTTCCGAAAGCAAACGATAGGCCTCAGCCGCACTTTTCTTCATATTAAAGAATAAAAGCAGCGCTTCCCGCAAATGACGTTTATTTGGCTGGAAACTTGCCATGATTTTGCTCGATAAAATGTACGACACCGATAGAACTGCTCAAATATAACGCTGCAAAGTTGTTGACAGATACAAAACCTACAAATAAAGCACATGGGATCTGACATTTCTGCCCGGGATCCACTGGTGGCGCCATCTCTGACAAACGCTGGAAACTTACTTGTAGACCCAATACATTTTTTAAGTTCAAAAATAATTAAGGTCATATTCCAATTACTTCTGAAGAAATTATAAGTACCAGTACAAGTTCCTGTGCTGGTAATTGAAATTTTTCAGTACAAGCACCAAGTAATGGCACTTCAACTTAAAAAAATTGAAATACGAGGTACTGGTACTGGTAGGTACTTGAAATGAACAGCTCTGCTTGTTTGTTGTCAAGCCAAATAAGCAACAACTACACATTAACCATTAGCAGTGCCATCTAAAGTATCACACTAACACCTCAACTACAGTAGAAATGAGTAACTCCATCAGATTGTTATCTCTCTCGTTTGAATTTTGAAAGAATAAAGATCGAATCTTTTTTGAGCGTCCTTTTATCAAACAAAAAACTGATTTCAAATTGGGATTAGGCAAAGTAATCCCACATTTGGTGACCCCGAGTATTAAAATACAACGCGCAGTTATAAAAGATCCAAAAATAGAATAATAAAATAAAAAAACAAAACGAATTAAAATGTCTACGACTGTAAAAGGCACGCTGTCAAACAACTGCTCCGAGAATGACGCACAACAACCGTTTCAGGTCAGCACAACCATATCTGCGGCATCAGCATTTCGAGACTGCCGCCATTCATGCATTAGACCCTGATCTATGGTTTACCCAGGTTGATGCCCTCCTACATGTTAATACAGGGCGGGTCAATAAGACTTTTTGAATTTCTGACCTCTTTACCGAAACAGCAACACTGCTCCTGTCAACAGGCATCTGTCAGTTGACTCCTGTCAAAATTTAAACTTGCTGCGTCAGTTAGTTTGTGTTTGACAGCTATTTTTATCAGACTACTCACTAATTTGAGGAGAAAATGGAAAAAAGTGAATTTCGTGTGCTTATTAAGCATTATTTCTTGGAAAAAAAACCATTACCGAGACCAAGGCTAAGCTTGATAAATACTATGGGGACTCTGCACCATCGATTTCAATGGTAAAAAAGTGGTTTACTGAATTTCGTTGTGGCCGTACAAGCACTGAAGATGCCGAACGTCCTGGACGCCCAGTTGAGGTCTCTACACCCGAAACAATCGAAAAAATTCACGATATGGTGTTGGCCGACCGAAGATTGAAAGTGCGAGAGATTGTGGAAGCCGTAGGGATCTCGCATGGCTCAGTGGTTTCAATTTTGAATGATCACTTGGGCATGGGAAAGCTTTCCGCAAGATGGGTGCCGCGTTTGCTCACAGTCGACCACAAACGCAATCGTGTAACAACTTCACAGGAAGGTTTGGCGTTGTTTAATCGCAATATGGAGGAGTTTTTGCGCCGTTTTGTAAACGTGGACGAAACATGCATCCATCACAACACACCAGAGAACAAACAACAGTCAAAACAGTGGGTTTCTAAGGGTGAATCGGCGCCAAAGAAGGCCAAGGTGGGTTTGTCAGCCAATAAAGTTATGGCGACTGTTTTTTGGGATGCACGCGGGATAATCCACACTGACTACCTTCAAAAGGGAAGAACAATCAATGGGGAATATTATGCCAACTTATTGGACCGATTCAATGACGATTTGAAAAAAAAACGATCTCATTTGGCCAAAAAAAAAGTTCTTTTCCACCAAGGCAATGCAAGGGTGCACACATGTGCAGTTGCCATGGCAAAAATCCATGAATTGGGCTATGAATTGCTCCCTCATCCACCCTATTCTCCAGATTTGGCTCCGAGCGACTACTTCTTGTTCCCAAACCTGAAGAAATGGCTTGGTGGAAAAAGATTTGACTCCAATGATGAAGTCATCTCGCAAACAAAGGCCTATTTTGAGGACCTCGACAAATCATTTTTTTTGGAAGGGATAAAAAAATTGGAGAAGCGTTGGACAAAGTGTATAGAGCTCAAGGGAGACTACGTTGAAAAATAAAATTATTTTTTTATCAAAAAATCTGTGTTTTAATCCAAAAGTCACGGACTTATTGACCCGCCCTCGTATAACGAGTAACAATAAAATTCAATCCGACGTCTCAATCTCGCTGATTGTTATTACCCCGCAGGTGCACTGTGCCGATTATGTCAATAACGAGGTTTTTGCAATTGACGTGTTTGAGTCGCGGTCGAGATAGATATTTGTCCGCGGTTAGACAAATCTCAAACGGAGATACTTAACGAAACAATTGAACGAAATTACTTGAACCCCGAGGGTATTGAACGTGAACCGCATGATTACGAGATGAAAATTAATTTAGTAGATGACACGCCTTTCCATTGCCCGCCGAGACGGTTATCCGAATTTGAAAGAAGGGAAATACGCGCGAAAATAAAGGACATGTTAGACAGAAAAATAATTCAACCCAGCAAATCGCCATACGCTTCACAAGTAGTATTAGTTAGGAAAAAGAAGGGCGGGTTGAGGTTATGTGTCGATTATCGCGCATTAAACAAGAAAACGGTTCGGGATAATTTCCCATTGCAGTTGATAGAGTACTGTATCGAATTTTTAGGCGGCAAACGTTGGTTTACTTTACTTGATTTGAGGGATGGTTTCAATCAAGTCAGGATGCATGAAGGTTCAGTGCCATACACCTCGTTCGTAACGCCGGACGGGCAATACGAGTATCTAAGGATGCCGTTTGGACTGAAGAATGCACCGGCAGTTTTCCAGCGGTTTCTTCACGAAATATTTCTGGATTTTATTGAGGCAGGGAAGTTAATCATTTACTTGGATGATATTTTGATCGCAACTTCTGATTTCAAATCTCATTTGGAAATCCTTGTTGAAGTATTGCACAGAATTTATGAAAAGGGGTTAGAACTCAGATTAATTAAATGTAAATTTGGTTACGACGAACTCGAATATTTAGGATATTTAGTGAATGCGTCCGGAATACGTCCGACTGATGCCCATGTACTAAGTATAAAACAATACCCGATGCCGAGAAGTCAAATCGAATTGCAAAGATGTTTAGGATTGTTTTCATATTTCCGCCGTTTTGTACCATAATTCTGAAAGATCGCCAAACCGCTGTTAGACCTAACGCGTAAAGAAACTAGGTACGATTTTTCAGAGGAATGTGTTGAGGCATTCAGGAAACTTCGTGATAAATTAGCGGCGGACTTATTGACCCGCCCTCGTACAATCACATCAGATCTATCTAAATTCTACACATTGATCACGGCTCTCGACCATAACACTCTACGCCAAGTGTAGGACAACGTAAAAAATCCACCAGGCACAGGCAAGTATGAAAAATTAAAAAAAGAATTAATAACTCGTTTCGGAATCTCAACTCATCAAGCATATAACTGGCCTCGAACTAGCAGAGAAGAAACCGTAACAGCTGCTCCGAAAGATGAGCAGCATCAAATAATATATCAGTACTAATCGGCTGTCTCATCTGATCAGACGTTTTTCTGCGCTGTACATTCCAAGAGACTAATATTCACAAACCTAATCGTTCACCAACTTCTGTTGAAGACACTAATTTGTCTTTCAAAACTAAAAATCGGGAAATAAGTGCGGATGACCAAAACTATAGGTTTGGTTGGTTTACCCTCTTGCAATGCCTTCCAGACTCTGACAACAATATTGAATTGAACAAGCGTTAACTACTCCACCAATTAAAAAAATTAAGATTCCTTCCATTTGCGTTTTGCATAAATTGTCTGAAAGTGTTCACTCTATGCTGAACGAAATCAAAGTTAAATATTACTGTATCAAAAAAATCTCAATTGGCATAAAAATAATCTGTAACAAAAGTGAAGATAATGAAAGCGTATGTTCTACATTGAAATCTAAAAACTCGTAATTTTTTACGCATGACCTTCCAGCACTAAGATCATTTAAAGTTGTTCTTTTTGGGCTTGACGAAATGCCAATTGGAAACTTGAAAAATAAACTAATAAACTAAACATACTTGGCTTAAAATGTGAAAAGGTTTAACTTATTAAAAAACAGCATGAACATTTCAGTGATGTAATCTATATACCACCTTTATCGGAATTTATTCAGAAAATTAAAAATACAAGTTTATTCATCTAAATCTATATTGTCCCCTTTAAAGTAATCCCCATCGACTGCAACACACTTACGCCAGCGCTAGATCCAATCCTCGAAACATTTTTTATATTCGGTTTTCGAATATGTAATCCTTCGGGTTAGGGGTTAGAATATACCCGAGGTAAGGCATGCCTGTCGTAAGAGGCGACTAAAATCCACTGGGCCGGATTAAGGTGTTAAGCGACCCCTGCCAGAATCGACCAGGTTGGGGGCCCAGTATAAAAATAGCTCAATCTCTAACGGAGCATCCGGATACTTGGCGACCTCCGGATCAGCCAGCCTTATCTGTCTAATGCGGATCTCTGGACAGACGGACTACCCTTTCTCCGCTACTCGTGGGAATTAAAATGAGTTCAAATAATATTCAAAATAATACAAATATAAACCAGGACCCCTTTAAAAAATGCTCAAGGGTCACGAGATCTCCAGCACGCGGGTCGCTAGGAATATCATATGAAAGCAAAGACCAAGCACAGTCGGTAGCGCAGGGCAATAGCATTACACCGATTAAGCTACAAAATCTCGAACGCGAAAATTCTGATCTCCGCGCCAGACTCCAAAATATGGAACTGCTCTGTGCCGAACTAAAAAAGCAACTAGATGCCATTAAGCTACAATTTAAATCTGAGTCTGAGTCTGTTTCGCTTCTTGACCGCCCCGAAAACTCGAGTTTTCACACGGATGAAGAAGAGCTAGTCGGCGAAACGGACTGGATACTTAAAAAAAAGCCAGGTAAGAAGCGCAAAGCAACTTCCCCGCCTGATACCGAACAAACAAAGAAGCAAGCCAGCTTTAACACTGCTGAGGTCGATAAGGCAAGAAAGCAACCCAAACAAAGACCGCCGCCGCCAATAAACGTTTTTGGAATCTCGGACTACAACAAGTTGCACATAATCCTGAAATCACTGTGCTCAACCGATTATAAAGTAAGATCTCGTAATAATGATACATGGACTATTAATGTCCTTAATCCAGACAACTACCGTTCGCTTTCCAAAAATTAAATGCCGAGAAGATTCAATGGCATACGTACGAAAATAAAACGGAAAGACCCATACGCGTTGTAGCCAGAGGATTGCATTCCTCTTGCCTTAAAGAAAACATCGTAAATGACTTTAAAAATAACGACTTTAAGATAATCGACGTAGTTAATATACTTGCGCAAAAACAGCGCAATGTTGAAAGCGAGAGGACGACCCCAAGACTCGGTCTTCCCCTCTTTGGGCTAACTTTCGACAAAACCGAAAGCCTAGAAAGAATTTATGCCATAAATTCAATTTGGGACTTGTTGTCAAAATTGAACCTCCGCGGAAAAACTCTAGGCTGATTCCCCAATGTACACGTTGCCAGGGATTCAGCCATACTCAGGCCTACTGCCAGAAGGAACCTCGCTGTGTAAAATGCGCTGGCAAACATCTGACTCGAGAGTGCAATGCCGCGAAAGAGTCCCCAGCGATATGCATTAACTGCAAGGGAAAACATCCAGCTAATTATCGAGGCTGCGAAGTCGCGAAGGAGTTGCAAAAGCTACGAGATCAATCAAAAACGAAGCCTTTGAAAAACGCAGGGACAGCTAGAATGAGAAATAACAACAGCGGTCCTACTCCAAAGCCTTTGAAGAAAATAATGGTGACAAACGCTAAAATCACCAATAACAACAACGCCAAAAATAACAATGCGCAAGTGGAAAGTGGAAAAACTTACGCGCAAATAGCTGCGCGAGTAAATATGACTAACTGTACATCACCGGATTCTGCCTCAAATGTGTTCTCAGTAATTCTCGAGAGACTAGAAGAACAGACTAAAATAAATAAGATAATAGTCGAACGGCTTCTTAAGTTCGAAGTCAATTTCTGCAACTAATTATGGCAAAGAAGCTCAATATACTTGCGTGGAATGCCAACGGGCTACAGAAAAGGTTTGATGAACTAAATATTTTCATGCAGGAAAAAGTAATTGACATATGTTTAATTTCTGAAACTCACTTGGCGACAGAATCGGGCGTGGAACTAAAAGGTTACCGCGACTACCACGCTCATCATCCATCGGGAAACCCATGAGGCGGGTCATCCCTATTCATAAAAGACTGCATTAAACACACTCTGGAAGCAGTAATTGAACTTGACAAATTTCAAATGACCATGGTGCGCGCTAAAAATAAAAATTACTCTTTTAATATATCCTCAATCTATTGCCAATCGCGCTGCAAAATAGAAAAACACGAATTTATTGACCTATTCAACTCTCTTGGACCAATCTTCATTATTGGTGGCGATTTTAACGCAAAGCACACCTTTTGGGGCTCAAAAAGGTAAAACTCTTTACAAGGCTGGTATGGAATGTGGTTGCTATTTTTACTCAAAAGGCAAGCCGACATATTGGCCCTCGGATGTCGCCAAAACACCCGATCTAATAGACTTCTTTATCGGAAAAGGAATAAATGCTAGTTACGTCAAAGTTGAAGAGGGCTGCGATCTTTCCTCCGATCATTCTCCAGTTATCTTCTCACTGTGCGAATCCTTGGTCAAGAAACAAACACCACCCAGATTAACTAACAGCAAAACTTACTGGGAAGATTTCCGAATAGACGTTGTAGCAATACTGAGTTGAAAGTAGCACTTACAACGCCGTATCAACTTGAAAAAGAAGTTGAACGTTTTGTTGAAGTCATACAGCAAGCGGCTTGGAAGAATACTCCCCGCGAATCGAACAAAGTTCCCAAAGTCGGCATAAGATACCCACCGGAAATCAGAGAAATGATAAGGAAGAAACGAAGAGCGCGGAAAAAGTGGCATGAAACCCGGGCACCACAAGATAAAACGTCCTTCAATAGGTTCTGCAACTTGTTGAAAAAATCGATCAAGGACTTCAATAATCAAGATATTAGTAACTACCTTGAAAGACTCACAGCGACAAAGGATACCAACTACTCCATATGGAGAGCCGTTAAAGGTGTTCGAAAGCCCCAAATACACGTGGCGCCAATAAGAAGAAACCAGGATGACTGGGCGAAAGAAGATAAGGAAAAAGTTAATGTTTTCGCCGATCATCTTGCAGAAACGTTTAAACCATTCGACGGGGAAGTGCTTCCAGAGAATGTCAATACGCTAGACGTGACGACAAACTTTCCAGTAGAAAAGGCTACACTTAGGGAACCTAGACAAGTTATAGACACGCTTAAGCCCAATAAAGCCCCGGGATATGACTTAATAACGGGAGAGATACTCAAAGCGTTGCCGAAAAAAGGTTTGCTAAAGCTGCTCTATCTTATAAATGCCAGCATTAGACTAGAGTATGTACTGCACCAGTGGAAAGTAGCCGCAGTTATTATGGTTCCGAAACCCGGTAAACCGCTGACTGAAGTCAAGTCATATAGACCAATTTCGCTTCTCCCGATTACATCGAAGGTCTTCGAGCGAATCCTTCTTAATCGTCTTAAACCAATTACCGACACAAATTCCCTCTTGCCGGATCATCAATTTGGCTTTAGAAGCCAACACTCTACAGTTGACCAAGTGTATCGAATAACCGTAAGTTAGTCTGTTCAAGCGCATTCCTTGACGTTTCGCAAGCCTTTGATAAGGTATAGCACGAAGGCCTAAAATATAAACTTCGACAAACTCTACCCCAGCAATTGTCTTGTATTTTAGGTTCATACCTGGAAGACCGACTCTTCCGTGTGAGACACGGAAACGAATATTCCACTTTTCGGACAATAAAGGCGGGGGTGCCGCAAGGAAGTGTGCTTGGCCCTCTGCTATATGATTAGCCATCAGTGCCTCCTGCGATTTTTCCATTACTTCCTCTCAACTGCTGACACGCGTTCCCATAGTGGTTTTTTAACTCGATTGAACAGAAAGAAGTCACAGGGTGCCAAATCAGGTGAATTCGGTGGCTGTTGGATGGTATTTGTTGCTTTTTTCGTTAAAAAATTAGGAATAATGATGGCACTATGTGACGCTGCGTTATCATGATGCAAAATCCACGAGTTTTCTGACCACAATTCTGGTCTCTTTCGGCGAATTGCTTCACGCAAACGTCTCATAACGCCCAAATAATACTCTTTGTTTACTGTCTGGCTGCCTGGAAAAGATTCATGATGCACTACACCGTTGTACTCCATGAAAATCGTGAGCATTGCCTTCTTTTTTTGTCTGAAAACGACGTGGTTTTTTTGGTCTCGGCTCATTTGGTGAACGCCATTCACTTGCCTGATGTCTGGATTGCGTGTCGTACTCATAAACCCACGTCTCGTCTCCAGTAATGATCCTTTTGATGAATGTGGGATCGGATTCAGCCTCGCAAATCATCTCTTTTGCGACGTCAACACGATCTCTTTTTTGCATGAAATTGAGGTCTTTTGGCACCAAATTTGCTGCTACACGACGGAAACCCAAATCATTAACCAAAATATCTTGGACTGATCCATAGGCAATGTTCAAGTCCTCCACTATCTCTCTGATGGTTAATTTGCTGTTATTGACCAACATTTCTTTTAGTTCATCAATGTTTTCGTCGGTTTTCGATGTTGATTGTCTGCCACTACGTTCTTCATCTTCGATTGACTCACGGCCACTTTTGAACCGCTCGTGCTACTGGTAAACGACCGTTTTCTTTAGAGAATCGTTGCCGAAACACTTTTCCAACATTGCCAACGTTCGCACACCATTAAATCCGTTTTTTAAGCAAAATTTAATACAAGTTCGTTGTTGCAAATTTAAATCCAATTCTAAAATTGTAAAAAATCGCCAACACATACATAGATAGATGTACTCTTGGCTACCTAACTTTTGCAAATGTCAAGCTATGACGCTAAGATTTGGAGAGAATGTCAACAACAGATTTACCAACTTTACAAAAGAAAACAGAACTCAAATCGGTGTCCCCTGGAACTTTTTGATCAAGGTGGTAGTTTTCGTTGAACGCGGTTCAGTTAGGCTTGCAGATTTTTAGAAAAACATACCATCCATATTCAGAACACAAGTGCACGGCGTCGGGAGCAAAATTATACAAAGTGTTTGGGGACGGAGAAAAAAATTGTCACATCAAGACCCACTGCGCGATCTGTTCTGAAAACCATGAAACAAATTAGTCTAAATCATTCAACATCAAATGCGCAAACTGCACTGCAACACACAAGTCCACTGACCTCTCATGTTTGAGCCGTAAAAGCTTTTTTCGATTTGAGAGAAAAGCTTTCTACTAAAAATAGGCGTCAAACTCAAGTTGTCAAAAAAATGAACCAACCATACGAACAAAACCCCTCTAACTTCCCACCACTCCCAACTCATCAGCGGGCGCACATGTTTGTAAAACCTGTTTGCGTCCCGGTTCCTCTGCCCACGGACTGTGGTGCATGGTCGATAAACAATGTTCCTGCTAATGACAACACCAGCGGTCTTTTTTCAATGGAAGAAATTGACAAGCTTACTGCGGAGAAGATAACTTTGTTGGGGAAATGCAAAACCAAAGCAGACCAGTTCAAACCATAGGAATTAAAATACCTTTTGTAAATGGTACCGCTTTAAAAATATTTTCCGCTTAATTTTCTGGAGGTTCAGCTAATACGGTGAAACGACTGAATTTAATTAACGACTTGAGGAGGCTTATAAATATAAATGAGACATTTCTAATCGGGGGTGATTTTAATTGCAGGCACAGAAGTTGGGGTTGCTTAAGGGCAAATGCATTGGGTAACATCTTTGCAAACCTTAAATCTAGGCATTCATTTGATATTTTGTATCCTCCTCATCCAACTTACTACCCTGCTAATAATATATCAAAGCCATCCAATTTGGATTTATTTTTGAATAACTTGTTCAATCTTTTTAACCAACCTGCCAATAACCATAACCTACCTTACCGAAGTTATCAACTGGTGCATTATAACCGGATTCCTGGAACATCGCAAAAGTCTTACCAATTGCCAAAAAATCAAACCCAACCTCCCCCGCTGATTTCAGACCGATTAGCATCCTACCTCTTTGAAAATATAATATCAAAACAGTTACTAAAATACTCGTATATTTTACGTCATAAATTGCTAAGTTCTCGACAGTCTGGCTTTAGAGCCAACCACAGTTGTTCCTCGTCTATGGTTAGCTTACTTGAGGAAATAAGGCATGATTACGAGTATTATAAAAACAACATAACGCTTCTGTGTTTATTAGATTTTTCAAAAGCTTTCGATAATGTATACCATGAAATTCTGCTTTGGAAACTCAAAAACTTATTCGGGCTCAATGACAGAGCAATTAAACTGATAAAGAGCTTTCTCCTTGGAAGGTTGCAAAGGGTCATCACTCATGATAATCATTCTCAATTAAAAAAAAATCACATAACGCGTACCACTGGGATCAATATTGGGATCGATTTTATTTTGCATTTTTATAAATGATCTTCCACATGTTTGTAAACATACATCAGTTCACTTATATGCAGATGATGTTCAACTTCACGCAGCAATGCCGTTCCATAAAATCGATGAACTCACTGTTCGTATCAATGAAAATTTAGAGCGAATACACAGATGGTCTGTAGAGAATGGGCTACAACTAAATCCAAAAAAGTCGCAGGTGATTCCCATAAGTTACAAAAAATTCAACCTTAATCTTTTACCAGATACATGGCTTGATAATAATAAAATCAGGGTAGTTGAATCCGTCATTAGTCTAGGCTTTGTGTTAAACCGTAGATTATCTAGTTACAATCACACAAACATTGTCGTTGGACGAATCTATGGATGGCTCCGTAAACAATGGCTTTCTGCTTATTTGACACTGATTGAAACTCAGCGCAAGCTGCTAATAAGATTAGTACTACCTCTCATTACATATGCTGAGGTCGTCTACAGCACTTGACTGTTTATCCCAACGTAAACTGCAAGTTGCCTTCAATGATGCTGTGCGATATGTTTATGGCCTTCGTAGAAGCGACGCCATCTCTGTTCACTCTCGAGAGCTACTTGGATATGCTCTGCAAGATTATGTCAATGCCAGAAACTATATTTTTCTTTACAAAATCATTTACTACCAATGTCCGACATATCTGTATACAAAGCTTAAATTTTCTGGTTGTACTAGAACTACGAATATTATCTCTTTCGGATACGTACACCTTTATTCCTCACGTCTATTCTTCATCCACTCTATCAGACTATGGAACTCATTACCCGCGCGAATTAAAACAATCTGTAATTTCAAAAATTTTTAAAGTGCTATTCTTCTTTGCTTTTCATCTATTACCTCTTAACTAATACTTCCCACAATATATTATCACTGCTTTCCTTTCTGTCTTCCTGAAATATATCCTAACCATTTTCCGCTCAACCTCTCTGCAGTTCAAACCGATTATATATTGTAACTTAGTTTTAAGGCATTTGAATTTATATAACTTGAATTTTACTATTCCAAGTACTATAAAAGATATTATCTTAATATACATCCCAACAAAATAAATAAATAAATGGAAAATTGAAATTAAAATTAAAAAAAAAAACCTGTGGTCATAAACGAGCTAAGCTCAGATCATTTACCGGTATTAATTAGATCTCTAACCTAACAAGAGAGATAATTCTGAAGTTAAGGCACTTACTGTCATAATAAAAGATTCAATTTTAACTTATAGAAACCGATATTGGAATCAGAAACTTCAAAATTTAGATAAAGGAAGTAAACCGTTTTGGAACGTGTTCAAAATTATCAAAAAGAAAAACATGCACATACCAGCTCTTAAAGTAGGAAACCATGTAATAATTTCTAGCACTGAAAAAGCCAATGTCCTGGCAGAAACTTTCTATGATAACCATTTGGCAACTAGCGGCATTCCTTGTAATAGCACAGTTGAATCAGTGGTCAGTGACTAAATTAATATCACTAATTCAAGTCCTTCAAATAGTACTCAGGAAAAGGTTAGATTTGAAGAAGTCAAGGATATTCCCTTAAACCTCAAAAAAAGAAAATCTGCAGGCTTTGATCGCATTAAAAATGTATACGTTAAGAACTTGCCTAAATCAGAAATACAATTTTTACAAATTCTATTTAACTGTTGTCTGAAATCAAATTACTTTCCTAATGCTTGTAAAACAGCTAAAATTATGCCAATTTTAAAGCCAGGTAAAAGTTCAAACATGCCTAGCAATTATAGGGCAGTAAGTTGTTATAATAGGGGTGAGGTTTAAGATAGAGGGTAGAAGGTAGGAAGAAAATGGTTTGAGTATTTAGAAATATAGAATTATAGAGGGCGTTGGAGATGAGAAGGTGACAGGAATTCAGGATGTGGACCGGACTGGGAAAGGAACGGAAAGGATGCCTCGGAGTGAGGAGCGTGGCATGCTTGCGAGGCACGGCTAGGCTCGCCGGATGGGGCTGGTTCTTGTCCTCACTCCTTGACAGGACCTACTACAACAAAAAAAACATAAATCATGCCGACATACAATTCAAACTAACAACCATAATAACGGACGGAACTTACGATGCTGAGGGGCGCTGTGGTGTTGATCAGCGCTGGCCATTTCCCTCCCAACCTGGAAATCCGGTAGCCGACTTCAGGATTTCCCCAATGAGCGAACATCGTCTCACCCGCTCACATCATCTCTAGCCGAACTTTGCTTCCCTATGACACTCCAAAAAATATTTCATTAGCAGCTCATGATAGCGCCTGCTTGTATGCTATTGGTTTTAAAGAAATTCAAAAAAAAAAATTTTTTTGGCCTTTTATTATTTTGTTTTACATTTATTGTTTACTTTCGGGCTCTAGAATACTCTAAGCCTGATTAAATGTATATACATATATGTACATATGTGATCTATTATCCAAAATTGCTTTCAGTTTAAAATAATTACAGGGATGTGTATGTATATAAATTGTTTTTTTTTTCTTCTTCTTTTTTTTTTGACGGCAAACAAAAAAACTAATATCCATTCATCCCTTCTTCTGAGATGTATATATGTATGTGTATTTCTGACTACCTAATTTGAGCTCAAATATCGGTATGATGTCGCAGCCATTTTGCTGCCTTATATCCTTATATAACTAGAACGATATTAGTTTTTTTTTTTTTTTTTGTTTTTTTTGCTGAATTTATACTCGTATGAATAATATGTACATATAGAGGTACTAACAGCACTAAGAAAACAGTGGATACAGTACAATATAACTATTAAATAAATTATAATACTATAAATAAATTATAAAGCTATAAGTAAATTATGGCACTATAAACAAATTATGATACTATAAATAAACACTAAACTGATCTTTGCCTACTAAATTGCTAATTGAAAAAAACATTTTTTTTTCTTAAATTAAACCAACAAAAAAAAAATATAATACATTAAATTAGTGACTTTGCCGACATTTGGACGACTTCAGGTAATCGAGATTAAGAAAAAAAAGCTGGCGATCACAGTATTTTTTTTTGCCGTGATCGCCCCGTTCTTATTTCTTTTGGTGGATGAGGATGTCGTCCGACTCCTTGCTGTTGTTAGCGTAACGCAACTAAAACCTTAAATTTATTTCATTCTGTTAACGCCACGCTGTACCACTTTTACTGCTAGCACTTACCCTTTCCCCTCGAAAGGTCCATCAATTATTCTTTCTGCCTCTTTCGCCTTTCAAAAAAAAATTTTCTGTTTTTTTTTTTTTTTCTTTGATTTATTTCACCTTTGTCTATGAAATTTTTTTTTTTTTAACTTTCGCACTATTTCCTGGCAGGTATTTATGTCTTTATTATTTTTGTTTTTTTTTTTGACTTTCACTTCTTTTATAAAAATTTAAATTTATATATACAAAATGTTTTTTTTTTTTGTGGACGATTACTGCAACTCAACTTGTTGCAATCACTGCACTTGGTATTATGGCGTGATGCGTTTTGCTCTCCTGATTCCAACGTCTTCTTGTTCTGTTGCTTTTTGTATCATTTAGCCACTCGCTCCCACTACCACAGGCTTGTTCATCGTAGGCAATCAGGGTTCTCTTCCGAATAGCTTATTGGAAGTTTTAAGCTATTGCTCCCTACCTTACCCACTGCCTAAAATTATTGGTTCTAAGCCTTGCTGGCTTGGCACCACCTTCTTGGTTTTCTTCGAAAATCGAAATTCATTCGAAGTTCGAAGTTCGAATTCCTATCCCCACCATCTGGGTTCAGAGTTTGACAATTGTCAAACAAATTAAATTATTTTGTTTTGTTTTATATAGATAGGAAGGTGTTCTGGTAAGTATTTGGATAAGTTTTTATTTTTATTCAATCTAATTCTTTTTTTTTACAGGGAGATGTAACAAAACTCTGGGCTTTAAAGAGTCCTTACGACGGAAAGGACAGAGGACAGCTACCTGGATTGGAACAATTGGACGTGGTGAAGAACCCCACGCTATGACCAGCCGGGAATGAAATCATTGAACGACACAGGTACATATCTATGTTCATTTCTGTTTATGTGCGTCAGGGCAATGAACTTCCCAAAACAGCTGTGCGAGTTCTTGGTTTGATAGCAGTTAGCAACGTAAGTACGTATAGAAATAAATATATACATACGTGCAAATATATTGAATACATAAAAAAAAATCTATACGACAAAAAAAATTTCTAAGTTTAAGTAAATAATAATATATATAGATAAATAATTAAATAAATAAACATTTAAATAAATAAAGGTATAAACAAACAAATGTATAAATAAATAAATATATAAATAAATAAATAAATATATAAATAAATAAATAAATATATGAATAAATAAATATATATAAAAAAAATAAATTACTCTCTATACAATTACATACATGAATAAATAAATACTTAATCCTAATTCAGTCTATAGTCTCTAATTCTATATAAATAAATAAATAAACAAATTAGTTAATGATTATAACTTTATGACTACATGGATGGTTCTTTTTGTGTAACTTTACGTTGCTGTCACTGTTTCATGTCCTTCGCGTGATAAACTCCGACTTCTGTTCCAACTAGATTTTCCAACTCATACAAGTTCCGACCAATTGCTCTGACTACACGATATTTAACATATTTGGGACACAGTTTAGATGCTAAGTACTTGGACGTGTCACTTAAAACAAAATTTTTTCGGTATACCTCTTGGCCAGGTATATACCGTACTGTTCGTGTTCTCGTGTTGTAGGTTTTTGCGCCCCTTTTATAGGATTTCTTAATGTTCTGCTTCATTGTATTTCTCAAGCACTGCAATCGATTTTGCCTTGAGAGAGTTAATAGTTCTCCGTCCTCCACAGCATTGAGTCGTTGAGCCAGCTCATAGCAACTTCCGTGTGTCATCATATTTATGCCAAACAGGGCAAAATATGGTGATACACCGATTGAACTATGCACAGAACTCCTCAACGATCCCGCTATGTCACTTAAGTGAAGATCCCAATCACGATGGTCATTCGTTATGTAAGATCTTATGGCCGTGATTATTGATCTATTCGCTCTTTCAGACGCATTCGATTGAGGCGAGTAATTGGCGGTTCTCAGGTGTCGAATTTGCAGTTGTGTCAGAAGATTTTGGAAGTCTTTTGCCAAGAACTGCTTACCATTGTCCGAGTGTATTACTTGTGGTACACCGAACATGTTAAAAACATCTTGTAGAAACTGGACAACACTGGATGAACTTGCATTTCTAAGCGCTTTCAATAAAACAAACTTTGACAAATGATCGAGAACCACAAATATAAATCTTTTTCCGGATCTTGATCTGGGGTATGGTCCCAAAAAATCTTTATAGAGTTTCTGGAATGGACGATCAGTACAAAAGTTTGTTGACATTGGCGGACGTTGTATGAGGTTGGACGGTTTACATAGTTTACATGTAACGCAATTGGACACATATCGACGAATTTGGATTGTCATATTTGGCCAATAAAAGAATTGCTTGATAGTGTGTATTGTTTTCGCAACACCACCATGTGAAGCTTGCGGAGGATTGTGTGCTCTTGAAATCAACTCCTCTGTGAGATCCGACGGGATCCATAACTTCCAGTTGTGTTCAACCGTGGACTCATCTCCGTATGGTGGCAGCGACCGTTTATACACATAATCTTCTTCAATTTTTAGGTCTGGCAATTCTTCTTGGTGTTGTCGGATCGTTTTTATTAGCTCTAAATATTCATCTGACTTGAACGTTTCGGAATTTAAACCCATAAGTGGAGCGATGTCTTCTATTTCGAGGCTGTCGATATGTACACGGGACAGAGTATCTGGCACAATGTTTAGCGAACCTTTCCGGTGTTCTATTTGGAAGGTATATTTCTGCAGCTCCAGACTCCACCTTCCAAGCCTGCCGGAGAGGTTCTTGAGGCCCATCAGCCACCTTAGACTAGAATGGTCGGTAATGATGGTAAACGACATACCTTCCACGTAGGGTCTGAACTTCTGGACGGCCAGTACC
Source organism: Volucella zonaria (assembly GCA_963966105.1). Taxonomy (NCBI): domain Eukaryota; kingdom Metazoa; phylum Arthropoda; class Insecta; order Diptera; family Syrphidae; genus Volucella; species Volucella zonaria. Next base: position 127,842,083 of record OZ014530.1, on the reverse strand, counting down.
GCTGCTAGACATTCTTTCTCTGTCACACTATAATTGCGTCTACACGAATTTACGAGGGCGGATCAATAAATCCGTGACTTTTGGATTAAAACTGATTTTTTGATAAAAAAATAATTTTATTTTTCAACGTAGTATTCCTTGAGCTCTATACACTTTGTCCAACGCTTCTCCAATTTTTTTATCCCTTCCAAAAAAAATGATTTGTCGAGGTCCTCAAAATAGGCCTTTGTTTGCGAGATGACTTCATCATTGGAGTCAAATCTTTTTCCACCAAGCCATTTCTTCAGGTTTGGGAACAAGAAGTAGTCGCTCGGAGCCAAATCTGGAGAATAGGGTGGATGAGGGAGCAATTCATAGCCCAATTCATGGATTTTTGCCATGGCAACTGCACATGTGTGCACCCTTGCATTGTCTTGGTGGAAAATAACTTTTTTCTTGGCCAAATGAGGTCGTTTTTTTTTCAAATCGTCATTGAATCGGTCCAATAAGTTGGCATAATATTCCCCATTGATTGTTCTTCCCTTTTGAAGGTAGTCAATGTGGATTATCCCGCGTGCATCCCAAAAAACAGTCGCCATAACTTTATTGGCTGACAAACCCACCTTGGCCTTCTTTGGCGCCGATTCACCCTTAGAAACCCACTGTTTTGACTGTTGTTTGTTGTGATGGATCCATATTTCGTCCACGGTTACAAAACGGCGCAAAAACTCCTCCATATTGCCATTAAACAACGCCAAACCTTCCTGTGAAGTTGTTACACGATTGCGTTTGTGGTCGACTGTGAGCAAACGCGGCACCCATCTTGCGGAAAGCTTTCTCATGCCCAAGTGATCATTCAAAATTGAAACCACTGAGCCATGCGAGATCCCTACGGCTTCCACAATCTCTCGCACTTTCAATCTTCGGTCGGCCAACACCATATCGTGAATTTTTTCGATTGTTTCGGGTGTAGAGACCTCAACTGGGCGTCCAGGAGGTTCGGCATCTTCAGTGCTTGTACGGCCACAACGAAATTCAGTAAACCACTTTTTTACCATTGAAATCGATGGTGCAGTATTTATCAAGCTTAGCCTTGGTCTCGGTAATGGTTTTTTTTCGCAAGAAATAATGCTTAATAAGCACACGAAATTCACTTTTTTCCATTTTCTCCTCAAATTAGTGAGTAGTCTGATAAAAATAGCTGTCAAACACAAACTAACTGACGCAGCAAGTTTAAATTTTGACAGGAGTCAACTGACAGATGCCTGTTGACAGGAGCAGTGTTGCTGTTTCAGTAAAGAGGTCAGAAATTCAAAAATGCACAGAATTATTGACCCGCCCTCGTAATTTCTGAGAGAAGTACGCGATGAAGCATTCCTCTTTAGCTTCGTTAATTTGGAATAAGACTGCACCTATTCCCAAATCAGAGGCGTCACACTGGATGAAAAATCTTTTGGAAAAATCGGGGTGGATGAGTACTGGAGTGGTTGTTAATGTAGTCTTAAGTGCTTCGAAGGCTTTCAGCGCCTCATCAGTCATCAGAAAAGGTTCTTTATTTTTCTTCAGGGTTTCAGTTAAGGGGGCAGTCAGGCTAGAAAAATCCCTGATAAATCGTCTGTACCACCCAGAGAGGCCGAGTAGACTGCGTACTTGCTTTCGGTTTTTCGGAACGGGTAGATCAACGACCGCTTCGACCTTGGCCGGATCGGTCTTAAGCATCCCACCACCGACTATGTAGCCTAAGTAGCGAAGTTCCTTGAAGCAGAACTTTGACTTAGTCAAGTTAATGGTGAGGTCCGCTTTCCGCAAGCACAATGCGACCTCCTCGAGCAATGCGAGATGAGTCTCGAAGTCTGGAGATACAATAAGCAAGTCATCGAGATAGACGAAGACTCTTTCTCTAAAACGGGATGGTATGACCTTATCCATTAACCTACACATCCTTTGGGCCGCATTACACAACCCGAAGGGCATGACAGTAAACTAGTATAAGGGTCTCCCCGGAACCGTAAAAGTAGTTTTCTCCCTACTCCGTTTCTCCAGCGGTATCTGCCAGAAAGCATCTTTTAAATCGACACTACTGATATAGTGAGTGTCCTGTAGCCGACTGAGAAGCCCGTCGATATGGGGGAGAGGGTAAGCGTCTTTTTTCGTAAGCTCGTTGACTTTACGAGAATCCAGGCAAAGTCGATTTTTACCTGGTTCTCGTATGAGTACAACGGGCGAACACCACGGACTCTCACTCTCCTCAATAACGCCGAGACTTATCATCCGGTCTATCTCAGCATACAGAAGATCTTGTATGGCTGGGGAAACAGGGTAGTGACGTTGCTTTACAGGTTCCGCCTCCCCGGTGTTGATGACATGCTCCTCCAACGATGTTTTTCCGAGACCATGCTGGGTGAAACAGCGCAATTTTGTTTTGACTGCCTCTAGTCTTGACTGATCCGTTACTGATAACTGGTGAGTATCTGTATTATTTATATTACCTGTTAGTGTAATTGAACCTATAATTTCAGGCGCTATTCCGAAAGTCTTCCAAAAATCAACCCCTAGGTACAACTCCTGGTCGAGACTTGGGACTAGAAAAAAGGTTATCATCTTGGTCGCATCTTTATACTGTACTGGTGCCGTGACTCTACCGATAATGGCTTGATTCTTCCCATCGGCAGTTTTCACGCCAGAGCTATTAAATGAACAAAACGGTGAATCTATATTTTTGACTAACTGTTCACAATTTTTTCCTAATATACTTATGCTAGCCCCGCTATCCAGTAGACCTAGCATTTCGCTTTCTCCAATTTTTATCTTCGCATAGGGCCTTGGATCAGAGGGTGTGTCGACTACCGTTGACGCTATTGCTCTCCTGACCATCTTTCTATCTCTTTTATATCTCTCCCTAAATTCTATTAGTTACTATCCTTTTTCCGCCCATAATTCTATGTCTTGCCTTATTATATTCTTTTAATCTCACATGCAGGGGTTTTATATCCAATTTCTTTGGCTCTTCAACTTCTTTTATTTCTTGGTCCCTCTTTAGTATTCTAGTCTGCCCCTCATTTCCTTCTATGTCTTCTTCTATCTGGATGATGACACATCCTTGATTCTTTATTCGGGGAATTGCGTCGAACGCGACTTCCCCGCTGACATCACGTTCCTCTGGCTGTTTTCCGGGTTGCACCGACGACATTTAGGAGTTATCACTCACTCTTTCCCACACCGGTAGCAGAAGATGTTTCTACTACTACATGGACAGTCCATGAAGGTGTGACCTTCGGCCCTGCAGTTCCAACAAGACAATTTTCTTGGCTCTGCAAAACTTCTTGTCGGCTTTGGCCTCGGTTCACCATACTGCATGGCTGCCATCTCCCTGATCTCTGAAGTGTCATCTTCCGGATTTATGTAAGCAATGCCACTCAAATTATTTCTGTATGGATTTTTTTCTCGGATCGGAAAGGCATTCTCTGCATCTTTGCAAGCGTATCTCAGTTGAACTAAGGTAAAAATAGCCATGGGATAAACCAACTTTCCAACTCGTACGTTTAAATTTCTTTTGATTATTTTAACCATTTCAAACTCTGGGGCTTGAATGGTCATTTGTGATCTGAGTTTGGCAATCGCCGCGAAAAATTCATCAGTTGACTCTCCGGCACCTTGCCTGCGGTCCATAAGGTCTCTCGTTATTTCCAAGTCTGACTTTGCATTGCGGAATTGACGCATGAGCGCATCACGCAGAGATGGCCAATCCGAATAGTAGTTAGCTCTTTTAAACTGTCAGTACCATTCGTATGCAGTGCCGGAGAGGAGGATGTGGAAGTCGCGCAAAATCTCAGACCATGGACACTCGTACTGGCGTTGAAGTATTTCCAGTCAGAAAATGAAGTCCTCCACAGTTAGCGAATCCGGTTTTCCTTCAAAGTAAATGCCCCACTTGTCGATTTTTATCGGGCCTCTTATATTAGTGCGGTACCTCGGATTGGTTGTGTACTGTGGAGGGCTCTGAACCATTCCCAGAGTTTGTATAGGAGGGGATTCTTGTCTCTGCTGGTTCATCCCTTGGTCACTGGAACTTAGGAAATGAGTTTCTCTTGGCTGAAATGGTTCCGAAGTTGGATCTAGGTGGGAATTTAACTTTATTTGTGAACGATACTGCTCCGAATGATTTGATACTGATGCTTGCTTGGATGCAGCGTATTGTTTCTCTAATTGTTGAGGACCTTGTTTAGGATCCTGGATTGAATCAACTTTTGTTTGCCTAAGCAGTGGTTGGATTAGTTCGTTTATATTTTTCGTAAACTCGAGGAAGCTTCTTCTCATTTCTTCTTTCATCGGGTTTGCGATTTCTTCTTTTAGGGACTCATTATATGAAGAATAAGCATTCACCACTGCCAGGTTAACATAAGCCCTGATGTCTGAAGGTAGACTATTTTTGTTTGTGTTGTCATTTTGCGTATTGTTAACACGTTTCTGTTCTTTTAATAGCGTGATATCGGACCTAGTGCTTTGATTGAGGATTTCTATCCCTTCGGCTCTCTGCTGCCTAAGGCTACTAAAAGATGGTGGGTCTATGGAATCGCTTGAGCCACTGTGGATGAGAGGTATGGAAGGAGGTGGGAGTTGTGAGAACGAGCTTGCTGACGGAGGATAATTTGTTGTGACTGTTGTAATATGTTGCAGTGGTACGGCGAGAGTATTACTTTCTATATTTATAGGTGGTGCAGTTAATGTTGCTGGTGGCACTCTACCACCTGGTGGACTGTGCTGTACTTTTGGTATTGTACCTGTCACCTTATGGGAAACCTGTGCTCGAGTAAGCCTACGATTTTGTTCAAATCCGCTGCTTCTTCTCATCTTTTGTCTTTCTTTTTCAGACTCATCCATTTTAAGAAGGGTACTACCAACAACAACTTTCAACTAAAATCCTTGAGATAATGAAAACTAATTATAAACAAGCAGGTATCAAAGAAATCTAAAGGTTTCGTGCTAACAATGATATAGGTTTATTTTATGTTAGAATCTTAATATGCATATGTCGGGAGTGTTCCGCAACGAGCCAACCAAAATACGAGATCTGTATTTGGATGTGAAGAAGATTATACATATACAAATTTTTCCTACTCAATTGCAAAAAAAGTATGTATGAAGTAAATTATGTAACAGTAAAGAAATGAAAAAAAAATATATTGTGACGCATTTGCAACATTCAATTGAGTATCTATTTCAAAGTCAAAAAATATGTAAACTAAAAAACATAGGTACTCATATACATAACATATATACATATATCACACTCTATAAATAAATAAATAAATAAATAAATAAAGAAATAAATAGATAAATAAATAAATAAATAAATGATTAGAACACAAAAAAAACAATTACTGAATGATTAAAAAAAAAATATTAATAAATGAATAAATACATTAAATGAAATATATGGCATTATAGAATAAAGAATCGAAATAATGGTTTGTATTTGGGTCTTCTAATTTTCTTGGGAGTGGGAGTGTCTTAGGAAGCTTTTCTCGGCGGTTACTATGATGTTTCAGGCTGTTGACGATGTTCCGGAAATTTAGACTGCGGACGGACGTGATGTTATCCCTCAGCACGGTAAATACGACATATATAAAGAGATACTGTACTCATTGTTCCCGCAATTCCAGACCAGTCTGGAGGCCTCTGCTAGAAGACTTGAAACGATTTGTACAGTATGTACGTGAGGAAGCTAATATATAAGGACGGAACAGTGCTACAAGTGCATGCAATAACAACATTGAGACTAGGTCACTGTAACCGTATACAAACACAATACGAATAGAAAGGAAAATTGAAACTATGATAGGAAAATGAAATGCACATTTAAAAGAAAAGAAAAAAAAAAAAACGTAGGACTACAAGTTTGTGTGAGTTGTTTTTGTGGTCATCATCAATGTCACCCGTCGCAATTCAAGTTGATATGTCAACTGACTGCCACTTGAAGACTTACGGGTCCCTTGATGATGGCCACAGGAACATCTCCAGATGGACGATTAGGACGGACGTTTGACAAGAACAAACGTTGGGCGCCATATTTTGTTATAATAGGGGTGAGATTTAAGGTAGAGGGTAGAAGGTAGGAAGAAAATGGTTTGAGTATTTAGAAATATAGAATTATAGAGGGCGTTGGAGATGAGAAGTTGACAGGAATTCAGGATGTGGACCGGATTGGGAAAGGAACGGAAAGGATGCCTCGGAGTGAGGAGCGTGGCATGCTTGCGAGGCACGGCTAGGCTCGCCGGATGGGGCTGGTTCTTGTCCTCACTCCTTGACAGGACCTACTACAAAAAAAAAAACATAAATCATGCCGACATACAATTCAAACTAACAACCATAATAACGGACAGAACTTACGATGCTGAGGGGCGCTGTGGTGTTGATCAGCGCTGGCCATTTCCCTCCCAACCTGGAAATCCGGTGGCCGACTTCAGGATTTCCCCAATGAGCGAACATCGTCTCACCCGCTCACATCATCTCTAGCCGAACTTTGCTTCCCTATGACACTCCAAAAAATATTTTATTAGCAGCTCATGATAGCGCCTGCTTGTATGCTGTCGGTTTTAAAGAAATTCAAAAAAAAATTTTTTTTTTGGCCTTTTATTATTTTGTTTTACATTTATTGTTTACTTTCGGGCTCTAGAATACTCTAAGCCTGATTAAATGTATATACATATATGTACATAGGTGATTTATTATCCAAAATTGCTTTCAGTTTAAAATAATTACAGGGATGCGTATGTATATAAATTGTTTTTTTTTTCTTCTTCTTTTTTTTTGACGGCAAACAAAAAAACTAATATCCATTCATCCCTTCTCCTGAGATGTATATATGTATATGTATTTCTGACTACCTAATTTGAGCTCAAATATCGGTATGGTGTCGCAGCCATTTTGCTGCCTTATATCCTTATATAACTAGAACGATATTAGTTTTTTTGTTTTTTTTTTGCTGAATTTATACACGTATGAATAATATGTACATATAGAGGTACGAACAGCACTAAGAAAACAGTGGATACCGTACAATATAACTATTAAATAACTTATAATACTATAAATAAATTAAAAAGCTATAAGTAAATTATGGCACTATAAACAAATTATGATATTATAAATAAACACTAAACTGATCTTTGCCTACTAAATTGCTAATTGAAAAAAACATTTTTTTTTCTTAAATTAAACCAACAAAAAAAAAATATAATACATTAAATTAGTGACTTTGCCGACATTTGGACGACTTCAGGTAATCGAGATTAAGAAAAAAAAGCTGGCGATCACAGTATTTTTTTTTGCCGTGATCGCCCCGTTCTTATTTCTTTTGGTGGATGAGGATGTCGTCCGACTCCTTGCTGTTGTTAGCGTAACGCAACTAAAACCCTAAATTTATTTCATTCTGTTAATGCCACGCTGTATCACTTTTACTGCTAGCACTTACCCTTTCCCCTCGAAAGGTCCTTCAATTATTCTTTCTGCCTCTTTCGCCTTTCAAAAAAAAATTTTCTGTTTTTTTTTTTTTTCTTTGATTTATTTCACCTTTGTCTATGAAATTTTTTTTTTTTTTTAACTTTCGCACTATTTCCTGGCAGGTATTTATGTCTTTATTATTTTTTTTTGTTTTTTTGACTTTCACTTCTTTTATAAAAATTTAAATTTATATATACAATATTTTTTTTTTTTTTGTGGACGATTACTGCAACTCAACTTGTTGCAATCACTGCACTTGGTATTATGGCGTGATGCGTTTTGCTCTCCTGATTCCAACGTCTTCTTGTTCTGTTGCTTTTTGTATCATTTAGCCACTCGCTCCCACTACCACAGGCTTGTTCATCGTAGGCAATCAGGGTTCTCTTCCGAATAGCTTATTGGAAGTTTTAAGCTATTGCTCCCTACCTCACCCACTGCCTAAAATTATTGGTTCTAAGCCTTGCTGGCTTGGCACCACCTTCTTGGTTTTCTTCGAAAATCGAAATTCATTCGAAGTTCGAATTCCTATCCCCACCATCTGGGTTCAGGGTTTGACAATTGTCAAACAAATTTAAATTATTTTGTTTTGTTTTATAGAAGGTGTTCTGGTAAGTATTTGGATAAGTTTTTATTTTTATTCAATCTAATTCTTTTTTTTTTTTTGTTACAGGGAGATGTAACAAAGTCTTCTTAACCCTCTAAGCAAATGCTTTGAGCAATTATTAAACAATAGACTTGTTTCTCAAGTAACAAGAAGTAACATTCTACCACTTGAACAATTTGGTTTTAGGGCTCATCATAGTACAGTCCATCAAGTACATAGAATAGCTAAATACATTAGAACTAGCTTTAAGAAAGGAAAAAGTACAGGAAGAGTACTTCTTGACGTTTAGAAAGCGTTTGATTCAGTTTGGCATGATGCTTTATTACTTAAGATTTTGCGACTTAATTTTCCGATGTACTTAATCAGAAGCATCCAATCTTTTCTGTCTGAAAGGAAATTCTAGGTTTCAATTAATAATTGAAACTCCGATATTTACAACATTTCAGCAGGTGCACCTCAAGGATAAATGCTAGGCCCAATCTTGTATACTATTTTTGCCTATGACTTCCCATATTTAACAAACTGCGAAAAAGCAATTCATATTCGAAGACTTCAAATAGCTCAAAATAAGATTTTGAAAATGATCCTCAGGCTTCCAAGGTCTTTTCCAATAGCTGAGCTCCATGCCATTTCAAATATCGAATTGGTATCAACAAGAATTTCTAAGCTTAACGAACGTTAAAATATGACTTGCATGTCGTTTGATAACTCTTAAATTTCAGACCTAGCTTTATAGTTTATTTCACTATTATTTGTAATAAGATTGATTCAGTGAAATTTTACTAATTTATTTATTTATTTGTTTGATATATATTTATTCATTCTGTTTTTTGATAGTTTATTTGTTTATATATTACTTGTTCATATATATATTAATTTTTTTATTTTTCTTTTTTTGTTTACCTTTTTAAATATTTAATTATTTATTTATTGACTTATTCATCTTTTAGGTTTATTTATTATTTTCTGTTAATTTATTATTATTGAGTACTTTTGTTTATATATATTTTCGTTATTGATTTACTTAATTCATTATTGTAAAACGAAAAGTTTGGTTTGATAAATTTACTGCACTGCTTACCCTTCTTATCGTTACTGAATATTAATTTTTTTTTTTGTTTTAATGAAGGTTTTATGTAACTTTTCTTTCAAGATTTTTTGTTTGCGTTGTTCTTTTGGTTGTTTAAAATATTGTAATTATATCAATAGTAAGGTAGATTCATACCATAACTCTGTAAATTGTTCAATTTAGTTAAGGAAATGATGTATAAATATTCTGCTACAATAAATAATAAATAAAACAAATAATATAGGAGAGCGTGGTCTGATATCCTAACCTTATGGCTACAACACATGTCAAGCAACATAAGATCCATACTTGTAGCCTATAAATACGACACAATTAACAACTTGTCAGAAATTGCCGACAAAAGCGCAGATAATGAAGTTCTATGATGTTATGGGAGCTGCAGGCTCTCCCTCTATAAGCATGATCTCATCGTTAGAAACAAGAATCGCCGTCTTGGAAACAGGTTTACAACAGATTGTTGAAACAGCTAAGCGAAATCAATATCGGAAGAGTAGCCACCGATAGCAGAATTCGAAGTACCAGCCGAAACCGCAACCAAGCAACATCTGGTCATCAAAGCAAAATTTGCTACTACCGCACCAGGTTCGGAACATCATCAAAAAAATACCATCAACCATGTGAATTTCCTCAGGAAAACTCCAACAACGCCCGTCAGTAGTTGCAGCTGACGGAATCGCGAAAGATAAATGCATCTGCGAAAAAAGATTATTCATTTTCGACCAACGCACTAAGATGCAATTTCTAATCGACTCTGGTTCAGTCATCTCAGCGCTTCCCAAATGCTCACTCAAAAATAGACTCCAACCGAACCCAGATAAATATCAACTGTATGCGGCAAACAATACTACAATCAAAACCTATGGCATCAAGCGTCTAGACGTTGACCTAGGACTTCGAAGGTTCTTCGTTTGGGACCGCAGATATCAGAACATCAATACTTGGTGCAGATTTCTTGGCACAATACGGCTTGGCAATTGATCTTAAGGTAAGGCAGTTAATCGACTCCACAACTACCTTAAAACGTTCAGGCAAGGTCTTAGCAACCATTTCTACCTTATGCAGGCAAACAAAAGCATATCCGATCGTCAACAAATTTTTAGATGTGACCAAAACTAACGTCTTCAAGCTTCTTAAAAACAATCAAGTATGCCATCGCATCCTTACAGACTGCCAACCAGTAGCCGAAAAGCAGAGGCAATACAGCGGGGAGAAGTTAATAGCAATAAGGAAATTCAAAATACTCCTGGAACAACAAATAGTGCGACCTACACACAGTCCATGGTCTAGCCCCATCCGCGCAGTAAAAACGAAAGCTGGTGGATGGAAAATATGGTGACTATAGGCGATTGAATTCACAAACGGAACCAGGCCGATACCCCATACCTCGTCTTGATGACATCAACGAAAAAATCTTCAGGAAAAAGTTTTTTTCAAAAATCGATATCAACAAAACCTACTATAATATTCCCATGCATCCAGACGATGTACAAAAGACCGCAGTTTCAATACCATTAGGATTGTTTGAGTTCGTAATGATGCCTACCGGTTTTAGAAATGCCACTCAAACCTTCCAAAGATACATTGATTCAGTTTTTCGCAACTCCGACTTTGTTACCTTGACGATATTCTCATCTACTCGGATAACATTGAAGATCATCAAAACCACTTACGGACTGTTTTACAAAAATTAAAAGAAGCAAATTTAACTATCAACGTCTCAAAGTGCAAATTTGAAGTCGAAAGGTTATATTTTCCAGGGTATCACATTTCACCAGCAGGACTAGGGCCACCACAAGATCGCCTGAAAGCAATCTAGAACTACCCGAAACCAACAAACATTCTTGAACTTCGCCTTTTCCCAGGTTTAGTAAATTCTTACAGGAAACGTGTACCTAACCTCATCACACTCCAAGCACCATTAAACAGTCTATTTCAAGACTCACGCAAAAATGACACACGTCGAATAGAATGGACTTCGACATTCAACCAAGCATTCGAAGATTGCAAAAAAGTTGTACTCGAATGTTGGATGCTTAACTGCATTCTTCCAAACGCATCTCTTTGCCTAACAACAGATGCATTAGATAAGGCGACAGATGCATCTCAAGCTAAAAGAATTTGAAGCAGTTGACCAACGATTTGACCACGTGCATTTGGACAACCGTTGCCTGAAATCAACGGTTAAAGATACTGTCTAACTATGATGGACTGGTTCACGCGCTGACCAGAAGCGGTCCCAATGAAAGACATGTCAGCAGAAACTGTCGCAAGCAATTTCTACTCCGGATGGATTTCACGGCTTGGCACACCAAAACCAATAACAACAGATCAAGGAAAACAATTCGAATCAATTTTGTTTCAATCGTTATCCAACATGATCGGAGCACGACGAATAAGGACGTGACCGTATCAGCCTGCAACGGACGATATGGTAGAGAGGTGGGACTGTTCTCTCAAAACAGCTCTCATGTGTAACCAATCAGCCATGACGAACCAGGGCATCCACAAACATTTCTGCAAAATCTCCGGGACTTCATACATCAAGTTTGACCAATTCCTGCAAATCACCACTCATCAAAGAAAAACATCTTCATTTATGTCAACGGCCTCGCCACACTGAAAGGATCGGTTCCCGATGAAGTGTATATGCGTTGTGTATTGTATATATGTGTATGAATGTATTATATGTAAGTAGGTTAAGTAGATTAAGATTTATTCTTTAGGTAGTCTGTAAGTTTAATTAAAAAAAAAAGTCCATATACTAAGTTTTTGATTAAAATTTATTTTCTTAGTTTTAGTTTTAACTTCAATATAAAATTAAATATAGACTGTAAGATTCGTCGAAAGACTTAGTTTAAGAGTTAGGTTTAACTTAGAGTGCCCGCATGGGGCCAGTATGTTAGAATAAGACTATTTGTAAGTTATTTAAGCTAATTTTTAAGCATTTTTTTGTCTAGCATGTAAGAGTAAATTAAGAGATCAAATAAAAATGCATTTAAACTGTAAAAAAACTGGATCGGTTCCCGCTAGATCACCGAAATCAAGCAGTGTTGGGCGCGGTAAGTACGTAGGTGGGTGACCACATGGGAACTCAGTACTCCGCGTGCTGTTGACAAAAACACGCCACATGGGCAATAGTACCCCGGCGTTAAATCTCGGACCCTACAAATTAATTTGTATCGTTCCCTTGAAATAATAATAATAATAATCTTCATTTATCCAGACAAGTATACCTCTTCACACGCATTTGTCAGATCTGCCCATGTTCAGAAGCATTTGGAAACACCATACACTGGATCTTTCAAAGTAAAAAATAAGATATCAGATCGGGTCTTCACAGTCGACAGCAGAGACATACCAAGAAATGTTTCAATTGAGCGTTTAAAACCAGTCTTCGTCCTAAGAACACTGATTGATGTCCCAATAGAAGATCCACTTGGAATCCAAAATTCAAACGTCAATGTTAAAAGAAAAAAACTGAGACATTCAATATTTCTCAGGCAGGGACTGACTGTAGCAACCACTTATGGCAGAACAAGTAAGTCATTAATGTCACAACGGATAGATGTCAGAACTGTAGATTTGAAAGAAAGATATTTTTGAATTTAAATAGTTATCCCTTTCTCGCTTTTAACATCTTCCTACAACACTCTTACTCATATACAGGGTGCCCAGTTTAGGAGTATAATCCGTGAAGGGCATATTGCCGAAGTTCCGCCCAACAAGAAATTGTATGACAGGGGGGGGGGGAGAGGGTATATTCATTCTCACTCCATTTCAAGTTACAGCCCATCAAAGTGGGTGACCTCTAATTTAGAGGTGTAACAACTTTAAACGCTATAATTTCTAAACTAGTACAGGTAGAAAAATAGTTTCAGACATTTTGGAAAGATAATTTAGTAGTGTGCACAAGTCTTAAATGCTTTGGGTAATCAGCAACAAAAAAGTTATGGCTCGTTAAACTCAAAATTATGAAAATTTGCTGTTCCATTTTTTTTTTATTTAAAATGCATTTTTCTTAAAATTTTTATTTAATAAATTTTCTGAAATTTTATGAAACTTGCAAAATTTCATAAAAATTATGTTTAGAAACTTTTTTACGTAGTATCCACAGATTTTGTTGTAAAATCCATTTTTCGTCAAACAAAATTATGTGAGAATAATAAACTATCGTACCTGTGAGCAATGAAGTTAACAGTTAATTGTCGAATAGGAAAAAAAATCGTAACAAAGAATAATTCTTTGTTTCTCTTTTTTTTCAATTTGACATTCAATTTTCGGTGTCATATGCAGTTTTGCTTCTACTAGTCGACTGGACTGGACTGGAAACGGATTGGTCAAGACTGACGAGAGATTTACTGTTGAAGTGATCTAAACTGAGAAAAAGGGAGCATGTCGTCTCGACAAATAATGTCAAGCAAGTAATGTTTAGGTAGGTATAAATAATGTAGGTTAGGCGAATGCATTCACATTCGACGTAATGCAGGTCGTCTTTACATTGTACTATTAAGTAATAACCAAGAAATAGATCAACGCATTGCTTGCTTACCAAGCAGCACGTCAGGTGTGGTAATATTATTATACGAGTATGTATATATATTATTAGATCACCAACTTGCTGCCTAAATTGCAATGTAAGGAATTCATTAGTATTTAAGGTGTTGATGGTTTTAGAAATAAATCAATTGAAATCAGCAATTCACACTGTATATTTTATATTTGGGAGTGGCCGTGGTGTAGTGGTACTAGCAATCGCTTCTCACTCGGAGGGTCAAGGTTCGAATCTTAGCCACGACAAAAGTTTTCATTTGTGTAATTGGAACTCAGTCAGAAAAATCTGCGTGTGAAGGCATAACACTGACATGTAGATTTGGCTGTTGTAGGGTTTTCAAGCACAAATCAACCGTTAAAATTCACAACCGGAATAATTCCGAGTGAAGAAAATCTCTCCGTCCTATTCGGACTCCCACCCCTGGAGAGCCAATATCGAAACCAAACACACCTGAGTTTCAAACCAATACATCACAACAATGCTTTCCTTTCTCCTCCTTCTATCTTTCCGCCCGCGCCCCGGCAACAGTAAAAGGGTATTCATAACCCCTTAGGCGCTCGTAAATTATAAAAAAAAAAATAAAAAATAAAAAAATTAAAAATACTTCCCCCCACCAGCGGTAAGGAGTATACTAAAGAGCAATTAATACACCGTAACACAAGACATTAATCATTGGCGATCCTATCGAGGAATCTTTCGCTCAGTCTTAAAATAACTTTTATAGGTAATAACGATTCCGAAAAGGCGTCTAGTAGAGTCCTGACAAAATGGGTTAAGGGCAAACCTATAGTTCCGGATAATTAACGCGTTTTCAAGGCGGGACATAAGTAATGCCATTCATGCTGCGTCAAAACTGGTTTTTGATATCCAATGGAACAAAGGTAAGAGCCAGTGAAGCGGTGAAAGCCTCAGTGACTTGGAGAAGGCCTTCGATATCGCACAGAGTGGACATAAGTAAACCGCTAGTGTATATTATTTTCACCATGCTCATCAGTAAACAGTTCAACGTGAAAACTGGCGATTTGGCTTCTGCTGGAAGATCTCACATGTATGACGGTCTACAACAAGGTGGGGTAAGTTCACCGTTTCTATCTAACATTTATACTAGTGATCTGATAGGGTCACTTCGCCAGATAAGGTCCACAGATTGGAGCCACAAATGCACTATACGATATTGCTGCAACTGGAAGTTGAAGACCGACTTTCGGGATTCGGAAACCATTCTGCATACGACACCATTCTCTGGGGCCTCTAGAGATACTAGAAACAATTAGCGAACATTTTTGATCGTGCCACAGCATAAGCAGCCACTTGCTTGCCGAAACCTAACGAGATACCTAGGGATCTGGCTAAATCAATATACCAGACAGGATACCAGCGTCTGAGTACTTCTATCTTGTTGAGAATTTATACAATAGAGTGAATCTAATAAGGGTTGACAATTTTGCCATTAGTTCACTCTAATGCACATTGATGTGTAATGAAAAAAAAATTATGTACGCACAATAAGTTAAGATTTATTTTTAGGTAGTTTGTAAGTTTTAGTTTTAAATTTTATGCAATATCATGATAAAAAAGTCCATTTATTTTAGTTTTTACTTATTTTTAATTTTAAGGGAATAATTTGCAAATATAATACAATACATCGTTAGATATGTCGAAAGAGATAACATAAGTAATTAGTATAACTTAGTTAGAAAGCTTAACTAACTTAAAATTATGTTTTCAAGTTAATTAACCTAATTAATAAGCGTTTTTTTGTATAGAATGTAACAGCTAATGAATGAATTTAAATGCTTATAAAACTCATAAAAACTCATGCCTAGAATGTTAAGATGTGTTTTTCTTGATTACTGCCGGTAAACGCAATTACGTTAAAAAAAGGAAATACTAAGCAAAACATTAACAAACCCTAACAAATCGACAATACGATAGACAAGAGAACTTACAATTCCCAAATTTATGATAGTTCTCTCTGTATTTTCAAACAATCTCATAATTGAAACTTAACGTTGCTTAATGGACTTGCATACTACTTATAGAACCACTGTGTATTCTCGATTCACCACTGTTCATTCCTCTTTAGTCCTATTTCGAACTGAACTTATCTCTTCCTCGAAATGAACTTATCGCTTATATATAAATAGCTCTGCTGCTAGCATTTTCCTTTTGCCTTCGAAATGACATCCAAATATATAATACCTTTTGCAGTTTTTAAACATAGGAGTAAGATAACTTAACGGCGCCAGTCATAACTATGCTATATGGCGTTTGGCGCTGTTTTCGGTTCGATATTCTTTAGCATTCTATAAAAGACTATAAAATTTGAAATCAGAGCTTTTTATTCCGGAATTGTATTTAAGTTCTTTTTTATGCATATTTTTAAATTTATTTATTTTCCAGCGAAAAGCTTTTTAATTATTCTAGGTCACGGCATGTTAAGGTTTTCATTTTTAAGTCGGACAAAATTCCTTGATCCTTACAATTTATGGATTGTAAATAGATGCTTACGTTTTTTTCCTTAAGTTCTTTCAAAATATTTCCCAAAGTCTCTGTTAGTGTGAAATCGAATTGCTAATTCTTTAACAATCAATTCCAACTGGATATAATAGTTGCAATCAGTACACATTATGTTTATTTATACGTAATCTAGACATGATTTAATTTTGAAATGGCTTATAAATCACCTCTTTAATATCTGCATCAATATTGGGATCCGCTAAGCGCAGTGCAATAAAAACCACATTTAAAATTATTCCAAAAACCTAGACCTAGTTCCACACCACTCCATATGCACAAAGTGAATACAACTATCCAGCTAAAAAAGTCCCTTTTGCTAACTGTTCAAATATCGTTTAGAATCTTGAATCAACCTGTAAGTCAATATAACTTTTAATGTGCAATAATTATTGTATGCTATAACTGACTTACCAAAAATAAAACGGCTATTATAAGAACTGCAGAGAGAGCAGCTTTAGGAATAATTTCAAAATATGGAGTAAGAACACCAATTGCAAGAAGGACAATTGAACCTGAAAAAAGATGTTTTAGTTGTTTTTTTCTCATTAAATAATGATCAAAGTAAAAGCGGTAAATACTAAGAGATGTTAAACACGCATGATGGTAGCGGCCCGGCGCACATACGAGGATATGAATATAAAACTCAGCTAATACCAAAAATATTATAGAAAAGGGATGTACATTTCTGACATCATCATTTTCATATAGGCCTATGAAAAAGTATGTCATTCGCCATTAGGAGTACGCAAGCAATCGCAGGTCCACCACTGACTGTCGCTCCAAATATACTCGTAGAGGTATAAGTCGCCTCAACATTGCGTACAAGGTATTATCTGCAATATTGTGTGAACGTCTGAAACTCTTCGTCAACAAGATTATCACTCCTGATTTCAGGCCAGAAAAGTCCATAATCGATAAAATTTTCAAACTTCGGTAGATCTTGGTGCCCTGAAAAAACGTGCCTGTCTGTGCAGAATGATATTGGGGAATGCTAATTGTTCTCTCTAGGTCGGTAAAGACTTAACAAAGATCTTTAATGTCAAGAAAGGTTTCACACAAGGCGAAGCGCTGCCATTTGCCCTCTTTACCATCATACTAGAAAGAATTGTGCGGAACTCACAAGCGAACACCACACGTACAAACTTTCAAAAGTCTTTAAAACTACCAGCATACGTCGATATTATTGCCATAATTAGCAAAACTCAGCGGGCTATCAGTACAAGACTCACCACTGCGACGAATTGGACAGAACTTCACAGTCGACAGCTACAACTTCCAGTTAATAACAGACTTTATTTACCTTGGCTCTGCTATCAAATCTACCAACAACACCTCAGTAGATATGCAATGAAAAATCGCGCTTGTCGATCGCTATTTCTTTGGATTAAGAAGCCAATTGAGTAGTAAGGGCCTATCCCCAACAACTAAGCAGACTTTATAGCTGACTTTGATCATCCCAGTCCGGCCTTATGGGGCTGGAGCATGGACTCTATCGAAAGCGGATGAAGATATCGTTTCGGGAACTTTTTCTTTCGAAAAATATTCTGTCCCAAGCGCTTTAGAGAGGAATATTCAAGGACATACTATACTTGATATATGCCAACATCGATCTAGTGAGAAAACTACGCATCAGTCGCCTAAGATGGCTAGGATATGTAGAATAAATGGGCACCAATACTTCGTCCCGCAGAGTCTTTGGAACTAGACTGGAGAGCCAACGCAGTAAAAGTAGACTTCAACTTACGTGGAGCGCCTAAGTATAATAGTAGGGGACCTCAAACGGCTTAGCGTGTGCAACAGGAGGAAGTTAGCATGTGATCGGGATAGCAGAAATGGATTGTTAATTAATGCGCAGGTTCACCCCGAACTGTAATGCCAACTTCGTAAATATCTACGTTTTCGTATTTCCGAATCTTATTTACACAACTAAAATATTGTAAAGTATGTAAATGGTAGAACTTATTCCTTTCAATACAATCACTTTATTCAATACCGTTATAATTCACAACTCAATCGATTTTTCAACCCCTTTTACTTTTCTTTATATTTTACTTACCACTTTATCACTGCTCGTAATTCACATTTCAAATTCTACTTTAGAACTACCTTGCACTCCATGCTGATCTTTATAAAACGCTGACAACTATAGGCACACCATATCTCCTTCGTTAAAGCCGGAAGATTTCGCTTTGATGTTGTGCCTAGTCTTCATTCGGTTGCTCGCTAGCTTCAGTCATCCAGATAGTCGTTTACCTCCTCCGGCTCCGTAGGTGAGAATCCTAATTTCGTTTCACTTGGCATCAGAACTGTTTGACCAAATAAGATCTTTATAAAGTCGAAAGACATAAATACAAGAATTTAGAGTAGCTTAGAGTGCCTGTGTGGGGCCAGTAAGTTAGTATAAGATTGTTAAGTAATTTTAAGCTAGCATTTAAGCATTTTTTGTTAGTATGTAAGGGTTAATGATTAAGATAATAAAATGCATTTAAAACTAAAACTAACCAAATAAGATCTCGGATGGTATATGTCTTGTTGAATTATGGATCGCGTTTCTGTAGGCCATTAAGAACAGGGGTTTGTATCGATTCTAGTCCTCCTGGAAGTTCCCGACGGATTGATGGTATGGTGGCGTGGTCCTTGTCTTCTTTAAAACTGTGGATTCAAAGTTTCGTCTTTAATCCGACTTTAGCTCCATTGGGACCCCAAACCTGGTCACCCAGATGAGGACTATCTGTTCGGCTACGGTCTTAGCCTCTTGATTTGGGATTGCAAACACTTCCGGCAACTTACTGAAGTATCCATGACGACGAGGGTGTTTCCGTTGCCATTCAAAGTTTCGGGGAACAGGACAGCGATGTCAATGGCTGTTCATTTGAACGGTGCTCCGACATTGTATTGTTGCATTCGTCCCTATGGCTTTACTTTTGAATCCTTGGTAGTTGCACACCTTATGTACTCGTTGGACCAATTCTCGACATCTTGTTTTGCGCTTAGCCAATAGAAATGTTTCATTAGCTTCTCCAACGTCTTGTTTATTCCCAAATGGCTACCTGTGATTCCGTCATGTATTTCATGGATCACTTGGCTAATTCTGAACTGTGCCACAATTAGCTGCATAAGAGATGTTGTTCCATCTGCACTTTTCCTTTTTTCTTCAGCAAACCATCCTGCACAAAAAGCGAGTCCCACAGTGCCCAACGGATTTCGTCTGTATTTCAACCCTTTACTGACTCAGTCCAGATCATTTGGATAGTGAACTGTTCGCTCGTTTCTTACGATTGCACTGTTCACATTTAATTCCGCATCGTCGACAAGAGAGATCATCAGCATTTCAGTGGAGTTTTTCCTTGCAGTGTTGCACTTCAAAGTTGTAGTCCTGCAACTTCTCGACCCATCTCGCAACTTTGCCTTCATGGTTCTTAAATTGTAGTAGCCATTTCAAAGCTGCGTGGTCTGTAGAGAATGAACTTTTGTTCGAAGAGGTACTTACGGAAATGCTTCGTAGCTAGAATTAAAACCAGCAGGCCACGCCTTTTAGGAACTTGCCGGAAATGCAACCCCTTCCTCGTGATCATCATGAATTTGAGAGATCCCTGCTCTCACCTCAAGATTGCTGGCGTCTACGCCCATGGTAAACATTTTTGCGGGTGTTGCATTGCACATGCCCCTTGAGTTCTTGAAATGCTTTTTCACACTGTCCAAACCATCTTAAGTGTCGGCCTTTTTCCGTAAGTTGATGTAGGCTCTTAGCAATAGGAGCAAAATCCTTTAGGAACCTTCTGTAGTACGTGACAAGTCCCAAGAAGCTTCTTACTTGGTGCTTATCTTTTGGGACAGGCCAGCACTTTACTGCTTCGATTTTGTCAGGATCGATTCTTACTCCTTACGCTAATGTAATGTGACCCTGATATTTTACTTCCGGACGGAACAAACCACACTTTTCTGGGTTCAGCTTCAAATGAGCACTTCACAGACTCTCAAACACTACTTTTATATTTTGGCGATGTTCCTCGAACGTCTTGCCAATGACAGATATACTAGGCAGGTGTTCCACGTAGGGCTTTGCAATGTTCATTCCATTATTCGCTCGAAGCTGGCCGGAGCGTTGAGTAGTCCAAACGGCAACACCGTAAACTGCTAAAGATCGCTCCATATAGTGAAGGCCGTTTTCTCACGATCTTTCCGATCAATTTCCACCTGCCAGTATTCAGGTCTAGTGTTGAGAACCATTTCCCTCCAGAGAGCATATCCAGAAAGTCCTTAATTCTTGGTAGTGGGTAGATGTCCTTTTTGGTGACATCGGTGAGACGTCTGCAGTTTACACAAAATCTTATGCTGACGTCTTTCTTCTTCACAAGGACCACTGGAGAAACGCACGAAATCTGCGATTCTTCCATCAACCACTCAACTTTCACCTTAGACACCATTTCGGCAACTTCTGTTTGCTTTACCAATGGAAGACGCCTTGCAGGTTGACGGATTGGTCGGGCATCTCCGATGTCAATGTGGTGTTGCACAAGTTAAGTACGCCCACTATTCATGTTCACATTAAATCATACATTTTTTATATATTTATTTCAAATATCTTAACTTCTTTTTATATTTCGTAATTCACCACACTGATTGAATTACAACCTATCTTATCTATTGTGAATTAATGTATCACCGAGAAGTAGTGTTCGAAATCTCCTTCCAATAAATTCTCTCTCCAGGAGATCGAGCAGCTACTTTGTAAAAATTGAAATCGAAGATGAAAGAATTCGAAGACCAACCGTCGAACCATCAAGTACAAATTATATTCGTATAAAAGATTAGTATAGTAAAGAAAAAACTTAATAAAATCGAAAGTCGTGTCTTTTATTTTAAAATCGAGAATAAGAGAAGTAAAATTTAAAAGTTAGTAAATTCGTTGAGCGAACTTATTGTAGTTCCTGAAAACTCTCAGGAAACACCCACATTCTCCTTGTTGCATAGCAAATATATCAGGGTATTCACCGATTAGTTTTTCTGCCAGGATACGTTCCTCTTGATCCAAATCTCAGAGACTGAGAATTCTGTTCCTGATTTTCATGCTTTGAATTGTTGCGATCGGTGTTGCAAGATTTGTTTCCATTGTGATCGATATAGCCTCAATAGGTACGCATTTTCCCATCATCTCTGCTTTTTCACCTACACACTGAATGTCTTTGGGTTTAGAATCCTTACAGGGACCATATTGTTCTTTGGTTCCACTAAGGTCTTTCCCACCATGAAGCCTCTTCTATTTTCTGTCTCCAACAAATAGAATCGGGGCCTACAAATTGCTACCGACGAAGGCTCTAGAATCTAATTTCGGCAGATGACGACTTTCAAGACGGAAGTGTTGGCGTTTCCGTATACCAATAGTATCTCCATATTTCCGTATTTCAGGGTTTATGCCCCCTAGTTGATTACTAGTTCATTACCTTTCAAGAAGTCTGTACTCTCCCTGGACCGCTTAAAGAACATTCACGCCGTTTCCGCTTTCGCTTGGCGTCGACCTCTTTCGACAGTTGCTCAATTTCGTTACAATTTGTTCAAATTTGTCGCCAACATTCCTCTCGATTCTTTCAAATTTGTCATCGATTTCTTTGAACTTTTGCTGCAGAATTTTGATTTGCTCTTCCAGATTATTCTTTCATTTATCCATTTTTTGTGGACGATCACGCAGACTTTTAGGATTTTCGACGAGTTTTTGTTCAATGCTGTTTTTTGTTCTTCCGGGTTTTGATCGAGACTGTTCTTTTGTTCGTCTTGATTTTTCTTCTGTTCGTCCAGCTTTTGTTCGAGGCTATTCTCTTGTTCATCTATTTTCGACAAGATGGGTTACGTCATAGCAGTCATGTCGTTGCCGGTACTCATTTGTTCTTCTTCGTCAACGTCAAACAAGTCATCTGGATTATGTCCTTCGTTGTTCAAAGCGTCCTGAAGTCGGTGCACCAAATCACTTTTTCCTCCACTGGCGCTGAAGTTTCTCTTGTTCAACTCGGATGTGAGTTGGATGAGGGTAAACTGCATAACTGCAATTACAAAACACTATTTATTCATTTATTAATTTTTTTATTACACACAATAAGTCCTATCTCTCTTCTGACACTAATGTAAAATTTTTAAATAGACCTGATTCCTTTCAATACAATCATGTTATTTAATATGGTCACATTTCACAATTCAATCGCTTATCTCAACCACTTTTACTTTTCTTTATCTTTTACCAAAGATAATAAATACAGATGTCTCATCCCAGTAGAAAAAAGTGGTTCACTTTTGTTCGCCTAGCCGACAGGCGTCCAGCCGACACGAGCTTTCGGAGTAATATAAAGCTTTTTTATTTTCTTTCTTTCTCGCTTTGTTTACTGAAAGATTTTTTTTTCTCTCACCAAAAGTTGTGGGCAGTTACACAAGGAATATGAAAAACATGTGCAAGGTGCGTGCGTTAAGGGGTATGAAGATTTGGCTGTTTGTTTTCATTCGACTGAAAGAGGAAACTATATAATTTTTCATGAATTGGTATTTTGTTTGAGCGTATGGGTATGTATGTACGAAAGAACAATTAAAAGGCGGGAAAAGTGTAATATTTCGTTGCATTTTGTAATTGAAGTTTAACAAGCAAAATACGTATTATTCGTGTTATTAATCTGCAGTGCATATAAATAATAATAAGTAATTGAATAGTAATTGAATTGAATTGAAGTGATAATTAAAGTACACAGGTTAAAATATAAATTTACGTTTCTTTCATATTTACATACCTATTTTTATTTTATTATATTTTATCCATATAACATATATATTACTTGATATATATATGTACATATAACTACTAAATTTTTATATAAAATAACTAGCGTTTAGGTACAGGTATTACATTATATATTTTTGTATTATATGTACAATATATGTACATATGTATATGTGCATTGATTTTTCTTAATACAATTTGAGCTGTTTTGCTCCTATTTTAACTAATAAGATTTTTAGGTTAATCTCAAACTACCTACATATCTACATATTTGTAAAGGCTGAAAAGTAGGTAAATACATATATATTTGAACAACAATCTACAAAGAAAAATGTCCTGAAAGAGAGCAAAGTGCGCAATAGCACATTGCTGTGCAACCGAAAATGAGTTTTCGGATAGGAAATTATTTCGTTTCCCTAAAAAAGGCACTGTTAAGTATATTGAATGGTTAGCTTTTACGGAGGAGTCTCGTGAACATACCTTACATTTGCAGCAAACATTTTGAAAATGCCTTTCTGGGAAAAAACTATTTAAAAACAAACGCTTATCCTTCTCTCTTTTTAAAACGAAGCGAGAGTGTATCGAACTCTGAAGACGGTTCTGTTTGCTTGATCCAGTCAGAGCTAAGATTACGTATGAAAATTACAAAGATTTAAAACTGAGATCGAATGAAGCTACAATAGGAGAACTAAACTTGGCTTCAAAAAATTTATCAAGGACAAAATTCAATGATTACATTGAATTTACTTGCGCCAATTGTGAAGCTTATGTAAAAGGGCAATCTTTTTAGATTAGGAAATTGAACAATGTCTTGAGAATAACTGTTAAAGAAAATCGAAACCAAATATACGAGTATTAAAGAAAATTCGTCGTTTAAAGAGGACAAGAAAAGGCTACAAGCGCGTGAAAAGCAAAACATTCAAAAGGAAATCTGTTCATTGCTTGGTATTCATCAAAATGTTATGACATTTTTGAAGCTCATCTTATCACAGGGTTCGTTGCCGGATACAACTTTTTGCGGGTTTAGCTTGAGGTACACTCGCCTCAGAATAGAAATTGTGTGCAGGAAATTAAGGAAATAAGATCGAAATTACCACCAAAAAAAAAGTTTAATAAATTTCCTAATAATTGTATTGTTCTAGAAAAATTGTAAATGGGTCCTTGATAAGAACACAAATAAAAACACGATTCCCAGAAATAAAATAAAAAAATTGCAAAATGTAATGTACGCTTAAAAATGTAAGTAAGCCGACATGATAAATTGTCAACGATTATGGGAGGGTTGGGAGGGTGGGGATCGATGTCTTGCCACGTCCTCGCTCGTGTCCCCTGGAAACTATTTAAGTAAGGGTAATTTAACTATAATTTGTCAAAACATGTGATTTCTTAGAATTAGTTTTTTCAATTTTGTACTTAAGCCGCCTTTACTAAGTAGGCCAAGAGCAGTGATCAATTATTATATAGGTATAACATATATATAGATAATACTATGTACATATATTGGAATACGTGGTATGTCCGAAAAGTAATGAGAATGTTTTTATAAAGAAAAATGTATCAAACGTAAAATGAATTACAAGTTGCCACCTTGAGAGCGTACACAGTGATTCCAACGATGCTGCCACTCTTCGTAGCAATGCTTGAAGCCAAATTCTAACATCGCCTTTAAAGCCTTGGTCGTAGCATTTTTTACATTTTCTACGGTGACGAACCCTTGCTCTTTACTCTTAAGGTAAGTTTTGAGTTTGGAGAATAAAAAAAAGTCGCACGGGATCAAGTTCGGACTCTTTTGACAAAGCCACTGATAAAAACGTGTTTCTTCTGGATTGATTTGATTAAACCCATCGTAAACAACCTGATTGGACCCTATCAGTGTAGTTTCACGCCAGGAAGTATGATTCAGTGTACTGTGTGAACTGAACGTGTAAAACCTTTTGGGTCCACAAAAATTTACCGAAATCAGTGTGACTTCGAAAATCTTGGAAAGAACTAGCCAGTTCCAACTCAAAACCTACCACCTATGCTTAGGATATAGGTGTACTAGGCTTAATAATGCGATGGCCTAATTCGCGGTTCCAATTATTTGATTGTGTCGCGTCACACTAGAAAATTTGCGATGCACCGTACAGCTTGGAAACACAACCTCTGAATTTTCCCAAACCTCCACCGGATTCCACCAAATAGATACGCTTTCATAATATGGTTTTCTCAATTTCATATTAAAATACTTGTATTGTAAGCACAATAAGGATCTGCCCAGCTGTTGGGACACGTCATTGATATAGACACTTCAGGGTGGCCAAAATCTGCGGCCATTGTAAAGTACATTTTGTCGAGCAATGATAACCCCGTCGTCTACCAAATCGTACAATTTGTCACTGTCAACAGTCATTACTTTAGAGGAGTTCCTCTTCCTCTGGGTTAATGGCACCTTGCCGAAGATTACCACCAGATTAAGCCTAGGCAACCGGTGCTACTTCAATCTGGTTTAAAAAATTAGATACAAAGCCCCAACTCTAAGGATTTTGCTACTTAAAATATGGGTCATTCATGGCTGTCGGAAAAATATTTCCAATATACTTACTTACTCAGTTGGCGCTGCAGTCCGGGGTGGACCAGGACCTCAACCAACAAGCCTTTCCACCTGACGCGATCTTTCGCCAGTTGTTTCCAGTGGTGCTGCACTCCAAGTTGGTTGAGATCCCA
Organism: Volucella zonaria; assembly: GCA_963966105.1. Classification (NCBI taxonomy): domain Eukaryota; kingdom Metazoa; phylum Arthropoda; class Insecta; order Diptera; family Syrphidae; genus Volucella; species Volucella zonaria. The sequence goes on along the minus strand of OZ014530.1, from coordinate 127,816,369 downwards.
TTCCACTTGTTCGCACTACCATATATTCGGCCGTCCCTTACTGCATTGTCCCCGAGGCACGGAATTGAAGATTTTCGATCTTTATATACAAATATTTCGCGTATAGTTTTAAAAACTCCCTTTTACATAACTTGAAGGAAAAGGGAGTAAATATGTACTCGTAAATATACATTTTCCGAATAAGTTCGATGTTGCTCAATGATTGGACATTGTGCTACAAAATTTGACAAAAATCTAATAGGGAAATTGCTCTTGCGCTTATGAAAGTACATATGTGTATCTTCAAACCCATAACATGTATTAGCCTTTAACACCTCGTGTTTCAAATACCAATCAAATTTTATAGTGTGATACAACGTCATACCCACCCCCTCCAGCACTTCCACCTTCACGGACCACCGATCTCATGATCTTAAAAATTACATTCCTATCCCCAAGTTCATTCAAGTTGAGATGGCGAATTATTTTTTTTTATTCATTTCTTTCGTTCACGTATTGTTTTTGCATAGCAGGTAAACCACATTGCATGTATGAGTGACAAGTGGCAAGAGCAAAAAGCGAAAAGAAATAAAATGATTTTTCTGCTCTTTGTAAGGACTTGCAGCTTTTTAAAAAGCTCTTTTTTAGCTCGATTTTATTTTCATAATGCCTGTTCACATTGGCGAGGGGATGAAAGTCCTCACTATGAACGTCGTGTTCACATTTTCATGATGTTGAAAGGCTTTTTGACAAGCGGAACACTTGAATCGGAGAATTTTTAATTAAATTTGAGCAGTTGACCTGAAACATACCTTTTTTCCTCTTCTTTACACTTCCTTGCTCATCAACGATCAAAAAAAAAAATGAAAAAATATGCAAGAAATGGAACAATATGGAAAAAACGATGTGCTTCAATTGAGAATCCACTTTGGAAATGGATTTTCGGTGCAAGTAACCCTTCTTCTTCCCACTTCAATAAAAATCGTTCCCTCTCTTTCGGACAATCTTCCGGCCCTCGCCAATTTGAACAGGCACATAGGACACAATTTCCCATATGAATGAGACATCTGTAAAGATTTATTATCTCTGCTTTTATTCTCCGGGAAAAAAATGTTTCCGCAACAAGTTGAATGTCCATATACAGGGTGTCCCCTAATTCGTCAAAAATAATTATATAAATATATGGGTATATTCTAAGAAAAAAATCGTCCTAGAATAACGGTCTATCTCCAATGGTGAGATCATTTATCGAGGATTTAAAAAAAGCTTACTTTGGGGAAATGTTCACGGAAATTGCTCTTTGAAATGCAATGACAGTAACTTCGTTTAGGACTTTATTTTTAGAAGAAATGTAAGCCATTGTAACTGGGTTTAAACAAAGTTGATATCTTATTTGAGTCTGCAGATATCCAATTTCTCAGCCTGTTCTAATTTTCTTGCCCATGCTAATTTTTGACTTTGAGGTCAATTTTCTCAAAAAAAAATGCGTAATAAACATAAGGTTTTACTATTTTTTTCTTATGAACGTAACAATAATAATAAAAAAAAATCATCACCAAGTTTGCAGAAAAGCCCATACATTTTATGAAACATTGGAAAAAACAGCAACAAGTAAAATTAAAAAAGGATTTCTTTGCTTTAAGCTCCAAAGGCGATGAATAAAAAGTGATTTTGTGTGGTTTTAGATAATTTTTATTTTATGTGTGTACAAAAACAGTTATGACTGGTAATCAAAATGTCCTCCTTGGTTTTGTACATATGCGTGCTAGAGCATTGGTTAGTAAATCAATATTAAAATGTATCTGGTTAAGGTACTGTGTCTTCATTAGTACAATATGTTGTGTTATCTTTTGACATGGTTATTTGTTTTTTCTAAAAATGTTTCTGTTTTGGTATATGGTATTCTTTATTAATATGAGATATTTTCTTCTTTTATTGGGATAGAGTGTGAGAAGTTTCTTCTCTAGCTCTTTGAGTTTAAGTTTGGTTATTTGGAAAGAATCGGTAGCCGTTGGTCGTTTTTCAAAGAGATCGAGAGTGTTACTTATGCCTTGGATGTTTTTACTATAATCTTCGAGGCAAATGATATAGATCAAATTTTTATTAATTGTTCTAGAATGTCCTACCGGAGGGAGGATGCCATGATCCTTTGGAAGATTAAAGATTTCTAATACTGTGTAGATGTGAGAAGCTGAAAAAAGATTGAAGATATGGATGCAGTATTCTTGTTAATTTAAATAAATTTAATGTTACAAAACATAAGAAATTGGAGTTGAATTAATAAGTATAATATTGTATAAATATAATTTTGCGCGTATCAAATCATTAACAAGATTTTTGTTAAACTAAATAAACATAATGGATAGTCTCTAGTCAAATGCTATGATTTACCATTATGTTGGTGTTTAATTTTTTAATGCATATGTAAGTAATTATTAATTATTTCCTATTTCCCTTTTTTTTCTTAATTTCTTCCTGAAATTTTTTTGTTGTTTCTTTTGCCATTATATTCACTGTTCCACTGTATAGTGAATTTGTCGTTTTTATTTGCTATATGCTTAGAAAACCTGGGTGTTAATTTGTTTCTTCAGGAGGCTTCTCTAAATGAATTCAGGTTTTGAATTCTTGTGGTGGAAATGTCGTCAGCTTTTTGTTGGAATCGAGGGTAAAATTTATTAAGGAATTCATTCACTTTCGAAAAGTATTCATGCTCGTTGGAGAAGCTAAACGATTTGTTGAATTGGTAAGGCCTTCCGAAGAAGAGTTCATAGGAGCCGTATTTTGTAATTGAATGAATGGCATTATTGTAAGTAACCAAGGTTTCCGATAAGAGTTCTTCATAATCTGTAGTGAGCTTTTGTTCCTTTCTTTTAGACAATATAAGCCAGTAAATTTCTGTCAATGTAGAGTGTAGTCTTTCCACTGGGGAAAATGAAATGAAGTGTTACAATATATTGTGTTGCCTGCAAAAATCTGGAGTTTAGTTTAGTTTTAAATGCATTTTATTATATTAATCATTAACACTTACATACTAACAAAAAATGCTTAAATGCTATCTTAAAATTACAAAAAAAAACAATCTTATATTAACTTATTGGCCCCACACAGGCACTCTAAGCTACTCTAAATTCTTATATCTATGTCTTTCGACTATATTTACATTTTATTTAGGAATATACTTATTTTCTATGCTTAAGGCTAAGAAAAGAATTTAACAAAAAACTTAGCATATGGACATAATTTTTTATTTTTTATAAAAACTTAATATCAAACTTAAAATAAACCTTAGTCTACCTAACCTACGTACACAATACACAGATACATACATATAGACATTATACACAATGACATACATTCACTAGTATATACCTATGTATATACTAATATATATATGTATTTCTTAAATGCTAACTTAAACCTATGCAAGCTGGCCATCGCTATTCACAGAGCAAATAGATCGGTCAGCTCTGCCTCATTAGTGAGGCTGGTCCGTAATTGACAGAAACGGCTACGAAACCTCTTCTCCATCATTCAATCACCAGAACTGCTTTTGCTGCCGAACGACATCCCTCTTATCGCGATTCCCCACCGCCCTACTGAACCTGAGACGATCCCGACTGCCGTGTGCGACGTCTCTGCCGTAGTTGAGTCGCCTGTCTCCAGCTTTCCGAGCGACATGGAAGATTAACGGGACCGCTGATCTATCCTGGATCAACCCTATCTGATCTAGGTAGAGGAATGCTTCCGGTGGAACGAAGCCGTCAGAGCGCACACTCTCGTGGTAAAGGTAGTTGGGGTAGTAAGCCCCAGATATCAGGTTATTCGTCGAGGCCATTGCTCTTGCAATGTGCCTTCGAGTCAGCTTAATTACGAAGTTGTCCACTCGTATTAGGTACGCCCTGTTGTAAAGGACCTCATTACGATAGAATTTTTTGTACTCCGACTCTGATGTTCTGTACAAGCGAAGGCAAGCCCTCTCAAAAACCCGAATCTTTTCCATGTGCGAGCAGCACATTGAACACGGGACAACCAAATACCAGCATGGGCCTGATAAGGGCCATGTAGCAGATTACCTTTACCCTCGCATCGAGTTGGCTGCTATAAAACAGTCTCTTTGTAAGGGCAAAAGCGCCTTTGGCTCTGGCCAGAGCAGCATCTACATTTTTATCAAAATACAGAAACTGATCTAGCCAGATCCCAAGGTATCTGACTACATTTCGACAGGCAAGAGGCTGCCCGCGTTGTCCAATGATCGAGAACTTTCGCCAATTTTTTCTAGTATCCCTAGAGGCTCCAGACAACGGCGTCCTAAAGAGAATGGTTTCCGACTTCTGAAAGTTGATTTTCAACTTCCAGTCATCGCAAAATCGTCTTATCTTATCGAAGTCACGCTGCAAGAGAGTATTAATGACCTCGATTTTTGGACCTGTCCTGTACGCTATCAAATCGTCTGCTTACGCAATAGTATGGGGAAGTGAACCTAGCAGATCGCTTGTATAAATGTTGAAGAGGATCGGCGAATTGACCGCGCCTTGCTGAAGACCATTTTTAATTTGAAATATTCCAACAGAAGTCACATCGCCATTTTTCACGATGAACTGTCTGTTGGTTAGCATATGGCCCCCGCCCAATTATCAAGGCTTCGCCCATCAATGACGTTGTCTAATAAAAAGCGGGGGTAGATTATTCTAAACTGGTCTTATCGTAAACATCCAGATTTTATTGCATGACTGGATGATACGATTTGACCAGTTACAAGTTGCCGGTCATAGGTCTTGTTGGTAGGCTTGACCACCGGTAGTCCATACCAGGACTTAAATCACGGTACCATGGGAGTCAGGAGCCCCCCGGATTTCGGTCCGGGCCTGACTTGTTAGAGGTAGGCCCCCTTGTGGGAGCGTCATGGTGGCTGTGGTTTAAACCCAAATCGCGGGTACGGGTTTCCTTTTTGGTTTATCCCATTGTAGAGTTGCAAATGAAGTACTGGGTGCTGCGACCCTAAGAGCAGCAAGAGGTTTTGGGTAGGCCTCGACTCATACCAAGGGTGGAACTTGTGCCTCCAACACAGTTCCGAATTGGTATAATTCAAAAGCGAACTATTATATAATACAAGCGAGTGATTAGCGATGGCAAGGCGTATCCTTGCTCCCTATGGGTGTATGGGCACCTCGTAAACATTAAGTCTACATGACAGGAGGTTTACGTTAAAAATCCAGGTACGTTCTGTTGGTTAGCATATTATAAAGAATGTACAAGAGTGGTTTACTGATCCCCAGCCTAGTCAGCTTATAGAAAAGACCCTCTAACCATACGGTGTTGAAGGCCTTCTCCAAGTCAACAGGGCAGGCACCAGTACATTGGTTTTTGCCTTTATTCCATTGGATATCGGACACCAGTTTAGACGCGGCATGTGAGATATCATGTCCCGCCTTAAAACCGAATTGATTATCCGGAACTATATGTTTGTCCTCAACCCACCTAGACAGAGCTCTATTGATTACTTTTTCAAACACCTTACTGATATTCGGAAGGAGACATATCGACCGGAGATTCGCCGGATTGGATATATCCTTTCCCTTTTTGGGGATAGGTTGAACCACCGCCGTTTTCCAATGTGCTGGATAATGTGCATTATTCATTGCATTATTAAACAGGGTGGTGTAAATGTCCACCGCATCTAGAGGAAGATGTCGAAGCACGATGTTCGGAATACCATCGGTCCCCACTGATTTCTTAGCCCTGATTGTGTCGAAGATTTCATGGAGCTCTTCCTTCGAAATGAACGGAGGCAGGTCACCCTCTCTGGTAATGACATTATTTGCCATATTTTCGTCGATAAACCGGGTGAAACCAGAGCCCTCGGATCGCCAGTTCCCTACTTCATTTCGAATGTAGAGGTCGTGCACCAAGACGCGATTGTCCAGGTCATAATTAGGGCCAATGGTATCATTGGCCTTGTATATTACCTGGAAAGTCGCTCCTATGGTCTCAACCTTCTCCTGTGGATCCTCGATCACAAAGAAGTCGTCATCATCAGCGGCCTCATTTGGATCAATACCTGCTATTGTCAGTAACCGTTCGTTGTCTGTTGTCCGGGTTATTTTAAGACACTGAAGGTCGTTTTGATTTTTTCTCCGAAATAGTTTGTTTATTTGAGGGAACATATTCGGGTTGCTGGTGTTTACAGCCCGAACCCTGTTGTTCCAATATGAACTTACAGAAATTCTGTAATTCTCTTTTATTAACGTTTGAATATTTTTAATCGACGCCTTCAGTGTCCTAATCTCCGGGTCTTGTCTGTCAGTAAACTGTCTGTACAAGTTTTTGAGTCTTGTCAGAAGTCTACTTTTCTGTCGGTGCAGTGCGTCAATAGTAGGATTGCGGAACAGGTCTTCGTTAGTCGTATGTCGATATCGTGGTATTGTAGCGTCCATAGTTTGTTTAATTGTCTCGTCCATTTGTTTTAGGTAATTGTCGATCTCCTCGTTTGACAAATTCCTATTGGCCGGTGGATGGAGCGTGTTCGAAGCGAGTGCTCTTGTCAAGGTTGCGGAGAAGCGTGTCCATCGACTCTTACTGTAGTTGTAAGAATATCTTTGGACAAACTCCTCCAATTCCGCAATTTCGTTGGGAACTGTAATTTCGGTGCTAAAACCGCAATGGTCACTGTCATACACGAATGTGCGCAGACAGTTTAGCGTTTGTAAATTCGTACCTGTCAGTCGTATACGTTCGTCGTACAGCATTAGATCCAAATAAGACCCGCCTCTGGGAAACGACGGGTTATACGTCGCTTTAAGACCGAGTCTGTACATGACATCGTGCTGACCCCACCAATCGAGTAGTAGGTTCCCTCTAGTATTTGGCAAATTATTTCCCCAATCTCTGTGTTTAGCGTTGAAATCCCCGCCGATTACAAAATAATTCTCCCCCGATTCCAGCCTCAGAAGTCGAAAAAGCGTGTCAAGCTCTGTAATAAATAAAGTGGATTGTGAAGTCTCAGGTGCATAAACAGAGGCCAAGTACAGCCGCTTTCCACTGCGGAGCGGGATGTAAATGACGACTGCCTCCAACACCCGGAACCTACGCAACAATCCCTTGTACACTCTGTGAAATTTTATACCTTGTTTAATGAAGATCGCAACACCGCCTCCACGTTTGGATCGGGGCCGGTTTCTTCTTCTAACAATATAATTATTGTACTCCAGTTTGTGCTTATCGGTTAGTTTGGTTTCGCTAGCGAAAAGCACATCAGGAGTTTGGTCTTGTAGCAATTTAAACATCGCGGCCCTTCGTTCGATCCTAATCAGTGAATTAACATTCACCGCAAGGACCTTCAAAGATTGCTCCACCATGTGCGTACCCATTACGACATGTGTTGCGTTAGGCCCTGCAGCAGCGTGTAGATCTGGTCCACCCGCTTGGCCTGTTCTTGCACCTGCTTTTGCAGCTGAGCCATCTGCCCTTGGATTGCGAGCAAGATGACCAGCATGTTGGGTGCAGCTTCCGTTGTTCTCGGCATTGGCGCCGGAGAAGCAACAGTCGCTTGCTGTACCGTAGCCCCCCCACCCGCCGCCATTTGGGCGTAGGAAAATTGGGGCGTGACGGCTTGTGTTTGAAGCCTCACAGGTGAACGTTTGACATCCACCTTCTGCTGCCGAGCCAGTTTTGCTTTTTTAATGTTAGCGAACTTAGGACAACCCCGATAGTTTGCGGTGTGTCCCACGTTCCCACATAATACGCACGAGAGCTGCGTCCTATCGGATGCTCTGTCCCTACCCAGAGCACACTCCTCGGAACTGTGGTTCTTTGCGCACTTCACGCATCGAGGCTGCATTTGGCAGTTCGACGCGGCGTGCCCGAACCTCTGGCAGCGAACGCATTGTATAACGCCTTCGCTCCTTATTAATTTTTACCAGTGAACCACCTGGTAGTCTAGGACATTGATACTCCTTAGACTATCCAGACGGCTTTCGGGACTGAGCTGCACCAGGAAGAACGGCAGACTCCGTTTCTCCCGCCTGGCTCTAGCTGTGGTAAATGGCTTTACCCCCACGAACTTGAGTCCTTCGCACTCCTTCTCTTTAAGCAGTGCCAGGATCTCCTCAGGATCAGAAGACGGTTCCAACCCCTTCAGCAGCATCGATTGCCGCTTTTCACACTTCGGTGTGAATGAGTAGTGCTCCGTCGTCGTTTCCTTTAGGAGCTCTTTCACTTTCCACTGTATTACAGTGGATGGCATGGCGATCGTTCCCCAATCTCTTAATATTAAAATTATTACCAATGACCAACTTACACAGGTCCTTGGTAGCATTTACCTCCAATTTATAGGTGTTGATAGGCGGCACCTTCTCCTTCTTCTTCTGCTGCTGCTGCTGTTGTTGTTGTTGTTGTTGTTGTTGTTGTTGCTGCTGCTGCTGCTGCTGCTGCTGCTGCTGCTGTTTTTGCAGTTGCCGTTTTTGTGGCTGCTGCTGTTTTAGCTGTTGCCGATGTTGTGACTGCTCTTGTTGTTGTTGCTGGTGTTTCTTTAGCTTTTGTTGTTGTGCTTGCTTTTGAGCAAGCTGCTGTTGTTGGGATTGCTCTTGCTCTTCCCTCTTCCTTCTTACCATTTGTTTTTCTTTTATGGCCAGCACTCTTTCTTGTAGCATTTTGATGCTGCTACATATGGCCTCCATTTCTTCCTCTTCATCGTCAGATTCGCTTGCTGCCAATGAAGCGAAGTTGTTGGTCGTTGGTAGGGTGGGCTGTTTTACTAAGTTGGAAGTTGGACAAAGCTTCCTCCTTCTCTTTGGTTTTGGCGTTTGGATCGAACCACTTGACGCCTTACTTGGTATTTCAGCAGATCCCGCTATTGACATAGCGGACCGCTCTCCACAATCCATCACGTGATGGACAACACTTAGTACCACTTTAAATTTATTGTTTTTGATAAAAATGAAAAAAAAAGGATGTTATAGAGTACACGGGGATTCGAACCCACGACCGTCGACTGTCGGCCGAGCACACTGACACCCTGCTAATTGGAGCCTAAAGCAATTTCCTCAAATGTCTCGTTTTCACTGATTTCACTGTACACTCGCAAGCCGAAACACGTCTGTTCTGCACGGAGATATGTGAACGACTGCAAAAATCTGGAAAGATGTTTGCAGTGAATTCGGTGCCTTGGTCGCACACAACTGTTTTTGTCATGCTGTACAGGCAAATGTGGTTTTTTAAACTTTTTAAAATTGTAACACTACTTCTGCATGTTAATGTGTAACCACAGACAAAAGGAGAAAAATAAGTCTATTATTGTCAGTATCTGTTGAAGATTTGTACTATGGAGAATTTCAAGGGACTTCAATGGGTTTTCCGCTTTAGAAGGATTCCTGTCACATTTAAGTAGTTTGCATTTTTCGCAATTATTGAGAGTTTTCGTAATTATGTCCTAATATCAGTAAGTATTTCTGAGCATCGCACGAAATGTTATATTCTGGAAAAAAAAATTTTAAGAGATGGACTGAAAAAGAGGGAAAATCTCATCACTTGTATATGCTTTGTTGGCTACCATTACGTTTTCTGCAAGAGTATCATGTGTGTCTGGAGTTGCTCTTACCTTGTTTTGAAGTGGTCTGCTATGCGTTTTATTCTGTTGCGAATTGTTATGATGTGTCGGACAGTTTGGTTTGGATTGATACATAATACAGCATGCGAGAGCACAGCTTAATGAGCTAGGGTGCATAGCCCTTACTCTAGAGCAGAGGGCTTCATTAAAAGCATAAAAAAAAAGAAGTGAGACACATCTCGGCATACAAATCCTTATTTGCTTTTATGACATTTTTCTCTATAATTTCTCCATAAAGGGATTCTACTGTCTTACCACGTTGAATTATATTATGGAGATCTCTGATAAGCGGAGTTACAGTTCGTTTATCGGAGTAATGAAATATAAGATTTCCCTTTATTTTATTTTGGATGGCTCTCAAATGTACCTGCTCTGTTGCATTTTGAATAATATTGAAATTGCCTATTGGATTATATTGAACGAACTTGACAGCTCTCTCTCTCAGTTCTCCCAGTCATATTGACACATGTACAAATGGCACATTTTCAATTCGCCATATTCCACCAACCGAGTAAGAAGCACTCCTTGTAACTATAGGTAGATGAAGATTTAAATAAAATGAATTATCTCGAGCTATTGCGTTGTTTTAATCTCGAAGTACAACATGATATGGCCATATGGGGTGTTATCTGTTGCTCTTATGTAGAGGAATATCTCCTCGGTATTATATAGGAACTTTAACCATAATCGCGGGTTTTCGTCGGATTTTGGGATTTTGCTAAATTTGAAACTTGTGGTTCTAGCGACATGTTTTCGGAACTGGTGCTTGAAAAATAAATGTCTAGTACACCAGTGGCGAACTTCATATACCACAATGCCATCAGTTGGTAAAACAGGAAAATAAATCTACGTCTGTGCCATCAACCATTTCAAACACACGCACACATTCAATATCAGAAAAAATCATCACCAGACTGAGGCAGCAATTTTTAACTACTACACCACAATTGTAGAAATCCTTTCCCACAAAATCTTTTACATGAAATCCTACATAAACAAAACCTTTGATAACAATTTCCTTTCCACTAGATCGATCATGAAATCCTAAATAAACAAAACAATTCCCTTTTATCAAAACCTTTGTTTCGATAGTTTACATTTTAAGTCAAATTATCAATTTCAGACACAGTGGTTTTCTCCTTTGTGCTGATTTAACTCTCTTTCCAAACTTAACCAAACCGTAAAATAACATTATAATTATTATGATAATCATTTAACGTATTTAATATTATAATACGTACGAGGGGCGTTCAATATATTCTCGGTATCGATATGAAGGAAAATGCAAATTCAATTTAAATTGTTTTTATTTTTCAATATGATCTCCTCTAACATCAATGCATTTGTTACATCTTGAGATAAGCTTTTTTAAACCCTCAAAATAATAAATTTCCTCTTTCTCTGCAAAATACCGACTTGAGTTCTTCATCATTCGAAAATCTTTTTCCACGAAGACATTTTTTCAAATCCGTAAACAGGAAATAATCACTAGGGGCAAGGTCTGGACTATAAGGTGGGTGTTGGATTTCTTCGAAACCACAATCTCGCGCAGCAGCCTTGGAAACTCGCACCGTGTGAACAGGAGCGTTGTCATGAAGAAGCAACACACCCGCTGCGAGTTTACCCCGTCTTTTCTTTTTAATTTCCTCCCGCAAATTATGCAAAGTGGAAGCGTAGGATGTGGCGTTGATGCTTTCACCTTTTTTTTTGTACTCAATGTGCAAGATTCCCTTTGAGTCCCAAAAAACTGTGGCCATGAGCTTCCCGGCAGACGGAGTGACTTTGAACTTCTTCGGGGGGTCTGTTCCTTTTTTATGCCACTGCATGGACTCTTGTTTGCTTTCAGGGTCATAGTGGTGGACCCATGTTTCGTCCCCAGTAACAATTCGATCCATAACACCGTCCGCGTTCTCACTACACATCTCCAAAAGCTCTCTACAGCATGCGATTCTCACTTTTTATCTGAGGCGCTGTGAGCATTCGTGGCACCCCCCTTGCACTGACCTTTGAAAAGTTAAGATGGTCATGAAGAATGGTGTGAATGGTACCAATTGAAAGCTTGGTGATCTCTGCCATCATTTTCACCTTTATTCGGGCATCCTCAAGAACAAGTTTTTCGACTTCTTTGATGCTTTCTCCCGTACAAGCAGTAGCCGGGGCGCCGGAGCGGGGGTCGTCCTCAATGCTCTCTCTGCCTCTCTTGAACTCACTTGACCACTTTTGCACAGTTGATAATGAAGGTGCGGAACCCTGGTAAACAGCCACCATCTCTTCATGAATAGTTTTTTGACTTTTTCCTGCTTAGTGAGAAATTTAATTACAGCGCGATGCTCAATTTTCACCATCATCGCCTCAGTTGCCATTATGATTCTGTTTAACTAGAGATAAAACGCGAATTAATAATCACATTTATATAAAATTTTACATGAATGCACTAAAATAATAGTATTACTTGATAAATAAGTCAATTTATATATGCAACCACAGCTTCACCCCGATACCGAGAATATCTTGAACGCCCCTCGTAGTTTAAGTATTGTTGTTTTGAATTAATCTTTCATTTGTGTGTAAATATATGTAATCTGTATATACAAAATTTGTGTTATTCTCATTACTTTAATCCACACACCTATGCGAAAAATGCTTGAATTAGGTAGCCGTGGATCAATTGGTAGTTTACTGGCTTCCAAATCGGAAGGTTCGGTGTTCGAATCCCAGCCTCGCCCGAAAGACATATCCATTTGTTCAGTTAACAAAAATCAAGTAAGACGAGTAATTGACTAGAAATCAACATCAAGCCAACTTCCACTAAGAATTTAGCCTCCCCATTAAATGTTGGGTGCCACCCATGGAGCGAAATAACCACTGAGCCCAAACATCTTTCTTTCTCTCTTTATCCCATTTTCCAAAAAACTTAACACATGCTGAGGTATTATAAGCGTATTCATACCCACTTGAGTGGAGTGTTAAGTTACTTTCGAAAAAAAAAACGCTCAGGCATTCAGTAGAACAATTAATTATGTCTATTTTTTTAAAAAAAAAAAAAATGTATTTGTTATACTATATGTGGGAAAGGTGGGTTCGTACAAAAATGTTGGTCAAAGCACAGAAAAAGGCACTTGATTTCACGGTTGTAAAATAAACGATGAATATTTGTTTCATTACAACTTAAAATGTAACATACAATACAAAACAAAAATTGTGATGCAATCTGATATACGAGACGCGCATTCAGCTAATTTTGGTGTGGGAAAGTGAATTTTAACAAAAGTGTGTACGGCAACCTGAGATGCGAGACGCGCACTTAGCAAAATTAAGTGTAAGAAATATAATGTAATTTAAGTTGTTTGTCTACTTTGTAGACATTCTGCCGGGACCACGGTTAGAAAGTTAAATTTGTGTAGAAGAAGCATCATCTACTGGTTCTAGAATAAAGTCTTCTTTGGCCCCGTCTAGTTTTACTTTTGGTGTTCTTCGCCTAAGAGCTTTTGCAATTTTCCAAACAATAGCCAATATCAGCAATCTTGTAACCGACAGACCAACCGCTGTTGAATGGTATGCTACATTCTTCCAATGTAACAGCTCGTCACTGCTAATTTCTTGGTTAAGATTATCTCATGAGTCTGCTGATGATAAAACGAACTCTTTGATTTCCGTCCTGGAATTAAAAATCTCAGATTTCATATATAATGAATAGTTTAAATTAAAGTTTATCGGTTTTTTAAAAGTGGATTGGATATCTATCGTTGGGTTTCCTTCCGTAAAGAGAGTATTTTCCCTAGTCTGGATAAAACACGATTGGCCTAGTTGGATTATGTCAATACTGTCTAAAGCGATGTCCTCCCGCTGGCCGCTACAAATAATTGCAGCTTCAATTGCCCTGTTTACCACGAAGAGCCATGTGGTTTGAAGGTGTAGATGTTTCCAGGTGGTGTTGGGTATCCAAAGTTTTTTCATGCTGCAAGTGTTTTTTGGTATCCGTCAATGTAAGTTGTCGATGACACAAGTTTTACTGGCAGCAATCTGACATACTACTCCGTGCTTACACAAGAATGTGAATCTGCTAAGTTCGTTCGCCATAAAATCCGCTGAAACTTCCGGTATTGTATAAGTATCATTGTTTATTCTTTTAGGTATTGGAATTATTTTGACTAAGTCGTATGATGAGAGTTCTGTAATATGCAAGAATCCGCTAACGATTGCGTAAGTTCCGTCAAGTTCTATTTGTATCCGATCAGAAGGCCGTTCTACAATTATTAAGTTCGGCAATCACATTTTTAACTACTTCATGGAGTTGTCCTGGAGTTATAAATTCCAAAAAATTGCACAGCTCAGCTGTTGTGAATTTGACGTAGCGCGATTCCATTTCTCATTCCATTTCCAGCAAGGATTTGCAGCCCAACCCTATTGGCATCAATTTTTTCAAACCAAGTATACATCTTGTTTATCTCTGAGATAACATGGTTTAGTTTGTGTGTGAGTATGTTAAATCTTCCATCTGCTTTCTTGTTCAGTTTATTTAAGGACGTTGTTGTCGATATCATTAAGACCTTTTGCTGTTGAATTTCTTGTTTCAATAAGCCTTGGTTGTGGTCTAAATTGTCTATGTTTGCGTAGACGTCGTCGTTGACTCCAAAAATGATTTCCAACAGCTTTCCAAAAAATCCTCTCCTTGAACGTTTGTTATTTTGATCGATCATTGTTCCAAGTATTTCCAGTTCACATCCTAACGATGCCCCTTTCTCTTTGAGATGATGGAGAAAAGTGTGGCAATGGGTTTCCTCCCGAAATTCCATTGATATGCTACATGATCGTTCCATTCTTTTTATGATGTCGTTTATGTTTCTATATTCATCCGCTATATTAAAGTTAGATATAACTTCCACCCTTAAAGTTCCTCGACTAAGTTTTACCTTTCCTGCTTTTTCTACATATAAGCCTGGTTGTGAGTGTTTGATAGTGTATTGGAAATTAGTTTTAGTCACGCAGTGTATTGTCATAGTAGTTAAAGTAAAAGCGAACAAATCTTTGAATAAATTTTATCTTTTCTTTTGGTCTGTGATCAATAATTCTGAGGTGTGTTACTCCTCTTTGAGGTTATGTCACCCCTTTATATTGCTTCGTTAGTTTTCGTATCGTTTTTAACAGGAAGTCTTTTGCAGGTAACATTTCCTTTCGTTCTTAAGGTTACTACCCGTTTAATACCATCGTCACCTGCGTGCACTTGTATTATTCTTGCTAAAGGCCATCTAGTTGGAGGGTAATTCTCGTCTTTAACCAGTACCAGATCTCCTACGTTAAAGGAATGGGTACTACTATGCCATTTCATTCGCTGCTGTAATTTAGATAAATATTCGGTTTGTCATTTCTTCCAGAAATGCTGCGTCATTTTCAGAATAAGGTTCCATCTTGTTAATCTATGTGTTTCTATTTGTTTGTTTGTTTGTTTGGTTCTGGTGGAGTAACCAAACCTTGGCCAACCAGAAAATGTGCAGGTGTTAATATTTCTATATCTGGGTCATCTGTTACTCGACAAAGAGGTCAAGAATTTAAGCAGGCCTCTATTTCCGTCAGCAGAGTGCTTATTTCTTCAAATGTAAGTGTAGTTTCTCTTATTATTCGTTTTAAGAGATATTTAATCGACTTAACACCAGCTTCCCACAGTCCTCCAAAGTGAGGAGCTGCCGCTAGAATGAAATGCCAAAAAACTCCCTCAAAGGGAGAACATAGAGCTGCAGTTGAAATTTCGTTTACTGCTTTTCATAAGTCAATGTCTAAAATTCTTTTCGCGCCCACTAATGTGGTTCCGTTGTCACTGTACAAGTCGGATGGAAACCTTCTTTTTGAAGAAAATCTTCTGAATGCTGCTAAAAATGCTTCCTTCGTCAAATCAGATACCAATTCTATATGAATTGTTTTTGTACAAAAGCAGACAAAGATTGCAATACATACCAGATGGAGTGAAAAGTGACATCCTTGACCGCCAGAATGCGCTGCCACAGCAAAAAAGTTATGGTGCCTTGAAGTCCGTTCTTATTTAGACATGCCAAATTTCAGTGCAATACTGTCTTTAGTTTTGTTTTGACAGCTGTTTGTTGTTGACGTGTTAGGCATCATGTTGAGTATGGACAAAAACGATTTTCGTTCTCTCATAAAACATTATTTTTTGAGAGGCAAAGCGAAGGAAACAAAGGAAAAGTTGCATAAATATCATGGGACTAATGCTCCGTCAGATTACACCGTCAAATATTGGTTTCGAGAGTTTCGTGGTGGCCGCAACTCCACTACCGATCAAGTCCGCAGCGGCAGGCCCTCCGATGCGGTTACAGAAGACAATGCCAAAAAAATACATGAAATGGTGTTGGCTAACCGGAAAGTGAAGGTGCGCGAGCTAGCCGATACCACAAAGATTAGTACTGAACGCATACGCAATATTCTACATACGAAAAAGTTATCTTGCCGCTGGGTGCCGCCAATGCTCACTCCTGACCAAAAACACGAACGCGAGAGCACTTCGATAGAGTGTTTGGACTTGCTGATGCGGAATCGGGCGGACTTTTGGCATCGATTGGTAACTGGATTTGAATCCCTCGGATTATTATCTCTTCTCAAACCTCAAAGGATGGTTCATCAATAAAAACTTCAGCTCACGCGAGGAAATCATCTACGCCACGGAGGAGTATTTTGCAGACTTTCCGGAAAATAACTTTGGACGGGGACTATATTGAATAATATAAAAAAAAACATTTAAAAAAAAAAAATTTTAATTCCCAAGGCGGTCACTTTTCACTCCATCAAGTATATCCCTAGTACGATTTGTACCCTCTGCATTTTGTTGTTCTTATCTGTATTGGACCCGTATAATTAATTCCTGCGTGGGTAAACGAGTTATTGGGTCGTACTCGTGAAGCAGGTAGATCGGCCATGATTTGATTAAAAGTTTTGGGTTTGAATCGGCAACATTTAACGCAGTCTCTGATTACATTTTTGAGGACCAGTGTACACCTAGGGTTTTGGCTGTCTTTTCTTTATTTATTTCAATCGTTTTTGTGTCGTTATAAACTGCATTTAAATGTCTTAATATCTCAGGGTGGTTTCCATTCCATTTTCTTAAATTAAATCCTCCTCTTTTTAGTACTTCAATGAGTTGCTCCTGCATTATTTTGGCTTTTACCAATGAATTTGAGCCTGACATTACGTCATCTACATAAAAGTCTCTTTTAATTATTTCTGATTCATCATGGGCAAATTTCTGTAACGTAACGGCCAGATAAGGAGCAGATCTAGTGCCGTATGTTACAGTTGTTAATTTAAATTCCTACAGTTTTTGATTTGGAGACCGTCGCCATAGTATTCTTTGAAAGTCCTGATCATCCTCAGTAACACATATCTGTCGATACATTTTTTCTATATCCGCCGTGTAAACATATCTATGAATTTACCAGCGAAGCAAAATCTTTTGAAGATTCTGTTGTAATTTTTTTCCGTTTAGCATTAATTCGTTTAAGCTTAACCCACTACTTGTCTTCACCGATGCGTTAAACACCACGCGTAATTTCTTAATTGAACTTTCTTCTCTTATAACTGCCTGGTGTGGCAACGTAATATACACGTTTTTCGTATTCTTGATTTCCTCTCCATTTAGAGGCTTCATATGACCAAGATCTAGATATTCTTGCATAAAGTTATTATAGTTTTGCCGTAAAGTATTATTCCTTGATAGTTTCTTTTCAGTTCAACGCGCCATCGCTCTTATTTTAGATTCTCCTAGTTTAAACTTTTTATCGATGGAATTTTCACACCATAAGTTCCATTTTTACTTCGAACAGTATTCAATTCGTAAATATCTTCACATTTTTTATGTTCAATTGTCATTTATACATCTTGGGCCAATTCTTCTGTCTCCCAAAACCATTTTAGTTCTTCGTCTATGTCTTTAAGTGTTATCAATGACAAAATGTTTTTGTTTGTGGTTTTAGTTCTTAGTTCTGTTTTTCCGAATAAAATCCACCCAAATTGTATGTTTTGAGCCAGTATGCCTTCCTTTGTTTTATTTACTCCTTCTAAAATTATTTCCGCAAATGTGTTAGTTCCAATTAAAAGACCTATTGGACCTGGTATATTAAACGTTGGATCCGCTAAAATGTAGTTTTTGTTACCGATTTTTAAGAATTCTTCAGGCTGAGTGTTCGTTAGTGTTGTAAGGACTAGTGCCTCGCAGTGTAATTTGTACTTGGAAGTGTATCTTGAAGTTAATTCAAGCATTACTTTGCTCTTGCAGGATCCAGCTTTGCAGTTAGCCGGGATGGCATAGGAATCGTTATGTCTGCCTTGTATTTAGAGCAGCCTAACAATTGCACTGCACATTCTGTTATAAACGTGGTTTGAGATCCAGGATCTACTAAGGCTCTTAAAAACTCAAATGTGTTATGAATAGTTCTGACTTTTACAATTGCAGTTGCAAGTAATGTGCATCCTACTGAACGTTGACGTGTAGGTTTGATTTCCTCTGAATTTTTGGATACTCATATATGGGTCGATATATTTTAAGAGTCCTTTGTTTCGTTCTGTTTGCTAGGTTTTGGAAAATGTAGCAAGGAATGATGTTGTCGTTCACATAAACCGCATTTTGAAGTACTATAGCACTATAGTTTCATGATTAAAACAATTTTTGCATATCTTATTTTGCTTGATATAAGAGAGCCTTTCGGAAACACTCTTTCCTCTAAATTGAGCACATGTATATGTATATACTATGTTGACCCTTACAATATCTGCAAGTTCTCAGGTTTGTATGGTGATTTTTAACCTGTTTTTTTTCAGCTGGTTTATTTTGCACTGGTTTTTCTAGCCCTTGACTTCCGGGTTGTCTTTAAGTTTCCAGAGACTGAAATCTGCCTTCTAAAAACATCAACACATCTCTTATTTCACGCGGATCTTTAAGTGATTGTTCGTATAGCTTATGCGTCTCTCTGTCCATCTTTTGAATTAATAAATAAGCTATCAGTCGTCCACTGACCACGGTAGTGTATGGATCTGTTTCGGCTTTCCTTGGTGAATTACGAGAAAATAAATTATAATTACGAGTCAAAAAGTAAATTTTGGTAGTTGGAGTGGCGTTGTGCGACAGTGCGCGAAAAAAAATTGTGCTGTATCGGGTGGTGCGGGTTCGATCCCTGCCCGTGGTGGAAGAACATTTTCCTTTTTGTTTTGTTTTTTAATTGAAAGTTAAAAATAAAATTGGTGATAGTGACACGAAAAAAATTAAACACGTGATGAGTGGCAAAGACCGTCCCGTTATCCCCATTGTGGGATTAGCGGACGGCACAACAAGTGCTATTATATCTGGCCACCCAAAAGCAGTGACCAGTGAAGCAGCAATTAAAAGGAGAAAGAAACTAAGTCAGCAGACTTAGCAAAACGCCCCTCTCTGTGCACTTCTACTGAAATGCTGCTAAGTAGTGAATTGGGGGGGGCGTCAACGGCTGCGGCAGCAGTAGCAGCACAACAACAAAAACGTCATTTGTCGGATGACGAGTCTTCATATGCCTCTGAAAAAGGGGGACATTATAAACGGGGCAATAACAGCTTTGCCTCGTTAGCAGCTTCGGAGTCGGAAGACGAAGAGGATGAAATAAATGCCATTAGTAGCAGCATCTTGCTACTACAAAAAAAGGTGCTTGCTATTAGGGCTAAGCAAATCGCCCGAAGAGAAAGGGAGCAGGAAGCTAAGGCAAGCTCACAGCAACAACAACTGCATGAAAAAAATGTGGCGGCACAATCAGAAAAAGTGCAGAAAAAACATAAAACCCAGCAGCAAAAGCAGCAGCAAAAACATAATAAAAAACAGCAGCATCAACAAAACCAACAACAGAAACAGCAGCAGAAAACAAAAAAAGAAAAGGTACCTCCCATCAACACCTACAACATGGAAGTCCAGGACACCAAGGACTTGTGTAAGTCGGCCATTGGTAAGAACTTTGGCATTAAAAGATTAGGGTTAGACAGGCATGTCATCCACTGTAATTCAGTGGAGGGCTACAAAAAAATTCAAAATCTGTTGAAGGAAACGACGACGGAGTATTTCACGTACACACCGAAAGGTGATAAATTTAAAACAGTTCTATTGAAAGGACTGGAACCGTCCACTGATCCCGAGGAGCTCTTAAAACTGCTTCAAGAGAAAGAGTGTGAAGGTCTCAAGTTTGTGGGGGTTAAGCCTTTTACCACTCCAAGAGCAAAAAGGGAGAAGCGGAAACTACCGTTCTTCCTAGTACAGCTTACTCCCACTAGCAAACTGGATAGTCTAAGGAGTATCAAGGTCCTAGACTATCAGGTTGTTCACTGGGAGAAATTAAAAAGGAGGGATAACATTATACAATGTGTTCGTTGCCAAAGGTTCGGCCACGCCGCAGCGAACTGCCAAATGCAGCCTCGATGCGTTAAGTGTGGAAAGAATCACAATTCACAGGAATGTGCTTTGGGTCAAGACAAAGAGTCAGACAAAAGCCAACTCTTATGTGCTTTATGCAACAATTCGGGACACACCGCTAATTATCGGGGTTGTCCCAAGTTCCAAGATATTAAGAAAGTAAATATGGCCCGTCAGCAGAAAGCGGAGGTAAAACGTCCATCTGCTCAGTTTCAAACTCCAGCCGTCACTCCCCGAATTACCTTCGCCCAAATGGCGGCAGGTGGGGGTAGAATGGTACAAAAATCCGTGGTTGCTTCCTTGGCCCCAGCGCCAAGAGCGCCGGAAGCTGCACCTGACATGCTAGCTATCTTGCTCTCTATTCAAGGGCAGATGGGTCAGCTTCAGCGTCAAGTACAGGAACAAGCTAAGCGGGTGGATCAAATCTGTACGCTGCTGCCGGGTCTAATGCACCTCATATCGTAATGGGTACGCATATGGTGGAGCAAACCCTGAAGGTCCTTGCAGTGAATGTCAATTCACTGATTAGGATCGAGCGAAGGGCCGCGCTGTTTAAGTTGCTGGAAGACCAAGTTCCTGATGTGCTTTTCGCTAGCGAAACTAAGCTAACCGATAAGCACAATCTGGAACACAGTAAATATAATATTAGAAGAAGAAACCGACCCAACTCCACACAAGGAGGTGGCGTCGCGATATTTATTAGAGATCAATTTAAATTTAGAAGAAAATACAAGGGTGTTTTGCGTGGGTTCCAAGTGTTGGAGGCGTGTGTCGTGCGCATCCCTCTCCGTGGCGGAAAGTGGTTGTACATGGTCTCTGTCTACGCGCCTGATGCTTCTCAATCCACGCTATTTATCTCAGAGCTCGATAAACTCTTTCGACTCCTTAGACTGGAATCGGAGGAGAATTACTATATAATCGGCGGGGACTTCAATGCCAAACATAAAGATTGGGGAAATCATATACCAAATACTAGAGGGAACCTACTACTCAATTGGTGGGTTCAGCACAGTGTCATGTACAGACTCGGTTTGAAAGCCACGGACAATCCGTCGTTTCCTAGATCCGGCTCCTATTTGGACCTATTGTTGTACGACGTACGGATAAAACTGACTGGGAGTAATTTACAAACGCTAAACTGTCTGCATACTTTCGTGTACGATAGTGACCATTGCGGTTTTAGTACCGAAATAACAGTTCCTAACGAAATTGCGGAACTGGAGGAGTTTGTTCCTAGGCATTCTTACAATTACAGTAAGACTCGCTGGACTCACTTTTCTAGAACGCTGACTAGAGCACTTTCCTCGAATTTTCTCTACCCACCGTCCAATAGGAATCTGTCTAACGAGGAGCTGGACAGATACCTGAAACAATGGACATTACAATACCTCGGTATGAACACACGCCCAACGAAGACTTATTTCGCAATGCTACCATTGACGCACTACACCGACACAAAAGTAGACTGTTGTCAAGACTAAAAACCTTGTACAGGCAGTTTACTGGCAGACAAAACGTAGAGATTAGGACACTGAAGTCATCAATTAAAAACCTCCAAATATTGATAAGAGAGAATTACAGAGCAGCTGTAAGCTTGTACTGGAACAACAGAATTCGCGCTGTAAATTTTCACAGCCCGAGTATGTTCCCCCAAATAAACAAAATATTTCGGAGAAAAAATCAATACGACCATCAGTGTCTTAAAATTCCTCGAACGATAGACAACGAACGAATACTGACTACGGCAGGCATAGATCCAAGTGAAGCCGCAGATGATGATAATTTCTTTGTGATCGAGGATCCTCAGGAGAAGGTTGAGGTCATAGGATCGACTTTTCAGGAAGTGTTTAAATCCAATGTAAACCCAGTCCAGTGACGAGAATATGGCAAATAATGTCATCGCCAATGAAGGGGACCTACCCCCGTTCATTTCAAAGGATGAACTCCATGAGATCTTCGACACAATAAGAAGCAAAAAATCAGCGGGAATTGATAGAATACCGAACATTGTGCTTCGACATCTCCCTCTAGAAGCGGTGGACATTTACACCACCTTGTTTAACAATGTAATGAATAATGCGTATTATCCAGCGCATTGGAAAATTGCGGTGATTTATCCCATCCCTAAAAGGGGAAAAGATACATCCAATCCGGCGAATCTCCGATCGATAAGTCTCCTTCCGAATATCAGTAAGGTGTTCGAAAAGGTAATCAATAGAGTCCTGACTAAGTGGGTTGAGGACAAAAATATAGTTCCGGATAATCAATTCGGTTTTAAGTCGGGGCATGATGTCATACATGCCGCGTCTAAACTGGTGTCAGATATCCAATGGAATAAAAGCAAGAACCAGTGCACTGGAGCCTGTCTGGTTGACCTGGAAAAGGCCTTCGACACCGTATGGTTAGAAGGACTTTTCTATAAGCTGACCAGACTGGTCATCAGTAAGCCACTTTTGTATATTCTTCATAATATGCTTAACCACAGACAGTTCATCGTGAAAAATGGCGATGCAACTTCTGCTGGAACATTTCAAATTAAAAACGGTCTGCAACAAGGTGCGGTTAACTCGCCGATCTTAATCAACATTTACACAAGTGATTTGATAGGTTCACTTCCCCATAGCATAGCGTACGCAGACGATCTGATAGCGTACAGATCAGGTCCAAAAGTCGAAGTCATTAATATGCTTTTGCAACGTGACTTCGAACAAATAAGGCGGTTTTGCGATGACTGGAAGTTGAAAATCAACTTTCAGAAGTCGGAAACCATTCTGTTTAGGACGCCGTTGTCTGGTGCCTCTAGGGACACCAGAAAAAATTGGCGAAAATTCTCGATCATTGGACAACACGGCCAGCCACTTGCTTGTCGAAATGTAGTTAGATACCTTGGGATCTGGCTAAACCAATATCTATATTTTAACAAGAATGTAGATGCTGCTCTGGCTAGAGCCAAAGGTGCTTTTGCCCTTACAAAGAGACTGTTTTATAGCAGCCAACTCGATGCGAGGGTGAAAGTTATCTGCTACATGGCCCTCATCCGGCCCATGCTGGTATATGGGTGTCCTGTGTGGTTTAATGTGAGAGCAAGCTTAATGGAAAAGATTAGGGTGTTTGAGAGGGCTTGCCTTAGGGTCTGCCTTCGCCTTTACAGAACGCCAGAATCGGAGTACATAAAATTCTATCCCAATGAGGTCCTTTACAACAGGGCGAATCTGAATATAGTGGACAACTTCGCTATTAAGTTGACTCGAAGGCATATTGCAAGAGCAATGACCTCGTCCAATAACCTGATATCTGGGGCTTACTACCCCAACTACTTATATCATGAGAGTGTGCGCTTGAAGGGCTTCATCCCCCCTGAAGCGTTTCTCTATCTTGACATGAAAGGGCTTATACAGGATAACTTTGCGGTGCCGCTAATCTTCCACGTAGCTCGTGCAGTGGGTGAGGGGCGACGCAACTACAACAAAGACGTCGCACACG
Source organism: Volucella zonaria (assembly GCA_963966105.1). Classification (NCBI taxonomy): domain Eukaryota; kingdom Metazoa; phylum Arthropoda; class Insecta; order Diptera; family Syrphidae; genus Volucella; species Volucella zonaria. The sequence goes on along the minus strand of OZ014530.1, from coordinate 127,792,871 downwards.
GCAGTATCGAACGTCTCAGGTTTAGTAGGGCGGTTTCAAGCCGCGACAAAAAAGATGTTTTTTTGCAGCATCAAAATATTTGGTGGTTGAGTGAAGAAGATCTGATTGCTGCGTCGTTTCCTCCAAGTCCGAGTTAGCCTAGTCAAAAGGCAAAGTGGGCCATTTTGTTTTTATTTTTATTTTTATTTATTTTTTCTTTATTTTTCCTTTTGGAATGGCCGACTTATATAGGTTAGGGTAGTTTTAAGTGTTTAAAGTTAGCAACCTTGGGTTAGCTAATGATCAGATTAGCAACTTTAAGTTTGCTAACAATTAGGCTAGGTTAGATTGTATAGTTAGGCTAAGTAATTTAAGGTTAAAATATAAGTTTTATATAAATACAAAAAAATTGTTCGTTAACTAAGTTTTTTCTAAATACTTATTTCCTTAGTTTAAATAGATGTATAAGAATAATAATTATTATTTGTAATGACGTCGAAAGACACAAAACAATAATATAGTTTAGCTTAGAGTGCCCGTTTGGAGGGCCATTAAGTTAGTATAAGTTCGTTAAGTTATTCAAAGCTAATATTTAAGCATTTTTTCTGTTAGCATGTAAGTATAGTAAATGTAAGAAGTATAAAATAAAATGCATTAAAAAAAATAAAAAAATAAAAAAATAAATAAGCTATCAATGGACCCCAGGACTCGGTTTCAACTCCCAAATTGTTAATAGCATGCATACTTTTTTGTGTTATGTCATGCAGTTGTTTTATCAATTACACATGTTTGGTTGATTCAAGATATGCCGAAAATAGTACCTTTTTATTATTATATCTGCTGTTTAATATTTTCCATGCTGCATCATAGTTGTTATCAGATCAAAGTAAGATGTTGAATTAGATTTGCAGCCTCACCCTTTATTGAGATTTTAAGATTGCATTTTTTCCACTTTTTCCAGTTTATTATTATCATGGATAATCTTTTCGTAAATTTCTCTAAAAGCTATCCAGTTCTTATATTCCCCGTCAAATGTTGGAATATTTATTCGCGGCAGTTTAACATCATAACTTTTGTTGCGATCATATTCGTTTTTGTTAGTTGCTTTTCTTTCAATGCTGTGCAACTTTATCGTGAAATTGCAGTATTCTTCTTCCAGCAATTCGTACTTTTTGCCGATAACGTACGTGTCATCTTCGCTAGCGTGCAATATGATTTTTTCATGCAAGTGGGATATTTTCTTCCACATATCTGTGGCTTCATTTATCTTAAACTGACAGTAACTAAGCGATTTTTCCCTTCGTTTATAGTCCCACATTCTCTTTCAATGTATTTCCTTAGTATGGACATTCTTATGCCCTGCTTCTTAATACGTACATAGTAATTGTTCGTTTGAACAAAACTCTACTTCTGTATTGAGGTTGAAATCTTGCTTGCTAGTTAGCTTATCTTCTTGATTTTCTTCAATTGTATATTTCCCAATTATTCTAATACGATTCTCTATATCGTTCATCATTTTGTGTACAACCGCCTGATCCTGTTGCTTGAAATTATTTGTACAATAATTATGGTCTGGAAATGTTTCTTTCAAGTCATGGATTTTTACGTCATTATCCAGAAACTTTTTCCAATTTTCCTGCAGTGTCTCTTTTCTCGTTATTAAATATTTGATTGTCTTCCTAGATTCCCCATTTTTCTTAAAATTAACATACCGAGTTTGGATCAACTTACCGAGTTTTCAAGCTGAATTCTCGATTATCCATTTTAAAATATCACCTTGAGTTTAATTAGTTTAAAGATTTTTCACAACACTATTCCAGTTAAAGTCCACTAAACAGCTCAAAGTTCGGCTAGGGTTCGCAGTTAAAGTCCACTAAACAGTTCAAAGTTCGGCTAGGGTTCGCAGTGAAAGTCCACTAAACAGTTCAAAGTTCGAGCATAGATAAAAAGACATGGGCAGAAAACGAAGTAAATGATTCACCGTTTGATAGAGTCGCGATTAAAATAATTGTTTATTTTATTTTATTATTATTATTATTTTTTTCACTTCTTCACTATAGAGCCGTTAGTTTTACTTTAATTTCTCTCGAAGGACCAATGGTCAAAGCACAGAAAAAGGCACTTGATTTCACGGTTGTAAAATAGACAACTTGAACTAACGAGAGTAGAGTTGGAGCATTCCTTAAATACTATCATTTGTCTAATACTAGAACAACAAATGTAATAATAGAATAGATGATAAAATCTCACGATATATATTTGTTTTACTTATACTGTATGTACGTAGTACAAATAAAAAGAAAAGGAATAAAAAAATGATAACTTGAATGTTTAAAAACTTTATTTCAGTCGCACCACGTCTCTTTTGCTGGACCTTTTTAACAAAAGTGTTTTAAATTATTTGACTTTACCAATTTAAATTCAATTTTATAGTTCTATCAACAATGACAGGGGGCCATTTACCATCATTGCCAAAAACTCAAGAATTATTAATATGGCAAATTCTTACGTTAATGTTATGTTCTATTACGTTATTGTTATACATATAAAATAAAACTTAATTGTTAACATTTAAATCATTATTATGTATAAATATATATTGACATGTTGAACATTCTCCCCACCGTGAACTTTGTTTGCAATGTACATCCCATCTTCTTGAACACTTCCTATGGTTTCGATCGCATGTTGTGGCTGCACTGACAAGTGATTGATGGCTGCTATGCTGTCTTCACACTGTTGTTGTTTACATACTTTGCTTTCGTGCTTGTGACGTGGTGTGCTATTGTGAAGTGTTGATAAAACTTAGATTTCTTAATTTGTGATTTGAAAGGTACAAAGTGGATTTTGTTTTTGATTATTGTGAGAAAAAAAATTAAAGTGCATTGTTACGTAAGAAAACGAGCGAGTCGCGGTTCTTGTTGTAGATACATAAGATCATATTATCGCGCCGGTGATCTCTGATGTATATAACTGATTGTGTATATGTGTAATCAGCTACCAGTGTTGTTCTACAGGGATTGCATTTTGTTGCATGCTAGAACATCTCGTGTTTGTTTTGGTTCATTATGATATTCATGATGGCCGTCGTTTTGTTTATGTGAAAGTCATAATGGTAGAAGTTCTATGGACTTAATTTAATGCTATGTGAGTATGTAGATGTGACTTTTTTTTTTGGATAAATTCATTTAATTTATGGCAATGTAGATACGGGAAATTTAACTGGAATTTTAATTTAAAAGAAATTGAAATTAATTGTGGTTTTGAAATGTATTGAGATGTACTCGGTGTGTTTTCATATTTTCTGTTTGGGAGATTTTGCTGCCGGCTTGTTTTCAATTTCCGTCGAGATATGATGTTGTTGATGTTTTCGTTTACCGTCGGTAAGATGATGTTAACTTGTTGACGTGGTACTGGGTAAGGGGCAGACTTTGGAGATTGGACGTTTTAGCTCCCTTGTCGGTGTTTTTAAAGTAACTACCCGTGTTAAATTGTCTGCTCCGGAGTGCTTACAGATGATCCGTGCTAGTTTCCATTTCGCTGGTGGTAAACGATCATCTTTCAGAAGCACTAAGTCTCCCACATTCGGTTCGTTCTGCACCTGAAAACATTTTGGTCTTTGCTGCAACCGTGATAGATACTCGGTGCTCCATTGATGCCAAAACGTTTGATACAGTTTCTGGATCCTCTGCCATCGATCTAAATACTTTACGTTCTTATCCGTCAAGTCGGGTTGAGGAACCAGATTAAGCGGTTGCCCTATTAAAAAATGTGCAGGTGTTAAGATTGAAAAATCGTCGATATTTTCCGAAATTGGACACAGCGGTCTTGAATTTAAACAAGCTTCGACTTGTGTTAATAATGTGCTAAGCTCTTTGTATGTTAACAGCTCCGATCCCATTATTAGTTTCAGGTGATATTTCATCGACTTTACACCAGCCTCCCATAGTCCTCCAAAGTGTGGAGATGCTGGTGGGATGAAATGCCATTTTGTACCTTCCATCGCCAAAGACTGTGCTATTTCCTTGTAATTCATTTGTGCCTCTTGCAAGGCTTTTTGCAGTTCCCGATTGGCTCCAACGAAGTTTGTTCCATTGTCGCTATACAAATTGGAGCAAATACCTCTTCGAGCTGTGAATCTTCTGTAGGCCGCCTTGAATGCTTGCGTGGTTATGTCACTGACCAGTTCCACGTAAATGGCCTTGGTGGCTAGGCAAACAAAGATCGCTACATAGGCTTTGAACTGCTTCGCTCCTCTTAATTTCCAAGATTTCACGTCCATCGGGCCAGCATAGTCAACTCCGGTGTTTGTAAAGGGATGAGATATTGTAACCCTGGGGGTGGGCAAATTTCCCATTTGCTGATTTGTGGTCTTGGCTCTGTACCTAAAACATATAACACAATTGTGAATAAAATGTTTTACGGAATTTTTCATTTTTAAAATCCAAAATCGATGCCGAAGGTACGTTATCATTTGTGGTAATCCGCCGTGTAGGGTCTTCTCGTGAGCGTCTCGAATTACCAGTTTAGTAAAATTACCTTTTGGATCCAAAATTATTGGATGTTTCTGGTCAAAAGTTAAGCTAGAGTTGTGAAGACGACCACCTACACGCAGTATTCCCTCGGAATCCAGGAATGGATGCAGTGAATTTAGTCCCTTTGCCTTCTCTCCTGCTCTCAGCTTCGCGATTTCATTGTAAAATGATTCTGCTTGTGATGTCCTGATTGCTACGAGAGATGCTGTTTTGACTTCTTCCGGAGAAATGATAGTCTTAATCCTCGCTTCAGGTAGTTTTCGTAAATTGGCTATAAATCTAGTGCAAAATGCGATTGTCTTTAATAATTTAAATAGATTTGAGTGTTTATTTATTAAAATGTGGATATTGTTTTCCATCTTAGTCACGTTGTGAACCCTTATGGTACGTTGTTCCATATCGGTCTCCAAAACTGAAGGCTGTTGTGGACAACAAAAGTCCCACTCCTGTTGGAGAAAGTCTGGGCCCTTCCACCAAAGATGGTTGCTTTCCAATGCCGATGGTAAAACACCTCGCGAAGCCAAATCGGCTGGGTTCATCTTTGTTGGTATGTGTCTCCACATGACACCTTTCGACAGTCTTTGGATTTCCGACACACGATTGCTGACAAATGTGGCCGATTTTGTGGGTGGTGCAGTAATCCACGCCAATGTAATTGTGGAATCTGTCCAAGCAAATCGTTTGACATTTGTGAGTTTTAAAGTTTTTGTTGCGAATTCCATTAGCGTAGCTAAAATGACAGCACCGCAAAGGTAGGGTGATTGTCTTCAATGGAGCTACTTTTGTTTTGTACATCAACAACGAAACTTTGGTGTTCTCTTCTTGGTCCAATACCCGAATGTATATGACTGCCCCATACGCTCGTTGAGATGCGTCAGAAAACCCGTGTATTTCCACGTCTTTCATCGAACTGTGTAGATGAACCTTCACCTTCTCTATAAAACTTAATTCGTGACGAAAAATGAGCCATTCGCGCTTGAGTTCTGGTGATACTGGCTTATCCCAGTCCGAACCATCACGCCACAGCTCCTGCATAATCATTTTTGCCTTGACTACGCACGGCGAGATCCATCCTAAGGCGTCAAATAACTTGGCTATCGTAGATAGAATTGTCCTCTTTGAGTCGTCGCATGGCTGACTTGATGTATGTCGGAAGAAAAAGACGTCCTCTTTAGGAAACCATTGTATGCCCAAGGCTTTAACAGGCTCGGATGTGCCAAAAGGGGCTGAGAATTCAGCTTCACGTTGATCCACTGGTGTATGTTGAATAATCTCCTCACTGTTACTGGTCCACTTCCGTAGGTTTAAGCCCGCTGAACTAAGTAGATCTGTAACTTCTTTTATTTTACTAACAGCTTCGTCTATGGAATCAGCCCCTGAAATGAGATCGTCAACATACATTTCCTGTCTTACCATATCAGCAGCTATCGGATACTTGGTTTCTTCCTCTGATGCCAGTTTCATTAGTGTCCGTATGGCCAGCCATGGCGCCGATGTCGTACCAAATGTAACCGTTTTTAAGCGGTATGCTTTTATTCTCTCTGTTGGAGAATCACGCCAGAAAATAAGCTGATAATAAGAGTCATTACGTGTAATTCTTATTTGTCGATACATTTTTTCTACATCAGCTGTAAATTTAAATTTGTTTGTTCTCCATTTCGTGATTATCGCCAATATGTCATTTAAAATTTTTGGTCCAGCTAAAAGATGGTCGTTGAGGGATGTACCATCCAGTGTTTTGGCAGTTGCGTCGAACACGACTCGCAATTTTGTAGTCGCGCTAGCCTCCTTGTAAACTGCATGATGTGGTACAAAATAGTGGTAAGGAGTTTTAAGGACGGGGTCAGTTAAGAGATCGACCTCTTCCATATGTCCTAGCTTCAAATATTCTCTTACACACTTTGCGCAATCAGCAAATAAAGTTGGGTTGAGATGTAGTAAATATCTTCAGCTCTTTGCGGGCTTTGAAAAGGTGCTTCTTCGATCTCCCAAAATTTTTGAAGGTGAGTACTGAGAGATGAATTGCTAATATTCACGAAACTTCAAACTTGTCCTGGATGTCTCATTGGAGTTTTACCCATAAGTATCCAGCCTAGTTGGGTCTCAAAGGCAGTTGGTGAATCAAAATCCTCGCCACGGACTATTCCAGGTAACATTAGATCACTATATATATCGCTTCCTATTAAAAGATCTATCCTTGCAGGTTTTTTGTACCAGGGGTCAGCAAGACATAACCCTCTTAGATGTTTCCAATCGCGGATGTTAAGTTCGAAGGCCGGAAGAAGGCCCGTGAGGGTTTTAAAAATTAATGCACGCGCGTTTATCTCGAATATCGAGTGCATTGAGCCGATGGATGTATCAACGAAGCTATGACAAGCTCCACTCTGGACCCTTCCCAACCCTGCGACCTCAACAAATGTTCGCGATCTTCGTAACTGAAGTAACTGCGCAGCTGACTCTGTGATGAACGTTGATTCTGACCCTGGATCAAGTAAAGCGCGCAACTTATAGATCTGACCGATAGAAGATCTTACCTTTACAATTGCGGTAGCTAGTAATACCTGTGACCTGTTAGCGTTATGTAGATGGTAAATGTTTGAAGTGTTATTTAAGTTTTGGTTATTAATATTATAGGGTTCAGTATAAGGATTTAGAGTTTGGTTTATATTTGTTTGTATAGTGCTACATTCTGGGTGTTGTATTACAGATTGTGGTGGCTGAGATGCGATACTTGCGTTATAATTTTGGACAGTAGAATTTGGTTGAAATGGTCGATTGGGATAATCCCTATGGGGATCCTTATATTGTTGTAGAGTTTGACTCACATGGCTATTGGTATTTATGTGTAGGAGCGTATCGTAATCGACACCTTAATTGACTAAAGCATTGCTGCGTTCTGTGATTATACGCGAGACAATTCAGGCAGACTCCTATCTTGATTGCCGATGATTTGCGTATTTCAGGATCCCATCGCAAGAATCGTTTGCAGGATCGCACTACATGTGCACCCTCATTACAATTTTTTTAGGAAACCTGTTTGTTTGGATGTTCCTGCACATGGAAATTATTAAATTTCTTGGAGTTGCCATGTTTAACACTATCGATAGGATCGATTACCTCTAAGGTACGAAACCGTGCTTCAAGGAATTCTGAAAATTCTTGGAAGGAAGGTAAACCTTTGCGTATTCCTAATTTTTCCTCCCATAACCGTTTTGTTTTTTCAGGCAACTTTTGAAAAATTATATAGATTAGAATGTCGTTCCAGTGTTGTACTGGTAGACCTAGATTTGTCAACGAATGACGACATTCGATCGTAGGGTCGAGCAAGGTCTTTAAGTCTTTGCCAGATTCCCGTTGTAAGACTGGCTGCGAAAAAAGAAGATTGAACTGCGTCTTGACCAGTATCCTTTTGTGGTCGTAGCGTGATTTTAAAATTGACCACGCTTGGTCATAATTCCCATTATCAATGGCTAAATGTGACAAAAGGGGCTCAGCTTCCCCCGAAATAGAAGATTTAAGATAATGGAGCTTCTGAATCTCCGACAGACTGTTATTGTTATCAATCAGCGAGGTGAACAGATCATAGAAAGATCTCCACTGTTCATACTTCCCGGTGAATTGAGGTATGTTTATTTTTGGAAGCCTTAAACTTTCTTGCTTAATAAATAGTTTGTCTTCACTCACCCCAGACTCTGAACCAGGTGCCATCACTGGTGTAATCGCGTATTTGTCCAACGCATCCATCAGCACGGTTCTGTATTCCAAGTAAGTTTCCTGGATGCTGTCGAAAGCCTCAGATGCTTCCTCCAACGATGGCCCTTCCAACGAAGTAATCGATTTCGTGTTTAAATCCTTCGCTGTATCAAAGTTGTCTTCTAAAATTTTGATCCTTCCAGATATATAATTTTTGGTACGTTGACTTGGACTACGCTTGTTGAAATTAGTAGCATCTCTCGTCAATTGCGCAAGAACGCCTCGTAAGTGTTTCTCAATTTCAGCCATATTCCAGACCCCAGACAACCAACAAAATTCGAGGAAAGAAAAAAATTTCCAATTAAGGCAACAGGTAGATCTATTTTTTTTTTTTTTCACTTACAAAATTTTCTTTTTGTTCTTATAGAACGCCGTTGGCAAATAGCAGACGAATGACCCGTTGGGCTGGTCCGTTGCAGAACGTCTTTGATGGATAGCAGTTTATGTCCTGTTTGGAAACTTCCGTTTGCTGCAGTAACCGCTTCCGTTACAAATTACCGAAACCGACCCGTTTTAACCTCGCGACGCGAAACCGTTTGGCACTTTACCCTGATTGTAAAAAAACTCACTGTCCAAAGTTAATATTTTAATTTAACAGATTGTCTGTTATTTTCACTAAATGAAATTGTTAAAAAAGAACTTTTTATTTCCACACACTTTTTGTTAAGTTTTAAGTAAAAAAAAATGTTACTAGATTGCCTGTTCAAAAGGCTCAGAAGGACCAATGTTTTAGTTGTACTGTATGTACGTAGTACAAATAAAAAGAAAAGGAATAAAAAAATGATAACTTGAATGTTTAAAAACTTTATTTCAGTCGCACCACGTCTCTTTTGCTGGACCTTTTTAACAAAAGTGTTTTAAATTATTTGACTTTACCAATTTAAATTCAATTTTATAGTTCTATCAACAATGCCCCCAGTCATTTACCATCATTGCCAACTACTCAAGAATTAATAATATGGCAAATTCTTACGTTAATGTTATGTTCTATTACGTTATTGTTATACATATAAAATAAAACTGAATTGTTAACATTTAAATCATTATTATGTATAAATATATATTGACATGTTGAACAATATTGTATATGTATTTATGAATATATGTATGTATGTTTAGTTAAAATATAATATTATGCATTGGGTTAATACATGTAAGTATTTATAACTAGAGTGTCTTTCGTTAGGGATCGGAATTTTGTTTAACAATAAAACTTACATCCACATGCACCCAAAGCTACACCCTGAGTGACTCGAACTGCAACCAATTTCAGACTGGTATAATTTCCAAACCGTTCATGACAGTGAGCTCAAATTTTGATACATGACAGACAATTTTATTATTTACAAGCCTTTTAAACGATTTGCGTCTCAGTTGTGTTGAAAAATTTTTATCCGCGATGGAATTCAAACGTGATAGTGTGATTGCTTTATATTTGGCTGGAAAACTACAAGTAGCTATCATTAGAGCCCTCCAGCACCTCAACGTGAATAAATCACTTGTGTCTCGGACCATAGCTCGTTACCGTGATACTGGCAACGTTGCAAAACGCCATGGAGGTGGTCATAAAAAAACAGCAACATCGGCAGAAATGGTTCGGAAAGTGAAGGCTGGAATTCCGCGTCGAAGTGGAAGAAAAATGGCTCGTGAGCTCAACATATCGTTGGAACGGATGCAACACATACTGCAAAATGAGCTTCGGCTCAAACCATTGAAGTTCCAAAAAGCACACGATCTTACACCGCAACAGAAAAAAGTTAGAGTCGAAAGAGCGAAAGGGTTGCTACGCTTGCACGAAAGTGGTGAGTTGCCGAATTTGGTTTTTTCCGATGAGTCGCCATTTGTTATCGAGCAATATGTCAACAACCAAAATGACCGAGTTTACTTGCCAGAGAGGTCCTTCGAAAATGTACACCTTCGGACGGCCACTAGAAAGCAGGCAGCACCGATGGTGATGGTTTGGGCCGCCATAACCGCCGATGGTCGCTCTCCGCTTGTATTTTTGAACCGTGGCGTCAAAATAAATGCGATCGTATACTGTGAAACTATCTTAGAGGCAGTATTGAAGCCTTAGGCATACAATCATTTCGGTCGGAGACCGTGGACATTTCAACAAGACTCGGCACCGTCAACCAAGATTGGTTATAAAACAATGTTTCACACTTCATTTCATCGACACAATGGATTGCAAATTCTCTGGATGCAAATCCGTTGGATTTCTCTGTCTAGGTTATTTTAAAGGCGAAGGTTGGCACTAAAAAATACCAAAGTTTGGACCACCTCGAAAAGCACTTCGCCGGGAATGGGCCAAAATACCGCAGAGCCACTTGCGTGCAGCGTGCGATGCTTTCTTCGGCCGTCTCAAGGCCATTATTCGCGCCAAAGGTGTACATATTGAAAACTACTAAAACATTTTGAAAATTGATGTATTTTCCAACATTTTTTGCTTTGGCACAATAAAATTTTTCAAAAAATAAAAAAAATTATAGCATTTTAAAAAGTTGGAGTTCGAGTCATTCACCCTGTAGTGAAAGTATTGGCCCAGCGGAGTGTTACTCGATGGGTTGTTCGATGAGTTGTTCGATGAGTTGTTCAGTTAGAGATGAAGTTTACAATAAGTTCATCATTGATTAAAGGTTGAAACCTAGCTGTTGATATCCTTATTTGTATACAACACTCAATAGTTGTTGTCACTTGTAATAACAGATTACGATACGATGTATGGTATTTCGATTTGTGTTTTTAAGTTATAAAGGGTGACTAGATGGCAATGTTATATTTCAGCAGCTATCAGATTTACCAATGACATCTAGCTGTCGAAATATTCACTATTCACGAAATATTGTCATTTCATCTTGCTTCGTTTTCCGCTTGCCTAAACTGCGGTCATGGCTTCAGTGTGCAGGCAATTCGTCGCACCGTGGAAAAGTTTGAGCATCAGTACACTCTTAAGCCACCAGTCGGATAGACTTTGGTGCGAAATGAAGAAAACATTGCCACCGTAGCAGCCAATAACGCATAAGACCCAGAAATGTCGATTTGGAACCGATCAGCTGAATTGATCATCGCCAGAGAGTCAACCCGTCTTATTATGCTGTAGGATTTGGACCTATATCAGTATAAGATTGTGCTGGCGCAAGAATTGAAGTAGGACGGCCGTGGACAACGCCGTGAGTTCGCTAATTTTGCGCCAAAAATCCGGATATTGGCCAAAAAATCATCTTCTCGGACGAAGCCCATTTTTGGCTCAGCGGCTATGTCGACAAGTAAATTTGCCATTATTGGAGTGAACACAATCCACAAGTGTTCCGCCAAGGATCAATGCATCCACATAGATTGATTCTTTGGTGCGGTTTATGGCATGGCGGCATCAACGGACCTTATTTCTTTCGAAATGGGGAAGAAGACACCGTTACCGTCAATGGTCTCAGGTATAGAGCGATGTTAAGCGACTTTCTGTCGTCAGTGCTAGACAACGTCGATATATTCGAGCCGTGGTTCTAAGAAGACGCTGCTACATGCCATACAAGCGACGCAACGCTCGAAGTTTTGAAGGAGAAATTTGGCAACTGGGTCATCTCATAGCGAGCGTTCATCAGTTGGCCGCCGCGATCATGCGATTTGACACCACTCGATTTTACTAACAAGCCAACCACTTTAGATGAACTCAAGGCCAACATTCAACACGCTGTTGCCAAAATAGCGCCTCACATATTTTACCAAGTCCACAAAAATTGGACAGACCGCTTGAAGCACTGCCAGCGAAGCCGAGGCGGCCATTTGAATGATGTGCTATTCCATGTATAATGGCATGAACGTAGCTTCAAAATGAAGCCATTCTTATCACCCATTACTTCTCCATGGATGATTTCGGTGTAGATCTCACTGATAGCTAACATATCCACCTTTACTGGAACGTTAAATCTCGCCTTGCAAAATTTAAGGCTAGCGATTCCACTTATTTGTCCATCTGGACCTTAAATCTCTGCTTCAGTGATGAAGGATGTCTCGGGTCCAGTGGCAATCAATGCCCTTAACGTTAGGTTACCTTCGTTGACCAATGCTGTTGACAATAGAATCCGCGAACTGGTAGATTTGTGGTGTACGCGATAATGTTGACGAGTTGAGGGCATATTATTCTCCGCTTGTTGTTGCTTTTGGAGCTGGTTGGGGGTAAATTTTTGACAGTGATGCATGATTGAATCGGTTGATTGGGCTTGTGCATATGTGAACATTTTTTTGTATGTTGTTGGATTTTGGTCGTTTGGCATGAATTGTGAGGCATTAGGCTTAAAGGGAGCAAAACTGGAAGAATGAGATACAATTTTTGCGGAATTCGGTCCAGCAATGACTTGGACCGCTATTTTCAGTTCTAGCAAGACCTGGAGCACTAGGACACTTGCTTTTAAAATGGCTATAGGCTAAGCAACTTACACCCATTTCTAAGAAATTCCCATATTTCCTCATGCATGTTGCCCTTTTGACACATTTTTCAGTTTAGTTGACATTTCGTTTGGCGGGTGTGGAACATTTGTGGCTTATTTTTGTTTGAGGGTTTTGTGATCGATTGTTGCGGGGATTGTTGTTCAACTGCTTCCAATGTTCATTCAGAACTGCAAAAATTCGAAAAATTCTTTAATTTATAACTTCCTAATCTCTCTTCCCATAACTGTTGGGTGGTGTTGGTTAATTTTTGTAGGATCGTTCTAAGTCGGCCTTTCATAGCAACCGTTCCTAGGTGCCCTTAATGTGCTGTGCCTAAAACATTTTTTTCTCATTTTCTCATGAATAACCGTTTTATTTGCCCTTAAAAGTCACAGTTGTCTTTCAACTTCGATACGGAGCGGACGTGTTTAGTGTGATCGTCAATCGATATTAACGTAATTTTCGGTCGCTTGGTTGTTTCGGTCGTGTTTTTCCCTGATTAAATACGAATTAGTGTTAAGTGACTACCGGCTGCACTTTTCAGTGCGGACGAGATTTTTTTGGATATTTTTTCACATTAGTGTGTAATTAGTGTGGTAATTAGTGTGTGATTAGTGTGTTGATTGGTACTTACCAACAAAAAAGAGGAGAAATTCCCACAAAAATGAAAGACGAACTTGTGTTGTGTGCTGCCCGAAAATAAAAAAAAAATGGCTGAGAGGAGTGACTGCTCCCCGGTGGATGCTGCGAAGAAGGGGAAAAGAAAAAAGGCAACCCTGCCTGAACCCCCAACGGAAAGTGAGATGGAGACGGAGGACAATATTAGGAAGTCCATCAAAAAGAAAAAGAGGAAGGAGAAAGATGCAGAACCTGGGGTAAGTGATATTAACATTAATAGTATTATAAAAAGTGGTAGTATAACCGATTTAAGGAAGTTCATCAGCGGGTTGAAAACCCGTATGATAGATATCATGTTCGACCACGGTGGCGCGGATCCCCGGATAGCTAAAAAATTGATTGATATATCCGGGGAGTTTGAAAATATTTTCTGCCTACTAGTGGCAGAGAAGGAAAAAGTTGCGGGATCTCTTGAGACTCTTCAAGCGGTCCTAGACAAGCAGTTGGGAGCTAGAAGCCCGATAGCAAAAGTGCCAGCAGCAACTTCGGCGACTTCGGGGATTTCCCACACTGGCCCTAAGGCTCCTAGTTTTGCGGAGGTGGCATCATCTGTGATGAAGCCCGCCGTTCCGCCTAAACCTTCAAACCCCTCTCTGGTTAAACCAGCTAACGCTCCCCTGGTTAAGCCAGCTAAGCCTGTTGCTCCCACCTGGTCGGTAGTTGTTAAAAGCAAAAAGGCGACCGTCTCCTCCACGGAAGTTGTATCCAGGATAATGGATAAAATCGCCCCCACCCTGGGAGTTAGGGTGAATGCGGTCAGACCGCTCAAGAATGGGGGCGTAGTAATACGCACTCCCTCGGCTGCTGAAAGAGAGCAGATTTTCAGTAGCAAGAAATTCAAGGATATGGACCTTGACGTGGCAGTACCCGAGAAACCGGGCAATAGGGTCGTGGTACATGGCGTACACACAACCATATCGCTGGAAGAATTTATGACGGAGCTACACCGTCTGAACTTCCCAGAGGCTGCTGAAAAAAATAGGCTGAAAGTGGAAACCATGGAAGGTTGCTGAAGGGGCTACAACAAATGTAGTGCTAGAAAGCCCAGCTGCGGCCATAGACGCCTTACGTAGCACGGGCAGATGCTACATTAAGTGGTTTTCGTTCCCGGTAAGGGAATACAAAATAAGAGTGGGATGTTTCCGGTGCTTTGCTCCGGGTCATGGAGTTTCCGACTGTCCTCATAAGGAGGACATTTGCCGTCGTTGCGGCCTTGAAGGCCATAAGGCAGTAAGCTGCAAGGCAGCGAAGCAGTGCAGAAACTGTGCTGCAAGAAGACGGCCACCTCATGGGGTCAACCGATTGCTCCATGCAAGCAGCAGAGTTGGCAAGGTTGGCAGCCAGAAACTAGGACTATGAAGATAGTCCAACAAAATTGTCAGGGCGCTTTTTCGGTAGGGGTTGATTTAGGAGCTCAGATGGTTAGGCAGGGCTGCAGCATTGCCCTGGTTCAGGAGCCCTACACATCCGATGGATGTGTTAGGGGTTTGCCTGCAGGAATGCGGGTCTTTCTTGATACCAGAGGAAATGCTGCGATTATTATAAGGGATGTAAATCTAGTTTGTGTGCCTTTTTCCTCCAGCGAACGAGGTGTTTGCGTAAGCGTGGAAGTCGCTTTTGGCAGGATTTTTCTTGCCAGCGCCTACTGCAAATACAGCGAGGAAATTGACCCATATATTGAGTATATGGATGGTTTGTTTTCGCTTGCGGGCAGTGAACCCCTCATTGTCGGTGTTGACGCCAATGCAACCTCCCCTCTTTGGTTCAGTAAGGAATCCGGACCCTTAACGGGTAACCGGAGCCAGAATCGGGGGAATGTTCTTGGTGAATGGGTCGTTGCGCGCAATGCCCATGTTATCAACGAGCCGAGTGAGGTGTATACCTTTGATGCGGTCAACGGTGGCAAGAGTGACATTGACGTTACTTTTGCCAACGAGGCAGCTTTTAGGGCGTTTAGCTTTAGGTGGCGTATTAGTGTAGGGGTGAGTGATCACAAATGGATTCAGTTTGAGATCGCTCACGCAATAGAAGACAACAATGCAGTTTCAGACAGGAGATGGTGTGTGCGAGGCGCTGATTGGAGTGTTTATGGTGCGCGTATACTTGCGGAGGTTTCCTCCCTGACACCGCAAGTGTACGGCAGCTTAAGCATAGACCAGCAAATCGCACACATTAATGAGTGCGTATGGCGGGTTAACGACGAACTCTTTGAGAGGAGCCGTAGGGCGAATCAAAAAAGGGTAAGTTGGTGGAACCGCTGTCTGATAGAAAAGCGAAGGGTGGTCAGAAGCCTTAGGAAGCGATTCCAAAGGGCTAGGGCGGCTAACGCTGAGAACCTGGCTCAGATGGGCATTGCCTTTCGACAAGCGCTCGCTGAGTACAAGCGGCTCATCGTCAGCACAAAGGAGTCTCACTGGAGAAATTTTGCCTCTAATAATAGAGATGATCCCTGGGGCAAACTATGCAAGATTTGCCGTAGAACTAAAAAGGCTGCCGACATTGAAGGCATACGTGTGGATAATACGGTTTTATCCACATGGAAAGACTGCCTTACTGCATTACTTCCCGAGAGAGGAGCGCTTTGAGGACTCTTCATATGAAGAGCCTCCGATCCCTCCGGAGTTAAGAACTGAAGAAGTCGACTATGGTGTTTCACTTCTTCGCTCCAGGAAATCTCCTGGAGCTGATGGAATGACCGGAGAGATGGTGAGAGCCATCTGGAAGGCCGTCCCAGAATACCTACTCGGACTGTACAGCAAATGCATTGCTTGTAGCTACTTCCCCAAGGATTGGAAGGTGGCAAGGGTGGTTGTGCTCCTGAAGTCCACCGATAAGAATAGGTCGGACCCTAAATCTTATCGGGGCATCAGCCTGCTTCCGGTACTGGGAAAAGTACTGGAAAGGGTTATGGTGGAAAGGGTTTCAGAGAGCATGGCGGAACCAATGTCCCCCTTCCAATTCGGCTTTAGAAGAGGCAAGTGTGTCGAGGATGCATGGTCTTTCCTAAAAGACAGAGTCCTCAGAAGCAGGGCCAGTGTGGTTATAGGCATCTTTATTGATTTCAAAGGTGCCTTTGATAACCTGAACTGGCAGAAAATAGTAACCAGGTTGCAAGAATTGGGCTGTCGAGAAATTGGGCTTTGGGGAAGCTACTTTTCCGACAGAAAAGCGAGTGTGGTAAGTGCACACGACAGCGTCTCAATCAATGTTGAGAGAGGCTGCCCCCAGGGGTCCATCTGTGGTCCTTTTATTTGGAACCTGATGATGGATCCACTCTTGCGGCGATTAAATGAGCTCTGTGGGTGCTGCGCCTACGCAGATGACCTGCTCCTCATCCTCGAAGGCCAGTCTAGGGCCGAAATTGAGGTATTAGGAGAAAGAGCTCTAGCAGTCGTTGCTGAATGGGGAGAGAGCGTTGGGGTAAGTGTGTCGCAGGATAAGACTGTTTCAATGAATCTCAAGGGCAAATTGAATGTAAGACGTCGGGCTCCTGCGATACGTCTGAACGGCGTTGGCATTAGATGTGTGACTGAGGTCACGTATCTGGGCATAATGATGGGTGAGTGTATGAACTTCATGCCTCACCTAGTTCGAACCAGACAACGCATGCTGAGTGCTGTAGGCCAGGTAAGGCGCATTTTGCGATCCGACTGGGGACTCAGCAGGCGTTCTGTTCGTATCATATACGATGGCCTTTTTGTTGCCTGTGCAACATATGGAGCATCGGTATGGTACGACCGAGTTATGACTGTTGATGGTCGAAAGCGGATCCTGGCTTGTCAAAGAGTCGCCTTGCTTGGCTGTTTACCGGTGTGCCACACTGTCTCCACAGAGGCAATGCAGGTCTTGCTGGGAGTGCCACCTCTGGATCTGGAAGTGATACGTCGTGGTATTGCTTTAAAGATCAGAAAAGGTCTCCCTCTAAATGAGCGCGATTGGGTTTCCCCGGAAGAAAAGGATGGCCTATCCCTGAAGCAGCGTAAAACCTTGCTACACGCATGTGTTCTATCTAGATGGCAATCTAGATGGGATGCTAGCGAAAATGGTAGGGTTACTTACGGCTTCCTAAGGGATGTGCTAACCATGAGAATTTTTCCTGAACGGAATTTTAACCTCAGCCTGGGCTTTCTGTTGACCGGGCATGGCTCTCTCAATGCATTCTTGCATAAGAGGGGGCTTAGCGAGGTTGCGAGCTGCTCATGTGGAGCTACCTATGAGGACTGGCTTCATGTCCTATGTGAGTGTCCCAATTACGCTGACATAAAAAACTTGCAGGCTATGGGCATCACCTTTAATGGTGAGACCTACGATGTCAGTGGAATTATCACTGATACCGTACGGTTTGAAAGAACCCGTAGTTTTGCAAAAGATGTATTCAATAGAAGGCGCAGTAGGCAGCTAGCGGGAAGTTTATAGATTTTCAAATTGTTGCAAGGCCGCCAGTCCTGGGCAGTGAGGTGCCCAACTGGAAGTAACCTCAAGGTTGCGAAGCTCGACCGGAAGCTATATTCTGGTACCACGGGAGGTCAGGAGCCCCCGGAACTATGGTTCCGGCCTGACCTAGGAGTTGGCCCCCTTGTGGGAGTATCGTGGTGGCTGTAGGTTTAAACCCAAAATCGCGGGGAGAATGGACCGAATGGATCTTGACATCTCATGGCTTAGCATGTGTGTAGTTTACTACGACCTGTGCTAAACCATGGGATTGCTATGGAACCAATTGGTCTGCTCGATGTGGAGTTGCATTGCAACCGGGTGCCATGACCCACAGAATGGCTGAGGTATTAGATAGGCCTCGACCCTTCACCAAAGGGGAAGTTCGTGCCTTACACACGACTTCGAATCTGGTACTGGTGGTAGTACTTGTACTACCCGAAGGGCGCTTATCAACGCATTATTTTGATATCTTGTGCGAAGACGCACCGTAGGCTTAAGCCCTCACGGCAGGTACCTACGTAAAACACAAGAGACATCTGCCCTTAAAAGTACTTATACTACGAGTATTATAAAAACATAGCTCGTTTTTTCACTTATAAATACCTTTATTTACCTCCCAAATGTCTTGACTGTTCAACAATCTCACGTACATATGCATATGTACATTCGCGACAACACCATGTTCGATGACGGAAGAAAACCTCTCCATATTGTAAGTTTTTTTTTTTTTTTTTGAAACTCTCTTCTAAACCAACTGCGAACCGAATTAAAAGATGCAAAGAAGTGGAAATTTCTAAGGCTAAGGGAAAAAATGTAAACTTAAACTGAAATATACATAAATGTAAATAATATTGGTGCGCAAATAAGTGTCAATAGATGGCTCCAGCAGTAAGTGCTGGTCGATTCTGACATATCCAAAACGTCATGAACCAAGCTTAGACATGTGGTAAACAAACCGTTTTGACACATTAGTGATTTTGTTTTGGCGTCATATACTTTTGGTTGTGTGAAAATGTCCGATTTTGTGCTAAATAATCGTCATTTGAGAGAAGTGTTGATTTTCTTCTTTCATTCGAAGAAAACGGCGGCTGAGGCGCATCGAGAGCTCGAAAAAGTTTACGGAAATTCTTCGAAAACGCTGAATTGGAGACATTACTCGATGAGGATCCGTGCCAAACGCAAGACGAGCTTACTTCAACATTAGGAGTTACCCGCCAAGCCATTTCCAAGCGATTGCATGCGTTGGGAATGATTCAAAAACAAGGAATTTGGGTTCCTTATGATTTGAAGCCAAAGAACGTTGAGCGTCGTTTTTTTGCCGGCAAAAAACGAAGAGATTTTTTTTTAAAAAAAAAAGAACTTAACACTCAAGAGGGTATTACTACTCCTGAAATGCCGGAGCACGTGTTAAGTTTTTCGGAAAATTGGATAAAGAGAGAGAGAAAGACGTTTGGGCTCAGTGGTTATTTCGCTCCATGAGTGGCATCCAATATTTGAAGGGGAGACTAAATTATTAGTATAAATTGACTTGATGTTGCATTTAGGCAACCATTCATCTCACGAGATTTTAGTTGCCTGAAAAAAGTTTTTCGGTCACGACTGGTATTGAACCTCGAACCATCCGATTGGAAAGCCAATACTCTCCCACTTGAGCTGCAACCACCCACCCACGGTCTTCTTCATCGAATCGTGACGGTTGCTGAAAAATGGATTAATTACAGCAGCTCAAAGAAAAGAAAGTCATGTGGACTGCGCGGTCACGTTTCTACGTCGCGTCGTCGGCTGGGCCGAATATTCACGCTGCAAAGATTATGCTTGTATTTGGCAGAGTTGTAAAGTACATGTGTACTGCACGTTGGCCTCACGTTGCCAAACCCGTTAAAACCTACCTGGAAACGCTAATTCCCACCCGCCTTATGTCCCAGATATTGCTCAGTCCGATTAATACTTATTAATATCGATGGCGCGTGGTCTTGCTGACACATTCAAACACAGCTCAAGATTTTCAATACAACGTTTTCCGGATAATGCGTTGAAGACTTTAAAAAGAGTTTTATTGACGTATTTTTAGGGAAAATTGTATGCGTGGGGGAGTCGGAAATGCATCCCTTCCGAGATACAGAGATTTTAAACAAAGCCTTT
Organism: Volucella zonaria; assembly: GCA_963966105.1. Taxonomy (NCBI): domain Eukaryota; kingdom Metazoa; phylum Arthropoda; class Insecta; order Diptera; family Syrphidae; genus Volucella; species Volucella zonaria. The sequence goes on along the minus strand of OZ014530.1, from coordinate 127,772,925 downwards.
CGCAGCCCTGTTTTGACTGCTATTAAAGACACCATCTTTAAAATTTATGCGAGTATGCTATTATATGGGATATCGTTGACCTCGTAAAAAAATGGGGGTTTCTTCCCCCAGGTGGTCCTTTTTCCCCTTTTAGTAGTCATAGAGCGAGTATTTTTTTTTTTGGATTTACATTGCACAATATCAGGTTTACTTTATGATAAAAAAATGCCAAAGCAGTTGTTAACTACAAAGTGGCGCAAAAGTTGTCACCCGGTCTTTGGCTTTAATTTTAAATTTTTTCCCATTAAGTCGAAAAAATTATATCGGCTAAAAGGCCGCCGCCAGAATTGATGACCAACCCGGCCCGATTTGTGGTATTTCCCATCAGTCTTGCCAGAACTTCCGGCGATAGGTTGTGGCATTCTTGACGGATATTCACTTTGAGGGCTTCAAGAGTCTGAGGCTTGTTGACATAGACTCGTGACTTCAAAAAACAGAAGTCTGGAACGTTTAAATCAGGCGTTCTTACAGGCCAGTGCAAATCGCCAAAATGAAAGATTAGGCGACGCCGGAATGCAGCCTTCTGAATTTCGGTTGTGGCTCGTGCAGTATGCGCCGTTGCTCCATCTGTTAGAACCACATGTTCTTCACTCCCAATTCATCCAATTAAGGAGGCCGAAAGCCACTGAGCATGGCTCTGTTGCGCTCGCCGTTCACAGTAGTCTTTTGGCCCGGCGTTTTCGGAAAAATAAGGCCCGATGACGCCTCCAGGGTAAACAGCACACAATGCAGTAATTTTGAGCGGGTGTAATGGCCCTTCGTGGGTTATATGCGGATGTTCGGTGCCGCAGAAGCGATAATGCTTATTCATATATCCACAGAGATGTAAATGAGCCCCGTCGCTCAAGATGATTTTCAATGAATAATTCCACGAAAAAAATCGTAACAATTATTCCGCACGTTCTTTAGGAGTATAGCGATTCATTTCTTGTTGACAAGCACTTTGTATCTCTTTACTTCACAAATGTCAAAGTAGAATTGACATTTGCTGCCATTTGCAAAAATTGTGGCATAGTCCGATAGGGTGATGACTTTGCACCACCTAGTATTTACATTTATAGAGCTGATGTAAAAAAACACCCATTTTTGAGTTTTATAGTTAGAATAAATTGTTCTTGTTCTTGAAAACTACTGCCTTGAGACTTTTTGCTTTACTATATAATAAGTACTAGGTACACATTAATAAGTTAATAAGGCAAAATAATATTTTTCCGAAAAAACGATAACACGTTCAAAATTTTAATATTTTAAACAAACAAAATAACTATTGCTTTTCAATAACTTTGCGCTTATTCGGGGAGAAATAAGCGAATCATTAATTTCTTCCCAAAAAACTACTTTAGTTTCTTTTTATTAATCCATATATAAGTCAAGCTTTAGGCTTGATTTCCAAATCTTCACTAAATCCCGAGAATTGACCATACTATATGACGTCTATAAATTCCATCTAAATCCGAGATTTGTAATAAATCCCACTGAAATCCTTATGCGACTCAAATCAAGAAATCTTTTTTTATATCAGCAAACGTCATTTTCGTGAAAGTAAGAGAGTGAGTGATTGAGAGAACTCAACACACAGACACCCCAGTTAGTTAAACCATTAATAGTCGGCTGTAGTACACAAAGTGATGAAATCATCCCTACATATTCTCAGAAGGTACTATAGATGACATATTAAATTAGTGTAATGCGAATTAAGTGTAATTAGAATTTCAACCATTATTTGTATTTTGCAATTTATTGGAGCAAATAGCATAATTGAAAGCAGAAAAATGGAAGCAGCAATAAACTATTGACTCCGTTGGTCATATTTTTGCCAAGAGCCAATTAAGAAAATTAGGATGTCTCCAAAAACGTGCAAATGGTCATCAGACGATATTGCTAATGCGATCGCAATACATGCAGCTGGCCCCCGAGCTTACCGATTGCTGTTGCGAAAACAATACCCTCTTCCAGCTGTGATAACACTTAAAAAGTGGTGCTCAAAATTAGAGGTATATCCGGGAATAATCCAATTCGTGTTGAATAGGTATTGTGAAAAACATCAACATGGAAGAAGTCGACAAAATTTGTGTACTTTCATTTGACGAACTGAAAGTCAAAGAGAAACGGGAGGATGAAACTCTGGAAGCTGCGAAATACGACCAAGTGGCGATGATGAGGGGATTGATTGGCAATTGGAATGAATCAATTTTCTATTTGGTCTATAACTTAATAATTCGTGAGGTTTGCAAAGAGATGGCGTAACTTGTATTATTACATTGTTATTATTACATTAGAACATGCGTTGGAAAGCTACTATCATTGTGCGTCATTTCAGTATATGTCATTCATTTGTCGAACTTTGTGCCTGAAAAAGTGTTTTTGCGGGGAGTTCTTCTTCATTACTTTAATATGAAGAAAACTGCTGCCGAAAGTCATCGTGTTTTGGTGGAAGTTTATGGTGAACATGCGCTAGCTGAGCGAACGTGCCAAAAGTGGTTTGCACGATTTAAAAGTGGTGATTTTGGCTTGGAAGACGATGAACGTCCTGGGCAGCCAAAAAAGTTTGAAGATGAAGAACTGGAAGCATTACTCTATGAAGATTGTTGCCAAACACAAGAAGAGCTCGCAGAATCTTTGGGTGTCACTCAAGCAGCCATTTCAAAACGTTTAAAAGCAGCTGGATATATTCAAAAGCAAGGGAATTGGGTTCCACATGAACTCAAGCCGAGAGACGTCGAAAGGCGGTTTTGCATGTCCGAAATGCTGCTGGAACGCCACAAAAGGAAGTCATTTTTGCATCGGATTGTTACTGGTGATGAAAAATGGATCCATTACGACAACCCCAAGCACAAAAAATCATATGTGAAACCCGGCCAACCAGCCAAATCAACGGCAAGGCCGAATATCCATGACGCGAAGGTAATGCTCTGTATTTGGTGGGATCAGATGGGTGTGCTGTACTATGAGCTGCTAAAACCGGGTGAAACCATCAATGGACAACGCTACCGAACACAATTAATCCGTTTGAAGAGAGCAGTGGCCGAAAAACGCCCGGAATATTCGACCAGACACGAGGCAATAATTTTCCATCATGACAACGCTCGGCCCCACGTTGCTATTCCGGTTAAGAACTATTTGGAAAACAGTGGATGGGAAGTCTTACCCCACCCGCCTTATAGCCCCGACCTTGCCCCTTCTGACTGCCATTTGTTCCGGTCGATGCAGAACGCCCTCACTGAAATACGGTTCACATCAGAGCAGAATATCAAAAATTGGCTTGATTCATTCTTGGCTGCCAAGCCGGCGCAGTTCTTTTGGGATGGGATCCACAAATTGCCAGAAAGATGGGAAAAAGTCATAGCTTCAGATGGGAAATACTTTGAATAATATTATTGTACATGTTTTTCTTAAATAAACGTTCAAATTTTGAAAAAAAAATTGACGAATTAAGTTATATACCCAATACGATTTTGGCCAACGGATGTCCAAACAAATAATGTTTAGTATTATTTACCAATTAAGTGAATGTGGTTTTAAAGTGTGTGCAATCGTCTGCGATCTCGGGCGAACAAATCAAGGTTTGCTGCGTGAACTTGAAATCACGGTTACAAAATCGTTTTTTCAAAACCCAACCTATGAATCAAAAAATGTGTATGTGTTCGATGATGTGCCTCATCTCATAAAACTCCTCCGGAACAACTTCGTCGATAATGGTGGTTTTATTTTGGACGGGCAAGTCATTTCCAAACGAATCACAGAAGAGCTTATTTCGAAAACTAATGATAAGTATTACATTCAAAATATCACTAACCAATTTATATGTTAAAGGTGCAGAACGTGAAAAGGTGAAACTTGCAACAAAATTATTCTCACACACGGTCTCTCAAGCTATTATGCGGGCTGGTAGTTTAGGGGAACTAAGTTCGGAAGGCTGGCATAAGTGTTCTGTACTTTTTAAACAGTAATTCAAATTTCCTTAAAAATCATGTGTCATCTACATCATCACAATTTCAGGTAAATGATTGGGTCGACTGTCTCAACGTAAAAGTTCCTTACCAGGATAGTCGCGAGCGAGTTGAAGGCGTTGGACTTTCAGAATCGCTCCAATTTGGAATTGTCGATGAGATGACTTCCGTAATGCTTACTATGAGGGTTAAAAGAAAACGGACCATGATGCATGTTTAGCACTCATCGACGGTTTGATTGTTTTTATATTGATTTTCTAATTCATATGTCATGTGTTCACATTCATTTGCTTATTTTGTAAACTTTGAATTTTTCAGTTCACGTTTTTTTAAGGAAGTTATTCTGGAAACAATTTTGTTAATATCGTTTGTACACCCTGTAGACTACTTTGCACGCACTGAGCATTTACATATAATACATAGCATATACATACTATTGTAGATGGAGTGAAAAGTGACCTCCTTGACCGCCAGAATGCGCTGCTACTGCAAAAACGGTTATGGTGCCTTGAAGTCCGTTCATATCTAGGCAGACATATCAAATTTCAGTGCTATACTGTCTTTAGTTTTGTTTTGACAGTTGATTGTTGTTGACGTGTTTGGCATCATGTTGAGTATACACAAAAACGATTTTCGTTCTCCCATAAAACATTATTTTTTGAGAGGCAAATCGGCGAAGGAAACAAAAGAAAAGTTGGATAGATATTATGGGACTAATGCTCCGTCAGATTACACCGTCAAATATTGGTTTCGAGAGTCTCGTGGTGACCGCAACTCCACTACCGATCAAGTCCGCAGTGGCAGGCCCTCCGATGCGGTTTCTGTAACCAATGTCAAAAAAATATATGAAGTGGTGTTGGCTGGCCGTAAAGTGAAGGTGCGCCAGCTAGCAGATACCACAAAGATTAGTACTGAGCGCACACGCCATATTTTGGGCAATATTCTGCATATGAAAAAGTTATCCTGCTGCTGGGTGCAGCGCATGATCAAAAACAAGAACCCGAGAGCACTTCGAAAGAGTGTTTGGACTTGCTGATGCGGAATCGGGCGGACTTTTAGCTTCGATTGATAACTGGATTTGTATCCCTCGGACAATTATCTCTCAAAAGATGTCTCATCAATAAAAATTTCAGCTCACGCGAGGAAATCATCGACGCCACGGAGGAGTATTTTGCAGACCTTCCGGAAAATTATTTTTCGGACGGGATCAAGAAGTTGGAAAATCGCTGGAATAAGTGTATCAAACTAAAAGATGACTATATTGAATAATATAAAAAAAACATTAAAAAAAAAATATTTTTTAATTCCCAAGGACGTCACTTTTCACTCCATCTCGTATAATACATAGATTTTGTTGCCTGTTAGCAGGTGCCTGCATGGTAGTCCATAAAGGTAATCTCCCTCGCAGCATTCGCCTGTCACACGCATTCAAGTGGTTTCCTTGCTGGTTTTCTCATTCGATCGTATGATATACGAGTGTGTAGATTAGATAAATCCGTTACTAATCTCTCTGAGAACATTCGTTAAATTTCTTTTGATAATACATACTATTTACTCATGTGGGCTGTTGAATGCTGCTGGGTTGTTATCTCGTCCACTCAAATTTTGGACACATAGGAGGAAACACCCAAGAGCTAAGTACCAAACAAATAAATATTTATAACATGGTAGCAAACATTTTTTTTCTTTTTTTTGTAACTTGTTGTACAATATTATTTCTTGAGTTTAGGAATAATTAAATCCAAAAGAAATTGATCCTTCGCTCAGAATTTATCAAGATTACTATAATTAAATCATCGTACCATCGAATTTGTGTTTTTTGATTAACTATGAGTGTGAAGGCTAAACTTTCAATTGTAGAGGCATACATTTCACGCTCGAAAATTTTTGTGGCCACGATCGACTCAAATACTACCATTGAACTTCTTTCCAATCGTTTAGATAAATTAGAAGAATCGTGGACTTCATATTGTGCGCTTTATGATGAAAATCTTCCTTCGGTTGATGAAAACACTCACGCGAATTTGATAGCAGACTTCGGGGACTATGAAGAGAAGTATTTTTTCACTCATGCAGCTATGTCGCGAGCAATTAATAGTAGTCAGGCGCCTACGCCCCTCGTCGACCCCAATGACACCGTTCTTGAGAGGCTGGCAATTCAGCAGTCTACATTCCTGGAGAGGTTAAAGGACTCAGGAACTAGGGACGCCTACGTATAGCTACCAACAATTTTTATTACGATATTTTGTTGAAACTACAAAGATTGCCCATCGTTTCGAGATCTCTTTAAAGGCTCCGTGGATAGCAAACCAAATCTTACTGCCACTCAGAAATTTCAATATTTAAGATCCTTTTTGTCTGAGGAGGCGGCTTCGCTTATTAAATATATGAGTTTATCGGATGCAAATTATACCGTAGCATGGGCCCGGTTGGAAGCGCGGTACAAACAGAAACATTTAATTGTGAAATCGTTTGTACAATCTTTCCTTTCGCTTCCGTCTATGAATAGTGGCAATGTGCAGACTCTCCGAAAAATTACCGACGGTGCAAATGAAGTCGTGCGTGGATTAAAAGCACTTAACCAAACTTCTCGCGATCCGTCGTTAATCCAGTTGCTAGTTCGCAAATTAGATCAGGACTCTTGCCAAGCGTGGGCAGAATATTCGTGTTCGAAAGATGATATAAAGATTATTTTTTTTTTTTGAGTTTTCTTGAAGAGAGGTGCCATGCCCTAGAATCGTGTCAACCAAACACTCGTTCGGTCCCTTCTTGTGCAAAAACTTCAACATCACTTCGTTCACATGTTTCCGAAATTAAAGAATCGAAATCAAAATGTCCACATTGCTCAGATTTATATTCGTTGCCTCAGTGTCCGAAGTTCCTTTGTTAGACATTCATTCTCGGCCCCAGTTCGTAAAAACCCATTCGCTTTGCTTTAACTGCCTCCGGGTAGGGCACTCCGCCGACAAATGTCGCTCAACCTATAGATGTCGCGTATGTAAGTCATCACATCATTCGTTAGTTCATTTGGAAGATGTAGCAGCGAAACCATCATCGTCATCCAGTTATTCTCCTTCGTCGTCGTCTGCAGCTCTCTCTTTGCTTTAGACCGACCAATCGCAGTCGTTCGCTTCGCCGGCACAACCTGTGTCTCCACTCGTCAATAACCTGTCGCTGGAACCTGATCATCGCAAACAAACCATTCTTCCCCCTATTTTAGCTATGGTTAAAGATATTCAAGACAATCCTATTGTCTGTCGGGTGCTGTTAGACTCCGGGTCGCAGTCCTCGTTCATTGTGGAGTCGTTCGCAAAACGACTAGGGTATCCACGCACACATGCTCACCTTCCTGTTTGAGGATTGTCATCGTTAGACGCAGGTAATACCAAGGGCCGCGTTTCAATTCAGTTTCCTTCATTAGTTGATTCGACAGTCTTAAGGGTTGACACCTTTGTTCTGGCTAAGCTGACCTCGAATCTTTCTCCTGTGAATATCAATGCGTCTGTATGGGCTCATCTCACTGGATTGCAGCTAGCCGATCCTGGCTTTAATATTTCGTCTCCTATTGATGTGCTTCTCGGTGCTGATAAGCTGTGGTGTATTATCCAAGCAGGGCAGATCAGAGGAGAAGAATGTTCGCCAGTAGCACAAATTACTTCGTTTGGATGGGTAGTTACGGGAGAGTTATTTAGCTACTCTGAATCCGACCCTCATTCGGTTGAATCCTTTCATCTGAAACTTGACATTGATCATTTGGGAGGTTGAGGACGTTGCTCTACCAAATCAAGATTCAGCAGTTGTAGATCCCTTCGAACAGCATTTCCGGGAAACATTCAGTCGTGCTCCTGATGAAAAATATGTCGTGCTATTACCATTCAAAGTATCAAATCCTGTTTTTGGTGATACTCTGGGTAACGCAATCTCTAGATTATATTCTATGGAACGTCGTTTCCGTTCGAATCCAGAGCTTCGTCAAATGTACTCAAATTTTATGTCCAAGTATATTCAACTTGGTCACATGTCGCGCATCACTGTAGATGACAATACGAGGGATCCTGGGAAGCATTTTTATCTACAACAACCAAACTACGGGTCGTGTTCGATGGTTCAGCGAAGAACTCCAAAGGTGTTTCCTTAAACAGTCCATTATTGGTCAGCCCACCAATTCAGCGAGATCTTATTAGGGTTTGCCTGCGTTTTCGACAACATCGCGTAGTATTCACTGCCGATGTCATCAAGATGTTTCGCCAAATTTTGGTGGACGATCAACATGCTGATTTTCAACGCATTGTCTGGCGAGAAAATCCTAATACTGAGCCTCAGCATTTTCGTTTGCTTACGGTAACATATGGGACTGCGTCGGCCCCATTCCTGTCAGTTCGTGTCTTAAAACAGTTAACTGAGGACTACCACATCAAATATCCTGCTGCGTCAAAAGCTCTGCTGGAAGACGTCTTCGTGGACGATGTTATGACAGGGTCGAGTTCTGTAAAGGACTTAATTGAACTCAAGGCAGAATTAGTATCTTTACTATCGGAGGCGAAACTCCAACTTCTCAAAATGGAGCTCGAACTGCCTACCATTCCTCGAAAGTTACCTAAGGATGAGTGTGATTTCTCCATCTTTGACCCTGAAGGCTCAAACTGTTTTATCAAGGTACTTGGGATGTTCTGGGATCACCTTCAGAATGAGTTTTCGTATCGAATCTCAAATCTAACTCCTTCCAAGCCACCGACAAGATGATCATTGCTTTCAGAAGTATCGCGTATTTTCGACCCTCTCGGACTCCTAGCACCATCGGTAATACTATTCAAGGTATTTTTTCAGGAGTTGTGGTCTTCAAACTTAAATCTTGGTTGGGATGATTGCTTGCCTGATCTTCTAGCAACACGGTGGATAAACTATCGTAACGAACTACATCTCTTCGAACAGCTTCGGGTTCCACGATACGCCTTCTCGATACTAGCTGAATTTAAGTTACACGGATTTTCTGACGCCTCTTCGGTAGTCTACGCCGCAGTCGTTTATAGCCGTTGCCGACTTAAGTTAATATTATCGCCGCAGAGACAAAGGTTGCTCTTCTAAGGCCAGTCTCTATCCACCCATTCGAGCTCTGCCGAGCTGTGTTGCTGACCCGGTTGCTTTCGCTCATAACCTCTACGTTGTCTTCGAAACCCTGTAACATCTTTGCTTGGTGCGATTCAGAAATTGTTCTTCATTGGTTGTCGTCACCACCTCACCGCTGGGTCCCATTTGTGACAAACCGTACCCCTACCATCCTTAAAACTATTCCACGCCACTCATGGCAACACGTCGCGTCAGAGCATAATCCTGCATATTATGCCTCAACGGGCCTCACACCTGCGCTTCTTCCTCATCAAGACATCTGGTGGAATGGTCCGTCGTGGTTGTCTCTCCATTCCTCAGAATGGCCGACTTCAAGATTCAACCTAAAAAATCCTCCGGCTGATAATCTTGAAGAAAGGACGTCAAGCTCTCGAGCGTTGACTGTGGTGGTCGAAAATAACCTGTTACAACTCCTTACTGCTAACTTTTCGTCATGGCATCGGATACAGAGAGTAGTTGCACACTGCCTTCGATTCTATTTCAATTTCGAGCTACCGTCCATCCGTCGAAAGTCCTATCTTCAATTCTTCGAAATACATCAAGCAAGGCTGTCAGTTTTAAAAATGATTCAACAACACCTATTCGACGCAGGCATCCAGACGCTTGCTAAAGGTCGTAAGCTCTCGACTCGTTCAAAGCTTAGTAAACTCGCCCCGTTCATCGATAAAGACGGTGTTCTGCGCGTTAGAGGAAGGATAAAGGAGGCTTCGGTTTCATTTAACATCAAACACCCTATTCTGTTGTGTAGTAGTCATCCGCTTTCAACATTAATCATTGCAGATCTACACCAGAAATATCTTCATTCGGGAGTTTCAGAAACGTTTGCATTGGTGAGGTAGCAGTATTGGATATTTGGCGCTCGGAATCTAATAAGGAAGATAAATTTTTCGGTGCAAACCTTGTTTCTTACAATGCAAACAAATCGGCCAGCAGATGATGGGGAACTTGCCGTCATACCGCCTCCAGCCCAGCCGTCCCTTCCTCAACACGGGTGTTGACTACGCTGGACCACTATTCATTAAGTTGTCTCGGATTCGAAAACCTTAATTTCCAAAGCAAATATCGCGTTATTCGTATGCATGTCCACCAAGCCCATGCATCTGGAGTTAGTCAGCGATCTGACCACAGACGCCTTTATTGCTGTATTGCGTCGCTTCATCTCTCGTCGGGGAAAATGCAATAACATATTCTCTGACAATGGAACAAACATCAAGGGAGCTCGTCGAGGTTTAACAGAATTACAAGCTCTGGCATTATCGTCATCACACAATAACTTAGTGTCAGCGGCTCTGGCGGATGAAGGAATAGCGTGGCACTTTTCACCACCGTCTGCCCCCCACTTCGGCGGTTTGTGGGAGGCGAGCGTTAAATCTGTTAAGTCAGACTTACGCCGGGTTATCGGTTCTAATGCTCTAGCTTAACACGGTGTTATGTTAAATTGAAGCTGTAGTCAATTCTCGACGTTTGTGTTCGTTGTCTGATTCAGATACTAATCCACTCACTCCCTCTCACTTGCTTATAGCTGAGCCTTTTTCAGCATTACCCAAGCCTAACTACTTAGAAGTTCCAGCAAATCGGTTACACCATTACCAACAACTTCAATCCATGATCCAAGGATTTTGGAAAAGATGGCACGTCGAATACTTGACGTCTCTCCAAGAAAGACTTAAATGGCAGAAATCTACGCCCAATCTGAAGATAGGAGATCTAGTTGTTCTCAAAGAACCCAATCAACCCCCAACCAAATGGGTCATGGGACGCATAATCGACGGCAGCCCTGGTCGAGATAATTTGGTGAGAGTAGCTACTGTAAAGACAACCACTGGTATATTCACCCGATCCGTGACTAAATTAGCTGTTCTACCAATTTCCTGAACCCGTTCAGGGCGGCCGGGATGTTTAGCACTCATATATCATGTGTTCACATTCATTTGCTTATTTTGTAAACTTTGAATTTTTCTGTTAACGTTTTTTAAGGAAGTTATTCTGGAAAAAATTTTGTTAATATCTTTTCTACACTCTGTAGACTACTTTGCACGCACTGGGTATTTACACATAATACATGTGGGATAGGTAGTCAGACTGACGCGGAGATACCCTACTGAATGTACGACAAACTTATACATAACACACACACAGAACTACGTAGAAGACGCATACAATTCATACCCAAAAGACGACAGAACAGTAAAATCATCCTCCGCCAAACGGACCACACGAAATACAACAAAAAACACAAGAGAACATCCGACTGAACGGTGCATACATAGTACAAGCACACGACAGATAGACCGACGACACCGCGACCAACGAATAAACACACAGATCGAGACAAACAGGCCAGAGTCGACCGTTACCTTTTTAAAAATCCAGCAAGCAAGTAGAGTAGTATTTGAGTCTTATTTGAGCCATTGTGCTGGCCCGTCGCTTTTTATCTTTTCCCTTTAAATAAATATAAAGTATAGCAATAAAAAGTCGATAGTGTTTTCATTGGGATTGAAATCCCACATACATAGCACATACATATAATACATAGATTTTGTTGCCTGTTAGCAGGTGCCTACATGGTAGTCCACAAAGGTAATCTCCCTCGCAGCATTCGCCTGCTACACGCATTCAATCGGTTACTTTGCTGTTTTTTCATTCGATAGTATGATATACCAGTATGTAGATCAGATAAATCCGTTACTAATCTCTCTGAGAACATTCGTTAAATTTTTTTTTGATAATACATACTACATATGTACTCATGTGGGCTGTTGAATCTGGGTTGTTTGCTTTTTATCTCGTCCACTCAAATTTTGGACACACTAAATCAAAATGTTTTAGAGAATTTTTTCGGAACGATTCGGTGCAGAGGTAGCCTATATGATCATCCTAACCATTTGGAATTCATGTATCGACTTCGTTCATAAATACTTAGACCAAATAAAAGAAGTTTATCTATGAATAGTATGTTTTATTCTTTAAGTAACCATATTTTCTTTTAATACAACACGTTCGTATTTACATCTTCCACGGGCAATGTTTTAGTAGATAATACACCCGATTTAGAAGGTACGGGCTATTTATGTAGCACTCTACTGAAGACACTTAACATCGACTTCGTAGCAACTGCAGAGCCGGTAGATGAACTGAAATCTCTACAGTACGATGGACTGGAGCATTTGGCAAGATACATTTGCCACAGGATCAAGAATCCAGATTTAGCTGTTCAAAATACCCAGTAAGAGACATCGTTCAAGTGGACTAATCAGCTGACGGAGGGATATCTCCAAAAACATAAAGACGAAATGATGGTAAATATGGAGAAGATGGAGACAATTTTTAAAATGTTTAACAAATATGATATAGTTTATTGTCGTAACTGTTTAAAACAGTTACTTAATCTCTCAAAGGACACTTGAAAAGTAAAAGAAATTTTCTTCCGTTCACGTACATATGTAACATACACTTTATAATTAAACACCTAAATAATACAATAGACCATAATTTAACAAGCAGAAAAAGAAAAATGATAAAAACAATATTGTAAAATAGTGGAGTTAAGCTAGTCTATTTTGAATTTGTGATATATTTTTGTAAACATATTGGGTATATAACTTAGTTAGTGCGGTTTATTTCAAAATTTGAACGTTTATTTAAGAAAAACATGTACAATAGTATTATTCAAAGTATTGCCCATCTGAAGCTGTGACTTTTTCCCATCTTTCTGGCAATTTGTGGATCAAATCCCAAAAGAACTGCGCCGGCTTGGCAGCCAAGAATAGAATCAATCCAAACCAATAGAATCATGTCTATTTTAACTTATGTTCTAATAAATTACATAATTATGTGCTCAAGAAACTCGTCGTTTTGTGTTATATTTTCTCATACACCCACATATTAGATTTGTTTCCAGATACCCCGACACCAAGTCGCAGATGATTGTTGTTTTAGAATCGCTATTAATCAATATTTATCATTATAAATGAATAAAAGGCTCCATAAAGAATTCGAACTCAACCAATTATTAACGTACAGCTTATCGTCGCTGTTTAAGAAAACCGGAATAACAAAAACCGAATTTTGAGTTAATAATGCCAATCGATTGGAAAAAAATTCTCTATCTTTCTGTAAAATCGGCATAACTGTAACTCTGCAAAATCCCGCCAGATGGATAATGAATCATTCTGTCGTTAACTTCTTTTCTCTGTTGGTTTATGTGCAACGAAGGCGTAACTTATTAGCTGACAGATATTCACAGTGGCTGGACCAGTGTTTTTTGCTGAAAAGTGACATATTTCAAAATTTAGAGAAAAACTGAAAAACTTTTTTTTCTACACTAAAACAAATTGTGCCACTTTTCCTGAAATAACCTAAACTTTTGTTTTCTGCGATGACATTTTAATGATTTATGCCCTTTTTCCCTAAAAAAATTTTCACAATTCTTAGAAAAATAAATTTTGATAATTTTTCTTTTTGAGTTAAGTCGATTTTCCATAAAAAAATTTGGTAGAAACCTATTAATTCTAATTCGGCTTTTGAATTAGACCATTTTAACCTTTCTATGCACTTACAAATCTACCTTAGGCTGTATGATTTTCTACCGTTTACTCATACGATTTACTTATGTATAGTATAATATAGATACATATAGCTAGAGTCATGTCACAGCGTACGCAGCTACTTTTTAAATTAGCAAGAGCCAAGGACAGGGCAAACAAAGAAAATAAAGAAACGACTTGTCCGAAAGGAAATTGGTTTAAGATTATTTGTTGAAATGAGCCCCCAATCGGACAGACTTGCTGGCCTACGGGTATTTTGATTTGTTTTATTTTGTATATAAATGGGTATTTTTTGTTCAATTCAAAGGAATTGGTGCGGCAAATGTTAGTATTTGTGATGCTGCCTATTCGGTACAAGATCCTTCCCGGGGCTCCAAAACGGACACATTGCTAAACGAGGATACGCCTACTGCATCTTGCAGAATTGGAGCATGAGACATCGTCGAGTACATCGGGAGACTTCTCAGCAGACGATTGTGATGCCGATCCCAACTACATTGAGGAAATTTATTAAAGAGCAGCTCAAGCTCTAATGAGGATGTGCTAGCAGATATAACTGCAGATTTTTTGACTTCCAAGAAAAAAAGGCGAATTGCTGATGGAGAAAAAACGTGGCAAAAAGATCAAGAAATTTCGGTAAGTCTAATACCACGAGTTCAAGGTCACAGAAAATTGTTCAGGCAAAACAAATTGGCCCAGCCTGTGGCAAAAAATTTAGACTACGATGTTCCGAAAAAAATTACTGAGGACCACAAAGCATCAATTTTCTCGGATTACTGGGGTCTGGGAGACCTTCAAAGACAGATATGAAACCCTTGACACCAAAATACAGGTACATCCGGGAAGAGCCAAAGCGAGCACCGCGAAAGAAAAATCAGTGTTTCTTTTTTAAAGTTATGGATAAAGAAATTTGGGTTTGTATTGCGTCGCTTCATCTCTCGTCGGGGAAAATGCAATAACATATTCTCTGACAATGGAACAAACATCAAGGGAGCTCGTCGAGGTTTAACAGAATTACAAGCTCTGGCATTATCGTCATCACACAATAACTTAGTGTCAGCGGCTCTGGCGGATGAAGGAATAGCGTGGCACTTTTCACCACCGTCTGCCCCCCACTTCGGCGGTTTGTGGGAGGCGAGCGTTAAATCTGTTAAGTCAGACTTACACCGGGTTATCGGTTCTAATGCTCTAGCTTAACACGGTGTTATGTTAAATTGAAGCTGTAGTCAATTCTCGACGTTTGTGTTCGTTGTCTGATTCAGATACTAATCCACTCACTCCCTCTCACTTGCTTATAGCTGAGCCTTTTTCAGCATTACCCAAGCCTAACTACTTAGAAGTTCCAGCAAATCGGTTACACCATTACCAACAACTTCAATCCATGATCCAAGGATTTTGGAAAAGATGGCACGTCGAATACTTGACGTCTCTCCAAGAAAGACTTAAATGGCAGAAATCTACGCCCAATCTGAAGATAGGAGATCTAGTTGTTCTCAAAGAACCCAATCAACCCCCAACCAAATGGGTCATGGGACGCATAATCGACGGCAGCCCTGGTCGAGATAATTTGGTGAGAGTAGCTACTGTAAAGACAACCACTGGTATATTCACCCGATCCGTGACTAAATTAGCTGTTCTACCAATTTCCTGAACCCGTTCAGGGCGGCCGGGATGTTTAGCACTCATATATCATGTGTTCACATTCATTTGCTTATTTTGTAAACTTTGAATTTTTCTGTTAACGTTTTTTAAGGAAGTTATTCTGGAAAAAATTTTGTTAATATCTTTTCTACACTCTGTAGACTACTTTGCACGCACTGGGTATTTACACATAATACATGTGGGATAGGTAGTCAGACTGACGCGGAGATACCCTACTGAATGTACGACAAACTTATACATAACACACACACAGAACTACGTAGAAGACGCATACAATTCATACCCAAAAGACGACAGAACAGTAAAATCATCCTCCGCCAAACGGACCACACGAAATACAACAAAAAACACAAGAGAACATCCGACTGAACGGTGCATACATAGTACAAGCACACGACAGATAGACCGACGACACCGCGACCAACGAATAAACACACAGATCGAGACAAACAGGCCAGAGTCGACCGTTACCTTTTTAAAAATCCAGCAAGCAAGTAGAGTAGTATTTGAGTCTTATTTGAGCCATTGTGCTGGCCCGTCGCTTTTTATCTTTTCCCTTTAAATAAATATAAAGTATAGCAATAAAAAGTCGATAGTGTTTTCATTGGGATTGAAATCCCACATACATAGCACATACATATAATACATAGATTTTGTTGCCTGTTGGCAGGTGCCTACATGGTAGTCTACAAAGGTAATCTCCCTCGCAGCATTCGCCAGCTACACGCATTCAATCGGTTACTTTGCTGTTTTTTCATTCGATAGTATGATATACCAGTATGTAGATCAGATAAATCCGTTACTAATCTCTCTGAGAACATTCGTTAAATTTTTTTTTGATAATACATACTACATATATACTCATGTGGGCTGTTGAATCTGGGTTGTTTGCTTTTTATCTCGTCCACTCAAATTTTGGACACACTAAATCAAAATGTTTTAGAGAATTTTTTCGGAACGATTCGGTGCAGAGGTAGCCTATATGATCATCCTAACCATTTGGAATTCATGTATCGACTTCGTTCATAAATACTTAGACCAAATAAAAGAAGTTTATCTATGAATAGTATGTTTTATTCTTTAAGTAACCATATTTTCTTTTAATACAACACGTTCGTATTTACATCTTCCACGGGCAATGTTTTAGTAGATAATACACCCGATTTAGAAGGTACGGGCTATTTATGTAGCACTCTACTGAAGACACTTAACATCGACTTCGTAGCAACTGCAGAGCCGGTAGATGAACTGAAATCTCTACAGTACGATGGACTGGAGCATTTGGCAAGATACATTTGCCACAGGATCAAGAATCCAGATTTAGCTGTTTAAAATACCCAGTAAGAGACATCGTTCAAGTGGACTAATCAGCTGACGGAGGGATATCTCCAAAAACATAAAGACGAAATGATGGTAAATATGGAGAAGATGGAGACAATTTTTAACAAATATGATATAGTTTATTGTCGTAACTGTTTAAAACAGTTACTTAATCTCTCAAAGGACACTTGAAAAGTAAAAGAAATTTTCTTCCGTTCACGTACATATGTAACATACACTTTATAATTAAACACCTAAATAATACAATAGACCATAATTTAACAAGCAGAAAAAGAAAAATGATAAAAACAATATTGTAAAATAGTGGAGTTAAGCTAGTCTATTTTGAATTTGTGATATTTTTTTGTAAACATATTGGGTATATAACTTAGTTAGTGCGGTTTATTTCAAAATTTGAACGTTTATTTAAGAAAAACATGTACAATAGTATTATTCAAAGTATTGCCCATCTGAAGCTGTGACTTTTTCCCATCTTTCTGGCAATTTGTGGATCAAATCCCAAAAGAACTGCGCCGGCTTGGCAGCCAAGAATAGAATCAATCCAAACCAATAGAATCATGTCTATTTTAACTTATGTTCTAATAAATTACATAATTATGTGCTCAAGAAACTCGTCGTTTTGTGTTATATTTTCTCATACACCCACATATTAGATTTGTTTCCAGATACCCCGACACCAAGTCGCAGATGATTGTTGTTTTAGAATCGCTATTAATCAATATTTATCATTATAAATGAATAAAAGGCTCCATAAAGAATTCGAACTCAACCAATTATTAACGTACAGCTTATCGTCGCTGTTTAAGAAAACCGGAATAACAAAAACCGAATTTTGAGTTAATAATGCCAATCGATTGGAAAAAAATTCTCTATCTTTCTGTAAAATCGGCATAACTGTAACTCTGCAAAATCCCGCCAGATGGATAATGAATCATTCTGTCGTTAACTTCTTTTCTCTGTTGGTTTATGTGCAACGAAGGCGTAACTTATTAGCTGACAGATATTCACAGTGGCTGGACCAGTGTTTTTTGCTGAAAAGTGACATATTTCAAAATTTAGAGAAAAACTGAAAAACTTTTTTTTCTACACTAAAACAAATTGTGCCACTTTTCCTGAAATAACCTAAACTTTTGTTTTCTGCGATGACATTTTAATGATTTATGCCCTTTTTCCCTAAAAAAATTTTCACAATTCTTAGAAAAATAAATTTTGATAATTTTTCTTTTTGAGTTAAGTCGATTTTCCATAAAAAACTTTGGTAGAAACCTATTAATTCTAATTCGGCTTTTGAATTAGACCATTTTAACCTTTCTATGCACTTACAAATCTACCTTAGGCTGTATGATTTTCTACCGTTTACTCATACGATTTACTTATGTATAGTATAATATAGATACATATAGCTAGAGTCATGTCACAGCGTACGCAGCTACTTTTTAAATTAGCAAGAGCCAAGGACAGGGCAAACAAAGAAAATAAAGAAACGACTTGTCCGAAAGGAAATTGGTTTAAGATTATTTGTTGAAAGGAGCCCCCAATCGGTCAGACTTGCTGGCCTACGGGTATTTTGATTTGTTTTATTTTGTATATAAATGTTAGTATTTGTGATGCTGCCTATTCGGTACAAGATCCTTCCCGGGGCTCCAAAACGGACACATTGCTAAACGAGGATACGCCTGCTGCATCTTGCAGAATTGGAGCATGAGACATCGTCGAGTACATCGGGAGACTTCTCAGCAGACGATTGTGATGCCGATCCCAACTACATTGAGGAAATTTATTAAAGAGCAGCTCAAGCTCTAATGAGGATGTGCTAGCAGATATAACTGCAGATTTTTTGACTTCCAAGAAAAAAAGGCGAATTGCTGATGGAGAAAAAACGTGGCAAAAAGATCAAGAAATTTCGGTAAGTCTAATACCACGAGTTCAAGGTCACAGAAAATTGTTCAGGCAAAACAAATTGGCCCAGCCTGTGGCAAAAAATTTAGACTACGATGTTCCGAAAAAAATTACTGAGGACCACAAAGCATCAATTTTCTCGGATTACTGGGGTCTGGGAGACCTTCAAAGACAGATATGAAACCCTTGACACCAAAATACAGGTACATCCGGGAAGAGCCAAAGCGAGCACCGCGAAAGAAAAATCAGTGTTTCTTTTTTAAAGTTATGGATAAAGAAATTTGGGTTTGCAAATACACTGGCAGTGACGGCGCGTGCAATAAGAAGTGTTGTAGAAAAAAGTGAAACAGGGCTGGGCGGGGGCATGATTGGACATGAAAAATGGGGTAAACATCTGAATCATACGCAGGCAGATGAAGATTTCCAGCACAGTGTGCGAGATCACATTACCAATATACCTAGAATTGAAAGCCATTATTGTCGCCAAAACTCAACCCGTGCATACATTGAAGGTCCCAAAAACCTTGCTGATTTACATCGTGACTACTGTTTATATCGTGAAATTCAAAACCGCCATACGCAACTTACCAACTCTACCGAAAGATCTTCAAAAACGGGTATAATGTTTCATTTTTCCGTCCCGAAAAGGACCAATGCGAGGCTTATGTGGCATTCGACAATGCAGACGCCCAAGGTAAAGAAGTTCTGCGGGAAAAATACAACACTCTTTTACTAGAAAAAGATCTGTCAAGAAAAGAAAAAGATTCAGACAAAAAAACAGTCGCTGATAATATTTTCGTTGGAGTATATGACCTTCAAGCCGTTTTACCATGTCCCAAGGGAGAAGTTTCCGGTTTCTGTGACACGTCTAAGCTCTCGGTGTACGATTTTACTATTTGCAACCTTAAAGACACAAAAAATGATGTGCGATGCTTTGATTGGTTTGAAGGTGATGGACAACGTGGTGTAAATGAAATTGGAACTTATGTTTTGAAAAAAATTGAGGAATTGGAAGAATTATCGGCAGGTGTGGTAAGCCTATTGACGTACAACAAAGCAAAGACTGTGAACTGTTAAGCTTACTTATAAAATAGTTTTAAAACGCTTTCAAAGTTTTAAGAATAAAATCGGAGAGTCTTCCAACTTCGTAATACATTTTTGTAATAATTTTTTTTTTTGAGAATAAATATGATTTTATTGCGTTTTAACTGTTTGTGTTCTTATTTTTCTTTGTCCGGACCAAGATGAACTGAATACAATTCAATAACAAAGTTAACTAAATACCACACTCTTTTTCGGGAAAAGTGACCTAAGTTGGAAGGGGAAGCAAAATCGCTAAAATTTTAATCCCTATTATATATTTTTTCAACTTCTATTTTAGTTTTCATGAGATAAAATATGGAGCCGGCCCAATCAAATGAAGATTTAAAAAAGAAAGATTGATAGTCATTTCAAAAAATTAAAATTGTGAAAATTTCTGAAACTCAGAAACTTTAAATAGCTCTCGTGAAAAATCAAGTCTTCAGTTATGCCGTTTTTCTTAAACAGAGACGATATGTAAACAAAAATTGATCACCCTCGGCAGTCATCTTGATTTTTCGGTATTTACTTTTTTTGACATATGCGCAATATATTACCTTATTATTTATACCGTGAGGTCACACGATTTGGGGCGATCAGTAGAAAACCGGTTTGATTTTTCAATATCTGCAAAGTTTGCCATCTAGATTAGGTCATCTATGCATAAGGGCCGGGAGTTCTATGAACACTAAATCATGACGTTGCCAGACAGATGGCAGAAGTTCATCGAACCAAATGGAAAATATATGATTGGTTTAAGTTTATACTCTGTATTAAAAATGAAAAGATTTTTCCACTTTGAAACCAAAATCAGACTGACGACTGTTATATCTGTGGCCGCAAACCATAACAGCTTAACTCGAGTTATGATGTAATTGAGTTTTTATAGTAATCGTGCTGAGAATATCAATTTTTTCTTTGTCTGTATCGTTATTCAAACTGAAGTTATAAGCAAAAAACCTAACAGCTTAAGTCCCCTTTTTAAAATTATCATTTACCATAACAACTTAATTCAAAGAAAATACAATTCCTTAAAACGGGTGTTTCTTGACCTAAGTTAAGATTTCATTATTCTCCATTTTTTAAAAAAAATTAATCAGGCAATAATAACAGAAGTCAAGTTAAGAAATCTACAATCTGTTCACAACTAAAAACGGTAATTTTGTTCTAGAAAACATTCGAGGCTTTGAGGGAAGCATTGAGGACGAAAATATTTTCAAATATGTTGACATAGGTAAGACAACTATTTAGAATCTGTACACGAAATGACTATTCATTCTTAGCACTTAGGAAAAACTAACGAAAAGGAAACTAATGGTGCAGCAAATTTAAATAAGAGTTATCACACATCAACAGAACAGTGTTCAAATAATGAGAGGTTTATAAATGACCTAGTCCCAAATTTTGAACCGATTATACCTAACGAAACTTTTGATGTTGACTTGCTCCGAAGTAAGACAATTAGAAGTTACACTTAGTTTTAAGTCATCATTAATAGCAACAAAACTTTTACTATTAAAGATAATTTTTAGGCTTATATTAAAATTTTTTGTTATTCAGGTGAACTAAAACAAGCCGAAAACATTGAAAATGATTTTGAATTGGAAGGTAATTTACTTAATAAAACGGAATGGATGAACTCAGATGATTCACTGAAAGATCTAGATTTTAATTTATTTAAGGACTGAAACGAATAAAATTTGGAAACCAAAGTAAAAAAAAAAAAGTATTTTCATAATCCATGTAAATTTTTTTTATTTGCTTTAAAACCCTGTTTTTATTAAATTCATTTACAATTACAAAAAATAAAAAAAATTATTTGGTTTCCATTCTTTCCTCAACTTCTTTCGAATGTCCTTCATAAGGTTATTGACAGTTACATCCGTGATCTTTTTGGACGCTCTTTTCCATTTAGCACTAAAATCTCTTACATCCTTTGCACACTGCTCACTTTTCCTCAATTTAGCTTTGACCAAAGCCCAATACCTTTCAATGGGACGGCACTGTGGAACATTGGGTGGATTCATGTCTTTTGGGACAAAGTCGACATTTTTAGCAACAAGAAAACTCAACGTCGCATGAGCATAGTGAGCTGAAGCTAAATCTGGCCAAAATAATGTTGAACACTCGTGTTTGTTTAAGACAGGAATCAACCGTTTTTTTAGGTACTCGTTAATGTACACTTCTCCGTTAATTATTCCCGTTGTAATAAACGATGAGCTTCTGTGTCCACATTGGCAAATGGCCTGCCAAACGAGATATTTTGACCCGAATTTTTCCATCCCAATCGATGTTGTTGATTGCGGAAAAATCTCAGCTTCAAACGAGTTGTAAAACTGTGCACCTGGAAGAGTAGTAAAGTCGGCTTTGACATAAGTTTCGTCATCCAAAACCAAGCACGCTTTCTTGTTGCCGATCAACTTGTATAGCTTTCGGGCTCGTGTTTTTAAGACTGTTTTTTTTGCTTTTCAGTAATTTTTGGTATTTTTTGTTTTTTTTCGTGTTTTTAAACCGTTACGTTTTTTAGATCTTTGTACCATTGTTTGGTTGGTATTACATTTCCGAGCAACATCTCTGGATGACATAGTCCGGTTTTTTACGATGGTACCCACTATTTTCCTATCCAATTTTGTATCATGTGCTCCACTTTTAGCTCCACTTTTCTGTTTTCGCTTAACTGTCAACGTCTCCAAATATCGTTTAATAACAGAATCTACTGTACTGCGTGCTATGTTTAACTGTTTTTAGATGAAATGGTTTGGACGCGAAGTATTTTCGAGCCATTAATCGATGATCTTTTTACGGCGTTCCTCTTAACTCATATTTTATAAATATTTTAAACCGCAGCGAACTAAAATCAATAACAAACTGAAACTAGAGAATATACAGGCTAATTTGGGTACAATTTTTACGCATTGGAAGTATAGCCCGTATTAAAATTTACAGACTTTATTCGTTTCAGTCCTTAGTAAGCCTAGTAATTCAAATTCTGAAAATGATGATATGATTGCTTTGGGAGTTCAAATTGAAGAAGCATTGACAACGCCAAAATGCAAGAATAAGAAAAAGCTTCGTACTAAACTTCGAAATAGTGGCCAATCATATCAATCAGCCAGTGTAAAGACTTTCAGGCTAGAGCTTGCAAGCCGTTTGATGTTTGTAGAAGTAAATGCAGCGAAAGTGAATCTCTTCCCATGGAGTAGTCGTGTTAGTCAAAGCGGACTAAGCTTAATTTGTTCAAAAACTGATTTTTGCCTTGCCTAACCTCTACCGATCTCTTTTACTAAGATACGGGAGAAAGTGTTTTAAATAAAATTACTAGTTTTATCGCAGTTCTGTGCCAAACTCAAAATTAAATTTTCTTGGTGAATCTAAAACTCACTTAAATATATTTCTCTTGCTAAACGGTTTTAAGTTGACTTCTCACCAACAACAATACTTGTTATACGAGCACATTATGTCGACAAGCTGTAGTGTTAAGAATACCCGATCCAATACACTGAAGGATAAATCAAAGCAGGTGACATGCTCACCGTGTCCATCACCAACTAGTCTTCTGTCTTCGTCTTTAAAAACAATGACGTCAGAATGCTTCTCCAGCCTCTATGCGAAGATCAAAGAGCAGGGTGAGTTACTGAAATCCTTTGAATCAACTTTGAAGGATATTAAACAAAGATTATCCTCTCGAATCGAGTCCTTCTTTAACGACTAAAATGAGAAAATCGCATTGGCCGAAAAAGAACTAGTAGAACGAAAAAACCGCGCTACTGCATTTTACGCCTTTCCGGGTACCATCAGTAACTTGCAAATGCAAGTTCATTCATTAAAAAAGCAACAACAAGAGCAAGCGCAACTGGGCATGTTCAGTTCAGATCAAAAAATGCTTGAAGATTTTTCACACTTGAAGCAACAAATTGAAACAATACGCGCAAAAAACATCGCCACTGTTGCTGTCTTAGTGGGAGTGCCTTTCAGCCCTAATGAAAATCTAAACATTGTATTCAACAAGATATGATCGACATTAAATTGCGAATCACCTTCCTTAAGTCAAATCTTTCGAGTGAAACCAAAGTCTGACTCGGTAATCATAGTATAATTCTTCTCGACCATGTCGTGGTCAATTCTTATCCCGAGATGTTGAATTTTCCCCTGAGCACCGATCTTTTTATTTGCACGAGTGTCTAACACCCAAAAACCGAATTATCATGCGATGTGCAATAAAAAACAAACGAGAAAAATTGATTTTTTCCGCATTCTCGTCAAGAGGAGCTATTGTTGTTAAAACCACCGAAACCAAATTAATAGTCTTGAAAAGCTAAACGAAGTTGGATGGATGGAAGGATGGCAGGATGGAACAAATCAGATGTCAACTAGCGCTAATGTCACTCTCCCCTAAATGAACTCATCAAACCAGTACCCCTCGAAATATTATCTTACAAATTTTTTATTGTTTCCTATTAATAGCATTGACTTATTTTATATTACTGTACTTCCTCTTTCTAATGTTTTATTTTTCTCATTTTTTCTTTTATCTCACGCTCCCATCGTTTGTTTCGATATGCTTAAATGGTGTTTAATAATTTAGCCGGGTCTGGTAATGTGGGTTATGTCGCGAGGCGATCGATAATTAAAATCTTATCTAGCGCAGAAAATGGCCTAAAAGTATGCTACCTAAACGCCCGTAATCTAAGTTTGAATACACTTGACTAGATGAAGTACATTCTCGATGACGCGGAACTAGATCTGATTTGTGTAACTGAGACTTGGTTTGATGTGAATATAGACGATCTGGCAAAAGAGAAGCTTTTCGTGATCCATGGATATAAACTCATATCAAACGATAGAATTACAACTACTAATGGTGGGAGTTGCAATAATACACTACGAGGGTTGACTGAAAAGTTTCCGACAGAACAATGATACAAGTCATTTTTCCTCAAATTTTTTTTTATTTTTCTGCATAGTCTCCTTGCAACTCTACACACTTCTCCCAACGATGCTCCCATCTCTCTAACCCGTCCAAATAGTACTTGGCGTTTTTCTCTGCAAAATAATTGTTCACGAAGGTGATTGCCTCCTCATTTGACGAAAATCTCTGTCCTCCGAGCGCAGTTTTTAGATGAGGGAACAAAGAGAAGTCGCCTGGGGCTAGATCTGGTGAATAAGGCGGATGGTCAAGCAGTTCAAACCGTAATTCATGGATTTTCGCCATGGCAACCGCTGAGGTGTGAGACGGCGCGTTGTCTTGGTGAAACAGGATTTCCTTTTCCTGCAAATGTGGCCGTTTTTCCGCAATTTCTGCCTTCAGCTTGGCAAGTAATGATGCGTAGTATACTCCTGTAATGGTTTTTCCTTTTTGAAGATAATCGATTAAGATAACTCTTTACTATCCCACAAAAAAAATCGCCATCACTTTCCCAGTCGAAAAAATAGTTTTTGCTTGTTTTGAAGCCGGCTCGCCCTTTGCAGTCCATTGTTTTGACTGAATTCTTGTTTCCGCCGTATAATTGTGTATCCAAGTTTCATCAACAGTAATTAATCGGCGCCAAAACTCGGATTTATTGAGCCTAAACTGCGCCAACAGAGCGTTGGAAATGTTCATTCGAACACGTTCTTGGTCTAACGTAAGCAAACGCGGCACCCAACGCGCGGACAGCTTTCTCATGTCTAAATCTTGATTTAATATGTAACAAAGACGTTATTTGAACATTTTCATAACCTCTACTATCTCTCTCAGATTAATTCGGCGGTCGTGTAACACCATTTGGTGAACTTTAGCAATGTTATTGTCAGTGGTTGCAGTTTTTGGACGTCCCGAACGTTCATCATCTCCCAAGCTCTTACGGCCACGTTTAAATTCAGCTGGCCAAAATTTCATTGTGGTAAATGATGGTGCAGAGTCCCCATATACAGAGTCCAAATCATTTTTGATTTGTGTAGGCGTATTGCCTTTCAAAAACAAGAATTTAATAACAGCTCCATACTAAATTTTCTACATATTCACAAAAAACACTCACATCGAGTCACTCAAACGACTGTCAACTAAAAACTGCGCATCCAAAATGACTGAAACTTCGGTTAGTAACTGTCAAATGATGCACAACTAGCATTCACTAGCTTTTATTGACCAGTGCCGCTATCTTTACGTTGCGGTAGGAAACTTTCAGACAACCCTCGCATAGTAAGTCATTAAAATATAAGGTGTTAAAAAAGTCAAAAAAAAGCGTGGTTGAGTATATCATGATGGAAGTAGGCGATGGCTATACAAAGTGCCTCATTGGTGTTTCCTACAACCTTAACTGATGCTACTCCCCAGAACCCTTATTTTCTGCAATCCATGAGTACATCGCAACCTACGAACAGAAAATTATCTGTGGCGATCTAAATGCAGATCTTTTAAAAAGTGACAATAAAACTCGCCAGCTGTTTGATTTTACGGCTGGTTCAGGACTATCTGTAGTGATCTCATTCGCCACCCGAAATTTCACCTAATAACCCTCCAAGCCTTCTTGATGTTCTTATGCTTTCAAATCGATCCAATGCTCTGCTTCTAGACCAATTATCGTAAGCTGGCATGTCTGATCATGACTTAATCTTCTGCACATACAACGTTGAGTTATATCGTCCCCCTTGTCCGACATCAGTAGATGCTGACCACCTACCTTGGCGCAATTGTTATTACACCTCAAATATAAATGACAAAGTAAAATTTCTGCAAACACTAATCTTAGACCTCTTCAATAGACATGCCCCCCTGAAACTGTCGCAATTTGAAATAATAAAAGCCCTTGGTTCACGCACGAAGTCCACCAAGCTATCAAAATACGAAACAAGCTTTATTCTAAATGGAGATCAAGGTCAACTACTCTTAATTGGGAAATTTTTTGTCGTGCGCGTAATTTCTCCACCTCAGTTCCTAGAAAAACAAAGAAAAGATACTTTCTATCTAAATTAAAACCTGAACAAAGCTCAAAAAGACGATGGAATAATTTGCGTTCAATTAGCGTTGGTGAGAAAGTAATAGTTGATAGTATCCCTAATATTGACGACCTTAACAATTTGTTTATTTCCAATGCAATAACCGAACCACGTTTCACTCCAAATTATGACTTTACTACCTGTTTTGGCTTCGATTTTGATGTTGTGTGAGAGCTCGACGTAGTGCATATTGTACGTAACCTTAAATCGAATGCTATAGGAGAAGATGGAATACCTATCCGTTTTGTGAAGGTTATTTTACCTCACATTTTAAGTTGCCTCACGCACATAATTAACTTTTGCATAACTGCTTTCACTTTTCTTGATTGTTGGAAGTTGGCTACAGTCATACCCGTCCCGAAAAAGCCTCAGCCATCTTCGTTAACTGACTTTCGACCTATAAGCATTTTACCATGTTTATCAAAAGTTATCCCACAGTCTGTTATCCCCTTTGCAGTCCAGCTTTCGAGCTAATCATAGCTGTTCTACAGCCATGGTCAAAATTCTCAACGACATAAGGGATAATTTTGATAGGGATTACTTAACCGTGCTATGTTTGCTTGACTTCTCGATGGCTTTTGATAGTGTTAACTATAAGGTACTATGCCAAAAATTTAGATTATGTTTCGGCTTTAGTGAAAGTTCAGTGCGCCTGATTTACAATTAGCTCCACAGCCGTTATCAAAGAGCCGTTCACAACAACGCATCGTCAGAATTCGGCCTCTTAACTGCAGGAGTTCCTCAGGGGTCTATACTTCGACCGATTCTATTATGTCTTTTTGTCAATGATCTACCAAAAGTCTGTTCTAATGCGGATATCCACTTATATGCTGACGATCCACAGATCTATATTTCCCAACTAATTGGACTCGTTGAGGACCTAGTCGTCAGATTAAACGAAGACCTGTCTAAAATTTATGACTGGTCTATCAGTAATGGACTTCATCTCAACCCAATGAAATCACAACTGTTTTTAATATCCAAACACCACTTCGACACGGACGGAATGGCACAAGTTTTCCTGAATGACAAACAATTCAACTTTGTTGACGTGATTACTAATTTGTGTTACAAATTAAATAGATCACTTTCCGCTGTTGACCACATAAATTATGTTATTGGGCGAATCTACGCTGGACTGCGTAAACTCTGGCACTCTTCTAACCTCACGCCCTATAGGCACAAAGCTCAGACTTGTGAAAACTGTTGTTGTCTACTGCAAGCTTGATTCCTTCTCACAACATAAATTACTCGTAGCCTTTAATGATATGATAAGGTATGTCTACGGACTTCCCCGATACAACCACGCCACTTGCTTGTTCCCTCAAACTTTTTTTTATAATTTTGTGATAACCGACACCACTTGACCTATCACCCGTTTCCGCCTTGACGTTGATTTTTGGAATACCCTGTATATTGGTTCCATGATACGCATAGAAGACAAAAAATTTGACAGCTTGGTCAATACAGGCAACCGAAAGTGAAAACGGGAGCACATTATGAAATATACGCTAGAAGTTGACGGAAATATTTTTAATGTTTGTAAAAAATATTTTCTTCAGTGCTTTGACGAAACTGAGAGCTTCGTTAAATGGATCATCCAAAAAAAACTTGGCTTTCCTTCAATTCCATTTAAAAATATGGGAGGAAAACATACTCCTGCCAATAAGTAGGTATAACGCAGATATGGAAGAAGAAGTAAGAAGTCATATTTCTAGGTTTCCTGCATATGAACACCACTACAGTCGAAGGAACACGTACAAAAAATATTTACCGGACAGCCTTAATCTTACATCAATGCACCGAGTATTGTAAATCAGAATACTCGAATCCGGTAAGCTTATCAAAATACTCACAAATTTTCAGAACTATGGGCCTTAAGTTTAAGGCGCCGAAAGTAGACACAAGTTCATTTGGATAAGGCCGAAATGGCATATGAAGCAAAACGCAACGACAAGAGGCAATAAAATCCAACATTTTAAAACTTTAGCCTTTGATCTGCAGCAATGTTTGCCAAAACCATTTTCAAGAAATTCCATAAGTTTCTATAAAAGACAACTCTGGACCTTTAATTTAACGGTTCACGATTTAGAGTCCAATAACGCAAAATGTTTCATGAAACGAAATTTCATCTTGCATCTGCAAGCTATTGAAGATTTCACCTGAAGAGACTAAACACATAACATTCTACAGCGATTCATGTTCTGGGCAAAATGTAATGTTTATTGCATTTGTAACAAACTCCGAAAATATTTATATTATCGATCACAAATTCCTTGAACCAGGATATACACACATTGAATGCGACGGCGACCACGCGCTAATTGAGCGTATGAAAAAAAAAAACGGATGTCCAAATTGAAACGCCTATAGATTCGTTAACAGCGTTGGAAATAAGATAGAAGTACGAGGGCGGGTCAATAAGTCCGTGACTTTTGGATTAAAAATGATTTTTTGATAAAAAAATAATTTTATTTTTCAACGTAGTCTCCCTTGAGCTCTATACACTTTGTCCAACGCTTCTCCAATTTTTTTATCCCTTCCAAAAAAAATGATTTGTCGAGGTCCTCAAAATAGGCCTTTGTTTGCGAGATGACTTCATCATTGGAGTCAAATCTTTTTCCACCAAGCCATTTCTTCAGGTTTGGGAACAAGAAGTAGTCGCTCGGAGCCAAATCTGGAGAATAGGGTGGATGAGGGAGCAATTCATAGCCCAATTCATGGATTTTTGCCATGGCAACTGCACATGTGTGCACCCTTGCATTGTCTTGGTGGAAAAGAACTTTTTTCTTGGCCAAATGAGGTGGTTTTTTTTTCAAATCGTCATTGAATCGGTCCAATAAGTTGGCATAATATTCCCCATTGATTGTTCTTCCCTTTTGAAGGTAGTCAATGTGGATTATCCCGCGTGCATCCCAAAAAACAGTCGCCATAACTTTATTGGCTGACAAACCCACCTTGGCCTTCTTTGGCGCCGATTCACCCTTAGAAACCCACTGTTTTGACTGTTGTTTGTTCTCTGGTGTGTTGTGATGGATCCATGTTTCGTCCACGGTTACAAAACGGCGCAAAAACTCCTCCATATTGTGATTAAACAACGCCAAACCTTGCTGTGAAGTTGTTACACGATTGCGTTTGTGGTCGACTGTGAGCAAACGCAGCACCCATCTTGCGGAAAGCTTTCTCATGCCCAAGTGATCATTCAAAATTGAAACCACTGAGCCATGCGAGATCCCTACGGCTTCCACAATCTCTCGCACTTTCAATCTTCGGTCGGCCAACACCATATCGTGAATTTTTTCGATTGTTTCGGGTGTAGAGACCTCAACTGGGCGTCCAGGACGTTCGGCATCTTCAGTGCTTGTACGGCCACAACGAAATTCAGTAAACCACTTTTTTACCGTTGAAATCGATGGTGCAGAGTCCCCATAGTATTTATCAAGCTTAGCCTTGGTCTCGGTAATGGTTTTTTTTCGCAAGAAATAATGCTTAATAAGCACACGAAATTCACTTTTTTCCATTTTCTCCTCAAATTAGTGAGTAGTCTGATAAAAATAGCTGTCAAACACAAACTAACTGACGCAGCAAGTTTAAATTTTGACAGGAGTCAACTGACAGATGCCTGTTGACAGGAGCAGTGTTGCTGTTTCAGTAAAGAGGTCAGAAATTCAAAAAGTCACGGACTTATTGAAATGAACAACGACGATTTTTATGATTTTGCAATATTTTCTAAATCTAAATTTTCATGGAAACGAGTTGATGAAGATGGCAACAAATTTACTTGGAACTCAGTTCGGTGGCTTCGCTATTCCAAAAGATGGAATCAAGTATCCTACGAAAATTCTTTGGACGGAGATGAGGTTTTTAAAATTGTAGGAGCTTCTATAAATCTGAACAACATTTTAATCGTAACGAAAGTACCAAGTATTTCCCGAGAGAAAAAAAAAGATCTCATGGACTTGAAACAGTTCATTAGTCCGGAATTTTTCTTTATATGACAATATTGCATCCAATCTGGACCCATCCCGATTTAACAGACCCCGACAACTCGGAAGTTAACAAAATAATGTATCAATGTACAGTACATATTTAAAACGTACATATGCAAGCCAAAAATTTGAATTACTAAAATATCTTTATTACAAAATTGTCCTTTGTTTGTATACACTTTCGCGACCAAGGAAAAATAGATTTGAAAAATTAATTTAAGTAAAATACTCGTAAAGTTCCTGGTTTATTGGTAAGGAAAAAGAACTTAAGTCAACATAGGGAATTTTGTCTCACAATCGCACACAGGGATTAACGACCTAAATCAACAAAAATTTTAATCGTTCTTTATTAATATACCATCCATAACAGCCTAACTCGACCTAAGCTTTTAATTTTTTTAAAGTTCAATAAGCTTTAACAGCTTAAGTGTTTTTTTTAATTACTCTTAATTGAAATATAAATTTATATACTTTTAAGACACGGGAAAGGTGTATTCTTTCTTCATTTTTGCATTCCAAAAATTTAAAAATTAATAATTTCTGATTCCTAGATATGGAATTTAAAACTGCTCCCTTGAAAAATCGACTTAAGCGGTTATGGCTTGTGCATAGATAAACTAGTTAATGTCAAACTCTGCTAATACTTTTGCAAACCCTTAACTTTTGCACAGACGCACTGTAAGTGAATTCCAACACTTCTGCATCTCTTTAACTTTGTTAAAATTTGCTAGAAGGAGAGCAATTTACAAGTAAAATTGCTAGAATGAGAGCGATTTGCACGAATGTGTATAATGAAGACGACATTTTTTTGATTAAAATGGGCGTGGTTTGTATAAAATGAGAGAGAAATTGCCATTGATGCCAATCTACACGTATTCACAGACAGGATCACACGGATAGGGGCGATCAGTAGAAAACCGGTTTTGATCTTCCAATATCTGGAAAGTTTGATATCTAGGTATAGTTAGTCTATGGGCTTGAGGCCACTGATATATTAACAGCAAACAAATCGGCTGGAAATACCATATAACCTGCACCCCGTAAATAATTTCCTTTTAATGCATATAGCTTTTTATGGCGAGTTTATAAAATTTGGTAGGGTAGGTTGATTGAAAACATTCCAGATTTTTTCTGTTCGAAAAACCGCTTTCCACTAATTCCAGACTTGACTTTTTATTGGGTGGATTTAATGTCTAAAGTCGTTCTAGGAAGTCCCGAAAATCTGGAAAACATTATATCTATAAATCATGATTTATAATTTGAAGTCTGCTTGAGTACAACCATACCATTTATAAAAAATGTTTTCCATCGGTAATATTGGGATAAATAGAGTATGGTTGGGTTAGTGCGGTGGGACAAAATTAGCTAATTCAAATAAATATATTGATTATGAACATTTTGGGAAAAATAGTATTCATCCTAAGTGAAATGCAATTTTTAGGAACTATAATTTGTCAATTGAAATAAAGATTTAAGACGAGACGAAAGTATGCTATATTTTAACGACCACTGGTCTCGAAAATATTGGTTTTTAAATCTAATTACAGTAACAAACAAGCAAAACAAATTTTCAGGCGAAGGATAAATAAGTTTCAATGATTTTGGTAAGTAATTGGGTTTGATGGACATCAAAAATATTCATTGTTTTGTTAGAAATATGCCAAGTGCTTGTTTAACAACTGTCACAATAATATTGTAAATAAACGAGTGAATTGTACCTACTTCAAACAATTCCGTTTATTTCAATGAACACATAGATAAGATTTAAATTTATTTTCAAAATCATAGATTTTAATTCAAATACAAAATTTATTTAACTCAATGGGAGAAATATGTACAAAATTGCATCAACAATTTTTGTAAAACTCAAAATGCATTTCTTGGATATTCATTATATTTTTGAGGTAATTGACATGATTTTAGAGTCCATGGGTGTGTTTTTTTTTACGAATTACGGTTAATTAAGCAACACTAAGAAGCAATCAAATATTTTAATAAATCCCAAGAAATATTGAAAATGAATTTATAATTTTAGGATTTGGCTCTACTTTCCATAATGGAAATTCTCAAAAATACTCAATATTGATTATCTCCATGTAAAACGTACGAAATTTTTGAGAAAACTATTTTTATAAATTACATTAATTAAAATTCATAATCCTACAAGATTTTTAAGGTATACATACATACACATATAGCAATAATATTGCAATTGTACTAATATTTTCACTTAAAATAATAACATGATAGTTGAAAACATTGTTATGAAAAATTACAATGCAACAAATAATCTTAAAACAAAAGGCAAGTAAAAGCAATGCTTTATAAAAGGCCTTATTAAAGATTGTTTCATACGATAATATAAACGGTATTTTTTAAAAGCTATAGATTTTTTTTTATTTCAAAACAATAATTAGGTTTGAATCAAATAATGTTAGTTACTTTTCATGACATGTTGTGAACGCGGCCTCAGGCAATTGACTTTCTTTATTAAATGTGCTCCCTAAACAAATATGTTTGCGTTGCGCGTGCGTAGATAGCAAATTGGAATCAAATTGCTTTCGGAAATAGACGCACTATCCGTTTTTCATATTTTTTTTCCCTTGAAAAATCGATTTGCGTTTTTTTAGATGGTTCTTATATTTAAAATCTCAAACGGGTATTCCTCCTGCTTAGAATATATGTTATGTACGTACAGTGCAAAACAAAAGCAACAAATTTAGCTCTCACATATAAGTGGAAATTTTTTTTTCCTAATGATCTTTCCAAAAAAAATTAAAATGTAGATTTATTTAATGATGAAAGAGAAACATGGTAATGTATTTTCGAAAAGAATAGCAACTCTTATATAAGAAAATCATAACAAAAACCTGTATATCTAGTATATTATGTCAGTGTGCAAAACTAAACCAACAAATCTAATACTTTTTATAAGAGCCCTTATTTTTTTTATTAAATTCATTACATCTGCGTGGCATCGAAGATATTAAATTTTAAATTGTAGTTTGGGGTATATTTGCCATTTAATTTTTATTGCTTGATTATCTCTCTTATTCATGAAATGTTTTCCAGCAACCCGTCGGTTTAGTATCCCGAAGAGGTTTTCAATGGAATTCACGTCCAGTGATTGTGTGGGCCAATCAAGAACTTGCACTTGTTACTGAAACACCAATTGAAGTGGCATATTCCATTCAGCATGGGACATCATTTTCATCTCCGTAATATTTTTATACTTAAAACGATCCACTGTCCTTTCACTCTGGTGAAAAGATCTAACACTATTGGCTGAGAAGCATGTCCATACCATCGCACTACCACCTCCATGCTTTGATGTAACTTTGCGGTTCCGAGAATTGAGTTGCTCTCCCTTCCGATGTCTTATTGTAGACATACCATCCGAATTGACCAGATTGAACTTCTAATCTAAGAGCCGACGGCAAATTTTGGGAGTGGCGGTATAACCAAAATATATGTACATATATGTGTAGGTATTAGCGCAGTGATATCGAATTCCACCGCCTGGCAGTTTTTTTTTCAGCCGTGGCTGAGGTTGAGGGTTTGAAAATTGTAATTTTTTTAATTTTTGTGTTGGGAGTATAATCACTTGAATCAGTAGTATACAGGGTGAGTTTTTTAACTTGAGACATTCAAATTACTCGAAAAATACGCGATATCGCGAAAAATGTTTCAGACAAAAGTCACAAGGTTCTGAGGGGGACAGAAGATGGTGACCACGAGATTGACCTTGAGCCCCATTTTCAAGGGCAAACGAAAGTCACTTTGATTTTTTAATGGGAACTCCTATTTTTTTTCACAGATTCGTAATCTGCGTGAAAAATTACAATTCTTTTATATGAAACACTTTTTCCAAAAATGCGTTATTTTCCCGTTAGAGGGCGCCATAAAACTTAAGACATCAAAATTACACGAAAAGTACGAAATATCGCGAAAAATGTTTCAGACAAAAGTCACAAGGTTCTGAAGGGGACATAAGATGGTGACCACGAGTTTGACCTTGAGACCCATTTTCAAGGTCACTTTTGATTTTTCAAATGATAATTCCTGATTTTCATTGCTCAGTCGTATTGCTCGTAGGCTTGTCATTTGTTTTTACATACTGCGTTTAGCATAACCTAGAAACAACGACTTGGACGTAGCAGTATTTTGTTTCCTTCGGGGTGATTAATTAGAGTGGGTCCCCTTGCCTCCAACTGTTGAATCATTGAAATCTTCCCATTTCGACGTTTATTTCCCGAGACTATTTCAACAAATGCTCGAAAATGTGACCATTCACTTCAATGCACTTGTATATCCGCGCTCTAAATGAACCAACAGAACTGAGAAGTATTTCTGGCGTAATCTTCCGGCAAGCTTCAGTTATTCGTCTTTTCATGTCCTCACGTGTTGTTGGCATTTTTCTGTAAACCTCACTTTTTAAATAGCCCCACAAGAAGAAATCAAGTGACATAAGATCAGGTGATCTAGCAGGCCATTGCCTCGGACACCCTCGTCCGATCCATCGTTGATGGTAAACATTGTTTAATACGCCCCGGGCTACTTGGGAATAATGGGCTGGACAACCATCATGTTGAAACCACATTCTTTGTCGCAACTCCAATGGCAGTTCTTCTAGTAATACTGGAAGATGGTCCCGCAAGCAGTTTGCATACTTTTCGCCATTCAAGTTGCCTTCAATAAAATATGGACCTATTAATTTATCCCCAATAATTCCCGCCCAAACATTAACATTTCAAGGGTGCTGGCGTTCAACTTGTCGCAACCAAAAAGGGTTTTCGGTAGCCCAGTAATGCATATCATGTCGATTGACCGTACCGTGATTGGTGAAAGTCGACTCATCAGAGAATAACACCTTGGCGAAGAAAATTGGGTGTCGTTCAATTTGCTGAAGTGCCCATTGACAAAAGGAAACCCGGTTGCGAAAATCCTCACTAGGAAGTTCTTGATGCATTGAGACATGATAAGGATGGTATTTATGCCGATGTAATATCTTACAGACAGTCGTTTGAGAAATTACTGATTCACGACTTATTTGGCGAGTGCTCATGTGAGGATCGTGTGCAACGGCAGCTAACACTACTACTTCATTGTCCTCAACAGCCACCCTATCTGACCGATTCCTTTTATTTGGTTGCACACTTCCTTCATCAGTTAATTGTTGGATGACCCGATAAAAGGAAGCGCGCGATCGTATCTGGTCTGGGAAACGTTGGGCGTAAAGAGCAACAGCACCATCGATGTTCCTTCCACTTTCTCCATAAATCAATATCATTTCAATTTTCTCTTGAATTGAAATAGCCTGCATTATTAATCTGGAAAACGTTATTAATAATAATCAGTTCCTCAAAACAAATATCGAATTTCTAAATGAAGTACAGTTCCGTTCAAGTAGAAAAAAAGGGCAGAGTGCACATCATACACTCTCAAAAAAGTTTAGGACAATTTGTCTCTATCTGAAATTTCTTTGAGTTTTAACTTCACTCGAGGCAATAATGACTTCCTCAAAACAATTCTCGACCTTCTAATACCCTAACAACGTTGGAAATCGATTAATGATTTAGGCATGCCAGTGCAGTGGTATCTAGCACTGAATGAATAAGACCTTTGAGACAAAGTCGTGTGCCCCATTGAGGAATACGACTGAGCAATGAAAATCAGGAATTATCATTTGAAAAATCAAAAGTGACCTTCGTTTGACCTTGAAAATGGGTCTCAAGGTCAAACTCGTGGTCACCATCTTATGCTCCCTTCAGAACCTTGTGACTTTTGTCTGAAACATTTTTCGCGATATTTCATACTTTTCGAGTAATTTTGATGTCTTAAGTTTTATGGCGCCCTCTGACGGGAAAATAACGCATTTTTGGAAAAAGTGTTTCATATAAAAGAATTGTAATTTTTCACGCAGATTACGAATCTGTAAAAAAAATAGGGGTTCCCATTGAAAAATCAAAAGTGGCCCTCGTTTACCCTTGAAAATGGGGCTCAAGGTCAAACTCGTGGTTACCATCTAATGTCCCCCTCAGAACCTTGTGACTTTTGTCTGAAACATTTTTCGCTAAATTGCGTATTTTTCGAGTAATTTGGATGTCTCTTTTTTTTTTTTGTTTACAAAAACAAGAAACACTTTTTTGTTTTCAAATATAACCATATGTTGGTCACAACAAAATATTGTACACGTCTTCCTGATTACAAATATATATGTCCCAGACAAATT
Organism: Volucella zonaria; assembly: GCA_963966105.1. Classification (NCBI taxonomy): domain Eukaryota; kingdom Metazoa; phylum Arthropoda; class Insecta; order Diptera; family Syrphidae; genus Volucella; species Volucella zonaria. The sequence continues at coordinate 127,736,081 of OZ014530.1, read as the reverse complement.
GCCCACAGGCCGATTCATGTAACTTCCCACCTCACACACCAGAGCCCTGCACTCGTGTTATGTGTGCAAACTGCTCTCTTTCTCACAAATCGTCTTCTAGATCATCACAATAAAAACACTAAAAAAATGTTCAATGGCGGAGGCTAAGCGAATTCTATAGTCAACAAAATTCAGCTCAGAGTCCTCTAACAGAAACTTTTGCCGAGAAGGCAAAAAATCAACTAGCTTACAATACCAACCCCAAGCCCCTCAACAAAAAGTCCAATTGGACATTATTTAAACAAAAAATCTTTGAGTACATATCCGATAAAATTCCGCCCCCAAACAATAACAAGGAAGGTGCTTTGTTACAAAAAGCAATTAGAACTGCAGCAAAATTCTCCATTCTTCTGACGGTCCCTACTAAATGTAATCACGTAGTACCTTGGTGGGACCCGGAATTATCTGCACTACGAAAAGAAAAAATGATTGCACTAAAAAACTTTCAAAAAAAAACCTACGACGAAAAATTTAGTAATTCGCAAAAAATCAAATGCGAAATTTAGACGAGTATTTAAAGGCAGGAGAGCAAAAAGTTTCTCTGAAATCACCTCTAATATTAACCCCAACTCTTCTCCTGCCAAAATATGGCAAAATATCCGCCGTTTGACAGGTGATTCTAGCTCACTTGCTATAAACACCATTCATTTTAATAATGACATTTCAGTCATCGACTAGCTTTCGAGCCGATTGCATTGATCTCAGTTTGTCCGTGAGCTTATTTTTTTTTTATTTTGTTACCAAGTGCGCACTCTCTCAAATCGGTTTTGATTTTCTTTTCTTACTCTTTGAAATTTTCCCGTTTGCATAATTTGACACTTGACACGTGTCAAATTATCGCACTCAATAACTACAGGAATCGGTTTAAAGATCTTGGAGATGATTTCTCTTTCGATTTCCAACCTAACAAAAAGCTTAAAACTAACTCAATCGCCTTACACGATTTCTCTGACTGACCCACAAAATCTAGTGCAAAAAATTTGAAGTTTCTACTCATCTCTCCTAAAAGTGCAGAAATATCAATCTCCTCCCTAAGCCCTTTTCTATTAAAAAAAGCAATCGACGGCGTTAGCAAAGAATACGAACAAGTCTCCCTAATCTGCTTATTCTAGCAAAATCTCAAAAAGTTCCTGAAACCTTCTTAAAAATTAAAAACCTTGCCAACGTTTGTCCAGTTGTTGTGAAACTTCATGACCGTCTTAATTCTACAAAAGCGATTGTGTATGCCCCGTGCCTGATTAATGTCCCTGAAACAGAAATCGTCACTGAAATTAAACCTCAGGGGGTGACGGAGGTTTATAAATATATTAGGTTTATATAAACCTAACGACGGAAAACAAAAACTAACGGGTTTAATATGAGTACTATAAAGTTTGACTTGTTCCAAACATCTAAAACTGTAGAGATCGACTGGAATAAAGCCAAAGTGACTTAAGATATCCCCAATCCAATGCGATGCCGTAATTGCCAATTATTGGGGCACTAAGCGTTGCAACAATAGCGCAAAACGTAATTTATGCAGTCTGCCGCCTCTTTCACCATCCAATTGCTCTCGCACGTTGTGTGCTAACTGCGCTGTCCCACACCCCTCTTCTTCTAAAACGTGGCCTTTGTATATACAAGCCAAAGAAATCATCACTATAAAAACAAAGAATAAGTGTTCCATGGCAGACGTATCTACAACCAAACTAACCCCCCTCTAGCAAACACGCTCTTTGAAACTTTCGCTGAAAAAACAAAGCAATATACGCAACCTAAAACTATTCCAATTGAAAAGTCAAACCACAACCACCCCTCAAATAACAGACCGGCAGTAGCTCGTGAACTAGCCATAATAAAATCAAGTAAACCATCATTGATTATTGGTCCTGATCCACAGGGTAATAACAATAAAACTTATTCACCCCTATTTTAATCTTCAACGCCTTCGAACTCTAACACCTTTTCACCCTCCCAAAAAGCTAAAAAATGTAAAAGACCATCATGCTCAACTGACGACGCTGTCTCTCGAAAACTAGCTCTTCTACTCACAAATAATACCGTCTCTAACACTGCACCACCTCCTCCCTCAACAAAAATTGCTAGCCGGTTAGGCACAAACACAACTTCAATGAATTTAATATTTTAATAAAAGAAGAAACTCGGATCGACGGATCTCCTACACATTTTTCCACCTATAAAACTTTCACCCACATCAATGTAACATGCTGCTGACCAGAACTTCTGCCAAAAATTATTTGGGTCATCTTAGACTCTTTCCACAACAGCGACCACTTCCCTATCATCACCTCAATCGTCCTAGACAACAACAGCTCACCTCCCCAAATTTAAAATTGACCAAGCAAATTGGGAAAAATATCAAAACCTTGCTTCAAAATATTTATTTGGTAAAGATATAGGTTCTAACATAAACCATGAAGCCGCCTTGTTACAAAAGGCAATTAGATGGGCCGCAAATCAACCTATACCCCAAACATTCCCTAAGACACCAAAAAAACCAGTTCCTTGGTTGAATCCGAATTTAGAATCGCTTCGAAATACAAAAGTTAAAGCCTGAAAAGATTTTAAAAAGTATCCCAGTGATCCAAATTTAAAAAATTATAAAAAGTGCAACACTAGGTTTCAACGACAGATCAAAATTTGCAAATCCGAGAGCCTCAGAGTACTAACATCATCTATTAACAGAAACTCCTCACCTGCTAAAATGTGGAACAACACCTGATACTTGACGGGCAACTGTACCCCTAAAACTATTAAATGTATCAACTCCTCTGAAGGTCCGCCGAGTCCACAGACACCAATTTCCCCCAACAATTCCGCACAATGAAACACGTTTTTCACAGCAATACAATAAAAATTGTTGCAGCCAACTCTCCAGCCCGGCAAATAGTGCAACAATTCACTATTGATGAACTCGAAAGCTGTGTTTGGAAAATGAAAGGTATTGCTCCCAGTAGGGATAGGGTTTAATATCCCATGATCAAAAATTTGCTCTTAGAAATAAAAACTAGACTCTTCAAGCTCTATCACTTGTAATAAGTAACATCATTTCGAAACACAAGTCGCTAGATCACTGCCTTCACGTAGACGATATCTACATTCTATGCAAATCCAACGACTTAAATACAACAAATGATCTATTTTCAAAACATCATCAAGGATATTTTTTCATGGTCAAGCATATCTGGTGTAAGACTTTCGCTAGACAAATGTAAAACATTTCACATTTGTCGCAAACTGTCTTGCTCCGGTTTCTTTCTAAAAATAGGCAATATCCAAATAACACCTGTTGATTGTTTAAAGATACTAGGTTTACTTTTTAACAATAAATCTAATTGGAAGAATCATGTTATAGAACTTAAGTAGAGCCTAGCTGACAGAGTTAATATTGTTCTCTATCTAGCTTGTAAGATATGTAATGTACATTTAAATACTTTCTGCAGTATATCTAGAACTCTTATTGTAAGTAAAATCGATTACGGTCTTTATATATACGGCAACAGCCCCAAATCAACACTTAGGATAATCAAGCCGCTATACCATCAAGCAGCAAGAAGAAGCATTAACGCTTTTCCTACAACTCCATTAAAAAACATCTTGGTCGAAGCTGGACTTCCATCAATAGAGGAACGCATATCAAATTGAAAAATCAGACTCATCGCTAAGCTCTCATTCCAAAGTGGTTCTATGGTTTACAAACATTTCAAACACGCAATTTCCTCTATACAAATTAAAAAGATACCATCTGCGATCTCCAACTTAATCTACCGCTAAAACATGTAGGCAAATACACACCTCTACATCCTCCTGGGCTATTGGACTCCAAATCTTTCATTCTCGACCTAGCTGATCTATCAAAATCCAACACCAACAAGTCAGTTTACTGTCGTATCTTCCAGGAAATATTCTCAAATTTTAAATCTAAAGGCTGGAATTTCGTATTTTCTGACGGATCAAAAACAGTTGACAGCACCTCGTTTACGATTACACTTGAAAATGGTTCAGTGGATACTGCATGATTTTACTTCAATCTTTACAGCCGAGGCCTTAGCCATCTTAGAAGCCGCGAAAGTGATATCTCGCATTGAGGGCAAATATATCAGTTATTCAAGCAGTAAAAAACGCCAATAAAGGGTGCACTGACGCCCTACTTCAGATTGATTATATCGCTTCAAAAGCACTTTCAGCTAAGAACCAGGTTTCCATCCCCTCTCTTGATTTTGAAAAAGTTTTCAATAGAATAGGTGTGCATGTTATGTTGTCCTACGGAATCTACTTGAATGGGGAATTAGAAGCAAAATATATGCTTATGTCAAATCATTTTTAACTAACAGAAAGCTCGTTATAAAAGCTAATAACATTTACTCCTCCGAACTCCCATTATATATAGAACGGAATCCCTCAACCTTTGTCGGTCGTCTTATTTATAATAGCATTTGATAATATAAACTCAATCTTACAAAAGCATCTATCTATCTATGCAGATGATATTTATATTTTATCAAAAATCAATGATCTTAATAGAAGTCAAAGTTTACTTAAACTTGCTTTAGAAGATATTTTGGAGTGGTCAAAAGTATCAGGTGCTAAAATATCCGTTCAAAAATGTAAACTGCTACATATATGTCGAAAACTAAACTGCCCAACACCAATTATTAATGTAAATAATATACAAATAGAAAATGTAAATAATTTAAGTATTTTAGGATTAGTTTTTAATAATAAATACTCTTGGAAACAACACTGTCTCGAATTAAAAAAATATCTCTAGTTGCAAGAACTAACATCCTCAGATATTTAGCTTGTAAGAAAAGTATTATTCATATAAATACCTTATCACACATAACTAAAATGTTAATCTTAAGCAAAATCGACTATGGATTGTACATATGTGGTTACTGCCCAAAATCAGTTTTGGATATCATAAAACCAGTCTACCACCCAGCTGCACGACGAGGCATTAACGCTTTCCCGACTACCCCTATAAAAAACATCTTAGCTGAAACAGGACTACCTAGCATTGAAGAACGAAGAGACGCAACCACTTTGAAGCTGTCTGCGAAACTTTTCTATGGTAACAACTCATTAATCGATAATGATGTGAAAACGCTAAGAACCCATAAGCTTACAAAGAGAATACCATCCGCAATTGCCACTACCCTGGAAAAGGCAATCCAAACAGAGCTTCCCATTGTGCGTAAAACTATCACTAGTCCACGCTATCCCCCATGATTCATAGACCCTACATCTTTGATATTGACTTTAACGGACTATAAAAAAGCAAACACTAGCAATTCCACTTATTGTAAACTCTTTTCAGCTACTTCATCAGATTTTAAATCGAACGGATGGAGTTTTATCTTCACCGACGGATCAAAAACCACAGAATACACATCATATGCTGTCATACTCGAAAACGGTTCCATTGTTAGCACTGGTTATTTGCCTGAATTTGCTTCAATATTTACAGCTGAAGCTTTCGCCATCCATCAAGCTATGAAAGCAATTATGAATTATCGAAGAAAATGTATCACAAGCTCTGACAGCATATCTGTTCTTAATGCTATAAAAAACCCCAAACAATAACTCTGAGATCATATCTCAAATCAGACAACAGCTCATAAAATCGGCAAAATACATCAAGTTAATGTGGACTCCTAGACACGTTGGTCAAATACTCTCCGGTTTATATGGTATGTTCGATGTTTACTCCAAATCGAATTTTATCAGATTCTCCCAAAATGCAATAATTGCCAATTCCAAAGACAATTGGATTCAATACCACCACCACTACAAGAAATTTAATCCTGAGAGAATTACTCCTATATACCCCATAGACATATCTAAACATAAAATCGATAACTCTGTATGGCTGCGACTTGGACACACTTCAGCTACTCATCTATACCTACTAATAAAAGGTAGACCTCCAGTTTGCTCCTCTTGCAACACAAATTTGAACTTAAATCATACGAGTATTCTAGAAAATTGTTCCATATTAAAACCTATTATTCAAAGTATATTTAAAAATAATTCAATATACGAAGTTCTTAAATAACCTAACACGGAAAACATTAACAAAATATCGGATTTCTTAACAAAAGCTAACATTATTATATAGTTTTATAATTTTACTAATAACTAGAGCTAATAGTGTCTGCAGCTAGGCTCGTTAATTTGTAATATTACCATGTAATTTAAATTATGTGCTAATAAAATATAATAATAATAATAATATGAATTTTGGAAGCCGGTGTATGTTGAAAGTACTCCACCAAATGCTTTCGACATTTAAGTAGTAAAAAATATTTAAAGATGTGGATGACGTATAGACTTTGCAACAGATAAAAAATAAGAACATAAAACTTAAAAAATATTCTGGCAATCTTTGCAAAATCGTTCATAAAAACATTGAAGAAACGCTTGATAGGTTTTATTCGGATGCATTTATACTAGCTAGGGGTAATATGAGAGAAGAATGGAAAGTGGTTGATAGTATTCTGGGTAAAAGTAAACAGTTTGTCGAAACCGATAGTCTAAAAATTGATGGTATAGGCCACACTGATTCAAGTATCATTCCTACTAACTTCAATGATTATTTTATTGAAATTTCGGAAAAAACTTAAACCGTCTGTTGTATCTGCTGCAGGCTGCAATTGCTCGATATTTTCGCACATTGTTGCAGATAATACTTAATCGAATAGTTTTGTTTTTGAGTCGTTTTCTTCAAATGAAATCTACAGAGCCATATTGTCTTTAAAAAATAAGAATTCTTGTACAAGTGCCGGTATATCGAACGTGTTATTGAAAAAAATTTGTCAATGTTGAGCTAGTTGTTTAATATTAGTGTTCAAAATGGCTGTTTTCCTCGACACCTTAAATGCGCTGAAATTATTCCACTTTTTTAAAATGGAAATAGAAAAAGTATGTGCAACTACAAGCCCATTTTCTTGCTACTAACCTTCTCAAAAATTTTCGTAAACCTTTTCAAATCACGCATTGTGTTATTTTTAGAAAAACATAATTTTTTCAGTAGCAATCAGTTTGGGTTTAGAACAGGAATGCCTACTGAGGATGCTAATCTCAGAGTGTGTAGTCAGTTGTATGATAGTGTAAACTGTAAGAAATATACACTGGCTCTCTTTGTTGACATGACTTGCTACTAAAAAATTATATAATGCTATAATGTTCTAGGGGAGTAGTTCACAAATGGTTTATTTCATACCTAAAATGCAGACAACGAAAAGTTGAAATAAATGGAGATTTTAGTGATTCTTGTTTTTTAAAAAATGGCGTGCCGCAGGGTTCAGTTCTCGGTCCCTTGTTGTTTCTATTTTATATAAACTTCCATTTTAAACTGAAGCTAAATGGAACTAATTTTGCAGACGACATAGCCTTTACATACCAGTCTAATACAGGACATGAGTGCATCGCGAAGTTTTCGGAAGATCTAGAAACTTTGAGGCTTTGGTTCCAGAAAACAAAACTCATGACTTTTAAAACATCTAATAATGTTTTATATGATTTAACTTTCTGTTTCTACGCACATGATTTTAAAAAGTTTTGCTTACCCATTCATAGCTGCGGAAAAGGTAATTATATAAATAACTTTCAGTGTTCTACCGATTGTTTTATAATTGAATCAGTGCAACACTATATGTTAAATACTTAGGAGTACTTATCGACTACAACTTAAATTGGAAAGACCACATCCAAACCATTAAATCCTATATGTTATATGGAAGATGTACTTAATGAAACAGTACTGCTCCAAAAAGTTTTGAAATTAATCTACTAAGGTCTTGCTCGCTCTAAGTTGCAATATGGCATCACAAGTTGAGATGGTTCGTATACTAACCCTTTTGGACCTTTGTTGACAGTGCAAAAACATTTAATTCGGATTACTTGTAAAAAAAATCGCCATACTCAGAGCTGGCCTCTTTTTAAAGCCCAGAGTATCTTACCACCTTTATGTTTTTAAAGTTCTGAGAGAATTCTTTAAAAAAGGTGGTAATATTCCTAGCAGAAACTCCCAGTTATACGTATAAATAATATGGAGCTTACCAGCGTACCAATCGCTTACAAAACACATTTTTCACATTTCTACACCGTTACAGCTCCTACATTTTTCAATAAGCTACCATTATTTATCCGGACAGCATTTAATTTTCATTCGTTTCTTAATGAAAGTAAATGACTGGTTATTCACGATTGACTAGGCTACTGTTGAATCCTTTTGAGAAGTGTATCATAATCATCAGCACAAGTTAATCTTAAAGTTGTACATTTATATTCGTATCTTTATTGTGTGAAATGTTATTTTATTGAATATTAATGTAACTATTTTTGAATTTAAGAATTTTATATTACGAGTATCTTTGAAGTCAATTAGTATTAATGGCGAACTGATTGTCACCCCACATCATATCTTAATTTTTTCATTTTAATTATGAATTGAGTCATTCCGCACTAACTTCTAAGTTATAGAATGATTACTATTATTTAATTCCGTTTTTATTAAACAGCTTTTGTTAATTAGCTTTAAGCTTTGGAACTAAATAAAATGAATACAATACGAGTACAACACAATTTTTTCTTGGATAGGTAACATATTTGTAGGTCTCCGTTCCTCTGGTGTAGTCGCATTACTTATTTTTTCAACAGGTATGATGTCCGCAGTCTTCCAACTCACAGGGAATACTCCATTTCGGAGAGATAAATTAATCCAATCCAATATTATACTGCAATTTAACCCATAGCAATCACTTTTTTTAAACGGTTTTATTTACCTTGCCCTGTTTGTTTGGGTTAAATTTAAGTAGTTGAAATTTAACCTCCTTCCTGTCGACAGATTGATCTGAAATTAGGTACACACCTTTAGTTCTGATGAAAATACAATTTAATATAATCAGTATCATTGTAAATCCAAGATGGCCGCCTCTATAAAATGACGGATTACATATTTTCTCACAACCCCGTCAATATGGGTATCAAATAAAAGGGCTTCACAAGTAGAATACCTTAGCTATAACAAATTTCTAATCCAAGATGGCCGCCTTTAAAAAATGGTGGATTACATATTTTCTCACACCCCCTCAATATGTTTATCAAATTAAAGGACTTGACTGGTAGAATACTGTACACTATGACAAATTTCTAATCAAAGATAGCTGCCTCTAAAAAATGGAGGGTTAAATATTTTCTCAAAAATTCTCAATATGGGTATAAAATGGAAGGGCTTTGAGAATCGGTGAGCTAACCGTCCATCATTTTAGCATTTTAATGCAAAGTGTTATTCAAGACCAAAGTGATGAGTTTGCAACAGACAAAGCGTTAAGGGTATACTCCACCAATCAGCAAGTAAACGATCACAACGCTACTGTTTTGAATTTGTTCCGAAACAATTGTGCTCGAATTTATAAAATTAAAGTACGGGACCAGCTAATTGACGCCACGCGAAATATAGATAATTTGAATTTAGCTAATATACGAGGGACGTTCAATATATTCTCGGTATCGATATGAAGGAAAATGCGAATTCAATTTAAATTGTTTTTATTTTTCATTATAATCTCCCCTAACATCAATGCATTTGTTACATCTTGAGATAAGCTTTTTTAAACCCTCAAAAAAATAAATTTCCTCTTTCTCTGCAAAATACCGACTTGAGTTCTTCATCATCCGAAAATCTCTTTCCACGAAGACATTTTTTCAAATCCGGAAACAGGAAATAATCACTAGGGGCAAGGTCTGGACTATAGGGTGGGTGTTGGATTTCTTCGAAACCACAATCTCGCGCAGCAGCCTTGGAAACTCGCGCCTTGTGAACAGGAGCGTTGTCATGAAGAAGCAACACACCCGCTGCGAGTTTACCCCGTCTTTTCTTTTTAATTTCCTCCCGCAAATTATGCAAAGTGGAAGCGTAGGATGTGGCATTGATGGTTTCACCTTTTTTTTTGTACTCAATGAGCAAGATTCCCTTTGAGTCCCAAAAAACTATGGCCATGAGCTTCCCGGCAGACGGAGTGACTTTGAACTTCTTCGGGGGGTCTGTTCCTTTTTTATGCCACTGCATGGACTCTTGTTTGCTTTCAGGGTCATAGTGGTGGACCCATGTTTCGTCCCCAGTAACAATTCGATCCATAACACCGTCCGCGTTCTCACTACACATCTCCAAAAGCTCTCTACAGCATGCGATTCTCACTTTTTTCTAAGGCGCTGTGAGCATTCGTGGCACCCACCTTGCACTGACCTTTGAAAGGTTAAGATGGTCATGAAGAATGGTGTAAATGGTACCAATTGAAAGCTTGGTGATCTCTGCCATCATTTTCACCTTTATTCGGGCATCCTCAAGAACAAGTTTTTCGACTTCTTTGATGCTTTCTCCCGTACAAGCAGTAGCCGGGGCGCCGGAGCGGGGGTCGTCTTCAATGCTCTCTCTGCCTCTCTTGAACTCACTTGACCACTTTTGCACAGTTGATAATAAAGGTGCGGAACCCTGGTAAACAGCCACCATCTCTTCATGAATAGTTTTTTGACTTTTTCCTTGCTTAGTGAGAAATTTAATTACAGCGCGATGCTCAATTTTCACCATCATCGTCTCAGTTGCCATTATGATTCTGTTTAACTAGAGATAAAACTCGAATTAATAATCACATTTATATGAAATTTTACATGAATGCACTAAAATAATAGTATTACTTGATAAATAAGTCAATTTATATATACAACCACAGCTTCACCCCGATACCGAGAATATGTTGAATGCCCCTCGTAGACCCTGATGACCTGAACTGCAACCGACTTCAGACTGCTATAATTTCCAAACCGTTCATGACAGTGAGCTCAAATTTTGACACATGACAGATAATTTTATTATTTACAAGCTTTTTAAACGATTTGCGTCTCAGTTGTGTTGAAAATTTTTTATCCGCGATGGAATTCAAACGTGATATGTGATTGCTTTATATTTGGCTGGAAAACCACAAGTAGCTATCGTTAGAGCCCTCTAGCACCTCAACGTGAATAAATCGTTTGTGTCTCGAACCATAACTCGTTACCGTGATACTGGCAGCGTTGCAAAACGCCATGGAGGTGGTTATAAAAAAATAGCAACATCGGCAGAAATGGTTCGGAAAGTGAAGACTCGAATTGAGCGGAATCCGCGTCGAAGTGCAAGAAAAATGGCTCGTGAGGTCAACATATCGTTGGAACGGATGCAACACATACTGCAAAATGAGCTTCGGCTCAAACCATTGAAGTTCCAAAAAGCACACGATCTTACACCGCAACAGAAAAAAGTTAGAGTCGAAAGAGCAAAGGAGTTGGTATGCTTGAACGAAAGTGGTGAGTTGCCGAATTTGGTTTTTTCCGATGAGTCGCCATTTGTTATCGAGCAATATGTCAACAACCAAAATGACCGAGTTTACTTGCCAGCGCGTGTCAATCAAGATTGGTTAAAAAACAATGTCCCACACTTCATTTCTTCGACACAATGGATTGCAAATTCTCCGGATGAAAATCCGTTGGATTTCTCTGTCTGGTGTATTTTCAAGGCGAAGGCTGGCACTAAAATATACCAAAGTTTGGACCACCTCAAACAAGCACTTCGCCGGGAATGGGCCAAAATACCGCAGAGCCACTTGCGTGCAGCGTGCGATGCTTTTTTCGGCCGTCTCAAGGCCATTATTCGCGCCAAAGGTGGACACATTGAAAACTACTGAAACAATTTGAAATTTGATGTATTTTCCAACATTTTTTGCTTTGGCACAATAAAATTTATCAAAAAATAAAAAAATTATAGGATTTTAAAAAGTTGGGGTTCGAGTCCTTCACCCTGTAATACCAACAGACATAAACAGTGGGTGGCCGTGGCTCAAGTGGTAGTGGACTGGCTTCCCAATCGGAAGGTTCGGTGTTCGAATCCCAGCCTCGCCTGAAAGACATATCCATTTTTTCAGTTAACGAAAATCAAGTAAGACGAGTAGTTGACTAGAAATTAATAGCAAGCCAACTTCCACTAAGAATTTAGTCTCCCCATTATAGTAAATGTTGGATACCCCCATGGAGCGAAATAACCACTGAGCCCAAACATCTTTCTTTCTCTCTCTATCCCAATTTCTAAAAAAACTTAACACATGCTGAGGCATTATAAGTGTATTCACTTGAGTATTAAGTTCTTTAAAGAAAAAGACTGGAGGCTTACTAACAGAATTTGAAATATTTGTAGGAGCAAAAGTTATGTTGCGGTCCTATATTGACGCTCCGGAAGGATTGGTAAGCGGCGCTATCGGCTACATTACTGAAAGTTTTTGGCCTCAGTTTCGTCGAACCCAAATGTACGAAACAGATGTACCGTCAGTTCACATCGACTTTGAAAGAGACGGCGTACACCTTATTCACCCTAAAGCTATACAGTTTCCAATTATGAGACAGCTGAAAGAAGGATGTTGCCCTTAATTTTGTCATGGGCTTCCTCTGTCCACAAAATACAAGGCAGCACTGTATACCACGCAGTTGTGTATTTAGGCTCGAAATTGTTTTTAGAAGGGCAAGCATACGTGGCCCTGAGTCGAGTAAAGTCTTTGGAAGGATTATGTATTCACCAATTAAATTACAACAAATTTTCAGGAAAGAAACCTTGTAATAATGAAGCACTAAATGAACTAAATAGAATGAGAAATATAAAACTGAAAATTTGAAAATAAAATAAGTAAAAAAAAATTTGTAAGTTAAACGGTTTTATTGAAAATAAAGATAATAATGATGTATATAATGTACTAAAAACTAAAAAATAACTCAGTAGGTCCTAGGAACCAGTCATTGTAAACGATTGTTATACATGCAGAAAAACGAAAAAACTCAAGAAAACTATTAAACCAAAAAAAAAATGTAATTTATTTGAACTCCAATGTTCACACAAAAGAAAAAATTAAATAAAAGCAGCTAATTATGACAACCTTCTTCTCGCCATTCTAGTAGTAGACTACCTCGCTCTCTAACTCATGTGTCCTTTAAAAAGTGTTACAGTGCTGCCATTGTGCAAATCTTAAACATCCTGTCCGGCTGGGCGGGTACGTCCAAGATGGTCCACAAACTTGCATAATTTTTGTATTGGACGAGTCCATTCCCCCTTCGAGTGCTTGATTATAGCCACGCGTACTAAGCCATCCTTGCCAGGGTGTAATGCGATGATCTTGCCAAGTCGAAAATGTGTTGCTGGTAGATTTTCATGTCGTACAATGACGATGTCGCCAAGTTGTAAAGTTTCGCCTGTTTCATACCGTTTTGATCGTGGTTGTAGAGTAGAAAGGTACTCGTCGTGCCATTGTTGCCAAAAGTGTTGCTGCATTTGCCTCAATTGTCGAAAATAAGACAAACGATTGGTGGGCAAATTGTTCACCGGCTTATCGGGTACTGCCACCATGGACCTTCCAATCAGAAAGTCGGCCGGTGTCAAGGCTAACCTGTCATCATTATGTGTCGTGAAGTGCCACAAGCGGGCGTGAATTTAAGCACGCTTCCACATGCACTAAAAGAGTGTGCAGTTTTTTTTTTTTTTTTTATAATTTACGCGCGCCTAAGGGGTTAGGATACCCTTTTACTGGGCGCGGGCGGAAAGATAGAAGGAGGGGAAAGGAAAGCATTGTTGTGATGTAGTGGTTTGAAACTCAGGTGTGTTTGGTTTCGATATTGACTCCCCAGGGGTAGGAGTCCGAATAGGATTTAGAAATTTTTCTTCACTCGGAATGATTCAGGTTGTGGATTTTAACGGTTGTTTTGTGCTTGAAAACTCTACAACAGCCAACTCTACATGTCAGTGTTATGCCTTCACACGCAGATTTTTCTGACTGAGTTCCAATTACACAAATGAAAACTTGCCGTGGCTAGGATTCGAACCTTGACCCTCCGAGTGAGAAGCGATTGCTAGTACCACTACACCACGGCCAGTTGGTTATTGTATATCGATTGTTGTCCAACGACTCGAAGTAAATGTTTCTTAGCAGACTTGACTGCCGCCTCCCATAATCCACCATGGAATGAAATGCCAAGTGGTTGCTCGATTTACCAAGTGCTATTGAGCATGTGCATTGTGCCAAGCTCTCAGGTCTTCCTTTATCATCCGGTCTGCACCAACGACAGCGGTTTCATTATCACTATGTAGATCGGTACATGGACCACGTCGATTCACAAAGCGAGTAAATAGGTTAATGAATGCTTCCGCTGATAAATCCTCTGCTAATTCGATATGACAAGCCGTGGTTGCCATGCACACAAAGATCGCCACGTATGTTTTCTTCACAGTGTGCACATTTTTCGAGCCAATTCGAGTATTGAATGGACCACAGTAATCCAGGCCAGATACAGCAAAAGGTGGTGTTGGTGTAACGCGAGCCTTAGGTAATGATGCCATGCGTTGTTTCATCATAATATGTTTATGACGACGGCAAACTACTTGCTGATGAATGGATTTTTTCACCAAAGTACGTGCATGTAATATCCAATAATTTTTTCAAATGGTATTTAACATAAGTTGAATGCCTCCATGCAATGTGTCGTTGTGAACCTGCGATAACAATGAGTTTTGTTAACACACTCTCCTTCGGTAAAATGATGGGATGCCGCTGGTTGTTGGCAATTGCTGCGTGGTACAATCGACCAGCTACCTAAGAATATCGGGTGTTGTGTCGATGAACGATATGATTTTGCTTGATGTGGAAAGGGGTTGTGATTTCCGGAGTTGATGAATATCTGGGTGGAAATATTTAACTTGTTCGGAGTGGATATGCCAATTCAATGCATGATTCATTTCAGTTGCCAATATATGTGAATGTGAACAGTACTCCCAATGACGCTTTACCCATCGAAAGATGTACGCGGTTGTACGTAATAGTTTGCCAAGATTGGTCAATGGTGATCAACTCACTACCCTTTGTATAGTATGTTCCCAAGACAGGAAGATCTTTGGCCTGAGCCATTTTTGCTTTCACAGGTTTGAATTCTGCTTCCATCAATACAATTTCTTCCGGTGTTAGTGATTGAAGTTCAGTGATGGGATAATTCTCGGAGCTTGGGCCATGCCACCATAATGGATGGTCGATTAATGCTGATGCCTGTATGCCACGACTCGCACAATCTGCCGGGTTAAGTTTTCTTGAATGAATCGGATGCGATTCGCAACATATTCCCTTAATTGAGTTGGATTTTTGTGGAGCCAGTGAAGCACAATTTTTGAATCCGACCACATCGTAAATGTAGCTCCTTCCACCTGTAATGCATTTCGTGTTTCGTTCATCAAGGTGGTTAATAATTGAGCCGCGCAGAGTTCCAGTCGAGGTATGGTTGTTGGATGTATAGGGGCTACCCGAGTCTTAGATGTTATCAATTGACTACTGCATTGGCCTTCGCCCGTTTTAGTGCAGAGATAAATAACAGCTGAAAATGCCCTTATGCTTGCTTCACAGAAACCATATAATTGTACCTCAATTGAGGGTTGAGCACCCAATCACCGTGGTATTCGAATCGCTTCTAACTGCGGCAACTGTTGTCGGAAAGTGAACCATTCATTTAATAAATCAGATGGGAGTGGTGTTTCCCACTCTAATTTTGCTTGCCATAATCTTTGTATGAAAATCTTTCCCAAAAGTAAAGCAGTAGCTAACATACCTGTTGGGTCGTACAATTTCGCTGCATCGCTAAGTTCATGTCGCTTCGTGATGGATTTCATTTCGCTCAAGCGAACGCGATAAAACAGTTGATCAGTTGAAGGATCCCAGTGCAAACCAAGCACGGTGGTTTCGGCCAAATGTAAATCCAGTTGAACAGAATCCAAAGTGCCAATGATGTTAACCAGAACCTCGCTGCTATTTGATCTCCATTTCCGTAAATGGAAATGACCGCAAGCCAATACCAAGGAGACATCTGAAGCCAATTGAATTGCATCGTGTACCGTTGGCACACTAGTAAGATACTGGCGTCCGAGCGTCGAGCGTCCAAGACTCTCCATTACAATTAATTGATGACAATTGTCCATAGCACACTGCTGCATTGATCGCACAGCCAGATATGGACCGCTTGTAGTTCCATACGTAATAGTTGCCAATTGATAAGTGCGGATTGGTTGAGTAGGTGCCTCTCTCCAAAGTATTTGTTGACATCGTCGATGTCGTTTATCGATGCGCACCTGCCTGAACATTTTTGCAACGGAATATAAACGGAATCGATGTACTAAGTGAATTAATAAGCCTTGAATTTGTGGCCCAACGTATTGTGTCTCATTCAGAGAATATCCATTTGAAGTTTTCGCTGAAGCGTTGAATACAACGCGAAATTTAGATGTGACAGCGTGATGCGGAATATAGTAGACTTGGGACGGATCGCCTTGCTGATCTGGAATTGAGTACATATGACCTAATTGCTTATACTCACGCATAAAATCCACATATTTCTGTTTAAGATCAGGATTCGACGCGAATTTGCGCTCCAGTTGGTGAAATTGTCGAAGTGCCAATTGATGAGAATTGCCAAGTGCGGGTGCATCAGAACGAAATGTAATTTGCACAGAATAACGGCCCTCACCATTGCGCTTAACAGTGGCCTTAAATATTTCTTCACAATGGTCGGGCGAAGTCCATTTTTCGCTAGTTAAGGTGTCATCTAATTCAGGTTCAAACAGCATACTTAGCAATTCGTCTGCGGTTTTATCCTCTCCGCTCATTTTTACGGATAGAGATGAAACTGAAAGATTTCCAGGGAACATTGACTCAGCTGGGCCTAACACAACCCATCCAAATTGGGTGCACTGTGCAACTGGATCGTCGCTATTGTCACGAACAATTCCATCCAAAACAACTTGATCCCATACGTCCGAGCCAAGCAATGCCTCAATGCGGCCAGGGTTGCCAAAGTTTGGGTCCGCCAAAGGCAAGTCGCGCATATGTTGCCAATAATGATCTGCAATTGGAGCCACGGGGGTGGATGATGTGATTGAATCAATAATATGAAATTCAACAGACAGCGTAAATGACGAATTAGTTATAGAGACAATATTAATTTTTGCCCGTCCTCTTGTATACGAATATGCTCTATCGCCAATGCCTTCTACTTGCAACGTCCATCTCTCTCTTCGAATAGACAATTGGTTAAAAAAATGTGAAGAAATAAAACTAACCTGTGACCCAGGATCGCAAAGCAATCTGCATGTCTGTGTGTTGCCAAAGCCATCAATAATGTGGACTTGTGCTGTAGCCAAAAGTATTAAACGGTTGCTTATGACAGTGAATGTTTTGCTGATGCCTTTTAGTCATTGATACACTTTGGGTGGTTGCGTTGATTTCACCACATTTGGAGTCGTTGTCGATGATTGTCGACTGACGGGAACGGATGGCGCCACCGATGGCACTTCCGGTGGACCTCGGCACAATAAACTATGGTGTCGACCATTGCATATTCTGCAATTTGTAGACGAACATACCCTAGTCGAATGGCCAGGTCTCAAGAAGTTGAAGCAAAGATTTGATCCCTTTAGTTTTGCAAATCGTTGAGCTACAGGCAATGAAGTTAGACCCGGACATTGACCAATTCGATGTTGCAGTATGTTGCAAAATTCACAATTCCCAGGAGTAATTGTTCCCAAGTTAGTTTTGACTAAACGTCTGTGACTGCAGTGCCTCGGTTGGCAACAGCCTTAGTGCCAGTCATATTTCCAGATGGCCATTTAAGTACACCAGCAGACAAGCTGTGTGCTCGCCTTTCTAAGAATTTCAATAATTCTTCCAATGTCGGGATGTCATTGGTAGTTTGACTCATGCCCCAAGCTTGTTGAGAACGATTTGGTAATTTCGACACCACAATAGGAACTGCCAACGCATCCCACTGGTCAACGGGCAGTTTCATGGCCAATAGTGCCCGCAATGATTCACGAACAGTGTCGCCTACCGATAGCAATGTCGAGATGCTTTCGTTGACTATTAATGCTAAGCCTATGAATCGTGCAACATGTATTTCCGCCAATTGCCTTGGATTATCATAACGTTCCTTGAGGGCCTTCCATACTTCCTCGTAGCCACCACTGTACATGCCGCCAACCAACGAAACAGCGTCGCCTTGTACCGATTCACGTAGTTTGCCAAGCTTGTATGCCTCAGGAAAGTCTTGCGAATGCACCACTGTCTCGAAGGTGTCCTTAAAAGCCAGCAAATTGTGTAGGATGCCATCAAATTTAGGAAGTAATAGCCTCTCCAACTTTAAGTTCATTGAATTGGAGTGTATTGAAGCAGTCGTCAATGTGTTATGAATGTGCAGCATCAACTGCAGTTGTGCCCAGTGGTATCGTCGTAGCTGCAAGTAAACGATCGAGTTTAGCCATAGCCTTGTTGTAACTACCTTCCATTTGATTCCATAACTCCAAGTGGACATCCAATTCTTTCTCCTTAACATCGGAGATAATTTTATCGTGAGCATCAACAAATCGATGAAAATGGTGTTGTAGGGAAATCTGATCCTGTTTCAAAGCAAAATTGTCGTCGTCGTAATTATCGACCAAAATGCGATACGTTATGCGATTAATTGCCTTGACGGCTCCAGAACATTTGTTTAATTCAGACATTTAGAAAAAATTTAGAAAAATCCAAATGTGTTGTGTTTGAACTGATGGTTACTGTAACAATGAGAACAAATAAGCGGTATATTTCCCGATGACGAACTTTCAATTCATTTATGACGCCACTAGAACATGTAAACGAATACATGCAGAAAAACGATAAAACTTAAGAAAACTATTAAACCAAAAAAAATGTAATTTATTATTATTATTATTATTATTAACTTTATTATCAAGTAAAATAAATTACATTAATAATACATGGATTCGAGCACTAGCTACCAGGGCTTTCGGCTAGATAGATAATTATAATAAGTAAAGTTAGGTCGTGAAATATCTTTGATTGATTTGAGTGATTCTGCTTTACATTTTAAATAGAGTTATTGATATTTAAGTTTTGTACAATAATAGCGTAAAAACATTTTTTATGTTGCTTTCTGATGGGGATTTTAGGAGTTCAAGTAAGGAGCTGTTGCAGTTGATGATTTTTAATGTGTCCCTGACTTTTTGACAATTCATAAGGTGTTGTATAGATAAGGCAGTACTATTGGTGCATAGGTGGCAGTTTGGTGGTTGACGCTTTGCTAAAATGTGTGGCCCAGTCGAAGACGAATGAAACATGTTAGCATGTTTTTTGTGCAGTTTACTGGGTATAAAGTTTTTTCTGCTTCTGGATTTATTGTGGAGTAATTTTTCCTCCATGGCCTTCTTATTTCTTTTTGAGGACCTTTGCTGTTTTTAGGATTGAACACAATGAGCGGCTCATTGGACGCAGACCTCGCAATTTTGTCGGCCTCCTCATTACCCTTAATTCCCATGTGACCGGGTACCCACATTATTTTTAATTTGGAAGAATTTTTTATCAGCTCATTTCGGATTGCCTCAATGACTGTGGATTTATTGTTGGTGTTCATTATGGAGTTGATTGTGGAAAGGCTATCTGTACATATGATTGTTCTTTCGGCTGTGGCTAGTTTAGCAGCTTGTAGTACGGCTGTTGCTTCCGCTGAGAAAACTGAAGAGAATTCTGGTAGGAGTCCTTTAATAAGGGTTTGGTCATTTTCGTCCACCGCTGCAAAAGATGTACAGTGTGCTGTCTTCGATCCATCGGTGAAAATAAACTTCCATTTTCTTGTTTTAAAGAAGTTGTGTAGTTCATTAAACATACCTTTAAAGATGTCTTTATTGAATTCCGTTTTGGCGACTTTGCAAAGGTCAATAATGATGGAGGATTTAGAGAGCAGCCACGGTGGATATAATGCTGTCTGCCGAGTTTGTGGGTCAAAAGGAATATCTAGGCGACGAGCGAAGTAGATCGCATTGTAGATAGTCGACGAAACTTTAGGGTGTCTCTTTCGGGCTAGTGTTTTTTTGGCATCTGTTGTTATTGGCGATTTGGATGATGATACTATCTTTGGTATTAAAAGTGCGGTAAGATATTCCATTCTTTGTACAATCGTCGGGAGACCTGCTTCAGTTAGCATGTTTTTTACTGGTGTAGTTCTAAAAGCTCTTAGTCCGGCTCTGACAGCTGCGTGGTATTGAGGTTGTATTATTTGCAGTGATGATCTGCTGCATTTGCCGTAAATTACTCGGCCGTAGTCAATCATTGACAAAATGATGGACTTGATGACTCTTATAATTGTGTTGGTGTGTGAACTTCCGTTTTTGTATGTTAGATATCTTATTATATTTACCCTAGTAGCTAGACTCTTCTTAATGCTAATACAATGTTCCTTGAAGCTAAATTTACAATCAAAAGTAATTCCTAGAATGTTTAGTGAATCAACGTTACGTACATTATGATTATTAAAATTAAGACTTAATAACTTTGTGCAACTAGATTTCTTACAAATGTGAAGTAATTTGGTTTTGTCGATTGAAATCTTAGCTCCAGAGGATCTGCCCCAATCGTTTATGTCAGAGAGTATGTTTACGAATGTTGAGTTAACTTGTCCCAGGTCTTTGCATTTCGAAAATACGATTAGGTCATCCGCGTACAGGGAATGTCGAATTGTGTTGTGCTTTGCCATTATATATGGTTGAATGCAGTTAAGAATAAAATTACTGAGAGCGGTGATTCCTGTGGGATACCATTCTCGAAACAATATGTATTGGAGTAGATATTATTCACCTTGATTCGAAGTTTTCTATTTATTAAGAATGCCCTAATAAAATTTAAAATTTGGGCCCCACTCTCCACTGGACGAGTTGATTGATTATTACATGAATTCCGATTCGGTCAAAGGCCTTTTCAAAGTCAACTGACAAAATTGAGACATGGTTTTTCGACGAAAGGGCGGATGATACAAATTCGTCCATATGAAGAAGTGCGTCAGTTGTACACCGACCGTGCTTAAAAGCAACCTGGTTTATGTCGATGAGGTTTTCTTTTTCTAGGTACCAAAGTAACCTTTTGGAAACGATTTTTTCCATTGTTTTACCTATGCAAGGTAATAGGGAAACTGGGCGATATCCTCTGACTTCAAACAGTGATTTATTTTGTATTGGCTTAGGGATTATTACTACGCTTGCAATTTTCCATACTTGTGGGATAATATCTGTGTCAAAAATGCGGTTAAACAATGTGACTATGCGCTTTTTAAAAGCTAGCGGTGAGTTTTTTAACATTGGATATAAAA
Source organism: Volucella zonaria (assembly GCA_963966105.1). Lineage (NCBI taxonomy): Eukaryota > Metazoa > Arthropoda > Insecta > Diptera > Syrphidae > Volucella > Volucella zonaria. The sequence continues at coordinate 127,714,799 of OZ014530.1, read as the reverse complement.
TCTGATCAAATCCAGGTGTTTTCCCCTTAACCGTGCTGAGACAGTTTTCCAGTTCTGTTAAACTAATTGGGATTTCTGTCGAGTTGGCTGAAGAAGATGTGTTGTATTCTGGGATAGCTCTATTAAGCAGCAAGTATCTTCCGTAAAGGAACTCTGGAGAAAAGTTTAAGTCCTTAGAATAATTTGACCAGGTTTTGGCGAAGTGATCAGCGATTTCTGAAGCGCGAAATAGGGTTTCCGTTTCAGTTTTGAGTGTCTTTATGGAGCGTTGGATATACGAGTAGTTTCCCGTGAGCTGCTTTATACCGTCCCAAAGTTTCTTTGATGGGGTTTTAGGGTTGATATTGGCTGTGAACTGTTCAAAGCTTTCTTTTTTAGCAAGTTTTGCAGCTCGCCGAAATATTGCGTTCGATTTGCGGTAGTTGACCAGGTTCGAGTCATTTGGGTGTCTTTTAAAGTTATGCCAGGCTTTTTGTTTAAGTTGTCGGAGTTTGTGGATATCTTTGTTTCACCAGGGTAAATATTTGTTTTCAGAGGTATTATGCGTTTTTGGGATTGCTGCATTTGCGGCATACCGAACTGATTTAGTGACTATAGCTGTTTCTCTATTGATGTTAATAGATGGGAATTTGCATGTCAGAAATGTCTCTATTTTGCTTTGAAATAAGGGCCAATTGGCTCTGTCAGTTTGGAATTTAGGTGTTGGTTTCGTATTTCTTGGTTGCCTACCGAACCTAACGGTGGTGATCAGTGGGAAGTGGTCGCTGCCATACAGGTCTGGGAGAATTTCCCAAGTGGTGTTAGGGTATGGCTGCGTAGAAATAAGGGTTAAGTCCAGATGTGTAAGTGTATTGTGTGTGGAAAAATGGGTTGGGCTCCCGTCATTTAAGATGACAAGGTTGGAACTTGCCAAGAAGAGTTCAAATTGTTTGCCCCTGGAATTACAAGTTAGGGAACCCCACAGCGGGCTCCAAGAGTTTAGGTCTCCCGTTAATAAAATAGGAGTTTGAAATGTGTTGATAAGGTTTTCAATTTCTGAAGCAGTGAATGGTTGAGAGGGATGTATATATTGGGTCTACAAGTAAGTTTCCAGCGTTTTTTTCCAAAATTTGAAGTTTTATTATGAAAACATAGTTACAATGCTTTATTCAAAGTATCGTCCATCGGAAGCTACAACTTTCCCCCATCTTTCTGGCAATTTATGAATTCCGGACCAAAAAAATTTCTCGTCTTACGAGCCCAAGAACGTATCGAGCCAATTTTTGATTTCCCCTACTGAGCTGAAGCGTATTCCCGTAAGAGCGTTCTGCATCGAACGAAACAAGTGGTAGTCAGATGGTGCCAAATCTGGACTGTAAGGCGGTTGAGGCAGAATTTCTCATCCACTATTACTCAAATAGTTTTTCACCGAAACCGCAACATGTGGCCGAGCGTTGTCGTGATCAAAAATGACGGACTCATGCCTGGTCTCATATTCTGGCCGTTTTTATTTTAATGCCCGCTTCAAACGAATTAGTTGGGTTCGATGTAATGGTCCTTTGATGTTTTCACCACTCGGAAGCAGTTCGTAGTATACGACACCCTTTTGATCCCACCATATGCAGAGCATGACCTTATTCACGTGAATATTTCGTTTCGGCGCCGATTGGGCGGGCTCGCCGGGCTTTGTATACGATTTTCTGCGTTTAGGATTATCATAATAAATCCATTTCTCATCACCAGTGACAATACGATGCAAAAATGATTTATTTTTATACAATGATGCAGCAAGTTCTTCTTGAATCTGACACGGATCCTCATCCAGTAAAGCGTCCAATTCCTCGTCTTCAAAACTTTTCCGCTTTCCGGGGCGATCTTTGTCTTCAACTCCAAAATCACCACTTTTGAACCGTTTGAACCACTCGCGGCACGTCGATTCACCAATACATTCCGCTCCATAAGTTTCCGAAAGCAAACGATATGCCTCAGCCGCACTTTTCTTCATATTAAAGAATAAAAGCAGCGCTTCCCGCAAATGACGTTTATTTGGCTGGAAACTTGCTATGATTTTGATCGATAAAATGTACGACACCGATAGAACTGCTCAAATATAACGCTGCAAAGTTGTTGACAGATACAAAACCTACAAATAAAACACATGGGGTCTGACATTTCTGCCCGGGATCCACTGGTGGCGCCATCTCTGACAAACGCTGGAAACTTACTTGTAGATACAATACGTAGACACAATTGTTAGTTTAATTTTAAGTTCAATCTCTACTGCTACATCAGATATGTTTGGGTTGATGTTTATGGGTGTGTGTGGAATAGATTTGTGAATTAGTATACCGGTTCCCTGTTTGGCTGTGTTATTACTTGGAAAATTATTAAAATATGGAGCATACTGCTTAGGGGTGTGGGGAGTATGACCGGCTGGCAGATGGGTTTCTTGGAATGCTATAACAGAGGGCTTATGGTTATTAATTAATAATTGTAGCTCGTTGTAATTATTATAATAACCGTTAATATTCCATTGCAGAACCTTAAGCGATGGTATTAATGTTGGGGTAGACTTTAATGAAATATAAGCAGAGTTATATTGCGAAAAGTCAGAGATAGAAGGACTGTTGTTATGAGAGATGCGACTTTGGTTGCTGTTATTCATGTCACATTTGTTAATGTGTTGCCATCGTCGTCATCACTTTCGAATTGTTTTAAAAAGGGACTTTGGTTGTTATAGAGAGATTTTGTGACTTTAGAGAGAGGTGAGTGAATTATTTTTTGTTTTGACTGAGTATTGCTTCTACTAGGTGAGAGTGGTGGTGAATTTAATTTATTTGAGCTATGGGAGAGTGAGTTTGAGTGACCTGCCCATAAATTTGGGTTATCTGAGCGATGGCTTGAAGTATTGGTGAGTAATGTTTGGAGTCGAGTGTTCGTGTTGTGTTCGTTAAAGGTCTTGTGTTGAATTAGTGGAAGTGGGGGGAGCTTATGGTAGCAAAATTCGCAGCGTTCGTCGATGTATTTTGGATGGAGATTTTTTTTGGTTGGAGAGAAGTGTTAGCTTGTGTTGAGTTGATTGGTGCATTTGGTGTGGAAGTTTTTGTGTTTATAGCATTTTTAGCGATTGTAGAGTAGGAGGAGATGTTTGTTGTTGTTGGATTTTGTTCCAAAAATATTCGTTTTGCTTCGGTCATACTGCATTTGTTAATTATTTTTATCTTTAGTGTTTCTTTCGCTTGTATAAAGCGTGTACAATTTTTTGAAGAAGATGGGTGTTTTTCACTGCAATTTGCAAATGACACGCGTGAGCATTTCTCTGGGCTGTGAGGAGGGAGATTGCAGGTTTCACACGAGGAGTTGCTTTTGCACCTTTTTGAGGTATGTCCCAGGCGTTGACAGTTACGACAACGCATGGGATTTGGGAAGTACTCTTCGACTTTTAAATTATACCACCCGATGTTGACGGTGCTCGGAGGCCGGAAAAGGTCGAATGTGAAGAGCACAAGACATGTAGGGCGTTGATTTCTATCGACAATTTTTTTAAATTTAAAAACCTCTATCATTCCTTGGGATTTCATTTCTTGGGTTATTTTGGCTTCTGGGACGTTTTGATGAATTAAGGTGTTCGTGCAAGGTCACAGAGGTCGGGCAGAGGTTGGATAGTGTTGTTTTATTTAAGAACAGATCGGCTATTTTTTTGGATTTAACAAGAATCAGTAAATTCCCGTCGCGTAATTACAATATATGTTTGTAGGCCGTACTTATGGCATCAATCGCTTTTTTGAGCAAAAAGACAATAAAGTTTGATAGAGGTTGGTCCGAGTTTTTTGGGGAGATCACAATAAATTTGGAGTTATTTGCTTCGGTGTGTGTTGGGAATATTTTAGTTAGCTCCATTGGAGAATAAGTAGGTTTTTTACGTTTTTTGCTTGGATGTTCAGAGAGAGGCACTACATCGAGAGCACTGTACCGATTACCCGACAGCACTTTAGGCCCGGAGGCCATGGTGGGTTTTGTGTTTTTTTCTGCTTTCACACGATAACTGCTCACACGCGGGGGAACGGAAATGAAGATGAGAGGCTGGGCTAATAACAAGCTAAGTTTACCGATAACTAAGAGGGAACACAATCAGAAGGCGGTGTTGTCGGCTCGCAGAACAGTCGGTGATTGAAAATGTAATTTATTTGAACTCCAATGTTCACACACAAAAAAAAAAAAAAATTAAATAAAAGCAGCTAATTATGGCAACCTTCTTCTCGCCATTCTAGTAGTAGACTACCTAGCTCTCTAACTCATGTGTCCTTTAAAAAGTGTTACTGCCATCGTGCAAATCTTAAACAGTCATCATACCACTCCTCTCATCAATCTAGGGCATTAATTAGACAAAAAAAATAAACAAGACGTTTAAAAAGGTAAGGTAAGGTAAGACGTTTCTATTGGCTAACTGTAAAACCAGATGTCGAGAAAAAAAGTGTATAAGGTGTGGGGCTACCAATGGCCCAAAAGTAAGCCCACAGGGGCGAATACAACAATACAATGTCGGAGCACCATTCGAACGAATAGACATCGAGATAGCTGACCCGTTTCCCGAAACTTTTACTGGCAACCGATACACCCTCGTGGTCATGCCAAGTGAAACAAAATTTGGATCCCCCCCACCTACGGAGCCTAAGAAGGTGAACGGTTACGTAAATTGCATGAAAACCCGAGAAAAGTTGAAGCTAACAAGTGACCGCATGAAGACTAGGTGAAATTTTCCGGCTTCAATGAAGGAGATCTGATGTGGGTATATAATTCTCAGCGTCTGAATGAGTTAAGACGAGTTCTTCCGATAATTTTTCTTTTTATTGTCCATCTATTTGCAATTTGTAGATGTCTGAAGGTGTTTGGGTAGCACTTTCATTTAATTTGCCTGCTTTTCAATATATTTTCTCGTTAAACACTTTCTGCAAACGTTTTTCCATTTGAAACTTTAATTATTCATTAATTTTTTTTATTCATATATCACTTATTTCTGGCAAAACAAAATAAAAAAATATTCCAATTCGGAATAAAAACAAACCTGATGACATTTTCAAATAAAAAAAAGGCAGTTTGACTGTTATCACAAATTTGCCCGAATAAATTTCTTGGACTAAAATCGCAAAAGAAGGGAAAGGACGTAGTTTTGGACGAACGAACATTTTTTTGAATAATAATAATAAGTGCATATAAAATTTTCATATTAAAAAGTATTTTATTGTATTGAATTAAGTTTATTGTACATTTTTAAGAAGTGTTGGCTGTGTTATGTTGTGTTGAATTAACATATTCTAGTAAATTGTAATATTTGATTTGTATTGAATGTATTTGGATTTGAAAACTGTTTATTTCTGTATTGTATTGACAAATTTTTTTTTATTTCGATTTCATTATGTGTAGTTTGAATTTGTGTTGTTGATTCCGTTTGGAATCGTTGACTTAGCAATTGCCTCCTCGAGCTCTTGCGGTACCTGTGGCATAGGTATTGTCGAGGAGGGGCCATTTGACATATCAATCGTAAAATCCGCAAGCTTACTGTGCCACGTTGACCTTGTTGCAGTTATTGCTGGGCAGTGGGCAAATTTTCGATATTGGGCGTTTCAATTCGGTCGTTTGAGTTTTAAGTGTTACTACTTTCACTAAATTGTTTGCTCCGGGGTTTGCTACTATCGATTCCGTTTGGAATCGTTGACTTAGCAATTGCCTCCTCGAGCCCTTACGATACCTGTGGCATAAGTACTGTCGAGGAGGGGCCATTTGACATATCAATCGTAAAATCCGCAAGCTTACTGTGCCACGTTGACCTTGTTGCAGTTATTGCTGGGCAGTGGGCAAATTTTCGATATTGGGCGTTTCAATTCGGTCGTTTGAGTTTTAAGTGTTACTACTTTCACTAAATTGTTTGCCCCGGGGTTTGCTACTATCAATGTTCCGCATAATTCCAGTCTGAAATTAATTCACATGGTGCAAAGTTCCTTTTGGCCACCAGCCGGTGCATGTGTGTTTGGTCATTTTAATATAGAAGACGCAAATATATGACCCCTGCGTATGCTTTATCCGATGCATCACTGTTGTCAGCATTGATCCAATGACGTATCTGGACACTGTCATTGGCTGCTAATTTTCGGTAATCAACAACCCGTTCTGTCCCATTCAAGACCTTTACGCCATAGTTTTTGCATATGAATTTTTACGTTTATGATGCAGGATGACAGTCGGCCCTTTTGATTGTAGTGCTTAGATACTGAGAAAAATATGGACCGTTTTGTGATTTCGCCTTCACTATGGCCTGCAACGTGAATACATCCGGATCTACATACCAAGGATCTTGACATCCCTGTTCTCTATGAATGGTAGCGAGAAATTCATCGCTTTCTAGGGGTGGCCGTGGTGTAGTGGTACTAGCTATCGCTTCTCACTCGGAAGGTCAAGGTTCGAATCCTAGCCACGACAAAAGTTTTCATTTGTGTAATTGGAACTCAGTCAGAAAAATCTGCATGTGAAGGCATAACACTGACATGTAGATTTGGCTGTTGTAGGGTTTTCAAACACAAAAACAACCGTTAAAATTCACAACCTCACCATTCCGAGTGAAGAAAATCTCTCCGTCCTATTCGGACTCCCACCCCTGGAGTTATCATTTATATGAAAATGTATTGTTCAATACCTATACACTTTAACGTAAGGTGGAAGTTTTTGCCGCACACAGCCGCGCATGATATTCCCGATTCTCCACGAATGATAAATGATAACTCTAAACAACCCCAAAAAGGAGAATCTACGTACGACAAATTATATAAAATACGTCCGTTATTGAAGAAAATCAAACAAAAATTTAACGGAATAGCACAGGAGAAATACCAAAGTGTGGACGAGCAACTGATTTCCTATAAAGGTAAATTCTTGTGATATAATCGAATAATGTCTAGTAAATATTTATATTTTATTAGTCTGAAGCAATATCTGCCAAAAAAGCCACACAAGCGGGACTTTAAAATGTTCACTAGAAAATTGTATACGACTTTTGCCTCTACATTGGAGAAGGAACGTGCCAACCCTTTGGATTAGACATATCGTCAGACATTGTTTTCCGATGGTGTCGAAAAGAGAAGAAGTTTGTAAATATTCCCCGTCCAGGTTTTATTGAATGCTATAACAAGCATATGAGAGGGGTTGATCTTGCCGACATGTTGTTGGAGTTATACAAAATCAACCACCGTTCAAAGAAGTGGTATACACGTATCGTTTACTGGTGCATAAACTGATCAGTATTCAATAGCTGGCGGTTGTCCCGCAGAGACCTGAAAAACTCAAGCGGAGACAACAAGTATATGTCACTACTAAACTTTCAGTTGGATATTGCTAACGAGTAACTCAACGTAAAAATATTAACAGCTCCAACACGCAAAAGAGGTCGCCCATCGTCATCATCACTTCTCTCAACAATGCAGTCAGATCCACCATCATCAGCTTCATCACCAGCACGTTCATCACAATCTTCGTAAAGTTCTTATAAAATATCATATGTTGCAGAACCTGCAAAAATTGATATCGGTTCATACTAATCGCGAGACTAACAACTCTATATCCTTAAAAAATTTAGCCACGCCCCAATTAATTCGGACATGAAAGGGTTAAATAACAAGTTGATGATCGGTCTTAAAATACAAACAAATGCTATCGACATAATACTAAGGTGGCGAAAGCATAAGTTTACCTTTACTGTGGATGTGAAAAAATTTGTACCACAATATACAAGTAAGTTCAGATGATGCAAATTAGTCTGACCCATTTGGCGCTGCATGAGGCCAATGTCTGTTGGCAGTTACGGTACTTCTTCAGCTAGCAAAAGACAAAGCATACAGATTTCTCTTCGCCACCAGCGTCACCAAGGAGGAAACCTATGTGGACGATGTCATCAGTGGAGCTGATGCCATTGAAGAAGCACAACACAAACTAAAAGCCGTAAGGAAAATGTTGGCAGCTGCGGGATTTCACTTACGCAAACAATTCAGCAAGCAACTCTGAAATGGTGTTGAAGAATATTCCGGAAAATCAAAAATTTTTTTTTTTATAATTTACGCGCGCCTAAGGGGTTATGAATACCCTTACACTGTTGCCAGGGCGCGGGCGGAAAGGTAGAAGGAGGAGAAAGGAAAGTTTGTGATGTAGTGGTTTGAAACTCAGGTGTGTTTGGTTTCGATATTGACTCTCCAGGGGTGGGGGAGTCCGAATAAGACGGAGAGATTTTCTTCACTCGGAATGGTGAGGTTGTGAATTTAAACGGTTGTTTTTGTGTTTGAAAACCCTACAACAGCCAAATCTACATGTCAGTGTTATGCCTTCACATGCAGATTTTTCTGACTGAGTTCCAATTACACAAATGAAAACTTTTGTCGTGGCTAGGATTCGAACCTTGACCTTCCGAGTGAGAAGCGATAGCTAGTACCACTACACCACGGCCACCCCCTAGAAAGCGATGAATTTCTCGCTACCATTCATAGAGAACAGGGATGTCAAGATCCTTGGTATTAAATGGTCGCCAGTTCCGGATGTATTCACGTTGCAGGCCATAGTGAAGGCGAAATCACAAAACGGTCCATATTTTCCTCAGTATCTAAGCACTACAATCAAAAGGGCCGACTGTCATCCTGCATCATAAACGTAAAAATTCATATGCAAAAACTATGGCGTAAAGGTCTTGAATGGGACAGAACGGGTTGTTGATTACCGAAAATTAGCAGCCAATGAAAGTGTCCAGATACGTCATTGGATCAATGCTGACAACAGTGATGCATCGGATAAAGCATACGCAGGGGTCATATATTTGCGTCTTCTATATTAAAATGACCAAACACACATGCACCGGCTGGTGGCCAAAAGGAACTTTGCACCATGTGAATTAATTTCAGACTGGAATTATGCGGAACATTGATAGTAGCAAGCCCCGGGGCAAACAATTTAGTGAAAGTAGTAACACTTAAAACTCAAACGACCGAATTGAAACGCCCAATATCGAAAATTTGCCCACTGCCCAGCAATAACTGCAACAAGGTCAACGCGGCACAGTAAGCTTGCGGATTTTACGATTCATATGTCAAATGGCCCCTCCTCGACAATACCTATGCCACAGGTGTCGCAAGAGCTCGAGGAGGCAATTGCTAAGTCAACGATTCCAAACGGAATCAACAACACAAATTCAAACTACACATAATGAAATCGAAATAAAAAAAAATTTGTCAATACAATACAGAAATAAACAGTTTTCAAATCCAAATACATTCAATACAAATCAAATATTACAATTTACTAGAATATGTTAATTCAACACAACATAACACAGCCAACACTTCTTAAAAATGTACAATAAACTTAATTCAATACAATAAAATACTTTTTAATAAGAAAATTTTATATGCACTTATTATTATTATTCAAAAAAATGTTCGTTCGTCCAAAACTACGTCCTTTCCCTTCTTTTGCGATTTTAGTCCAAGAAATTTATTCGGGCAAATTTGTGATAACAGTCAAACTGCCTTTTTTTTATTTGAAAATGTCATCAGGTTTGTTTTTATTCCGAATTGGAATATTTTTTTATTTTGTTTTGCCAGAAATAAGTGATATATGAATAAAAAAAATTAATGAATAATTAAAGTTTCAAATGGAAAAACGTTTTCAGAAAGTGTTTAATGAGAAAATATATTGAAAAGCAGGCAAATTAAATGAAAGTGCTACCCAAACACCTTCAGACATCTACAAATTGCAAATAGATGGACAATAAAAAGAAAAATTATCGGAAGAACTCGTCTTAACTCATTCAGACGCTGAGAATTATATACCCACATCAGATCTCCTTCATTGAAGCCGGAAAATTTCACCTAGTCTTCATGCGGTCACTTGTTAGCTTCAACTTTTCTCGGGTTTTCATGCAATTTACGTAACCGTTCACCTTCTTAGGCTCCGTAGGTGGGGGGGATCCAAATTTTGTTTCACTTGGCATGACCACGAGGGTGTATCGGTTGCCAGTAAAAGTTTCGGGAAACGGGTCAGCTATCTCGATGTCTATTCGTTCGAATGGTGCTCCGACATTGTATTGTTGTATTCGCCCCTGTGGCCTTACTTTTGGGCCATTTGTAGCCCCACACCTTATACACTTTTTTTCTCGACATCTGGTTTTACACTTAGCCAATAGAAACGTCTTACCTTACCTTACCTTTTTCAACGTCTTGTTTATTTTTTTGTCCAATTAATGCCCTAGATTGATGAGAGGAGTGGTATGATGACTGTTTAAGATTTGCACAATGGTACTAACACTTTTTAAAGGACACATGAGTTAGAGAGCTAGGTAGTCTACTACTAGAATGGCGAGAAGAAGGTTGTCATAATTAGCTGCTTTTATTTAATTTTTTTTTGTGTGTGAACATTGGAGGTCAAATAAATTACATTTTTTTTGGTTTAATAGTTTTTTTTGAGTTTTATCGTTTTTCTGCATGTATTCGTTTACATTTTTTGGTGCCGAAACCCGGGAAATAATCTGACGTGTAAAAAAAAACCGACAAAAGAAAATTACGACATTACAACATTACATTGGCGTGCATACACATATATGTATGTATGTGTAAATTTACGGAGAACTTCTTTGTGGGGAAAGAAACAAAATACATTGGCTTACAACACAAATAAAGTAAAAATTTGAGAAAGAACACAGGCATTGTGCAGTTGCTTCCATAACGGGAATGATACGATCGAATGTTCTAGTGGCGTCATATATGAATTGAAAGTTCGTCATCGGGAAATATACCGCTTATTTGTTCTCATTGTTACAGTAACCATCAGTTCATACACAACACATTTGGTTTTTTCTAAATTTTTTCTAAATGTCTGAATTAAATAAACGTTCTGGTGCCGTCAAGGCAATTAATCGCATAACGGATCGCATCGCTACTGCTGACAATTTGAAATTTTGTGATCATGCCATTCGCATATTTGGAATATTTATTACACCAAGGTTTAGTAATACACCTATAAGTCTTCTTATTTTGGTAGTTTCACATATTAATTCTGTGCCACTGGTTTGTAATGCGTAAATTAGTTTCATCGCAGATCTTTTGTAATATCGTTTGTGAACAACGAACAAGAGCAGACGTATTAGTTAGCGATCCAAAATAAAGTGTAAAATTACAAGAGCTTTTAAAGTTTACATTAAGAAGAATAACCATCGTATTAAAATTGGGCACAAGTGGTGCATTTGTGACAACATTTGGTTCAAAAGTAATTACGTTAAAGTGTAGCGGTATTGAACAGTACAGCAGCGGTATTCTTGATTCAAATCCTATGATCAAATTTATTGGGTCTATAACTTAATTCGTGCGTAACTTGTATTATTCCATTGGAACATGCTTTGGAAAGTTACTGTCATTGTACGTCATTTCAGTATATGTCATTCATTTGAAGCGTAAACAACAATAATTTTTTTTCACTCAAATATGTCGAACTTTGTGCCTGAAAAAGTGTTTTTGCGGGGAGGTCTTCTTCATTACTTTAATATGAAGAAAACTGCTGCCGAAAGTCATCGTGTTTTGGTGGAAGTTTATGGTGAACATGCGCTAGCTGAGCGAACGTGCCAAAAGTGGTTTGCACGGTTTAAAAGTGGTGATTTTGGCTTGGAAGACGATGAACGTCCTGGGCAGCCAAAAAAGTTTGAAGATGAAGAACTGGAAGCATTACTCTATGAAGATTGTTGCCAAACACAAGAAGAGCTCGCAGAATCTTTGGGTGTCACTCAAGCAGCCATTTCAGAACGTTTAAAAGCAGCTGGATATATTCAAAAGCAAGGAAATTGGGTTCCACATGAACTCAAGTCGAGAGACGTCGAAAGGCGGTTTTGCATGTCCGAAATGCTGCTGGAACGCCACAAAAGGAAGTTATTTTTGCATCGGATTGTTACTGATGATGAAAAATGGATCCATTACGACAACCCCAAGCGCAAAAAATCACATGTGAAACCCGGCCAACCAGCCAAATCAACGGCAAAGCCAAATATCCATGACGCGAAGGTAATGCTCTGTATTTGGTGGGATCAGGTGGGTGTGCTGTATTATGAGCTGCTAAAACCGGGTGAAACCATCAATGGACAACGCTACCGAACACAATTAATCCGATTGAAGAAAGCAGTGGCCGAAAAACGCCCGGAATATGTGACCAGACACGAGGCAATAATTTTCCATCATGACAACGCTCGGCCCCACGTTGTTATTCCGGTTAAGAACTATTTGGAAAACAGTGGATGGGAAGTCATACCCCACCCGCCTTATAGCCAAGACCTTGCCCCTTCTGAGTACCATTTGTTCCGGTCGATGCAGAACGCCCTCACTGAAATACGGTTCACATCAGAGCAGAATATCAAAAATTGGCTTGATTCATTCTTGGCTGCCAAGCCGGCGCAGTTCTTTTGGGATGGGATCCACAAATTGCCAGAAAGATGGGAAAAAGTCATAGCTTCAGATGGGCAATACTTTGCATAATACAATATATGCGAAGAATGTATTTTATATATCCACAATGTGGATATGGTATTAAAGGACATGCAGGAAACTGTAAATAAAAATGGCAACTACCTAAAAGAATACAAAAATGAATTTGAGGATTCCGCAAAACAACATGAAATCGAAATAAAATCATTACTCGAAGCAATTGAAGAAAGATATAATGAGAGGCTAAGAGAAATGATAACAGCACAGGAAAGTTGTGAAGAGTGATTATAGTGAAAATTTTAAATGCAGTGAGAAAATATGCAGTAATCTTAAAGAACAAAGTTGTAAAGTTTAAAAGGTGTGAAAGAGCTAAAAGATGAAATCAGGAACGAAGTGAAAAAAATAAAACAAACAACAAAACCGAACACAGAAACAAAAATGAGTTATGCAGGACAACTAAAACAAACCGTTTACGTCAAGCCAAAATCAAAACAACAAAACGCAAAAACAACAAAAGAAATAAAAGAACAAATTGACCCATTACTACTCTCTCTTAAAGTGGACAGAATAAGTAATAGAAATGAAGGAGCAATTGCAATTAACTGCACTGGTGAAGAGTCGGTGCAAAAAATAGAATGCGTAGTGAAACAAAAATTAGGAGAAAAATATGAAGTTAGAATATTAGCAAAAAGAAAACCGCAAACTATGATAACGGATATCAGTGAAATGTGGAAAAACGAAGAATTAGAATTAGCAATCAAAAAACAAAAAAAGTGAACGGTACGGTAAAATGTGGAAAAATGTTTAAAAACAAGAATAGAGATGTGCATAGTGCAATCGTGGAATTAGAGATGAGTAATTACAAAGAATTAATCGATAATCGAAAAATTAATATCGGGTGGGAAAAATGTCGAGTATTCGAATATTTCAACATAAATAGATGCTTCAACTGTAATGGATACCGCCGCATAACTAAAAATTGTACAAATAGTATCATTTGTGCCAAATGTGGAGATGGGCATGGTACCAGAGAATGTTCTGTTACAATTCTGAAGTGCACAAATTGTGTACGCTACAATGAAATATTCAAATTAAATCTAGATATAAACCACGATAGTAGAGACGCGAACTGTGCAGTATATAAAAGATTACTACAATCAGAAAAAAAACAAAATCACACATTAGCAATTAAAAAGCATTCGCGGTTTATACTGCAATATACAAGGCTTAACAGGAAATCTAACTGACTTTTAACAAAATTGCGCAGATTCAAACCTCGACTCTATAATATTAACGGAAATCCATACAACTGAAAAAATTGAGGACGCCGAAATCCTTGTCGACGGGTTCCAAAATCCGTTACGCTGTGACAGTGAATCCAGACATACAGGTGGTGTGTGTGTTTATGTAAAAAATGGTTTTGAAGTAAGCGATATTCAAAAATGTATGGAATATAGGATATGGTTGTTTAAGTGTAAGATAACGTTTAACAATTGTACAGTGTATTTAGTTGCAATTTATCGTGCACATACCTCATCCAAACGTGAATTCTATGATAAAATGAAAATACTACTCGAAGGCCTATTAGAGACAAACAAACGATTGCCGGGGATATAAATATTAATTGGTTAGACGAAACAGATCCATACAGAAATATATTAAAAAATAATATAGAAATAGAAAATCGGTGCAAACAGGTCGTGCTTGAACGGATAACAAATAACAGCAAGACATTGATCGACTATAAAATAACGGAATAGGGAAGCAATATAAAGGCTAAAGTAAACATTGATATGAAAATTAGTGACCATGAAACATTATTAATACAATTATTCTCTCTAGAAAAACATACAAACAAAAATATATTAAATACAATTATAATCCTAAAATATAGAAAACCACTTTTTTTTATCAAAGCTAAGGAACAGTACCGCAATACAGAGCTTACATAACACTCAAGACCCAAGTATAATAGGTAGATTACTTGAGAATGAACTTTTAAAAATAACGAACATGTTAGTAGTTACTAAGGTGTTAAAAAACGAATCAAACGATTGGTTTAGTGAAATTTTATGGAACATGAAACGGGATAAAATTGAAAAATATCAAAGGTGTCGATTCTCAAATAGTGAGGTATTATGGAATGCCTATTGTGAGTCTAGAAATAGGTACATAATAGAAATAGTGAAAGCAAAAAATGAAAATATTAAACGAAAAGTTCTAAGTGCAAGTGATCAAAAATCTGTGTAGAGAACTATCAAGATGTATGTATTAAATGTTAAGAAAAATCCAATAAAAATATAAAGTTTAGTGGTGAAATTATCAAAATGGATAAAACTTTGGCAAATAAATTTAACACCTTTTTCATAGATAGTATTATTGATATAAATAGAACCATTCCCTTTGTACAGCATACCCCGCTAAACACCCATGTGAGTCCGTCTTTCAAATTTAAATGTATTGATGTTCAATATGTGAGAATGATCTTAAAAACTATGAACTAAAAAAAAGACTTTAATCGTATAAGTCCTAAAATGCTGCTAGATGCAATGAACATAATCGGTCTGTTATTGTGCGTGTTATAAATCGTTCTTTGTTAACCGGTGTGTTTCCCGAAACCTGGAAAGAGTCTGTTATAACCCCTATTGAAAAAATCCCAGGTACCGTACTTTGTGAAAATTTCGGTCCCGTTAATGTACTTCCTGTACATGAAAAAATTTTACAAAAAGTATTCCAAATACAATTAGAGGAGTATTTCGAATTATTTGATAACCTATTCCTAGAAAGTCAATCTGGGTTTAGACGAAGGCACTCCTGTGAATCAGCACTGAATAATGTCATAACAAACTGGAAAGAGAAAATCGCGGAAAACAATTTTGTCAAAGCGGTTTTTCTTGACCTCAAAAGAGCGTTCGAGACTATCGACAGAAGTATTCTCTTGTGCAAATTAAAAAGTTACGGCATTATAAGCAATGAATTAAATTGATTTGAATCATTCCTGAGTGGTCGTACCCAAAGAATGGTTGTAAATGGCGTGTCTTCCGAAAAACCTGAAATAAATTTTGGGGTTCCTCAAGGTTCAATCCTAGGTGCGCTCCTTTTTATAATTTACATTAACGATTAACGACATAAAAAGTATACTAAAACACTCAAAGATAGTATTATTTGCGGACGATGCCCTTCTTTTTATATCTGGAAAAATAATAAATGAGTGTGAACAAAAGATCCAGCATGACCTATTTAATCTACTGATGGCTGAAAATAAACAAACTAAAGTTAAATGTGTCAAAATCAAAATGTATGTTGTTTAATTATAATCATAGTCTTAACTTAAATGTAGAAGGCCAATTATTGGAACAAGTCAGAGAGATTAAATATTTAGGTGTTATTATTGATCATACATTAAAGTTTAATTTGCATATTAATTATATTATTAAAAAAGTATCAAAAAAAAAATATATTGGGTCTACAAGTAAGTTTCCAGCGTTTTTTTCCAAAATTTGAAGTTTTATTATGAAAACATAGTTACAATGCTTTATTCAAAGTATCGTCCATCGGAAGCTACAACTTTCCCCCATCTTTCTGGCAATTTATGAATTCCGGACCAAAAAAATTTCTCGTCTTACGAGCCCAAGAACGTATCGAGCCAATTTTTGATTTCCCCTACTGAGCTGAAGCGTATTCCCGTAAGAGCGTTCTGCATCGAACGAAACAAGTGGTAGTCAGATGGTGCCAAATCTGGACTGTAAGGCGGTTGAGGCAGAATTTCTCATCCACTATTACTCAAATAGTTTTTCACCGAAACCGCAACATGTGGCCGAGCGTTGTCGTGATCAAAAATGACGGACTCATGCCTGGTCTCATATTCTGGCCGTTTTTATTTTAATGCCCGCTTCAAACGAATTAGTTGGGTTCGATGTAATGGTCCTTTGATGTTTTCACCACTCGGAAGCAGTTCGTAGTATACGACACCCTTTTGATCCCACCATATGCAGAGCATGACCTTATTCACGTGAATATTTCGTTTCGGCGCCGATTGGGCGGGCTCGCCGGGCTTTGTATACGATTTTCTGCGTTTAGGATTATCATAATAAATCCATTTCTCATCACCAGTGACAATACGATGCAAAAATGATTTATTTTTATACAATGATGCAGCAAGTTCTTCTTGAATCTGACACGGATCCTCATCCAGTAAAGCGTCCAATTCCTCGTCTTCAAAACTTTTCCGCTTTCCGGGGCGATCTTTGTCTTCAACTCCAAAATCACCACTTTTGAACCGTTTGAACCACTCGCGGCACGTCGATTCACCAATACATTCCGCTCCATAAGTTTCCGAAAGCAAACGATATGCCTCAGCCGCACTTTTCTTCATATTAAAGAATAAAAGCAGCGCTTCCCGCAAATGACGTTTATTTGGCTGGAAACTTGCTATGATTTTGATCGATAAAATGTACGACACCGATAGAACTGCTCAAATATAACGCTGCAAAGTTGTTGACAGATACAAAACCTACAAATAAAACACATGGGGTCTGACATTTCTGCCCGGGATCCACTGGTGGCGCCATCTCTGACAAACGCTGGAAACTTACTTGTAGATACAATACGTAGACACAATTGTTAGTTTAATTTTAAGTTCAATCTCTACTGCTACATCAGATATGTTTGGGTTGATGTTTATGGGTGTGTGTGGAATAGATTTGTGAATTAGTATACCGGTTCCCTGTTTGGCTGTGTTATTACTTGGAAAATTATTAAAATATGGAGCATACTGCTTAGGGGTGTGGGGAGTATGACCGGCTGGCAGATGGGTTTCTTGGAATGCTATAACAGAGGGCTTATGGTTATTAATTAATAATTGTAGCTCGTTGTAATTATTATAATAACCGTTAATATTCCATTGCAGAACCTTAAGCGATGGTATTAATGTTGGGGTAGACTTTAATGAAATATAAGCAGAGTTATATTGCGAAAAGTCAGAGATAGAAGGACTGTTGTTATGAGAGATGCGACTTTGGTTGCTGTTATTCATGTCACATTTGTTAATGTGTTGCCATCGTCGTCATCACTTTCGAATTGTTTTAAAAAGGGACTTTGGTTGTTATAGAGAGATTTTGTGACTTTAGAGAGAGGTGAGTGAATTATTTTTTGTTTTGACTGAGTATTGCTTCTACTAGGTGAGAGTGGTGGTGAATTTAATTTATTTGAGCTATGGGAGAGTGAGTTTGAGTGACCTGCCCATAAATTTGGGTTATCTGAGCGATGGCTTGAAGTATTGGTGAGTAATGTTTGGAGTCGAGTGTTCGTGTTGTGTTCGTTAAAGGTCTTGTGTTGAATTAGTGGAAGTGGGGGGAGCTTATGGTAGCAAAATTCGCAGCGTTCGTCGATGTATTTTGGATGGAGATTTTTTTTGGTTGGAGAGAAGTGTTAGCTTGTGTTGAGTTGATTGGTGCATTTGGTGTGGAAGTTTTTGTGTTTATAGCATTTTTAGCGATTGTAGAGTAGGAGGAGATGTTTGTTGTTGTTGGATTTTGTTCCAAAAATATTCGTTTTGCTTCGGTCATACTGCATTTGTTAATTATTTTTATCTTTAGTGTTTCTTTCGCTTGTATAAAGCGTGTACAATTTTTTGAAGAAGATGGGTGTTTTTCACTGCAATTTGCAAATGACACGCGTGAGCATTTCTCTGGGCTGTGAGGAGGGAGATTGCAGGTTTCACACGAGGAGTTGCTTTTGCACCTTTTTGAGGTATGTCCCAGGCGTTGACAGTTACGACAACGCATGGGATTTGGGAAGTACTCTTCGACTTTTAAATTATACCACCCGATGTTGACGGTGCTCGGAGGCCGGAAAAGGTCGAATGTGAAGAGCACAAGACATGTAGGGCGTTGATTTCCATCGACAATTTTTTTAAATTTAAAAACCTCTATCATTCCTTGGGATTTCATTTCTTGGGTTATTTTGGCTTCTGGGACGTTTTGATGAATTAAGGTGTTCGTGCAAGGTCACAGAGGTCGGGCAGAGGTTGGATAGTGTTGTTTTATTTAAGAACAGATCGGCTATTTTTTTGGATTTAACAAGAATCAGTAAATTCCCGTCGCGTAATTACAATATATGTTTGTAGGCCGTACTTATGGCATCAATCGCTTTTTTGAGCAAAAAGACAATAAAGTTTGATAGAGGTTGGTCCGAGTTTTTTGGGGAGATCACAATAAATTTGGAGTTATTTGCTTCGGTGTGTGTTGGGAATATTTTAGTTAGCTCCATTGGAGAATAAGTAGGTTTTTTACGTTTTTTGCTTGGATGTTCAGAGAGAGGCACTACATCGAGAGCACTGTACCGATTACCCGACAGCACTTTAGGCCCGGAGGCCATGGTGGGTTTTGTGTTTTTTTCTGCTTTCACACGATAACTGCTCACACGCGGGGGAACGGAAATGAAGATGAGAGGCTGGGCTAATAACAAGCTAAGTTTACCGATAACTAAGAGGGAACACAATCAGAAGGCGGTGTTGTCGGCTCGCAGAACAGTCGGTGATTGAAAATGTAATTTATTTGAACTCCAATGTTCACACACAAAAAAAAAAAAAAATTAAATAAAAGCAGCTAATTATGGCAACCTTCTTCTCGCCATTCTAGTAGTAGACTACCTAGCTCTCTAACTCATGTGTCCTTTAAAAAGTGTTACTGCCATCGTGCAAATCTTAAACAGTCATCATACCACTCCTCTCATCAATCTAGGGCATTAATTAGACAAAAAAAATAAACAAGACGTTGAAAAAGGTAAGGTAAAGTAAGACGTTTCTATTGGCTAACTGTAAAACCAGATGTCGAGAAAAAAAGTGTATAAGGTGTGGGGCTACCAATGGCCCAAAAGTAAGCCCACAGGGGCGAATACAACAATACAATGTCGGAGCACCATTCGAACGAATAGACATCGAGATAGCTGACCCGTTTCCCGAAACTTTTACTGGCAACCGATACACCCTCGTGGTCATGCCAAGTGAAACAAAATTTGGATCCCCCCCACCTACGGAGCCTAAGAAGGTGAACGGTTACGTAAATTGCATGAAAACCCGAGAAAAGTTGAAGCTAACAAGTGACCGCATGAAGACTAGGTGAAATTTTCCGGCTTCAATGAAGGAGATCTGATGTGGGTATATAATTCTCAGCGTCTGAATGAGTTAAGACGAGTTCTTCCGATAATTTTTCTTTTTATTGTCCATCTATTTGCAATTTGTAGATGTCTGAAGGTGTTTGGGTAGCACTTTCATTTAATTTGCCTGCTTTTCAATATATTTTCTCGTTAAACACTTTCTGCAAACGTTTTTCCATTTGAAACTTTAATTATTCATTAATTTTTTTTATTCATATATCACTTATTTCTGGCAAAACAAAATAAAAAAATATTCCAATTCGGAATAAAAACAAACCTGATGACATTTTCAAATAAAAAAAAGGCAGTTTGACTGTTATCACAAATTTGCCCGAATAAATTTCTTGGACTAAAATCGCAAAAGAAGGGAAAGGACGTAGTTTTGGACGAACGAACATTTTTTTGAATAATAATAATAAGTGCATATAAAATTTTCATATTAAAAAGTATTTTATTGTATTGAATTAAGTTTATTGTACATTTTTAAGAAGTGTTGGCTGTGTTATGTTGTGTTGAATTAACATATTCTAGTAAATTGTAATATTTGATTTGTATTGAATGTATTTGGATTTGAAAACTGTTTATTTCTGTATTGTATTGACAAATTTTTTTTTATTTCGATTTCATTATGTGTAGTTTGAATTTGTGTTGTTGATTCCGTTTGGAATCGTTGACTTAGCAATTGCCTCCTCGAGCTCTTGCGGTACCTGTGGCATAGGTATTGTCGAGGAGGGGCCATTTGACATATCAATCGTAAAATCCGCAAGCTTACTGTGCCACGTTGACCTTGTTGCAGTTATTGCTGGGCAGTGGGCAAATTTTCGATATTGGGCGTTTCAATTCGGTCGTTTGAGTTTTAAGTGTTACTACTTTCACTAAATTGTTTGCTCCGGGGTTTGCTACTATCGATTCCGTTTGGAATCGTTGACTTAGCAATTGCCTCCTCGAGCCCTTACGATACCTGTGGCATAAGTACTGTCGAGGAGGGGCCATTTGACATATCAATCGTAAAATCCGCAAGCTTACTGTGCCACGTTGACCTTGTTGCAGTTATTGCTGGGCAGTGGGCAAATTTTCGATATTGGGCGTTTCAATTCGGTCGTTTGAGTTTTAAGTGTTACTACTTTCACTAAATTGTTTGCCCCGGGGTTTGCTACTATCAATGTTCCGCATAATTCCAGTCTGAAATTAATTCACATGGTGCAAAGTTCCTTTTGGCCACCAGCCGGTGCATGTGTGTTTGGTCATTTTAATATAGAAGACGCAAATATATGACCCCTGCGTATGCTTTATCCGATGCATCACTGTTGTCAGCATTGATCCAATGACGTATCTGGACACTGTCATTGGCTGCTAATTTTCGGTAATCAACAACCCGTTCTGTCCCATTCAAGACCTTTACGCCATAGTTTTTGCATATGAATTTTTACGTTTATGATGCAGGATGACAGTCGGCCCTTTTGATTGTAGTGCTTAGATACTGAGAAAAATATGGACCGTTTTGTGATTTCGCCTTCACTATGGCCTGCAACGTGAATACATCCGGAACTGGCGACCATTTAATACCAAGGATCTTGACATCCCTGTTCTCTATGAATGGTAGCGAGAAATTCATCGCTTTCTAGGGGTGGCCGTGGTGTAGTGGTACTAGCTATCGCTTCTCACTCGGAAGGTCAAGGTTCGAATCCTAGCCACGACAAAAGTTTTCATTTGTGTAATTGGAACTCAGTCAGAAAAATCTGCATGTGAAGGCATAACACTGACATGTAGATTTGGCTGTTGTAGGGTTTTCAAACACAAAAACAACCGTTAAAATTCACAACCTCACCATTCCGAGTGAAGAAAATCTCTCCGTCCTATTCGGACTCCCACCCCTGGAGTTATCATTTATATGAAAATGTATTGTTCAATACCTATACACTTTAACGTAAGGTGGAAGTTTTTGCCGCACACAGCCGCGCATGATATTCCCGATTCTCCACGAATGATAAATGATAACTCTAAACAACCCCAAAAAGGAGAATCTACGTACGACAAATTATATAAAATACGTCCGTTATTGAAGAAAATCAAACAAAAATTTAACGGAATAGCACAGGAGAAATACCAAAGTGTGGACGAGCAACTGATTTCCTATAAAGGTAAATTCTTGTGATATAATCGAATAATGTCTAGTAAATATTTATATTTTATTAGTCTGAAGCAATATCTGCCAAAAAAGCCACACAAGCGGGACTTTAAAATGTTCACTAGAAAATTGTATACGACTTTTGCCTCTACATTGGAGAAGGAACGTGCCAACCCTTTGGATTAGACATATCGTCAGACATTGTTTTCCGATGGTGTCGAAAAGAGAAGAAGTTTGTAAATATTCCCCGTCCAGGTTTTATTGAATGCTATAACAAGCATATGAGAGGGGTTGATCTTGCCGACATGTTGTTGGAGTTATACAAAATCAACCACCGTTCAAAGAAGTGGTATACACGTATCGTTTACTGGTGCATAAACTGATCAGTATTCAATAGCTGGCGGTTGTCCCGCAGAGACCTGAAAAACTCAAGCGGAGACAACAAGTATATGTCACTACTAAACTTTCAGTTGGATATTGCTAACGAGTAACTCAACGTAAAAATATTAACAGCTCCAACACGCAAAAGAGGTCGCCCATCGTCATCATCACTTCTCTCAACAATGCAGTCAGATCCACCATCATCAGCTTCATCACCAGCACGTTCATCACAATCTTCGTAAAGTTCTTATAAAATATCATATGTTGCAGAACCTGCAAAAATTGATATCGGTTCATACTAATCGCGAGACTAACAACTCTATATCCTTAAAAAATTTAGCCACGCCCCAATTAATTCGGACATGAAAGGGTTAAATAACAAGTTGATGATCGGTCTTAAAATACAAACAAATGCTATCGACATAATACTAAGGTGGCGAAAGCATAAGTTTACCTTTACTGTGGATGTGAAAAAATTTGTACCACAATATACAAGTAAGTTCAGATGATGCAAATTAGTCTGACCCATTTGGCGCTGCATGAGGCCAATGTCTGTTGGCAGTTACGGTACTTCTTCAGCTAGCAAAAGACAAAGCATACAGATTTCTCTTCGCCACCAGCGTCACCAAGGAGGAAACCTATGTGGACGATGTCATCAGTGGAGCTGATGCCATTGAAGAAGCACAACACAAACTAAAAGCCGTAAGGAAAATGTTGGCAGCTGCGGGATTTCACTTACGCAAACAATTCAGCAAGCAACTCTGAAATGGTGTTGAAGAATATTCCGGAAAATCAAAAATTTTTTTTTTTATAATTTACGCGCGCCTAAGGGGTTATGAATACCCTTACACTGTTGCCAGGGCGCGGGCGGAAAGGTAGAAGGAGGAGAAAGGAAAGTTTGTGATGTAGTGGTTTGAAACTCAGGTGTGTTTGGTTTCGATATTGACTCTCCAGGGGTGGGGGAGTCCGAATAAGACGGAGAGATTTTCTTCACTCGGAATGGTGAGGTTGTGAATTTAAACGGTTGTTTTTGTGTTTGAAAACCCTACAACAGCCAAATCTACATGTCAGTGTTATGCCTTCACATGCAGATTTTTCTGACTGAGTTCCAATTACACAAATGAAAACTTTTGTCGTGGCTAGGATTCGAACCTTGACCTTCCGAGTGAGAAGCGATAGCTAGTACCACTACACCACGGCCACCCCCTAGAAAGCGATGAATTTCTCGCTACCATTCATAGAGAACAGGGATGTCAAGATCCTTGGTATTAAATGGTCGCCAGTTCCGGATGTATTCACGTTGCAGGCCATAGTGAAGGCGAAATCACAAAACGGTCCATATTTTCCTCAGTATCTAAGCACTACAATCAAAAGGGCCGACTGTCATCCTGCATCATAAACGTAAAAATTCATATGCAAAAACTATGGCGTAAAGGTCTTGAATGGGACAGAACGGGTTGTTGATTACCGAAAATTAGCAGCCAATGAAAGTGTCCAGATACGTCATTGGATCAATGCTGACAACAGTGATGCATCGGATAAAGCATACGCAGGGGTCATATATTTGCGTCTTCTATATTAAAATGACCAAACACACATGCACCGGCTGGTGGCCAAAAGGAACTTTGCACCATGTGAATTAATTTCAGACTGGAATTATGCGGAACATTGATAGTAGCAAGCCCCGGGGCAAACAATTTAGTGAAAGTAGTAACACTTAAAACTCAAACGACCGAATTGAAACGCCCAATATCGAAAATTTGCCCACTGCCCAGCAATAACTGCAACAAGGTCAACGCGGCACAGTAAGCTTGCGGATTTTACGATTCATATGTCAAATGGCCCCTCCTCGACAATACCTATGCCACAGGTGTCGCAAGAGCTCGAGGAGGCAATTGCTAAGTCGACGATTCCAAACGGAATCAACAACACAAATTCAAACTACACATAATGAAATCGAAATAAAAAAAAATTTGTCAATACAATACAGAAATAAACAGTTTTCAAATCCAAATACATTCAATACAAATCAAATATTACAATTTACTAGAATATGTTAATTCAACACAACATAACACAGCCAACACTTCTTAAAAATGTACAATAAACTTAATTCAATACAATAAAATACTTTTTAATAAGAAAATTTTATATGCACTTATTATTATTATTCAAAAAAATGTTCGTTCGTCCAAAACTACGTCCTTTCCCTTCTTTTGCGATTTTAGTCCAAGAAATTTATTCGGGCAAATTTGTGATAACAGTCAAACTGCCTTTTTTTTATTTGAAAATGTCATCAGGTTTGTTTTTATTCCGAATTGGAATATTTTTTTATTTTGTTTTGCCAGAAATAAGTGATATATGAATAAAAAACATTAATGAATAATTAAAGTTTCAAATGGAAAAACGTTTTCAGAAAGTGTTTAATGAGAAAATATATTGAAAAGCAGGCAAATTAAATGAAAGTGCTACCCAAACACCTTCAGACATCTACAAATTGCAAATAGATGGACAATAAAAAGAAAAATTATCGGAAGAACTCGTCTTAACTCATTCAGACGCTGAGAATTATATACCCACATCAGATCTCCTTCATTGAAGCCGGAAAATTTCACCTAGTCTTCATGCGGTCACTTGTTAGCTTCAACTTTTCTCGGGTTTTCATGCAATTTACGTAACCGTTCACCTTCTTAGGCTCCGTAGGTGGGGGGGATCCAAATTTTGTTTCACTTGGCATGACCACGAGGGTGTATCGGTTGCCAGTAAAAGTTTCGGGAAACGGGTCAGCTATCTCGATGTCTATTCGTTCGAATGGTGCTCCGACATTGTATTGTTGTATTCGCCCCTGTGGCCTTACTTTTGGGCCATTTGTAGCCCCACACCTTATACACTTTTTTTCTCGACATCTGGTTTTACACTTAGCCAATAGAAACGTCTTACCTTACCTTACCTTTTTCAACGTCTTGTTTATTTTTTTGTCCAATTAATGCCCTAGATTGATGAGAGGAGTGGTATGATGACTGTTTAAGATTTGCACAATGGTACTAACACTTTTTAAAGGACACATGAGTTAGAGAGCTAGGTAGTCTACTACTAGAATGGCGAGAAGAAGGTTGTCATAATTAGCTGCTTTTATTTAATTTTTTTTTGTGTGTGAACATTGGAGGTCAAATAAATTACATTTTTTTTGGTTTAATAGTTTTTTTTGAGTTTTATCGTTTTTCTGCATGTATTCGTTTACATTTTTTGGTGCCGAAACCCGGGAAATAATCTGACGTGTAAAAAAAAACCGACAAAAGAAAATTACGACATTACAACATTACATTGGCGTGCATACACATATATGTATGTATGTGTAAATTTACGGAGAACTTCTTTGTGGGGAAAGAAACAAAATACATTGGCTTACAACACAAATAAAGTAAAAATTTGAGAAAGAACACAGGCATTGTGCAGTTGCTTCCATAACGGGAATGATACGATCGAATGTTCTAGTGGCGTCATATATGAATTGAAAGTTCGTCATCGGGAAATATACCGCTTATTTGTTCTCATTGTTACAGTAACCATCAGTTCATACACAACACATTTGGTTTTTTCTAAATTTTTTCTAAATGTCTGAATTAAATAAACGTTCTGGTGCCGTCAAGGCAATTAATCGCATAACGGATCGCATCGCTACTGCTGACAATTTGAAATTTTGTGATCATGCCATTCGCATATTTGGAATATTTATTACACCAAGGTTTAGTAATACACCTATAAGTCTTCTTATTTTGGTAGTTTCACATATTAATTCTGTGCCACTGGTTTGTAATGCGTAAATTAGTTTCATCGCAGATCTTTTGTAATATCGTTTGTGAACAACGAACAAGAGCAGACGTATTAGTTAGCGATCCAAAATAAAGTGTAAAATTACAAGAGCTTTTAAAGTTTACATTAAGAAGAATAACCATCGTATTAAAATTGGGCACAAGTGGTGCATTTGTGACAACATTTGGTTCAAAAGTAATTACGTTAAAGTGTAGCGGTATTGAACAGTACAGCAGCGGTATTCTTGATTCAAATCCTATGATCAAATTTATTGGGTCTATAACTTAATTCGTGCGTAACTTGTATTATTCCATTGGAACATGCTTTGGAAAGTTACTGTCATTGTACGTCATTTCAGTATATGTCATTCATTTGAAGCGTAAACAACAATAATTTTTTTTCACTCAAATATGTCGAACTTTGTGCCTGAAAAAGTGTTTTTGCGGGGAGGTCTTCTTCATTACTTTAATATGAAGAAAACTGCTGCCGAAAGTCATCGTGTTTTGGTGGAAGTTTATGGTGAACATGCGCTAGCTGAGCGAACGTGCCAAAAGTGGTTTGCACGGTTTAAAAGTGGTGATTTTGGCTTGGAAGACGATGAACGTCCTGGGCAGCCAAAAAAGTTTGAAGATGAAGAACTGGAAGCATTACTCTATGAAGATTGTTGCCAAACACAAGAAGAGCTCGCAGAATCTTTGGGTGTCACTCAAGCAGCCATTTCAGAACGTTTAAAAGCAGCTGGATATATTCAAAAGCAAGGAAATTGGGTTCCACATGAACTCAAGTCGAGAGACGTCGAAAGGCGGTTTTGCATGTCCGAAATGCTGCTGGAACGCCACAAAAGGAAGTTATTTTTGCATCGGATTGTTACTGATGATGAAAAATGGATCCATTACGACAACCCCAAGCGCAAAAAATCACATGTGAAACCCGGCCAACCAGCCAAATCAACGGCAAAGCCAAATATCCATGACGCGAAGGTAATGCTCTGTATTTGGTGGGATCAGGTGGGTGTGCTGTATTATGAGCTGCTAAAACCGGGTGAAACCATCAATGGACAACGCTACCGAACACAATTAATCCGATTGAAGAAAGCAGTGGCCGAAAAACGCCCGGAATATGTGACCAGACACGAGGCAATAATTTTCCATCATGACAACGCTCGGCCCCACGTTGTTATTCCGGTTAAGAACTATTTGGAAAACAGTGGATGGGAAGTCTTACCCCACCCGCCTTATAGCCAAGACCTTGCCCCTTCTGAGTACCATTTGTTCCGGTCGATGCAGAACGCCCTCACTGAAATACGGTTCACATCAGAGCAGAATATCAAAAATTGGCTTGATTCATTCTTGGCTGCCAAGCCGGCGCAGTTCTTTTGGGATGGGATCCACAAATTGCCAGAAAGATGGGAAAAAGTCATAGCTTCAGATGGGCAATACTTTGCATAATACAATATATGCGAAGAATGTATTTTATATATCCACAATGTGGATATGGTATTAAAGGACATGCAGGAAACTGTAAATAAAAATGGCAACTACCTAAAAGAATACAAAAATGAATTTGAGGATTCCGCAAAACAACATGAAATCGAAATAAAATCATTACTCGAAGCAATTGAAGAAAGATATAATGAGAGGCTAAGAGAAATGATAACAGCACAGGAAAGTTGTGAAGAGTGATTATAGTGAAAATTTTAAATGCAGTAATCTTAAAGAACAAAGTTGTAAAGTTTAAAAGGTGTGAAAGAGCTAAAAGATGAAATCAGGAACGAAGTGAAAAAAATAAAACAAACAACAAAACCGAACACAGAAACAAAAATGAGTTATGCAGGACAACTAAAACAAACCGTTTACGTCAAGCCAAAATCAAAACAACAAAACGCAAAAACAACAAAAGAAATAAAAGAACAAATTGACCCATTACTACTCTCTCTTAAAGTGGACAGAATAAGTAATAGAAATGAAGGAGCAATTGCAATTAACTGCACTGGTGAAGAGTCGGTGCAAAAAATAGAATGCGTAGTGAAACAAAAATTAGGAGAAAAATATGAAGTTAGAATATTAGCAAAAAGAAAACCGCAAACTATGATAACGGATATCAGTGAAATGTGGAAAAACGAAGAATTAGAATTAGCAATCAAAAAACAAAAAAAGTGAACGGTACGGTAAAATGTGGAAAAATGTTTAAAAACAAGAATAGAGATGTGCATAGTGCAATCGTGGAATTAGAGATGAGTAATTACAAAGAATTAATCGATAATCGAAAAATTAATATCGGGTGGGAAAAATGTCGAGTATTCGAATATTTCAACATAAATAGATGCTTCAACTGTAATGGATACCGCCGCATAACTAAAAATTGTACAAATGGTATCATTTGTGCCAAATGTGGAGATGGGCATGGTACCAGAGAATGTTCTGTTACAATTCTGAAGTGCACAAATTGTGTACGCTACAATGAAATATTCAAATTAAATCTAGATATAAACCACGATAGTAGAGACGCGAACTGTGCAGTATATAAAAGATTACTACAATCAGAAAAAAAACAAAATCACACATTAGCAATTAAAAAGCATTCGCGGTTTATACTGCAATATACAAGGCTTAACAGGAAATCTAACTGACTTTTAACAAAATTGCGCAGATTCAAACCTCGACTCTATAATATTAACGGAAATCCATACAACTGAAAAAATTGAGGACGCCGAAATCCTTGTCGACGGGTTCCAAAATCCGTTACGCTGTGACAGTGAATCCAGACATACAGGTGGTGTGTGTGTTTATGTAAAAAATGGTTTTGAAGTAAGCGATATTCAAAAATGTATGGAATATAGGATATGGTTGTTTAAGTGTAAGATAACGTTTAACAATTGTACAGTGTATTTAGTTGCAATTTATCGTGCACATACCTCATCCAAACGTGAATTCTATGATAAAATGAAAATACTACTCGAAGGCCTATTAGAGACAAACAAACGATTGCCGGGGATATAAATATTAATTGGTTAGACGAAACAGATCCATACAGAAATATATTAAAAAATATTATAGAAATAGAAAATCGGTGCAAACAGGTCGTGCTTGAACGGATAACAAATAACAGCAAGACATTGATCGACTATAAAATAACGGAATAGGGAAGCAATATAAAGGCTAAAGTAAACATTGATATGAAAATTAGTGACCATGAAACATTATTAATACAATTATTCTCTCTAGAAAAACATACAAACAAAAATATATTAAATACAATTATAATCCTAAAATATAGAAAACCACTTTTTTTTATCAAAGCTAAGGAACAGTACCGCAATACAGAGCTTACATAACACTCAAGACCCAAGTATAATAGGTAGATTACTTGAGAATGAACTTTTAAAAATAACGAACATGTTAGTAGTTACTAAGGTGTTAAAAAACGAATCAAACGATTGGTTTAGTGAAATTTTATGGAACATGAAACGGGATAAAATTGAAAAATATCAAAGGTGTCGATTCTCAAATAGTGAGGTATTATGGAATGCCTATTGTGAGTCTAGAAATAGGTACATAATAGAAATAGTGAAAGCAAAAAATGAAAATATTAAACGAAAAGTTCTAAGTGCAAGTGATCAAAAATCTGTGTAGAGAACTATCAAGATGTATGTATTAAATGTTAAGAAAAATCCAATAAAAATATAAAGTTTAGTGGTGAAATTATCAAAATGGATAAAACTTTGGCAAATAAATTTAACACCTTTTTCATAGATAGTATTATTGATATAAATAGAACCATTCCCTTTGTACAGCATACCCCGCTAAACACCCATGTGAGTCCGTCTTTCAAATTTAAATGTATTGATGTTCAATATGTGAGAATGATCTTAAAAACTATGAACTAAAAAAAAGACTTTAATCGTATAAGTCCTAAAATGCTGCTAGATGCAATGAACATAATCGGTCTGTTATTGTGCGTGTTATAAATCGTTCTTTGTTAACCGGTGTGTTTCCCGAAACCTGGAAAGAGTCTGTTATAACCCCTATTGAAAAAATCCCAGGTACCGTACTTTGTGAAAATTTCGGTCCCGTTAATGTACTTCCTGTACATGAAAAAATTTTACAAAAAGTATTCCAAATACAATTAGAGGAGTATTTCGAATTATTTGATAACCTATTCCTAGAAAGTCAATCTGGGTTTAGACGAAGGCACTCCTGTGAATCAGCACTGAATAATGTCATAACAAACTGGAAAGAGAAAATCGCGGAAAACAATTTTGTCAAAGCGGTTTTTCTTGACCTCAAAAGAGCGTTCGAGACTATCGACAGAAGTATTCTCTTGTGCAAATTAAAAAGTTACGGCATTATAAGCAATGAATTAAATTGATTTGAATCATTCCTGAGTGGTCGTACCCAAAGAATGGTTGTAAATGGCGTGTCTTCCGAAAAACCTGAAATAAATTTTGGGGTTCCTCAAGGTTCAATCCTAGGTGCGCTCCTTTTTATAATTTACATTAACGATTAACGACATAAAAAGTATACTAAAACACTCAAAGATAGTATTATTTGCGGACGATGCCCTTCTTTTTATATCTGGAAAAATAATAAATGAGTGTGAACAAAAGATCCAGCATGACCTATTTAATCTACTGATGGCTGAAAATAAACAAACTAAAGTTAAATGTGTCAAAATCAAAATGTATGTTGTTTAATTATAATCATAGTCTTAACTTAAATGTAGAAGGCCAATTATTGGAACAAGTCAGAGAGATTAAATATTTAGGTGTTATTATTGATCATACATTAAAGTTTAATTTGCATATTAATTATATTATTAAAAAAGTATCAAAAAAAAAATATATTGGGTCTACAAGTAAGTTTCCAGCGTTTTTTTCCAAAATTTGAAGTTTTATTATGAAAACATAGTTACAATGCTTTATTCAAAGTATCGTCCATCGGAAGCTACAACTTTCCCCCATCTTTCTGGCAATTTATGAATTCCGGACCAAAAAAATTTCTCGTCTTACGAGCCCAAGAACGTATCGAGCCAATTTTTGATTTCCCCTACTGAGCTGAAGCGTATTCCCGTAAGAGCGTTCTGCATCGAACGAAACAAGTGGTAGTCAGATGGTGCCAAATCTGGACTGTAAGGCGGTTGAGGCAGAATTTCTCATCCACTATTACTCAAATAGTTTTTCACCGAAACCGCAACATGTGGCCGAGCGTTGTCGTGATCAAAAATGACGGACTCATGCCTGGTCTCATATTCTGGCCGTTTTTATTTTAATGCCCGCTTCAAACGAATTAGTTGGGTTCGATGTAATGGTCCTTTGATGTTTTCACCACTCGGAAGCAGTTCGTAGTATACGACACCCTTTTGATCCCACCATATGCAGAGCATGACCTTATTCACGTGAATATTTCGTTTCGGCGCCGATTGGGCGGGCTCGCCGGGCTTTGTATACGATTTTCTGCGTTTAGGATTATCATAATAAATCCATTTCTCATCACCAGTGACAATACGATGCAAAAATGATTTATTTTTATACAATGATGCAGCAAGTTCTTCTTGAATCTGACACGGATCCTCATCCAGTAAAGCGTCCAATTCCTCGTCTTCAAAACTTTTCCGCTTTCCGGGGCGATCTTTGTCTTCAACTCCAAAATCACCACTTTTGAACCGTTTGAACCACTCGCGGCACGTCGATTCACCAATACATTCCGCTCCATAAGTTTCCGAAAGCAAACGATATGCCTCAGCCGCACTTTTCTTCATATTAAAGAATAAAAGCAGCGCTTCCCGCAAATGACGTTTATTTGGCTGGAAACTTGCTATGATTTTGATCGATAAAATGTACGACACCGATAGAACTGCTCAAATATAACGCTGCAAAGTTGTTGACAGATACAAAACCTACAAATAAAACACATGGGGTCTGACATTTCTGCCCGGGATCCACTGGTGGCGCCAGCTCTGACAAACGCTGGAAACTTACTTGTAGACCCAATATTTCTTAAGTAGAATACGTAATAAGATTTCAACACTAAGTGCAATAAATATATTTAATGTAATGATCAAGCAACATTTCGAGCACTGTTCGTCAATTCTATTCTTATGCAGTGATAACTTGTTACTAAATATACAGCGATTACAAAATAAATTAATGAAGATAATTTTAAAACTTAGCAGATATACATCGGTATCTTTAATGTTAAATATGCTGAAATGGTTAAGTGTCACGCAAAGAATTTTAGTCAATGTTTTATATTTTATATTCAAAATAAAATTAAATATACTACCATTTTACTTACAAAAATACATGCGATATGTTCTCTGAAAAGAGAAGGTGAAATTTCATGGGTAACGACATTGTCAGCAGATCTCACGTGATTCCAACATTCGTATGAAATTGATGACAGAATTTCCGACGTACGATTCGCGACGAATACCGACCATTTTTTGGGTGGTGCCGACAACCAGTGAAGAACTATAGACGAGTCTGTCCACGAGTAGAATCTAATATCCTTTATCTTAAGACTATCTTTAAGTTTGTTAACAAGTCGAACTAAGAGAAGAGCACCACCGAGCTCTAATCTCGGCAAGGACAATACTTTCAAAGGGGCAACTTTGCTTTTCGAAGCCACTAACGAAATGTTTACTATACCACCGACGTCTACACTTTTGCAATACACCACACTTGCGTAGGCATCTAACGAGGCATCACAAACCGCGTGAAATTCAAAATGTTCTTTATTAGTCCATACGATTCGAGGAACGCTAATGCTTTCAAGAGGATGCAATTCACTCCGAATTTTTAGCCAAGAGTCAGCAAATTCTTTGGGAAGTTCATCATCATTAGTTTAGCACGCCAAAGATTTTGAAAAAATACTTTAATATCGACAGTTACTGGTGCGAGAAATCCGATAGGGTCAAAGATACGAGACGATTCTGACAGAATGTGGCGTTTCGTATGTACAGCTGAATTGTTTAGACGTACCTTGATCGAGAAACAGTCCTTAGATGAACACCATTGTAGTCGCAATAGCTTTACTGAGGTTAACTCTTCAAAATCAATTGGTGAGAGCTCTCTCTGATCTTTTGGTAATGAAAGCAGCAACGGCCAACAATTGGTCGTCCACTTCCTCAAGTGGAACCCAGCTCCTTTAAGAAGACTGAAGAGCTCCGATTGAAGCGCGATGAGATCATCAATGCTGTCAGCTCCTGTTATGACGTCATCAACATAGAAGTCCTCGAGTAAAACCTTAGAGGCTCGCGGGTGGGTTTCCGATGAATCTAATGCAAGCTGCTTGAGTGTACGCACGGCGAGAAAATTTGCACAAGATGTTCCGTAGGTGACTGTTAATAGCCGAAAATGCTTATAAGGAAGTTGATTGGACTCCCTCCAAATGATGCGTTGGAAGTCGGCATGCTTTTTAAACATCAGAATTTGTCGATACATATTTCCGATATCGCCCGATAATGTATAAACAAGACGACGGAAACGAATACATGTCGAAAAGATATCTGGCTGTATAGTGGGATCAACAAGTAAAGAAGCATTCAATGATATTGAATTGGTAGCATTAGTAGCCGTCGAATACGACACGAATTTTAGTTGTACTGCTATCCATTTTATAAATAGCGTGATGAGGAAGATAAAAACACTCCGTTGTGGGTCGAATAGTATCCAGTTCTGGAGTTTCTTTCATGTGTCCTAAGGACACATTGATGAATACGTATTGTTGACGCATTTCT
The DNA here is from genome assembly GCA_963966105.1 of Volucella zonaria. Taxonomy (NCBI): domain Eukaryota; kingdom Metazoa; phylum Arthropoda; class Insecta; order Diptera; family Syrphidae; genus Volucella; species Volucella zonaria. Next base: position 127,681,106 of record OZ014530.1, on the reverse strand, counting down.
GGAGCAGATTTGAATCTGCGTTCGATCGACAAGCAACGGTTGAAAGCTACGTGAAAAGAATTACAGAAATCAGCAACCCTGTCAGCATCTTTGATAGGAAGCTCTACCACGTATCGACAATCAGGGCCTCTGAAATGAGTTGTCGAAAAATGGTCCTCAGCCTTCTGCTCATGGTTAAACTGGGTTCTGTGTGAACTTCTTCCACATGCCAAAAGCGTTCAAGATTAAACTGTTGATCGAAGTGTAAGTTGGTACAATGGGATTTTACTTCGTGTTCTGAAGTAATACGAACTGAATTTCCAACCACGATTCAACCAAATATTGTTGGAACCATACTGGGAAAGCCTTGTGTATTATCCTTAACAGGTCCTCGAATAATGTTGAATACCCTATCAGCACCTATTAGGATATCGATTGAACCTGGTTTATGAAAATAAGGATCAGCGAGTTGAAATGATAGAAGATATTTGCGATTAGGAATGGTTTCCAAGGAATGTGATGGTAAGAGTGAAGATAACCTTGATAGAACAAAACAATCAACTTGGACGAACTCGATGTGTAACGATGTGACGATGTGTAACAAGACAACAATTGAAATGATACTACTCCGTTTGTAGTTCCTGGAGACGTGGATGAGATTCCCTTAACTGGAACCCGACCTGGTTTTTGTAGAAGTCCTAAGCGTTGAAGAGTGTGTTCGGTTATGAACGAGAAGTACGTGTTGTTGGGAGGACGCACATCAACTATACTCTTCAATTTGTGAACATATTTCCATATATTACATAAACTCATACTACCAGTGAGTAATTGCTTATTTTTTTCCTAACGTAAAGTAATTATTACAAACCATATTCAGTATGAAGTGTCACTTGTGTCACGTAAAAATTCAGTGTGCGGTTTGTAAAGAATATCTTCATGCGAAGTGTGCCAAAATTACAAAAAAAGAGATTGACTTTTATACAAAGAGTAGTCAAGAGTTCAAATGCTCTTTATACATTTCTCTGCGAAGAAATTCTATTCTTATGGATTCTCCTGTTATTCCTCTTTCCAATGCAAGTGCACCGAAGAGTCCAACTAATTGCTCTCTTCCAGTCAACAACAATAAAAACAATAATAACGGCAGCACTACACCATCCAATCTTAGTGACAACAATGTGGGAGACAAAGCGGTGACTATACAAATGCTTCTAAGTGAAATACCGGAACTTAAGAATGCAATCTTGAATACTCTGGAAAAAATTAAAATTTTAGAAGCAAGCAATGATTCTCTTACTAAAAAAGTGCTGTCACTGGAAAGTAAAATAAACTTCCTAGAGCAAAAAGAGGAACAATGTGCTGTGGATATCGTTGGCCTTCCTGATGTTGATTCTTCCAACTTTGTGGAGAAGTGCAATAAATTATTTGAAGTTATTGATGTTCGATCCACCTCTGATGCAATTGTAAAGGGAGCTAAAGTGGGACATAACAAAAAGAGCAGCATCGTATGCGTTAAGTTTTCGTCTTTAGAGCGGAAAATTGATTCATTGAGGAAAATGCGATTGCACAGAGAGAAGCTTTCAAATGCGTTCAACAATGACAGTGGAGGTAGAAAAAAATCTGACACCAACATCAAGATCTTCATCAATGATTGCCTCACAAAGTATAACCGATCCTTGTTAAATAAAGCAATTGAACTCAAACGTAAGAACAAATGCAAATTTGTTTGGGTAAGGAACTCCACCGCTCTCGTTCGGATAAAGGAAGGGGATAACTTTATAAAAATATATTCATTTGAAGACTTGCAAAAAGTTGAGGAAGGTAGAACCTAAATTTTAATCTGTTAATTATGTCTTATACTAATATTCATTTAAATAACACTTTTTGTATATCTTCTCCTAGCTTAAATAATATTAATGTAAACCTTTCTTTTCGTTCCGAACATTTCAATTGTTACTGTATAGATCATTCAAAAAATGAACAATTTTCTGGTTTCTCAGTAATCCGTTCTGGTGGAACGGAGTTTCAGTTTGCAGTTTGCGAATAAATTTTGATACATTTTTCACCCATCTCTCATCTTTAGACCATTTACCAGATTTAATTTTTGTTTATGAAATCTGGATTTTTGAGAATGAAATTTCTGATTTTAGTATTCCAAAATTTTTTTTTTGACGTAACATGTAATGATTCGTATGTACGAGGGGCGTTCAATATATTCTCGGTATCGATATGAAGGAAAATGCGAATTCAATTTAAATTGTTTTTATTTTTCAATATAATCTCCCCTAACATCAATGCATTTGTTACATCTTGAGATAAGCTTTTTTAAACCCTCAAAAAAATAAATTTCCTCCTCCTCCATTTATTGCCGACTTGAGTTCTTCATCATCCGAAAATCTTTTTCCACAAAGACATTTTTTCAAATCCGGAAACAGAAAATAATCACTAGGGGCAAGGTCTGGACTATAGGGTGGGTGTTGGATTTCTTCGAAACCACAATCTCGCGCAGCAGCCTTGGAAACTCGCGCCGTGTGAACAGGAGCGTTGTCATGAAGAAGCAACACACCCGCTGCGAGTTTACCCCGTCTTTTCTTTTTAATTTCCTCCCGCAAATTATGCAAAGTGGAAGCGTAGGATGTGACATTGATGGTTTCACCTTTTTTTTTGTACTCAATGAGCAAGATTCCCTTTGAGTCCCAAAAAACTGTGGCCATGAGCTTCCCGGCAGACGGAGTGACTTTGAACTTCTTCGGGGGGTCTGTTCCTTTTTTATGCCACTGCATGGACTCTTGTTTGCTTTCAGGGTCATAGTGGTGGACCCATGTTTCGTCCCCAGTAACAATTCGATCCATAACACCGTCCGCGTCCTCACTACACATCTCCAAAAGCTCTCTACAGCACGCGATTCTCACTTTTTTCTGAGGCGCTGTGAGCATTCGTGGCACCCACTTGCACTGACCTTTGAAAGGTTAAGATGGTCATGAAGAATGGTGTGAATGGTACCAATTGAAAGCTTGGTGATCTCTGCCATCATTTTCACCTTTATTCGGGCATCCTCAAGAACAAGTTTTTCGACTTCTTTGATGCTTTCTCCCGTACAAGCAGTAGCCGGGGCGCCGGAGCGGGGGTCGTCTTCAATGCTCTCTCTGCCTCTCTTGAACTCACTTGACCACTTTTGCACAGTTGATAATAAAGGTGCGGAACCCTGGTAAACAGCCACCATCTCTTCATGAATAGTTTTTTGACTTTTTCCTTGCTTAGTGAGAAATTTAATTACAGCGCGATGCTCAATTTTCACCATCATCGTCTCAGTTGCCATTATGATTCTGTTTAACTAGAGATAAAACGCGAATTAATAATCACATTTATATGAAATTTTACATGAATGCACTAAAATAATAGTATTACTTGATAAATAAGTCAATTTATATATACAACCACAGCTTCACCCCGATATCGAGAATATGTTGAACGCCCCTCGTAGCTGGCGGTGTTGGAGTATTTGTCAAAAATAATATAGCAGGCATAAAAAGTAAAAAAATATAATATGCAAAGTGCTGACATAATCACCTTAAATTGCGCTCTTTCTGGTTCTTGCTATTGTTTTATTTGTGTTTACAGACTTCACGGATGTTCGGTTAAATCTTTTTTGGAAGAATTTTATGAGTTTTTGAAGCTTCAAAATTCTAATCGGTGACTTTAATATTATTGTAATATATTGTCTAACTCAACTGATGACCATTTCTTGTCGACGCTATCAGCATTCGGTTTAAATTCTTTGCTGACTCAACCTACTCGTTTTAGTTCGTGTTTAAACCACATATTTGTTAGGGTCAACACCGCAACAATAAAATTAATTTGCTCTCTTAGAACTTCTAAGACCACGTCTTTTGACAGGATCACAAGGTTTCTGCTAAAGAAAATTTTATTTCTTATCTCTGACGTCATATGTTATATTTTTAATACAAGTACACAAATGGGAATTTTCCCTCAAGCTTTAAAAATGGCAATAGTATTACTACTTCATAAAAAAAGCGACAAGACAATGTTGAATAATTATCGATCTATATCTTTGCTACCTGTCTTTTCAAAAATTTTTGAGAAGGGTATTAAGTCAAGAATGTTATCATTTTTACAAAGAACGCATTTTTTTAGTGAATGTCAATTCGGTTTCAGAAGTGGATTCTCGACTGAAGCTGCTTTATTAAAAATAACAGGAGGGTTATGCCAAAGCATTAATTATTCTGAGATTCCAGCTTCTCAGTTCATAAGCTCATTATTAGTGATAAAACAAAATGCATGGTATTTAATACTAATATTACAAATTGTGACGATTTACCATTATTCTATCAATCTTCAGGTTGTACCCGCTTTCGGTTATCGGATAATAAAGGTAAGTATTCTTCATTTAACTATGAAACCTCCTGTTGAGGTAATTGCTTTAAGATAGGATGTGTCGAAAGCTTAAATAGCTGGGTATAATCCTAGATAATAAGCTAAGTTGGCCAAACATACAAATTATCTAAGACAATATCTTAACAAAGTAGTAAGACAATTGTATCAATTTAGTCTTTGTTGTAATCATTCAACTCTAAAACTTGTGTACAACGGTTTATTAAAATCCAAATTGGAATATGGTGTCAGTTGTTGGGGCGGTGCTTCCTTTACTAAAACCGATCCTTTATTATTAAAGCAAAAACATGCAATTAGAATTTTATGGAGAGTAAACCGCAGAACTCCAAGTTTTAATCTGTTCAGCAACCTTAAAACTCTTCCGTTAAGACATCTCTATTGTTATAAAGTTCTTAAAATATTTTTCCAAAATTCGTGTTTTTACACAGTTCGAAACACTGATATTTATGATTTGCGGGGTAATTCCAGAAATTTTGTTGTAGTTCCACCAGTTTATAAATTCACTCATTGGACAATTTTATCTTTCTTCAGCACCCCGTCTGTTTAATTTACTTCCAGATTCTCTAAGATGTGAAAGAGTGAAAAATGTATTTGTTAATGGTATCAAAAAATGGCTCTTATCCTTTGACTATTCAAATATTAACAATCTGTTCGTAAATGAATTTTGTTCTTTTAATACTAAGACTGAAATAAAGTGTAAAAAAAGGACTTTTGATTCCGTATCTAGTAAAAGTCTTACAGTTTGGTAAGCTCCCTGCTTGTCTTGAATACGAGCGATGGAAGTAGGAAGAATAGCCACCGAATGATGAGTAGATTCAAGTGAGTGATTAGCAATAAAGGACTGACTTGAAGAGTCCTGCAATGATGACGAGGCAGTTGAGGGAATAACGTTGCTCTCATTTGAGCCACCCACGATTGACCTGAATTCAATTGGATGCACTAAGGACTGAAACGAATAAAATCTGTAAATTTTAATACGGGCTATAATTCCAATGCGTAAAAATTTCAATTAGCCTGTATATTCTCTAGTTTCAGTTTGTTATTGATTTTAGTGCGGTGCGGTTTAAAATATTTATAAAAAGATCATCGACAAATGGCTCGAAAATACTTCCCGTCCAAATCATGTCATCGCAAAAAATTTAAACATAGCACGCAGTACAGTAGATTCTGTTATTAAACGATATTTGGAGACGTTGACAGTTAAGCGAAAACAGAAAAGTGGAGCTAAAAGTGGAGCACATGATACAAATTTAGACAGGAAAATAGTGGGTACCATCGTAAAAAACCGGACTATTTCATCCAGAGATGTTGCTCGGAAATGTAATACCAACCAAACAATGGTACAAAGATCTGAAAAACGTAATGGTCTAAAAACACGAAAAAAACAAGAAATACCAAAAGTTACTGAAAAGCAAAAAAAAAAAGTCATAAAAACCCGAGCCCGAAAGCTATACGAGTTGATCGGCAACAAGAAAGCGTGCTTGGTTTTGGATGACGAAACTTATGTCAAAGCCGACTTTACTACTCTTCCAGGTGCGCAGTTTTATAACTCGTTTAAAGCTGAGATTCTTCCGCAATCAACAACATCGATTGGGGTGGAAAAATTCGCGTCAAAATATCTCGTTTGGCAGGTCATTTGCCAATGTGGACACAGAAGCTCATCGTTTATTACAACTTGAACAATTAACGGAGAAGTGTACATTAACGAGTGCCTAAAAAAACGGTTGATTCCTTTCTTAAACAAACACGACGGTTCAGCATTATTTTGGCCAGATTTAGCTTCAGCTCACTATGCTCATGCGACGTTAAGCTTTCTTGTTGCTAAAAATGTCGACTTTGTCCCAAAAGACATGAATCCACTCAATGTTCCACAGTGCCGTCCCATTGAAAGGTATTGGGCTTTGGTCAAAGCTAAATTGAGGAAAAGTGAGCAGTGTGCAAAGGACGTAAAAGATTTTAGTGCTAAATGGAAAAAAGCGTCCAAAAAGATCACGGATGTAACTGTCACCAACCTTATGAAGGACATTCGAAAGAAGTTGAGGAAAGAATGGGAACCCAAATAATTTTTTTTATTTTTTGTAATTGTGAATGAATTTAATAAAAACAGAGTTTTAAAGCAAATAAAAAAAATTTACATGAACAATGAAAATATTTTTTTTTTTTTACTTTGAAGTTTCCAAATTTTATTCGTTTCAGCCCTTAGCGAGTGATGTTTTGATTTACAGCTCCTACAGCGAAACAGTGATTTACATTTTTTTACTACATGACCTTGCCGAAGGCAATTAAAGCACAAGGATCGTTCGTTAACAAATTTGTGTCTATCGACAACGTTAAGAAGACCGAAAGCTTCACAATTGTGTATGATGTGATTTGAATTGCACTTTGGACAGACCGAGTTTTGTTCGACGAAATGCGTTTTTATTACTCCTTGATTTATAGTACTTGTGTGCACAGAACGAGACAGGGAAGAACAGGATTCCAAGGAATCACACCGAATATGAAGGAAATGGTTCGTCAATAGTTGAATCATCTCTACTTCTTCTGCCCATGCCTGTTTAGACTCATGATCGATTTTTTGTAGCAAAAGGTAAATGAGCCTTGGGTCACGACCTGTCGAATCGAACGCCTTTAAACCCCGAATGACTTCATCAGCTCCATCAGTTATTTTTCGGAGTGTCTGATTGTTTCCCGAAGATGGTGGAAGAGAAAGATATGACTGTACGAAAGATTGGACGATCAAATGTTTCCTATCATACCGCTTTTCGAGCCTATCACAGGCCTTTACGTAATTGGTTTCCTAATCGCCCGAAAAACTAGGTACTGATGACTTAGGTAATTTTACTAAATTTGGCTGGGGTGTTTGCGTAGCGCTTGCACCGAGATGATTTGTGCTCATATCAAACCCCAATGACTTTGAATTTTGTGCGGTTTTGTACTTTCGAATAGCTTCAGTTAATACCGAATGAGCCTCAAAGTACTTTGTTTCATATTCAATGTACTCAGGCTCAGGGTCAGAGTAATCAGCTTCTCCGGAAAACTCATAAAGATCGTTTTGAAGGGATCCGAAATTAGTCCACGCTTCATCAAGTTTTGTTAACCGATTTTCGATCATAAAAAGAGCGACCGATTGATCAAAGCTACCGTTCGCGTGATACAACCCGTTTTTGTTTTATAGTGTTCATTGCCTTGGCATTATTAATTCGGAAAACTATAAAAGGGAATGCGGTAACCGATCACGAATATTTACACATGCAATACTGAATAGTTATAATTTGTCTTTTTTCAGCAGGTGAATTTATTAAAAAAAAATATGTCCATCCATTCATACATACTTATACTATTATTATATACCCGTGGAGCATGCTTAAACACGAGGAGCACACTTCCCACATACACATATGTAGTCCAAATGTTATCCAAATAAAAATACACCGTTCTCTTAGAGTTTGATTAATTAATCACAATAATTAAAAAAGTTCAATAATCCACACAAGAAGGACCAAAATGTTTGCCCAAACGCGAGTTTCAGATTTTACAACGACAAAAGGTATTTATTTGATTTTAAGACAATTTTAAAAAGCGTGTTGTCACCTTGACGATCCATCAGCGAAAGAGACTAAGGCATAGCAAAAATATGTTACGTTACATGTATATTTTATGTACTTCATGAGTTCAAGTAGACTGTACAATTAATTAACTATTTATTGGGTATATAACTTAGTTCGTGCGGTTTTTTCAAAAATTTGAACGTTTATTTAAAAAAAACATGTACAGTAGTATTATTCAAAGTATTGCCCATCTGAAGCTATGACTTTTTCCCATCTTTCTGGCAATTTGTGGATCCCATCCCAAAAGAACTGCGCCGTCTTGGCAGCCAAGAATGAATCAAGCCAATTTTTGATATTCTACTCTGATGTGAACCATATTTCAGTGAGGGCGTTCTGCATCGACCGGAACAAATGGTAGTCAGAAAGGGCAAGGTCTGGGCTATAAGGCGGGTGGGGTAAGACTTCCCATCCACTGTTTTTCAAATAGTTCTTAACCGGAATAGCAACGTGGGGCCGAGCGTTGTCATGATGGAAAATTATTGCTTCGTGTCTGGTTGCATATTCCGGGTGTTTTTCGGCCACTGCTCTCTTCACCGGTTTCACCCGGTTTTAGCAACTCATAATACAGCACACCCACCTGATCCCACCAAATACAGAGCATTACCTTCGCGCCATGGATATTCGGCTTTGCCGGTGATTTGGCTGGTTAGCCGGGTTTCACATATGATTTTTTGCGCTTGGGGTTGTCGTAATGGATGCATTTTTCATCACCAGTAACAATCCGATGCAAAAATGACTTCATTTTGTGGCGTTCCAGCAGCATTTCGAACATGCAAAACCGCGTTTCGACGTCTGTCGGCTTGAGTTCATGTGGAACCCAATTTGCTTGCTTTTGAATATATCCAGCTGTTTTTAAACGTTTTGAAATGGCTGCTTGAGTGACACCCAAAGATTCTGCGAGCTCTTCTTGTGTTTGGCAACAATCTTCATAGAGTAATGCTTCCAGTCCTTCATCTTCAAACTTTTTTGGCTGCCCAGGACGTTCATCGTCTTCCAAGCCAAAATCACCGCTTTTGGCACGTTCGCTCAGCTAGCGCATGTTCACCATAAACTTCCACCAAAATACGATGACTTTCGGCAGCGGTTTTCTTCATATTAAAGTAATGAAGAAGAACTCCCCGCAAAAACACTTTTTCAGGCACAAAATTCGACATATTTGAGTGAAAAAAAAATTATTGTTTACGCCTCAAATGAATGACATATACTGAAATGACGTACAATGACAGTAGCTTTCCAACGCATGTTCCAATGCAATAGTAACAATGGAATAATACAAGTTACGCCATCTCTTAGCAAACCGCACGAATTAAGTTATACTTTCAATGTTCAATACTCATTTGTATAGGGTAAGTATACAATGTTTGGCAAGCTTCAGAAAATAGAGAAAACAATTAGGTAATACTACAAAGTAATGCAAGTGAGTTTATATAAATCAAAAATATATATACATCATGAACAGGTAGGATTAGAGAAGCTTTAAAAAAAATTATAAAAACTACCCAAAATGGAATTAATAAATTAAAAAATTAGAAAAAGAAATGATAAAACAAGAAAGATTAAAAAAAAAGTATAGAAAACAACAAAAAGATGAGGGAGAACCTCTAACTAAGGGATAATTCATACACGCAAAAAAATTGTTTTATACGAGTAAGTTTATGCATTAAGAAAGCGTAAGTATCTTAAGATTTATTTGAGTTTATTTGTGGTAGCTTGTAATTGTTTAATTGTTAAGTTTTATAATGAAATTAAAAAAAAAGTGTCCACTTGCTAAGCTCTTTTTACTTAAAAATGTTTTCTTTTTTAAATTGTAATAAGTATAAAAACAAGAATAAAAACTGTCAGAAACGTCGAAAGATATAGTACAATATGGGGCAAAAAAGTAATGTCGTAATGTTAATGTGCCATAGTATTTGCAAATTGCCTCGAGTGTCATTGTTTTTTTTTTTTTTTTGGTATGCAAAAAAATACGCTTAAATACTAGCTTAATTAACTTAACAATCTTGCTGTAACTTACTGGCCCTGTGCGGGCCCTTTAAGCTAAACCTAACCTTAGCATCTGCAATACCATTTAACCCTAATGAGGCCACCCGGGTACGTTAGTGGAATAATTTTTTTTTCCAAAGAAGATTGGCCAAAAACTTTCCAAATTCCCATGATTTGATCGATTCTCTATCGAAATTTTTAAAAAAATTTTAACTTAAAAAATTTTGCCTTCGAAAAAAAAAAAAAACTCGTATGAGCCACCCGGATACCCGGAACCCTTATAAAAATAAAGTTTGTTGTAAAAATGTAATAAATAAATATGGACTAATATATAAATATGTAATAACAATATATACAGTTAAAACTCTTAACTCTTAATAGAGGTTTAAAACAAACAAAAAATATATTCTTTTAATCTTCATCTCATCCTCAAAAAAAATTACGTTCTCTACCCTCGTGTGTAGATTTCTACACATATGGGATTTTCATGTATTTTCTAAATTCTTTTTTAAATTAAACCGAAAAATTTCTTTCAAAATTTATTTCTAAAATAACAAGAGGTAGGTAGGTAGGTTTAAATTAATTTTTCTTGAATGCATTTCACACATACATTTCGATTATGTTGATTTTTACATGCAGCTTTTGCGCAAAAACAACAAATCGTCTCATAGACATTTTTTTGGCGGATTTTTCTTCATAGCAAACGTGACATCTTGCTCTGCCTTTAATTTGTGGTGGAACGCTTCTTGACCGTGTTGGTGGATTTGTTGAAGTTGATGCAGAAACACCCTCTAAAGGTGACGATGGTGAACTTTCTTCCAAAACAGCTGCAAGCAATAAAGCAGACGATGCTGATCTTGGCTTCGCACTTCTAGCTTCCATATGTGGTTTTGCAAGGGATATTCCAAGTTCACGTAGAAAATTCCTTCTTACTGTTGTTTTTTGTGTTGTTTGCCAATTCGGATTCACTTCTTTGAAAATAATTAATGCATTCAAAGCAGAAATGTCAATCATGCTTGCATATAGAGCCATTGGCCATCTGTTAGATTTTCTTCTACAGCTGTAACAAGTGAGCATTTTGTCAACCGTATCCACACCGCCTATATTGAATGGAAAAAAAACATTAGAGGGTCTTGAAATTTCAAAAAGTAGTATATGAAGAAACCTTTTGTTTTATTGTAATAGGCTATAATCGCTGGTAACTTTTTTTCAGTCGATTCGATTTCAATTGAGTTATGCAAAGTACTTTGCAACACGGTACACTTATTTTTCCGTCCAATGTACGAAACAAGTGCTGTGTTTTCGGTAAATACAAAAGTAGATTCATACAACGGTCTATTTTTGCATTCAAGAAGCTTTGGTGGGATGCTTCTTTTATTTTTTCTCATCGTGCCAACCATTGTAATGCCCTTTGACAACAATTTTTACCCAAGTTCATATTAGGAAAAGAAGTTATCCATTGTTATGTTGTGACCTTTCAAGCCATCAACGAGATCCAAAACTACTCGTTCGCCTTGTCTTTTTTCACTCGAACCGGCTCCAATCGCCTTTCCAAAATATGGCTGGATTTTCCAAACATAGCAGGTATAAGAACAAACCAGCAACCAGAATTTTAGTCCTTTTACTGGTTTTGATGTCATATATTGACGAAATTTATATCTTCCACGAAAACCAAGTAAGTGCTCGTCAACTGTCACACATTCATGTGGATTGTAGTAGTCACTCAATAAATTGGACCATTTATCAAATATATGCCGAATCGGTGCAAATTTATCTGTAGGTCGTTGCTGTCTTCTGCTAATGACATCATCAAAACGAATAACTCGATTCAAATACTCAAATGTTTTCTTCGACATAATTGCCCTAAGCACCGGACGACCGTTAATATCATCAAACAATTCAATTGTAGTTTCGTTTTTCGATCTAAAAGTAAAAAAGTCAAGAATCAGTTGAAATAAGAAAGAAAGCAACTACGACTTACCTATAAACACCAGCTAAAATCAAAACACCAATATATGCTAGCAACATATTCGAATCGATTTGTTTGAAATCCTTACCATATGTTGCTTGTGCATACGCATTTGAATGCTTCAAAATGGTATTTTCAATTTGTGGTGGGAAGAAAAGCAAAAAATCATCTTTGATGCCATCAACACTAGCTTTGGCTTATCTTGTTGTTCCAGGATGAAGAGAAATTATATTTTCATTCCGCAATCTACTACTTTGATGCTAAAATGGCTGTAGTTGCCAAACAATACCATCTTTCGAAACAAGCAGTGGATCCATATTTTCAACTTCAGCAATTGATTCGTTGGTTTCATTTGAGCCACTCGCTTGCTCCTCGTCAGAATCGCAATCGTCTGAATATAAGTTATCGTTATCATCAATATTCTCTTCTGGCACAAATTCGCCATCACTGTCTCCAGAAATATCACTGATATCGTCATCGCCTTCATTCAAAAATGCTTCCGTTTCTTCCTCTGTCAGATATCTTGCTTTTGACATTGTTACGAGGGCGGGTCAATAAGTCCGTTGAATTTCTGACCTCTTTACTGAAACAGCAACACTGCTCCTGTCAACAGGCATCTGTCAGTTGACTCCTGCCAAAATTTAAACTTGCTGCGTCAGTTAGTTTGTGTTTGACAGCTATTTTTATCAGACTACTCACTAATTTGAGGAGAAAATGGAAAAAAGTGATTTTCGTGTGCTTATTAAGCATTATTTCTTGCGAAAAAAACCATTACCGAGACCAAGGCTAAGCTTGATAAATACTATGGGGACTCTGCACCATCGATTTCAATGGTAAAAAAGTGGTTTACTGAATTTCGTTGTGGCCGTACAAGCACTGAAGATGCCGAACCACCTGGACGCCCAGTTGAGGTCTCTACACCCGAAACAATCGAAAAAATTCACGATATGGTGTTGGCCGACCGAAGATTGAAAGTGCGAGAGATTGTGGAAGCCGTAGGGATCTCGCATGGCTCAGTGGTTTCAATTTTGAATGATCACTTGGGCATGAGAAAGCTTTCCGCAAGATGGGTGCCGCGTTTGCTCACAGTCGACCACAAACGCAATCGTGTAACAACTTCACAGGAAGGTTTGGCGTTGTTTAATCGCAATATGGAGGAGTTTTTGCGCCGTTTTGTAACCGTGGACGAAACATGGATCCATCACAACACACCAGAGTTTGTTCTCAGTCAAAACAGTGGGTTTCTGAGGGTGAATCGGCGCCAAAGAAGGCCAAGGTGGGTTTGTCAGCCAATAAAGTTATGGCGACTGTTTTTTGGGATGCACGCGGGATAATCCACATTGACTACCTTCAAAAGGGAAGAACAATCAATGGGGAATATTATGCCAACTTATTGGACCGATTCAATGACGATTTGAAAAAAAAAAACGACCTCATTTGGCCAAGAAAAAAGTTCTTTTCCACCAAGACAATGCAAGGGTGCACACATGTGCAGTTGCCATGGCAAAAATCCATGAATTGGGCTATGAATTGCTCCCTCATCCACCCTATTCTCCAGATTTGGCTCCGAGCGACTACTTCTTGTTCCCAAACCTGAAGAAATGGCTTGGTGGAAAAAGATTTGACTCCAATGATGAAGTCATCTCGCAAACAAAGGCCTATTTTGAGGACCTCGACAAATCATTTTTTTTTGGAAGGGATAAAAAAATTGGAGAAGCGTTGGACAAACTGTATAGAGCTCAAGGGAGACTACGTTGAAAAATAAAATTATTTTTTTATCAAAAAATCTGTGTTTTAATCCACGTCACGGACTTATTGATCCGCCCTCGTATCTTTTATTATTTTTATAAATTTCCCTAAATATATCAACGATATTCACTTGCTAAAATGCTTAACGCAAATGACTTTTTATATGACATGCACTTACTGTCCATATGTGTAGAAATCTACACATAAGGGTAGACAACGTAATTAGTGCATTATTAATCGCCATAAACATTTTTATTATGGGGAGCTACGTTTTATTTTCAAGGATATAAACAAAGTCTGAAAATTCCGGAAGTTTGCAATTAGTGGCTTTTGAGAAATTAAGAAAACAAACATTTTTTGTGTAGTTTTCTACACAAGGATGAGATGAAGGTTAACAAGTTATTACTTTAATTCGTATTAAATATATTGAATTATATAAAAGCTTAATATGTTATTTACTTTTGAAAATATTTATCCAGTATTTTTTGTTTTAGTTTTGGTTTTTTTTTTTTCAAAAGTTTATCTTGCAACCTGTAAAGCTGCAGTATTTCGTGCTGGGGACAAAATTAATAACTTTCTCAATAGAAGCAATGGGCTCAGATATTTTAACGGCACTATTTTCACAGACAACTCCAACTACTTCTTCGCTATCCTCCTCAGGAATATTTTCATGAGTATTAAGAACCATTTCTACAATTTCTGCGTCAGTCAAAGAATCATAAACAGGAGCATCCGAATCGCAATTTATCCGGTCGTTTAGGTTGCTTGTGTCAAGTTTAAAATGTCTTCAATAACATGTTCTCTTTCAGTAGTTATTGATTCCTCAGCATTGTTAGAATCCGCGCATATAAGATTGTTCCGAGTATTTTTCAGCACGGAAGATGTTACATTGTCGCAAGCACGGCCAAGGCTCCAGATCGCATTTTTGATAATGAATGCTTTGTAAAAATTTTCATACCTCACTCTCTCTCAGAAAATGTGGCGCATAATATCCTTCCGGTAATAGGCTTTAAAAGTTCTTATTACTCCCTGGTCCATGCGCTGAATCAAAAAGAACAGTTGGGTGGCAAATATTTGACTAAAACGTCTCCTTTATCGCAAAGCCCTTCATTAGGATGTGCAGATCAATTATCCAATAAGAGAATAATTTTGCAATTGTGTGGAAGTCCTATTTTAGTGTAATGTTTTCTTGCCTTGGGTATGAAGTTGTTCTCATACCAATTTAAAAGCATTACTTGAGTAATCCATGCTTTATTGGCCTGAATACTAATGTAAATTTTATTTTATAGCTTCCTTATGTGTAAAACTTACCTTGTAAATAACTGGAATCTCAGTAACTTTTTTAAAGCTGTGGAACGGGTACTTTTTCCTATTACAAGGAGCTTACACCTATGAGTGCCTACTACATTTGAACACACAAGTACCGTAAGCCTATCCTTGGATTCCTTTGCGCCACTTACAGAAGATTCTCTACTCAAACCCAAAGTCTTCATTGGCAACCCTTTCCAGAAAACCCCAGTTTCATCGGCGTTATAGATTTGTTCTTTACTTAACTTTTCGGCTTCTACAAACTGAGCAAAATTGTCTACAAACAATGTTGCAGATTCGTAATCTGCGGAAATAATTTCTCCTGATGCCTGTAAACCCTGAATGCCATGTCTGCTTTTAAATTTCTGAAGTCAGGCCTGAGAATAATTGCACTCAGCTTCAATATTCAGATTTGCATGAAACATTTTGGCTTTTTCCATGACTATTAGTCCAGATATCGGAATACCTTCAAACAGTCGTTGCCGAAACCATTCGTAAAGTGCTTTATCTAATGTCGGACATTCCGATTGCCTCATCGTTTTTCGGCTTTTAATTTTTGTAACAAATTAAGCTTCAGCATATAACTTCTTAATAGCCTATTTTTTTGCTTTATATCGTATACAGTTGACTCTCCTACTCCATATTTATTGCATAAAACTCGAACAGTAGTGCCTTTCTTTAAACTTTGAATAATATCCGTTTTTTTCCGAAATGCTGAGAACCTTACGCGCCCGTTTTATCGACATATTGCACTCTTACAGTCTTACATATATATTTACGCACTAAAAATTATTGTATGCTGGATTCAAACAACTGTAAAGAATATGAATAAACTGCATATGCTTTCAAAAAACAGGATAGAAATAAATTTACCATTGTTCTCGAGAAAGAAACACCTTTTTATGCGACCTGAATAAATATCTATCACAAAAAGAAAAAGAAATAATATGTTCACATTTTTTCTCAGCAAAAAACTAATTTTTGTGAGATCAGAATGAGGTCCGGATATTCGAGGGTTTCTCCGGATAATAGAGTGAATGTTAACAAAGTACATACGAACAAAAATGCCGGATATTAGAGGTTACCGGTTATTGGAGTTCCCCATAAAAGAATTTTAACTGTATTTATTTGAAATTGTTTATTTATTGAATGTACTGTATATGTATAATAATAATAAATATCATATTTTGCAATGTGATTGTTGAACAAAAATCATGGAGTTTTGGTTTTTTGCGCAGTAGGAGCAGGCCTGCTGGTGTGCTACGTTTGTGAATTGAAATTTTTGATGGTTCAAAATAAATCCAATATAAGAATTCCAAAGGAATCTGTACATTTATTTGCGTTTTCGTTACACTGGTGTCAGGGGTGGGCTACACGTACCCTAAATAAGCAATTATTTCCCCGCAACAATGGACGGCAATTAAACAAATGTTCGACACACTTTTCTTAGAATTGACAGCAGTCAAGCATGAACTAAGCGAGACGGTCGCATCACAACACGCGAAGTTGGTAGAAAAGCTTTTCAACTACAGTACCTCGTTGTACTGTGTGGAATACCTAGAAACAACGACAGCCAACAAAAATTTCATAGCCCTTCAACAGCGAAGACCCCAGCCCTATTCCTTCAACGCTGCATCAACTCGGATCATGTCGGATGACACCGATTTGCACCAAAATAATCCAGGAACACGGCTTGTGTCGCCCCAAACAAATCATTTGGTAAGCTAGAGGAAGACGAGAAGTTACTTACCGAGGACATAGTTGAATAATTTGTTACTCCTAATAAATTTCTTAACCTTCCGGTAACGCCATACGATGGTGAAGATTCACTTACGAGTGTCAGTTCGAAATTGTTACTAAACATCAAAAATAGACAGAGGCGGAGAAAGGATAAATGCTAGCAGTGAATTTAAGAGGTGACGTAAATTACCCAATCCTATTCACATGGCTTCGCCAGCGTTTTTCTCTTGATACCCATACATGTTTCACACACCTCCGCAATAGAATACAGAGAAATAAAGAATCTCTGCCAGAATTCTATTTTGAAATACAAAAACTGGCGTCTTTCGCATTAAATGACTGCCCAGCCAATGTGCTTCATAAAATTGTCTGAAGACAGTCCGTCAAAGGTATTCGAGACACTCAAGTACAAAATGTGGTGGCTGTAAACCGACCACCAACTCTTTCGGAAGCAATAAGTGTAGCGCAAGATATCTCACTCCGGCTCGAAAAACGTGCAGTCTAGATTTCACCAACGCGAGGGGGCAATCGTTGGTGATAGGTGGTAAAACCTAGAACCATCAGATATTTCCGATATAGCACTTCGGTCACCACATTTTAGCGAAGACAAACGACAGAAACTTTGCACACTACTCGCCAACTACAACGATATCTTTTCTAAGGGGCCTAGTGACTTTAGGCGCACCTCATTAACAACACACCGTGTCGATACTGGATCTTCAAAGTCAATCAAAATACCTGCAAAGCGAGTGCCACTCGCCGTCTCAACAACGTCATCAAAAAGGATTCTTATCCGCTGCCCAGAATGGATGATATTCTCGGAAACTTCTCTGGTGCCCACTGGTTTTCTACCGTGGATCTACACAGCGGATATTGGCAAGTGGAGATGGATGACGGCCATAAGGAAAATACAGCTTTTAGCACTGGTATACTTGCGCAGAGATGCAGCCGACTTTCTCTTCATTCATCGACTGCTTTTTGGGTCACGTTGAATGCGCAACCCTTCACAACTCTATTTTCCTCAACACTAATCCTCGAAATCTACGTACCCCTCGACCCTTCTATCTACCAACCCACCACACCTCACCACACCGAACGAACGAACCAACCTCCCGTATAGTACGTAAAATGAATTCAAACCCTACTATTTTTGACTTCCATTGCACAACTCCCTGCCTCAAATCCGTTCTCCTTCCCCACTCCAACCAACCTTAGTTTTAAGTTTAATTTGAAGTTATAGCTTGTAGCCTTCGCCACCAAAATTACGGGACTATGGCAATTCAAAGTTATGCCATTTGGCCTATGCAACGCACCGGCTACTTTCGGGCGGTTGATGAAACGAGTCTTCCAAGGACTCTTTTGAGACGTTTGGGACGTTGCTTTGGTCTACCTAGTTTACATCACCATGCATAGCAAATCATTCGAAGATCATTTTCGTAACTTGGGAGTTGTGTTTGCACGGCATCTGAAAGCCAATTTGAAACTCAGTCCGAAAAAAATGCTTTTTCTTCAGAGAAAATGCGCGATACCACACTGTATCGCGAGATGGAATCAGGACCCATCCTTCGAAAATTCATGGTGTGAAAGATTGGCCTACGCCGAGGTCGAAGCGAGATGTACGAAGTTATTTGGGACCCCTTTTCCAACTTAAGGAGGAAAAAAGAAAATTCACATGGACCTATGCAGAAGAAACTGCCTTCCAGAAACTCAAAGAAGAACTTACTTGTTCCCCTATCCTGGCATTCCCGGAACCTGACCCGCCCTTTATCCTAGACACCGATGCTTGCAATTTCGGTCTGGGTGCTCTTTTAAGTCAGGTCCAAAATGGGCTAGAAAGCCGAAACTAATTAATGTGTCACTCGAAAGAAACTCTTAGCCATTGTGTCGGGCGTAAAACATTGCCTTCACTAGCTCTTTGGATGTCGGTTTACAATAAGAACGGAACACACTCCACTTCGATGGCTCCTAAATTTCAAGTAACCCGAGGGACAAGATCGCCAGATGGTTGGAACTCTTCCAACAGTATGACATGGACATTCAACATCGCCCGGAATTACGTCATGGCAATGTAGATGCGCTCTCCAGACGACAATGCGGAGACTGCCATCGCTGTCAAGCTGCAGAGTTAGGAGACACCAAAAGGACAACAATTGGGACTGCTACAGCACACATCTACACACTGGAGATTCTTGGGGAGGACTTAAAGAAGCTACAAGATGAAGACTCATGCTTATCACTAGTGAAACTTTGGGTAAGAATACAAGAAAAACCTTCCAGAGAAAACGTTTTAGGGGTAATGGGCGAGATATAAAAAGTTTTTGGAGCCAGATTGGGAATTTGACTTTGGAGGATGAGGTGTTAATAAGACAATGGGAGTAATCTGAAAATTCGACTGTAAAGCAATTAGTAGTATCACGTACATTTGTACCAAGAGTGTTAGAAGGCCTAGACACGTTATCGAGCGGAGGCCATCTGGGCTGCAGTAAAACATCTGCACCTCTCGCAAAGGTCCTACAATCAGGGCACGCCGATGCCAGAAAATTACTCTTAGCGGAGGACTCTTAGCCAGAAGCATTCGCCCTTCCTGATCAGAAAGCTGAACTGATTGCGTCGACACTAGCTAAAGAAGTCTTTAGCCGGTTTGGGATACTGCACATTCTATATTCCGATCAAGGCCGAAACCTTGAGTCTGTAGTTTTCAAGCAGACGATGGAGTTACTTGGTGTCGAAAATACACGGACCACACCTTTGCACCCGGAGTCGGATGGAATGGTAGAGCGATTCAACCGAACTTTACTGGGCTACCTAGCCAAATATGTGGAAAAGGACCAAAGTTATTGGGATGAGTTTTTACTATTAGCATTAATGGCTTACCGATCTTCGATACACGAGGCCACCAAATATACATCAGAAAAATCGATGTTCGGGAGAGAACTACACTTACCTGCCGACTTAATATTTGGACCGCGGCCTACTTCAAAACTGTCAGTAACAGCGTTCTTCGACAAGCTTAAACATAGTTACATCTGGTCCACGAAAAAGCTCGAGCAAATTTAAAACTGGCTGCTGAAGTAAAGTGAAAAGAAAGTTGGGACTATATCCAAAGCTGCAGAGAAACTGGGAAGGGCCCTATGTAATCTGTAAGAAATTGAACGATCTAGTTTACCGAATCGAAGGGAGCAACAGTCGTAAGCTACGAGTAATCCATGTAAATCGAGTGGCCCCTTACACTACAGAATACTTAAGCAACGGACGGAGCTACGGAGGGCACTGTAATGAAATTTGGCAGCATCAACATTAAACAAACATAAAACCTCCCGGGATCCACTTAGAGGAACAAGAAGAAGAGGTAGAAGTTTTTTTTTTTTTTTTTCTGTCCTGGCTGGCGCGCTGGGCAGTGTGCTACGTTTGTAAGTTCAAGTTTCTGTTGGTTGAAAATAAATCCAATCTAAGAATTCCAAAGGAATCCGTAAATTTTTTTGCGTTTTCGTTACAAATCTAACTTACACTTGAGTGCGTCGAATCTGCAATGGGACAAATCCACTTTCGCACTCGTGTAGTATCAATATGAAAAATATCTTGACATTCACAAATCCATTTTTCTAGATGGCATATTGCCTTTCCTTCTGAAGAGGTGTTCTTCCTCGCTGGCAAAACCACTGCGTAAGCTTTTTCATCAATCCTACTCTTTAGGACTCTTTCCGAGCAGATGGAAAACAGCATTTGTCCAGCCCGTCCTTAAGAAAGGCGAATCTACCTCTCTCTCTTCCTACAGACCCATTGCACTTACGTTCCTTCTTTCCAAGGTCATGGAAACGCTGATAAACCGTCAGCTAATGAAATATCTCGAAACACGAAAACTTCTTAATGACCGGCAGTACGGTTTTCGTAGCAACAGGTCCACTGGTGATCTGATGGCATGTCTCACCGAAAAGTGGAACCAAACCGTACATCATTCTGGCGAAAGCAAGATAGTTGCACTTTATATTTCTAAGGCATTGGACAGAGTTTGGCATCAGGCTCTTTTGTCGAAAATGCGTGCTCTTGGGATCGACGACTCTCTTCTTCAATGGATTAGAAATTACCTTTCGGAACATTCAATTCAAGTTGTCTTGGATGGTTTCAAGTCTGATATTCACAAAATAAATGCTGGTGTGTCTCAGGGCTCCGTTCTGTCTCCGACGCTCTTTTTAATTTTCATCAACGATCTCTTGTCTGCTACCTCTAATCCAATATACTCCTTTGCTGACGACAGTACTCTCTGCTTC
Source organism: Volucella zonaria (assembly GCA_963966105.1). Classification (NCBI taxonomy): domain Eukaryota; kingdom Metazoa; phylum Arthropoda; class Insecta; order Diptera; family Syrphidae; genus Volucella; species Volucella zonaria. Next base: position 127,660,092 of record OZ014530.1, on the reverse strand, counting down.
TCATATTCATTCCCGGACTCACGTCTCTGCTCTTAGGCTGTAGAACGGGAACGGCAGCGTATATTAAGCTCATTAAATTCCGATATCAACAGCATAACCAATTGGGGAACTATCAACAGAATGGAATTTAATGCTTCCAAAACACAATGCTGTCTGCTGTCGTTAAAGCGAAATTTAAACACCCAGCCATTATCCATGGATGGCACTTGCATCGTCGATACCGATAAACTTTCCATTCTCGGTATGTGTGTCAATGACAACTTATGTTGGAATGACCGCATATTCGATGTCGTCAAAAATGCTGCGAAATGTCTAGGTTTCCTCAAGCGATGTAAGAAATATTTTACCCGCTCTGATCTGGCCTCAATATATAAGGCATTTATCCGCTCGAAATTGGAGTACAATGCCCACATCTGGTCGGGTGCGCCCAAAACATCTCTGCACCTGCTAGATAGGATCCAAAACCGTGCGATAAAACTCATAGGTGATACTAATATCGCTCAAACAATGGACACCCTCGATCACCGACGTAATGCCTCGTGTCTCACTCTGTTTTATCGCTATTTCCACCACCAGTCTCTAGCGCTGTCTTCCTAATTTATAATGTCAACTAAAAAAATTAAGAAAATTAAGAATAACATGCATACAATTATTATTCAGGTGGGAATATGTCAAACACATTTTCCCACCGTTGAAGATAGGTAATACAATGTATCTTATTGTATTTTATAGAATATAATTGGAGCTGACTTACTTTCTGCTCCTACAATGATAATTTTTAAAGGTAAATGGAGCTGATCGGATGTCAACTCCCAAGTGTGTATACATTGTTTGAAATTTTTTACATGTAATTATATGGGTATGTATGTATATATGTATATATATGTATGTATGTATATATATGTATATATGTACACTTACGGTCATAAAAACCGCACCATATCAAAATGATTGAAAAATTGTTAATACTCGTAACTACGATAATAATTTTTATAATGAAATGAAATTTTTGTTGAGTACTCCGCAGTAATTTATAAGTATTTCTATCTAATTTCCATCTGTTATTGAATGTTTGAAAAAAGATATTAACAAAGAAAGAAAAACCAGTTAATTTTCTTATTTTTTTAAAATATTTTAATACAGACATTGGTATTAAAATATTTTTTATGTATGTGTATATAAGATGTTTAGATATGCTACTTTACCAAAAAATTATCAATACCGAGTTGCTGCTCCTCCTTTGGCGGTTATAACCGCTTTTATTCTAGAAGGCATCGAATTTACTAGAAGTTCAGTAATATCCCTCGAAATTTCAGTATTCCATACATGTTCCAGAACTTCATTTAGCTTTCCTTTACTCTCTGGTTTTTGTTCAGCCACCTTACGTTTCATTAAATGCCACAAGTGTTCGATTGGGTTTAAATCGGGCGAATTAGCTGTCTTGTAATTCCGAGGTCATCAAACGTTGTCTTCAGCTGAAAATTATTGAAAGACTCTAGTTACTTGTCTGTTTATTATTTATAAAGTAGACATCTAGAAGTTGATTTATAACACTACTTACGGATTTGGCGCGGTGGCAAGGCGCAGAATCATCTTGAAAAATACACTTGTCAGTATACGAATGATGCTGTTCAATTGCTGGTACCAAAAACTCCCTTACTACTTCTCCATACTTTTGAGCGTTCATAGTTCCATTAACAAAGTGCAAAGGGCCTAAAACGTAAAAAGAAAAACATCCCCAAATCATCTGGCTTTGAGGAAACTTCACTGTTTTGACTATGCACTCGTCCTTGAACTTTGCACATGCTGACCGTCGTACGTATGGCAAATTGTCGGCACACAACAACTTAAATTTACTTTCATCGGACCATATCACACATCGCCAATCATCCTGCGTCCAATCTTCGTACTTTTTTGCCCACGTCAAGCGAGCTTTTTTCACTTTTGTGGTTAGGAGAGGTTCCTTCGCTGGTCGTCTTCCATATAAACCTATCTCCCGTAGCCGTCGGCGTATGGTTTAGGCGCTTACATCAACTTGATGAAATTCACTCAGCTCTGCTCTTATTCGGACAGCACTTTTAAAGCGATCTTTTATGCTAATTCCTTGTAATACATTGTCCGTCTTTTGGGTTGTTTTACGTTTTCGTCCTGAGCCTTTTTTCCTTTCCAGTGGATCCAAATTTTCTCTTTTCTTTATCAGTCGTACGATAGTTGAATAACAGCATTCTATTTTAACAGCAATCTCACGATAGCCAAGCCCTTCTTCGACTAAAGTCAATATTTGAACTTTTTCGTCCCGAGTCAGTTGATAATATTTACCAGACATTTCACTTTTTTTTACTTGTCACCGTCACAACTCAATTCAAACAGACTTTTTTTGCACTGAATACGAGGCCGAACTCCGCTATGCGGAATACCCTTCATTAGTATGGGAAAAACCCTTACGATCTGATGTAATTAGGCATTTTTTGAGAACTCATTAGGTGGTGCGGTTTTTATGACCGCAAGTGTATATATGTATATATGTATGTACATATATAACTCGCTTAAAATGAAAATAGAAATGCTTGATCGTTTACGCCTTGGAGAGTCGTTTGCATCCATATCACGCTCATTCAATGTCAACGAATCAACTGTACGATCAATAAAAAAATCAGAAGATAAAATAAGGTCGTCTGTATCTTCAACTTCAATGTCAGCAAAAATTGTTCGTGATCCAGCAATAGAAAAAATGGAAGTGGCGTCATTATGGATTGAAGACCGCAACCAAAAAAGGGTGCCCGTGAGTGGTCCAATGGTGCGGGAGATGGCAAAGCGTCTTTACGCACATTTTAAAGAACCTGATGATAGTTGTGGTGGTGAATGTACAGATGGAGGATTTCAAAAATCATGCTGTAAAAAACTGTGGCCTGCTCTGACTGCGGAAAATGACGAAGAATCTGTGCAAATTCAAACTTTGACTGCAAACATAGTCGGAATTGCAAATGGAATAGGACGAGATGGGTTCGAAAAGATAGAATCAATTGACAATTGAATTTTATTGAAATTCATTTTTTTATATGTATATGTACTTGTTTTTTTATTTTATCCCCTAGGAACCTATCCCCTATAATCCGATATAAATTACCATTCCATATTCACGGTTTCTGTATTTGCGGCATTTTTACGGAACATAAAGAGCTTTTGCTGTACCAAACTATCCAAACTCTCTCAACAGTGACTGCACGTCTTGCTTCTTAGAGCGAGCAATAAAAACTGAGCTATACGGCTTTATTGCTCAAAAAATATTGGCATGTTTGTGCCTACGTGTTTCAAAAGTGTTCTCGAATGTTCTTGAGTTATAAAAGAACAAAAATATTGACCGTTCTGCTTCTGCCTTTCTGTTTTATACCTGCTTTAGGACTCCCAAAGTTATTCTACATAATTTAATTGTTATATTCAGGCAAGAATACCTTCCTAGAATATGAATAATTAAATATTGATCGAATGCATATAATTATTTTTAGTTACAATTAATTTTTACTAAGAATTTCGTAAGCGGGGTACCCGGGTGGCAGATGCTGTGAACACAAGGGTTAATTTAATAATATTAATACTAAGAAAATAGTTTTTAATTTTGAAAAAAGTTAGTAAATGGACAATTTTGTTTTTATATAAATAAAACTTAGAAACTACAATACCTATGATAAGTCTTAACCTACATAAAATATCTTACGTGTGTTACATAATTAAATATGAACTTTTTTTTATGTTTTTATGTTTTTTTTTTGTTTTTATGTTTTTTTTTGTTTTGAGTTGTTACCCGTTTTTTTTTTGTTTTGAGTTGCTACCCGTTTTTTTTTGTTTTGAGTTGAGTTGTAACTCGTTTTTTTTTATTTTTTTTTTGTTCTGAGTTGAGTTGTAACCCGTTTTTTTTTGTAATTTTTTTTCTTTATTGATTTTTTAATTTTTTTCAAATTTTCTCTTTTTATTTTTCTTAAATGCTACTTTATCTACTTTAATCTACATACGCTACTTTAATCTAAGGGGCTAGACCGAATTTGAAGGAAACGACGTAGGAGTTTCCTCTTCTTTACTGAGCCACCAAAATACATGGTGTTGCTTAGCTTTGTTTCGTTAACCAAAAGCACGTCAGGGGCTTGATCTTTGAGCAATTTAAAAAGTGCGGCTCTTCGTTCAGACCTTATCATTGAATTGCAAGGATATTCAAGGTTTATATTCAAGGTTTACCCATTATGATTGGAGGTGCCTTAGGCCCGACAGCAGCGCATAAATTTGCTCCACACATGTGGCCTGTTCCTGTATCTGACGTAGCTAAGCCATTTGCCAGACGCAGCTTTCGGTGCTTTAGGCGCTGGGGCCTGAGAAGGCACCTTCGCTGTTGTACCGTACTGATTCTACATGCTGCCATTTGGGCGTAGGTAATTTGAGGAGTAACGGCTGGTGTTTGAATATGTGTTGGAGTACGTTTCATCTCCGCCAGATTTACTCTTTTTAAATATTGGAACTTAAGACCACCCCCTATAGTTTGCGGTATGTCTCGAGTTCTTGCATAAAGCACACAAGAATTGAGTTTTTTTTGTTGTTCAATCTCTGCCCAGAGCATATTCCTCTGATTTGTGGTCGTTTCCGCACTTCACTGTGCATTTCGCAGTTCGACGCGGCGTTCCCGAACCTTTTGAAGCGAACGCATTGCAAAATGCTATCGCTCCTTTTTACTTTTTCCCACTCTACAGACTGTACACAGGAATTCAATGCTCCTTAGACCATCCAGTTTGGTATTGGGAGTTAGTCGATCCAGGAAGAGCGGTAATTTCCGTTTATCCCATTTGGCTCTAACCCCCACGAATTTGATCTCATCGCACTCCTTGTATTTCAGCTGTGCAAGGAGCTCCTCCGGAGCAGTCGACCGTTCTAGCCCCTCAGCAGCATTGTTTGCAGCTTTTCACCCTTAGGGGTGTTGGAGAGTAGGAGAAGAACTCCATCGTCGAATCCTTCAATAAATATTTGATTTTGTGATAGCGTGAATCGCATGTCTATCTAATGTTAATCTTTTTACGACAAAATTGTTGCATATGGCGACTTACATAATTCTATTATCTCTTTGAGTACCATCTTATAAGTATTGCTCGGGGGACTCCTTTGCTTAGTAGGATTTTGTTGTTGATGCTGTTGTGTCTGTTTGTCTTGATGCTGTTGTTGCTGCGGTTTTGCTGTTTCTGCTGATGTTGTTCTAGTTTTTGTTATTGCTGCTGATGATGTTATTATTGCTGCTGTTGTTGTAGCTGCTGCTTTGGTTTCAGGTACATATTCTTGTTGCTGTTGCTGTAATTTGCTGATACATGATCGTTGTTGTTGCGGATGCCTTTGTTCTTACTGCATTTGCTTTTCTTGTTTTTGTTGTTCTTGAGAATGGTCGGAGCGCTCTTTCTGCTCCCTCTCTTCTTGCCATTTTGTTTGTTTTGATGTCATGTACTCGTTGCTTCAGCAGTCCTATGGTGCTCTTTAGGGATTCGGACTGTTCCTCCTCGTCCTCCTCTCCCTCACATACGCGTATTCTTCATCTGACCCCCCTTCCATTACTTCAACCGGCAGTTCTTCGGTTGAACTAGATAGGGAAAGGTATTTAACAGCGTTAGAATTAGTTTTTACCTTGCCATCCGTGGGTCCCGTCAATGGGAAAGCGGACTGCTCTCTCATGCATCACCTGATTTCACTGCACTGGTTTCTTGCAATTTGATTTTTAATATTTCCACTTTAATTACCAAAAAGAAGAAGAAAAAAAAGATATTGTCCTCTGTTGAGAATTGAACTCAGGCTATTGGGTTCACGTCCGTACACCACTTTTTTTTTCAGTTTAAATGCATTTTTATTGGACTTCATTGATTAACTCTTACATGCTATACAAAAAAACGCTTAAAAATTAGCTTAAATAACTTAAAAGTACTCTTATTCTAACTTACTGGTCCCATCCGAGCACTCTAGGTTAAACATAATACTTAATCTATGTATTTCGACGTTGCTTACAGTCTATTTTGTTTTTTACATTTATTAAACACTAAAATTAAGAAAATGAAATTTAATTAAAAAAACTTAGTATCAGGACTTTTTTTTTTTTGGTTATAATACGAGGGCGGGTCAATAATTCTGTGCATTTTTGAATTTCTGACCTCTTTACTGAAACAGCAACACTGCTCCTGTCAACAGGCATTTGTCAGTTGACTCCTGTCAAAATTTAAACTTGCTGCGTCAGTTGGTTTGTGTTTGACAGCTATTTTTATCAGACTACTCACTAATTTGAGGAGAAAATGGAAAAAAGTGAATTTCGTGTGCTTATTAAGCATTATCTCTTGCGAAAAAAAACCATTACCGAGACCAAGGCTAAGCTTGATAAATACTGCACCATCGATTTCAATGGTAAAAAAGTGGTTTACTGAATTTCGTTGTGGCCGTACAAGCACTGAAGATGCCGAACCTCCTGGACGCCCAGTTGAGGTCTCTACACCCGAAACAATCGAAAAAATTCACGATATGGTGTTGGCCGACCGAAGATTGAAAGTGCGAGAGATTGTGGAAGCCGTAGGGATCTCGCATGGCTCAGTGGTTTCAATTTTGAATGATCACTTGGGCATGAGAAAGCTTTCCGCAAGATGGGTGCCGCGTTTACTCACAGTCGACCACAAACGCAATCGTGTAACAACTTCACAGGAAGGTTTGGCGTTGTTTAATCGCAATATGGAGGAGTTTTTGCGCCGTTTTGTAACCGTGGACGAAATATGGATCCATCACAACGAACAACAGTCAAAACAGTGGGTTTCTAAGGGTGAATCGGCGCCAAAGAAGGCCAAGGTGGGTTTGTCAGCCAATAAAGTTATGGCGACTGTTTTTTGGGATGCACGCGGGATAATCCACATTGACTACCTTCAAAAGGGAAGAACAATCAATGGGGAATATTATGCCAACTTATTGGACCGATTCAATGACGATTTGAAAAAAAAAAACGACCTCATTTGGCCAAGAAAAAAGTTCTTTTCCACCAAGACAATGCAAGGGTGCACACATGTGCAGTTGCCATGGCAAAAATCCATGAATTGGGCTATGAATTGCTCCCTCATCCACCCTATTCTCCAGATTTGGCTCCGAGCGACTACTTCTTGTTCCCAAACCTGAAGAAATGGCTTGGTGGAAAAAGATTTGACTCCAATGATGAAGTCATCTAGTCATTTTGAGGACCTCGACAAATCATTTTTTTTGGAAGGGATAAAAAAATTGGAGAAGCGTTGGACAAAGTGTATAGAGCTCAACTAAGACTACGTTGAAAAATAAAATTATTTTTTTATCAAAAAATCTGTTTTAATCCAAAAGTCACGGACTTATTGACCCGCCCTCGTATAAAACTTAAAACTAAACCTATAAACTACTTAAAAATAAATCTTAACCTACTTAATCCTACTTAAAGTACCAGTTATTTCAGAATGTCTTACCCGGATCTGTTCTAATATATTTTTTTTTTGTTTTTTAATTTTTTTTGTGTATTTTTTGTTTTTTATTTTTTTTATTTATTTATTTATGTTTTTTTTTTCCTTAAATCTAACTTAATGCGACCTAAAACTATGTAAGCCGGCCATGGCTAATAAAATAGACAGACGACGCCTTTGCTTCACATGAAGCTACCTATAACTTGAGGAATTTGACGACGAACCTTCTCCTCCTTCTACTAGCCACCAAAATTGTTGGTGCTGCTGAGCAACATCCCTCATGTCGCGACTCCCTACCGCCCTACTGAACCGGAGACGCTCCGCACTGCCATATGCGACGTCTCTGTCGTAGTTGAGTCGCCTGCCCCAGCTGTGCGAGCGACGTGGAAGATTAGCGGCACAGCTAATCTGTCCTGGATCAGACCTTTCATATCGAAGTAGAGGAACGCTTCTGGAGGAATAAAGCCATCAAAGCGAACTCTCTCATGATACATATAGTTAGGGTAGTAAGCCCCGGAGATCAGGTTGTTCGAGGAGGTCATTGCTCTTGCAATGTGCCTTCGAGTCAACTTAATAACAAAATTGTCCACTCTTATTAGGTTCGCCCTATTGTATAAAACCTCATTAGGATAGAATTTTATGTACTCGGACTCTGGTGTTCTGTATAAGCGAAGACAAGTCCGGAGACAAGCCCTCTCAAACACCCGAATCTTTTCCAATAAGCTTGCTCTCACGTTGAACCACACGGGACAACCAAATACAAGCATAGGCCGGATAAGGGCCATGTAGCAGATCACCTTCACCCTCGCATGGAGTTGGCTGTTATAAAACAGTCTCCGTGTAAGGGTAAAAGCACCCTTAGCTCTGGCCAGAGCAACATCTATATACAGATATTGATCTAGCCAGATCCCAAGGTATCTGACTACATTTCGACAAGCAAGTGGCTGCCCGTGCTGTCCCACGATCGAGAACTTCCGCCAATTCTTTCTGGTATCCCTAGAGGCCCCAGACAAAGGCGTCCTAAACAAAATGGTTTCCGACTTCTGAAAGTTGATTTTCAACTTCCAATATCGCTTAATTTTATCGAAGTCACGTTGCAAGAGTATGTTAATGACCTCAATCTTTGGACCTGATCTGTAAGCGATTAAGTCGTCTGCGTACGCTATGGCATGGTGAAGTGAACCTATCAGATCACTTGTGTAAATGTTGAATAGGATCGGCGAATTTACCGCACCTTGTTGCAGACCGTTTTCAATGTTAAATATTCCAGCAGAAGTCACATCGCCATTCTTCACGATGAACTGTCTACTGGAGAGCATATCAAAGAGAATATATAGCAGTGGTTTACTAATGCCCAACCTGTCCAGCTTGAAAAAGAGTCCTTCTAACCATACGGTATCGAAGGCCTTCTCCAAGTCAATCAGGCAGGCACCAGTGCACTGGTTCTTGCTTTTGTTCCATTGGATATCAGAAACCAGTTTAGACGCAGCATGAATGATATCATGCCCCGCCTTGAAACCGAATTGATTATCCGGAACTATTTGTTTGTCCTCAACCCACTTAGTCAGGACTCTATTGATCACCTTCTCGAAAACCTTACTGATGTTTGGAAGAAGACTGATCGAGCGGAGACTCGCCGGATTAGATGTGTCTTTATCCCTTTTGGGGATGGGATGTACGACCGCAGTTTTCCAATGCGCTGGATAATATGCATTATTCATTGCATTATTAAACAGGGTGGTATAAATGTCCACCGCTTCCAGTGCGAGATTTCGAAGCACAATGTTCGGTATTTCATCGGTTCCCACTGATTTCTTACTTCTAAGTGATTCGAAGATCTTTTGGAGCTCTTCCTTCGAAATGAACGGGGGTAGTAGCCTATCGTCGGCGATGGCATTATTTGCCATATTCTCGTCACTGAACTGGGTGAAACCTGAGCTCTCGAATCGCCAGTTCACTATTTCATTTCGAAGGTAGAAATTGTGCACAAGGACTCGATTTTCCAAGTCGTGGTTGGGGCCAATGATGTCCTTCGCCTTGTACACTTCGTGGAAAGTCGCTCCTATAGCCTCTACTTTCTCCTGCGGATCCTCGATCACAAAGAAGTTGTCGTCATCAACGGCCTCATTTGGATCGGTGCCTGCTGCTATGAGTATGTTCTTGTTGTCCGTCGTTCGGGCGATTTTAAGACACGAAAGGTCGTTTTGATCTTTTCTCCGAAATATTTTATTTATTTGCGGGAACATATTCGGGTTGCTGGTGTTTACAACCCGAATTTTATTGTTCCAATACAAACTTACAGAATTTCTGTAATTTTCCTTTATTAATATTTGGAGGTTTTTGATCGACGACTTCAGTGTCACGATCTCCGGGTTGTGTCTGTCAGTAAACTGTCTGTACAAGGTTTTTAGTCTTGACAGCAGTCTACTTTTATGTCGGTGCAGTGCGTCATTAGTTGCGTTGCGGAATAAGTCTTCGTCGTCAGTGTGTTGATACCGAGGTATTGTTTTGTCCATTGTTCGTTTGATTGTCTCGTCCATTAGTTTTAGATATCTGTCAATCTCCTCGTTTGATAGATTTCTATTGGACGGTGGGTAGAGCGAATTCGAGGAGAGTGCTCTCGTCAGTGTTCTGGAGAATTGCATCCAGCGTACCCTACTATAATTGTAGGAATGCCTTTGAACAAACTCGTCCAATTCCGCAATTTCGTTCGGAACGGTTATTTCGGTACTGAGACCGTAATGGTCACTGTCATACACAAACGTGCGTAGACAGTTTATGGTATGTTGTTTAGTACATGTCAGGTGTATTCGTGTGTCGAACAGGAAGAGGTCCAAATAGGAACCGTGTCTGGGAAACGACGGACTATCCGTCGCCTTGAGACCGAGTCGATGCGTTATACTGTGCTGACCCCACCAATTGAAAAGTAGGTTCCCTCTAGTATTTGGTGTATTGTTTCCCCAATCTCTATGTTTGGCGTTGAAATCTTCGCCGATAATAAAGTAGTTTTCCGCCAGTTCCAGTCTTAGGAATCGAAAAAGTGTCTCGAGCTTTGAGATGAATAAGGTGGATTGATTAGCTTTAGGTGCATAAACAGACACCATGTATAACAGCTTTCCACTACGGAGAAGGATGTACATGATGCATGCTTCCAGCACCTGGAACCTACGTACTACACGACTGTATATTCTTTTGAAATGCAGACCTTTTCTAACAAAGATCGCAACACCACCTCCTTGAATGGAGTTGGGTCGGTTTCTCCGTAATATTTTATATCTTCTGTGCCTTATTTTGTGTCTTTTAGTAAGCTTAGTTTGGCTAACCAAAAGCACATCAGGGGCTTGGTCTTTAAGCAACTTAAACAGTGTGGCTCTTCGTTCGAACCTAATCAGTGAATTAACATTCACTGCAAGGACCTTCAGGGTTTGCTCCGCCATGTACGTACCCATTACGACTGGAGGTGCGTTAGGCCCGGCAGCAGCGCGTATATTTGATCTACCCGTTTAGCCTGTTCCTGTATTTGACGCTGAAGCTGAGCCATCTGCCCCTGAATAGACAGCAAGATAGCCAGCATGTCAGGTACAGATTCCGTTGCTCTAGGCGCTGGGGCCTGATAAGCTACCTTTGCTTGTTGTACCGTATTTCCCCTACCTGCCGCCATTTCGGCGTAGGTAACGTGGGGAGTAACGGCTGGTGTTTGCGCCTGCACGAGTGGACGTTTAACTTCCACTTTCTGTTGCCGAGCCAGGTTTACTCGTTTTATGTATTGGAATTTGGGACAACCCCGATAGTTTGCGGTGTGTCCCGTGTTCCTACATAAAGCACAAGAGAGTTGGCTCTTTTCTGACGTTCCGTCCTTACCCAGAACGCATTCCTCTGACTTGTGGTTCTTTCCACACTTCACGCATCGAGGCTGCATTTCGCAGTTCAGCGTGCCCGAACCTTTGGCAGCGAACACATTGTAAAATGTTTTCGCTCCCCTTTAATTTTTCCCAGTGTACAACCTGGTAGTCTAGGATTTTGATACTCCTTAGACCATCCAGTTTGCTGTCGGGACTTAACTGAACCAGGAAAAACGGTAGTTTCTGCTTCTCCCTTTTGGTTCTAGCCGTGACAAATGGCTTGACCCCCACAAATTTGAGCCCTTCGCACTCCTTCTCTTTCAGCAGTGCAAGGAGCTCCTACGGATCAGTCGACGGTTCTAACCCCCTCAGCAGCATTGTCTGCAGCTTTTCACCCTTAGGGGTGTAGGAGAAGAATTCCGTCGTCGAATCCTTCAATAAACTTTTAATTTTATGGTAGCGCTCCACTGTATTGCAGTGGATCGCGTGCCTGTCTAAACTAAGTCTTTTTACAAAAAAATTGTTGCCTATGGCCGACTTACATAATTCTATTGTATCTTTCAACTCCATCTTAAACGTGTTGATTGGAGGTATCCGTAGATTTATTGATTTCTGCTGTCGTTGTTGCTGCTGCTGATGTTGTTTCTGCTGTTGCTGTTGTTGCTGTTGTTGTTGCTTCTGTTGCTGCGATTTTTGTTGCTGTTGTTGTTTTTGCTGTTTCTGCTTTTGTTGTGGTTGTGCATCTTTCTTTGTAAGTTCTTGTGCCGGTTTCTGTATTTGTTGTTGTTTTAATGACTGTTTTTGTTTTTGTGGTCGCTCTACGTTGACATTTTGTTGTTGCTGAGGGCTCTGGAGTTGAAGTTTTTCCGTTTCCCTCCTTGCCACTTGCTTGGCTTTTATAGCAAGCACTTTTTACTGTAGCTGCTGTATGCTACTATATAATGCTTTGACCTCATCCTCCTCGTCCGAGGCAGCTAGGGATGCAAAGGTATTGTTTCCACCCATATAGTGGCCTTCTCCGCCATCACACACATATGGGTATTCGTCTGGCGTCTTTCGTTGTTGTATTGCTGCTTTTGTTGATGCTGTTGGCGCCTCTTCCCTTGCTCCACCAGGCAGCTTCTCAGTAGATGCTGATAGGGAAGGGCGCTTCACGAGGTTTGGAGTAGGCTTCAGCTTCCTCCTCCTCTTTGCTGTCATTTCCGAACGGGCCGAAATTACGGTCTGGTCATCAGATGACATCACGCCATTGCTGACCCCGCTATTGGTATTGCGGACCGCTCACTACCACTCATCACACGATGATTTGAACACTTTTTGCTTATGCAGTTGTCTATTGTTTTAAAATTTTTAAAAATAAAAACTCGATGTAATTTTTTTCGGGAATCGAACCCACGATCCCTGCTTTGTCGGCCGACATCACTACTATTGCGCCACCGAAGCACTTGGTGGGCCAGCCTAATTTTGTTTTTAGCCATGGCCGGCTTACGTAGTTTTAAGTAAGTTTATGTTAGATTTTAAGAAAAAAAAATATATGTATGTACGTATTAGATGTAAGTAGGTTAAGTAGATTAAGATATATTTTTAAGTAGTCTGTAAGTTTTTAGTTTTAAGTTTTTATAATTCAATTAAAATGTCCAGAAACTAAGTTTTTGCGTTAGATTTATTTTCTTAGTTTTAGTTTTAACATGTAAATATAAAATTAAATATAATGTAATGTACGTCGAAAGACTTAGTTTAAGTGTTAGGTTTAACTTAGAGTGCTTACTTGTAAGTTATGTAAGCTAATTTTTAAGCGTTTTTTTGTTTAGCATGTAAGAGTAAATTAAGATATCAAATAAAAATGCATTTAAATTGAAACTGAAACTGAACTGACCGAAGCACTCAGCATAAACGTTTTTAGTAGTTCTTTTATTATTTTTGTTTTCACTTTTTCACTTACAACGAAGCCGGAACACGTCTATCCTCTATGAAGGTCTGTGAACGACCCCGTAGAAACTTCATGTTTACCATGTTAGGTAGACGGTACGGTAACAAAACTTTAAACAGTACAGACAACTTGATGTGTATACTTACATGGTCAGGGAGAGTGGGTGATGATGACGAGATTTTTCTTCTCTCGGAATGTGAGGTTGTGAATGTTAACGGTTGTTTTGTGCTTGGAAACCCTACAACAGCCAAATCTACATGTCAGTGTTATGCCTTCACACGCAGATTTTTCTGGCTGAGCTCCAATTGCACAAATGAAAACTTGCTGTTGTGGCTAGGATCCGAACCTTGACCTTCCGAGTGAGAAGCGATTGCTAGTACCACTAAACCACGGCCACCCCCTTTTCTGTTTACAATCAATCAGTGCACTACTCATTACACAGTTGTGTTATATTTTGATAAATACAGGCAAATAAAACATGAAAAACATTACATACAACATACCAGCATTATAATTTGAAAAATTTATGAGATAAGATGAGCTTATCCGCATAACCTGTCCTCCTTCACTTCTGTAAGTTTTTACGGTATTATATGTTGCTTCGGTTTTCTTCCTTTTGTGGCTCATGGAAGGTTTATCATCTAAATACGATCTCTTAGGATTTGAGACTTGCGTTTCAGTGAAAAAATTAGGATCAGCCTCGTAATCATCGGATGAAAAATCACTTCCCGTTCCCATATTACTTTCCATTACACTTTCATAGCACAAATTTTAATAAATGTGAAAACACAACACTTTCGCGCCACTAAACTGAAGCAACTAGTAACCAGACGAGTGATAAGAGCGCTGCACCTGTTCTTTTTTGGTGGGTAAAAAACTGCAGTACAGTATGATTTCGAAAGAATTTTGTATGATGTTCTCTTGTATGATGTTCTTTCATATGCATATGCGTTTCGCACATGCTTCAACCAATTTCACGTGCACCTTGCGTGAATATATTCTTTGCATATCTCACCAACATAACAGCATCCATTGAAGGGGTTTGTATCTTGCTAAAGCCCTTTTTCATGTTTTGTTTAATCGTTTTATTTCTAAACACTTACGAGCGTCAACATTTATTTTGTAGTGTTACATTTTCTGAAAAGAATTTGTTTAAAGTATTAAAAAACATGATTAAAGTCCCAAAGACTTCAACGACAAATTTTGAAGTCCCAAAGACTTTAACGAAATTTGAGTCCCAAAGAATTCGACTGAATGCGGTTGACTTCAAGTGAATGGTAAAGACTTCAAAGTGACATCAAAGAATGCAGTGCGATTCTAAAGACTTGCATTCAAGATTGCGATCTAAAGATTGATTCAAAGCATTGATCCAATCAAAGACTTCAAAAAGAATGATGATTTCAATATTGTAGTCTAAGTCTAAGTCCCAAGGTGAATTCATGAATTACAAAGACAAGAATTCAATTGATTTTTAAAATCAAAAGATTTAATTCGTTTTAGAGAACTTTGCATCCCCTTAAAATGACCGTTTAGTGAGGCATTTGGAGTGAAAATCTGATTGACCCTTAATTTTTTAAGGACGCCACAATTCAAAATGCCGTAATACGAGCACAAAGTGCATCAACTCAGGAAATGGTCATTTGACCGATATCATTTTTTCAACTTAATGTCATCAATTTTACAGCTTCAAATAAACTTTTCGTGAAAAAAAGCAGAGCTCTTTTTGTCATTTCTAATAAAATGGCAGCCAATTCACGCTATGGCATAACTTTTGCCCCACCTTGCGTAAGCATTATGTTTAATGTAGAGTGGGGCTAGTAAGTTAGAATAAGACAATTTTAAGTTATTTAAGCTAATTTTTAAGTTTTTTTTTGTATACCATGCAAGAGTCAATTTATGAATTAAATAAAAATGCATTCAAAATGAAAATGCAAATTATTAAAAATACCCTGATATTTTTATCCATTAACGTATTATCTAAAACTCAAAATCTATACGGTCAGTTTGTTTTTGTTTCCACATGACACGAAAATTAACCGGATTTTGAGTTGAAAATAATTGGTTTCTAATTGTAGGACTTCCGTGATTTTGTTGGCTTTTCTCTTCAACGCGTCGAGAAAAGCAGAGGCGGCGAGTTTGATCCCAGATTTTGTATTTGATTAATTCCATTAATTCATGAATTGAACTGTTTATTCAAGATTATTGAACCAAGAAAATTTAAGTGTGACACCGTAACCTAGTTTTATATAAGAGCAATTGTAAATTTTTAGACGCGTTAAAGATTGTATCGTCTGTAGAAACGGTTTTGTTATTATTTTCTTTCATTGGTTGTTTTTATTTCTTTTCTTTTATGTGTTTGTCTGATCATCTTGGAGCGCGAATCCCACATTTAGATGTGATTATGGATTTGGATAGTAAGACGGACTCACGAATTTGTAGGTGACTAGCAATCCAAAGAATTCAAAAAGGTAGTAGTTAATTCCGAGTGGGTATTGAGGCACTTTAGAAGGTCTCAAGCTAGTAATTCTGAGAAGAAAGCTTTTCTTGTCGGTGTTAGACATCAGGTGTTAGGACTACTTTCTAATGTACCTAATCCTGCCATAAGTTCTGTTACAAATATAAAACGATATAAAAAAAAAGGTAAACATATTGTATTCAAAATTGTTTCATTTATTAGACTACAATATTGATTATTAAAAAAAAATTAATTCACTCGAAATGACTGCCTTTTGCTTTAACATAAGCTTCCAAACTGTGTGGCCATTGGGCTATAGCGGCACGTACGGTTTCTATGGAGATCATGGACGCTGCTCTGGTTAATGCTATTTTAAGTCTTTCCAAATTCCTGTGGGGAGTATTGCAGGCCATGTTCTCCAATTCTGACCATAAACCATAAGCCATTGGATTCAGACCTGGACTCCTCGACGGCCAATCTTCTGCTGCTATAAAGCCAGGAATATTGACTCTGAGCCACTCCTACGTGGTTTTGGCTTTGTGCGCTGGAACAGAGTCCTGTTGGAAGATCCATCTGTATCCATTGAAAATGGTATTGGTCAAACCCCTCACAACACCCTCTAGCACACCTTCTTGGTAAACATTTGCACCAGATTTACGTCTTTTTCACAGAAATGGGGTTATGTGACACCATGGTGAGAGACCCCCACCAAACCATTACGGAAGCGGAATGATGTCCATGTTGAACACTTGGAACAACTTCTTTCGTTTCCTTAAATGAAGTGGCATACATTTTGTCACTTTGTTTGTTGAAAATTTCCAACGAAATGTTTTCATGGCCATTGTACGCGTGCCACTCCAAAAGTCGCTTGCATCTTGCCAGCCTATTTTTTTTTAGTTGAGGAGTTAGACGGAAGTGAAGGAGTTAGACCGACGATAGGCTTTGATCTGCAGAATCAGCCTAGACATGGATCTGGTTGATATATCCAATTCCTTGAACATGATCTCCTGCTTCCTAAGGGAATTTTTCTGAATTCTTTCACGCACTGCCTTTACTACCGCATTCGTACGGCCGACGCGCTGGCGACCGCTTCTTGGCCTATTCCCGCAAGAAGTTTTGAACGATAAGCGCTGGAATTGTGTAACAGAACTTATGGCAGGACTAGGTAGATGTAAAGGCTAGCATAGAAAGTTCAAACCAAATGAAAATTCAAGCTCAACGTAATAGAGCTTCAGTTCAGTCAACAGACTAACAATGTATGCTCAGAAAACTTAGTTTTACCTTCTCAGTAGGCAGGAAGTAGTAGACAATTTCAAAACAACCCACAACCAATAGCAACATCGGCGCCTATGGTTCCCCCAACAAAAAATGTACCCGTCACAAAATGGGGAGTCAGCTTTAATGGAGACCATATTCTGTCCATAGGTGGCGATACCGGAAGGGGAGGGCCATAGAGTGAGCGAAGAAGGCGCCGCACAGTGGTTCCCAGGCCGAAAAAACCCGAATATGAAATAGGTTGCATAGTACCGTCAATATGACCGGTTCTATTGTACATAGATATGCAATGACAATACATTTAATGTTTTGTTTTTTTTTTTAATTCTTTGAGTCCAGTGTACAGTCAACACAAAGTGGCTTCTTCCCGGATTTCCGAAATTTAAAGGTTTTTATTAGCAGTTTCGATACGCTTATTTTCTTTACTTACATCACTCATGTTTATAAAAGAAAACCTAAATTTTGTTGATTGGATATACAGTGATACCGTTGTATCAAAATTTTCTATCAATCTAGAAACAAAGGCTTTTAACTGGAGCTACCTCCGAAACAGCTCAATGTTGCTCCACACTGGGCTTTTAAGTGTAACAGTGTGTGTCGCACACACAGCACCTGAAATCAATTTCTGGTATTCCCATTTCAAATTTCACAGCTGTTTTGTAGTTTGTAGTTTACATTATTATAGATTTAAAGCCATCGTTGCAATAGCGTTTGAGCTTTTGTTGAGTAACATTTAAGTTAAGATGTTTTAAAATGGTTAGTTGTGTCATAGAATATAAAATGCTGTGCGATTTTAGTAGTAGATTTTTTACAAAAAAGGTACCAACATTTGAGATCACATCAAATTACACAAGTTTTTCTAGAAGTTAAGCAAAAAATTCTTACTGCACTTCAAACAAAAATATATGGAAGTCAACTCGTAATATAAAAGCTAAATTTTTTCTGCAATATAAAGAATGGCTTAATGAAAAGTTTTTGCTAGTTTTAAACAAGACTCTAGCTTAAATGAGTTTAGGTTAAGTTAAAGTATAAGACCGGATAAAGTGCTTAAAGACAACAAGTATCAATATGAAGTCATTAAAAGGGTAACTCATGATATTGGTCATAAAAAATTTCCAACATATGAAACAATTTGACAATCTAAAATGCAGTCTTATCCCGAGAAAATTGAGATAGCAGAAACATATGCTGAAATCCCATTTTCAGACTTGCTATTGAAGTAATACCACAAAATAACTCTAAACTTACACTTTTAACGAAATGGGGTTGTCGCGTCAGAATGAGTTTATGCAAAAAATTTTAGATGATGATTCAAATTCACCGGTCTCAAATTTGTTTATGACACCGATTGTACCACTGCAGTTACACATATCTGATTAAAAGAGTGAAATTTGGAAAAGTCCGATATCATAGAGCGATAACATTTTTCAATTTAAAAAAGAAAGCCAAGGCCTAATACAGCAAGAAAAAAATCGGGTTGAAAATGAAATTAAAAATCTGCTAAAGCCATTATAAATTTTGAATCGCATGTTACTAGGATTAAGGATCAATTATATTTCACTATGATATATGGAAAAGTAACACATCCTGTGACCAATACTTCCTCCTCAAGCAATTGTTTTATTTGTGGCGCGAAACGGATGGCGCTGAACAACTTATCGGCATTTCGCCCAATGCCATCAAATAAAGAATATCTTCAATTAGGAATGTCTCCATTGCATGCTCGTATTCGTTTTATGGAATATGTTACATATTACATTTAGGTTTGAATTTGAGTTTTAAAGCTTGTTGAACAACTAATTCTACTCGTACTATTAAAGAAGAAGGAACAAAAAAGAACCCACTCAAAAAGAGTTTAGATTAGACCAGATTAAAAATTATTCCTCATAATAATACGATAACTCAAGTAAAAAATTGAAAAAAGATGTGCAAGAATGTTGTGATATATTTTATCGAAGGGTATTTGAAAACTGTAGAAAGGAATGAGATGTAATTAATGACATAATCCAACGACGTTCTAAATGCGATAAGACTATCATTTTAATGGCTCTACAGAAATCACTGATAATACGATGATTGCTAACGAATTTAACATTTCCTTCGCTTCTGTTGCATCCTCTATTCCAGGCAACAATACTCTTACTTGCAACTGTTGCTCGAGCCCCAGAATCGAGGACGAGAAAATTTGCTCTAACAGTTTTTATTTTGAAGATATAGTAATCTTCCTTCGAGATACTGAAAATTATAAAATCCCTCAACAACTGTAAATCTTGTGGTAGTGATGGTATATCCAATTATTGACTGAAAGAAATAGCGTTCAATGTGGGGGATATCTTGGCTTACATCTTCAATTTAAGTGTAGTATCTGGTATATTTCCTGATGACCTAAAATGTGCAATTGTTGTTCCTCTTTTCAAAAAAAGAAGATCCAAAAGAAAAAAAAATAATTACAGGCTAATTTCACTTTTGCCCACTATTTCAAAAGTTTTTGAAAGAGCAATTAAAAAGAGAGTTACACTTTTTAAATAACAATAAGTTTTTTAGTCGTAAACGGTTTGGTTTTAGAAAAGGTTTGTCAACTGAAGATGCATTGCTAGATTTCTGCTACTCCATCTATAAAGGGCTTGATGATAACAGGTACTGTGCAAATCTTTTTGTGGATTTGATATCAGGCATTTAATATGTTTGTTCATAGCATCCTTTTGCAAAAAATTGTTCAATGCGGTGTTTAGAGGTTTCATTTTTAATTGGTTCCAATCTTATCTTATTGGTCGATTGCAAAAAGTAAAAATAACTGGTGTAGCAGCAGTTGCAGAATGTATCTGGGAGTGCCCCAAGGATCAGTCCTTGGGTCTATCCTATTTCTTGTATACATAAACTCCATTTGCAATCAAAAAACTATCGGTAAATTCACTGCATTTGCAGACGATTTGGGCATTTCCTATGCATCTGAAAGTCCATTGAATCTTATTTCTGAAATAAATCACGATATAGACATTTTACCTAGTTGGTTTACTAGGCATAAGATGCAAGTCAGCAATAAAACCAAGTTGATGTTTCCAAGTTTCAGGGTCTGTGTGAGTTTGAATGGTACATTATTTAACGAAAGTGTGTCCTGCGGTAGGGATTGCTTTAAAATTGATGTTGTTGAGCAATTTAAGTATCTTGGCGTCGTTATGGATTATAAATCGAGCTGGGCAGAGCACATCAATAAATTGATGAAATATTTTCTCTCAACCTTACGGATTTTCTACTATTTAAAAAAAACATGCTCGATGCAGGTCTTAAGAAGGATGTATTACGGTATTTTTTAATCCAAGTTACAGCATAGAATTTGTTGTTGGGGTGGGGCCTACGAAAACAAAATCAAGAAATTACTTATTTTTCAAAAACGCGTAGTAAGAAAAGTGTGCAAAAACCGATTACACCGTTCCATAGCGTTGTTTAAGCAGTTAAAAGCCCTCCCTTTGAGTCATTTGTTTTATTTCAATGTATTGAAAGTATTTTTCCTGAGATGTGGCTCTTTTCACCGCAGAAATTTGGCTAGATATGGCCTAAGAACAAATCTAAGCTTTGATGTCAATACTCCCTCATTTCGCACTACAAGTTATCGTAATTCCTTTTTTATACTATCATATATGGTAGATTATTTAATAAGCTTCCGGACTCCTCCACTAAATCAGTAAGATCACCAAGTATCTTTCTCAGGAATGTAAAATTTGATTACATACAGATAGAAAATCTTATAGACCCGATAATCTGAAACAATTGACTCTGATATATTGATTTTTTTGTTTCTTTTTTTATTTTAAATCTTTAATGTCAAATTTTAATTAAATATTGCTATTCGACGGATTTTACACAGCGCATGTTTAGTGAGATTCAAATAAGTGCAAAAGAGAGGGATGCGAGGGAAAATGAAACAAAAAAAAATGTTCCCGATACACGGCGGGCAAGATTTGCTTTGCATGTTTTTGACATTTCCTTTTCTCCTTCTTCTTTCTTTTTTGCATTTGCTTTATTACTTCTTTCGCTGTTGTTACGAGCACAACATTTCAGTATAGCGGATGAATTTAAATGGACCAAAGAATTAACAAACGAGCTCATTTTCAATTATGAAATGTACCCGTGCGAACTGTAGTCGGTATCTATGCAATGAATAATCATTTCCGGAGATTCCAATAAATTGTTTAGTTCTGCAAATGCCAATTTTGCTTTTATAATTTATTTTGCTTTCAACATTGAGCACCAGAGATGAAATGAAAGAGAGCTGTCAAATAACATGAAAAATCAAATAATGAGAATAAGGCTTCGTGTAAAAATGCGCGCATCACAGAATGACAGTTCAAAAGAAAATAACCAAAACATGCGCATCAAACTCCTGCGCTGTGTAAAAGCGGACTTAGCTATTATTATTGCCTGTCTCTTTTCTTTTTATATAAAATCAAATGCTTTTGTATAATTGATTCTTTTCCTTCCTTGTTTTGTAATTATAATCACCCCCAATATGAATTTTTAAATAATAATGTGTCATTTAATATTATTTTTCTACAAAAATACAAAATGACATTATCCTATTCCCAAACAAATGTAATATAGCTTATGATGAATTTGTAAATAATGAACAAAGTGAATATGAAATAAATAAAGAAAAAAGAAAAACAATATTCACACATTTTAATTCACATACAACATTCCATTAATGGTAGAAATAGTGTCAACTGCAACTTCAATAGGCTAAATATTCAATAATAAAAGCAGTGGGTGGAGTGACCCTTAAGTAAATATTGTAGTTCATTGGGTACAAAAGTAGATATTGTTAAGCAACGAGCGGGTACAACCAATGATGGCAACACCTAACGAAGATTTTTTGTGAATCCTACTGTAACTGCAGATATTATCAAAATAGATTTAAGATTAATAAAAAAAATTCAGTTTAATAATTTTGGAAACTATTGTATTTGCAGCAATTTTCCTATTGACCCCGCTAAATTTTTAACTTATATGGAGGAGACAGCTATGCTGACCCTTAAATTATATCCCTAGTATTATATGCTAGTAATAGTGCATACGATTATAATGGAGCTGAAATAATATAATTAGCAGCGCTTCCTGTACGAGCGCATTCAGAAGAAGCCCAAGGAAGCAGAAATAAAGATTACAGATACTATAGACATCACAGTACTATGAGGTGCCGTCTGGCAACTAATGAAGATGTTATTCATCTTATGCTTAAATCATCGGATCCTAAAATCACAAATCTGAGGACGGCACGAAAACACTGAGCCAAACACACTTCCACTTATTATATGTATTAACTTTTAAGATTTTAGCTATAAATTTAAATAAATGAAATTGTATAAAATAGTCGCGAGACTATGATATTTGTGGTGTTAATTTACTTTGCCAACACATCTATTTGGCGAAATTCTTAATATGGGATCTCAAGGTAAGAACAGAAGGAAATTTGGTAAAAACAATGTGAAAAAATAAGATTTTTTTTTCAAAACAGTTACATGGGGGGAAGTACGCTTAATTATTAGATTGGAGCCATAATTTTTTTTTTCGAGATGAGAAGTTGTCTTACTTATTTCACGTATGACATTTCAACAGGATCGGCCCATACGTGGAAAAGTCATACATAAAAATCATAGATAATGAAGAGAATCAAAAGTTTTGATAAAAAGAGTTAACCTAAAAGTTGAAAATTTCGAGATAAACGCATTTTTCTGATTAAATTGGTCCAACGAATTTTCAAAATGTTAGCTTTAAAATGCCATAATTTTGGCTGTCGTTCAGTATTTTATGCACAATGAAATACCCTTTCAAAAATGTGTACAACAGTTTCTTAAGCTGAATCCGTTAGAAAGCTACGTCCTTTTAAGAAGTTTTACCTGGAAATCAGAGGTTCCTCACTTTAACGGCCTATAACTTGGAGGGGGGGTGAAAATTGACCCACCCCTCTGCAATACAATTTTTGTTTGCCATAACTTCAGGAATCTTCAGCTATCAGGACGAAAACCTAAACTGGGACATCCTGTATAGGTTTACTCAACAGGAAGGAACCTTTAGTGGACCCCGACAAGGTGAAGCGCATGGTTGGGTATCCTCGGCCCAGATCAGTGTCGGCGGTAAGAAGGTTTGTCGGTAAGGTCTCATGGTATAGGCGCTTCGATCCAAATTTTTCCGCTTGGACATTTTCCGTAACCGAACTTCTTAAAAAAGAGACGCAAATTTTTATGGAGTGAGGAACGTTAAAACTCTGTTTCGTATGCTGAAAGAAAAGTTCTTCGATGCACTCATCCTCGCTTGTCCATATTTTTGCTTAACCTTCATACAGATGCTTTCAGTTACGGAATGGTTGCTGTTCTTACCCACAGTCAATCAACCCATCAACCGACGGAGAAACAGTCATCAGTTCTGTTTAGTCCTTCTAAGACAGAGTAGAATTATTCGACAACGAAACGTGAGTGCCTGGCAGTTATATGGGCAGTAGAAAACTTCATCCGTACTTACGATTTTATGTATGTAGGAGTACTTGGTTCCCTATGCATTGTAAAAGGCAAATGAGGACGTAGCGTCACTGTCGATATCCATCAAAGATGCTTGGTATTTAAAAAATTTGGGATTTAATCAGTTTGGAAATGCCTTGATTTGTTCCTCCTAATCATGGTATTGGAGAGAAATACCTTGGATAAAGTCGCTAGGAGTTATTTTTGGCCCAAGATAAGATTCGACATAGCTGCTACATCCGTAGCTGCGTAATCTGTCAAACGGTGAAGCCTGACTTACGGGCTTATGGTAAATAAGCCATGGAATTTGCTATGCTATGAAATTCTGAAATTGGGCATACTTCTCCAGAAAATGGTTTGTGCCATAAAGAATGCAACGGAAAACGACTCCATATTTTGTTCTTTTTGGGAGAGTAATGCAGATTAAAAGGGACGGGCCTGCTCTTCCCGTAGCAGGTTTCATCGCAGATAGGTAGGCAGATATACAGGTTTGGTCGAAGGCGTTAGGTCAAATGGTGGAGCATATAAGGAAGGGTAGAATGGAAAGTGTGGTTCAGAGATCTGCCAACCACTACAATTTTTGACGCGGTATACCCAAAGGACTTACTTTTGAGGAAAAGGGTCGTTGCTTGAATCTCTGAAATATACTACTCAAAACAAAATGAGGCCCACAAAGTTTTTAGGCTCTCACTTGAAAAAATAAACGGTCAGTTCAGTGAATGTATGGGTCGGTAAAACGTTGACCGTGTCTTCTCCACACGCGTACTCGTTTATCGTCAGTAAAAAAGAGTCACGGGCGTAACTTAAGCGTGCAGCCCGATGTGCCAGTAGATTGCCGCAGTTGGTTTTTTAACGCCCGGGCGGTTACGGTACGCTCCCAACGTGCAATTATTCTTACGTACCCGTCTTGTTGCGCAGTTGTGACTCTGATTCTTCCTGATGCAGGTCTCCTTGCTACACTCCCGGTTTCTTGGAAGCGTTGCCAGACGTTTCGGATAGCTCGCCGTCATACACCGGCGCACAATGGCCGATTTCATACATCAGTAGCTGGAGAAAAGTCAAAAATGAACATATTTTTTTTTTTAACTTTTTTACTGTTTAATTTAGAGAGCAATATACCAATAACTAGTTCGAAACAAAAAAAGAGGCTAGCAATCAATTTTGCAACTGTACGTACTGCAGTGATGCAGTTTGAGATCACTTTGTTATTATGTGTTCCAGTTGAGAATTTGCATTGCCACTGTAAATACAAGTTTTTATCGACTAAAGAAGAATAACCAAAAAAGCAAATACGTCGCAATAGGTCCTCATTGCAAGTAATCCACAAAAAATTAATTTCGTATACCGGATGTCCCAAAAATCAAGGTCAAGCCGGAAACGAGTGAAAGGTCAATTGGTGTCAGTTATCACAAAATTATAAAAAAAAAATCTAAGTCATGTACTTTTAAAATTATTGGCAATCACAAAAAAAATAGAGAAATCTGACACCCGGTGACGATCTTTCAAGTACTGTGACCGCAAATCTTTACTTTTCTTCGATTTGTTTGTTGTCACGTAACCCTGAGGAACTGTTCTGTAAACTACGGTCCAAAATTGAAACATAACTATATCGGTTTTAACTAAAATATTGCTTTTTTGTCCATCCATGTATCTGAAAATCATTAATCACCTAACGTGAACTGACTGTTCTGACATGTCCTCTGCTATTTTGGCAAGTAACTTTAGAAGATGGCGTATTTAGTCTGAATTCCAAAATGGTATGACACTTGCTAGACTAACTCTTAATTGAGGACAAAAAAAATATTTTGTTAAAGAAACCCGAATCATAGTTAATTCTTTTTAATAAGTTAAAATGAGTACCAAGTGTGAGCGAGACAGACAGTGACGCTATGATTGAGATGGATAAACGCGCCATTTCAACTCACTGTACTGACAAAAAATGTACTGTGCCATTTTGGCAAGTAACTTTAAAAGATGTCGTATTTAGTCTGGATTCCAAAATGGTATGGCTAATGCTTAATTGAGGGCAAAAAAAAATATTTTATTAAAGAAACCCGATTCATAGTTAATTCTTTTTAATAAGTTAAAATGAATACCATGTGTGAGCGAGACAGACAGTGACGCTGTGATTGAGACGGATAAACACGCCATTTCGACTAGTGTGAGTGAAACACATAGAGTTGCCATCCTTGTCATTTCATTTCATTTTTTTCCCGTCACAGAGCACACAGAACACTACGTTCTCGTGGTGTATACTCTCAGGATCGCAATCTACCGATCTTGTATCTTACAACAAATGTTCAAACTGTTTGCCTTCAGCGAGAATGCAAGCTCTGCATCTTCTTACAAATGATCTGGTAATAAGACGGGCATATCTTCTGGAGTTGATGTCTTCAACGGCTTCTGCAATTTTTTGTCGCAGCTCGTTTAAATTTTCTATCGGCTTAGAATAAACTTTTTCTTTTATTGCTCCCCAGTAAAAAAAATCGAGTGGATTTAAATCAGGTGAACGGGCTGGCCACGAAATTGTATTAGACCGCCCTATACACCTGTTGGAGTATTCCCGATCGAGGAACTCTCGTACTGTGATCTATCTTCCCGCATCAAATATGGATTTTCCACGTGCCACTCGTGCAAATTATGGAGGTTTATGTAACCGTCCCACAGTGGTCGGTCTTGTATGGAATCAGCGGCCAAAAATACTTCCACTGCCTATATCAAAGTGAAATCTTTGTCTTAGCTTTTTAAATTTATAATAAGTAATAAACAATAATATTAACATAAATAAACCGCTCCAAACCCCTCTCCCTTGTAATGAATTGATAATGAAGATAACGAATTTTAATTTATTAAAAATAGTTAAAATTAATAGATGAAAAAAAAATTTTTTGAATATTATTTAACTAAATCAAAAACTAATTTTAATAAAATCTATTCATTTTTGCATGATAATTTTCGTTGACCAGTGAACAGAGGATCTGAGCTCAAAAGTAATCGATTAATCAAGTCCTGATTTGTAGCGACCCGTAAGTTCTTTCATGTGTGATGGAGTCAATACATCTTAACGTCATTATTTCTTGACTCAGCAGCTTCTTCAGAGAGCTCTCTAATTGAAACTAATGCATATTGAATAACATTCGGAGCGTGAATTAAAGTTTTATGAACTGACTGAGGAAGATAATACCAGGAATACTTGGATGTTAGTTCTCTTGCAGTAACTAGCGCAAATTTTCTAAATTTTTCTGCATTAATTTTGTACCCAGATGATAAGGCTTGCAGTAATGTTGCACAATTTTCAATTAGGTGTTTTTCTATGCCTATTATTTCAGCAGACAAATGAGCATCATTAAAAAATTTTCTTGCAGTGTTCCCATCATTTGAAGATCCACTACCACCTGTTTTTGGTTTATCGACAATTAGACCCATTTTTTTTACGAAACTCAGACTGAATATTTTGTTTCCTTCTCAGAAATCGTTCTTTATCTTTTAAACCCCTTATTTGCCATTGTCTGATTTCAAGTCTACTTTATAAGAAAGGTGAAGAAAATATTCAAAAAATCTAATGTAGGCATGTAATGGAGACAATCCAAATTCGTAGCGATCTGTTCGAACTTCTTTTTGTAAGCATTTGTCAATATCATTCATCTCAGTAGGGTTGGCTTGGCATATATAGCATTTTGCAGATGAGGTTTCAGTTAAGGCATTGCACACTTTGCCATCCACCATTGTAAGTTGAAGAATATGATCGACGTAAAATTTTCGGTTGGTAGCTGTTTTGAATTCAGTAGAAGTCAATTGTTGAATTTTGTTTTTAAAATATGTATAATTCTTCATTTTTGGTTAAATGAACTGATTCCTTTTAAAATTGAATTCGAACAGGGCGGCAATAGCGGGTGGACGAAGGTCGAGGGTTTTCCCAAATTATTTTGTGCTCCTCATCATTCTTCGATTTTGTTATCAGTTGGAGAGGGACATATAATAAATATGAGAATTATGTAATACATATATAATATTATAAATAAATTACTGTCTTCCAAATTATTATTTTCAAATTTCTGATCATATTCGCTCTGCCCAGTACTGCCATCAAAGCCCCATTTTCCTATTAATGTTATGTAATTAGAAGATTCATCGAGTTCATTGATTACATCGCTTTGCAACTCTAAAATTAGTGACGACGCAGTGTGGTCCAATAACTTTTGTAGCTTAACTTCAGCGACAGATTCTGAAACTCTTATTTGCTCAGCATAGCTTTTCTGTTTTTCCTTTAAAATGTTATCATAGCAGGGTATTAAGTTAATATCAACTTTATTGTTAACGAAGCTTCTAATAAGTAGATACTGATGCTTTGTTAAATTTGCTTCGCTTATAAGTGATATTACTTCATACGCCTTTGCTGGAAAGATCGCCGGATTCGGTTGACCGAAATTTCCCAAACGCAAATCATCAGCAGCGGACACATCAAGTTCTGCCAAATCTGCTATCCGTCGCCTCTTGGTTCTTTCTGAGCGCTCTACCAGACTTAATATAGGACGTCCTCGATTTTGATTCAATGCAGATGATTGTCGACTTAATAATATATATTCATATTGTGCAAACCAATCCGATTTTTTTGGATAAGTTTGGATTTTATTCTGTTGCTTTTATTCCACATTTCTCCAATTTTTTAAATATATAATCAAGTCTTTTCATAACAATATTTTCAGTATATTCGTAGTCATCAGATTCAAATTTTGGTTTTAGGCCGTCAAATACTTTTTTAGCTTTATCAGCAAATTAACCTTTTTCTAAACAAGAATATCAAAAATATATATGCGTGAATGTTCACATTGATATGATGTGCCTGTACGTATAAAACAAACGTTTGATGAAATTAAGAAAATGATAATATTAAAACCAATGTGTATGTGGTACCTGTACATACGAAAACCAATGGAAATCAAGTAAACACACAAAAACGCATGGTAGAATAACACGAATAACACAAGGAGGGGCAAAAGGTGGCAGCTCAAATTAAACATGTAGACTTAGAAAACATTAACTAATTTTAACAAACATGTTTCATTTGAGGGCGAGACGGGGATCACAACTTTTTTTATAACTTAAGTCAATATATAAAGAAAAATACACCACTCAACAGGTCACTGTTAAAAAAATAATGTTAAGACAATAGGTTAACATATTATTACATAAAAATCGCTTAGTTATATAGTCTCTACCTTTTTTTTCAATATTCATTATATTTTACGGCGATTAAAAGCGATTTAGTATTACAATTTAATTTTTTTATGAGAGATAACTTCTAAGCTCCGTTCAGTGCGCAGTCCGGGTGTTTTTATTGTCTCCCTTCTCTCGCTATTCGTAGCGTGTTCGAATCGGATAGAGCAAAAATTAATTTACCGTTTGTTTTGTTGTTCTTATAAGAAATAGTTTTGATACATACACTGTCAAGTTTCAGACTTTTTGTTTATTTGTGGCCTATGAAATCGACCACTACCCCTTTGAAAAGTTGATTCGTCCGACCAAAGAATTTTTTCGAAGAATCTCGAATCTTCTCTGAACCTCTGCAACATCGTTTGACAAGTTTGAACATTTGTTATAAGATACAAGAACGGTAGATGGCGATCCTGAGAGTATACATTAAGAGAACGTAGTGTTCTGTGTGCTCTGCGACGCGAAAATAATGAAATGAATTGGCAAGGATGGCATCTCTATCTGTTTCACTCACACTAGTCGAAATGGCGTGTTTATCCATCTCAATCACAGCGTCATTGTCTGTCTCGCTCACACTGGTACTCATTTTAACTTATTAAAAAGAATTAACTATGAATCGGGTTTACTTTAACAAAATATTGTTTTTGTCCTCAATTAAGCGTTAGTCTAGCAAGTGTCATACCATTTTGGAATCCAGACTAAATACGCCATCTTCTAAAGTTACTTGCCAAAATGGCACAGGACATTTTTTTTGTCAGAACAGTCAGTTCATTTCAGATACTTGGATGGACAAAAGGGCAATATTTTAGCTAAAACCGGTATAGTTATGTTTCAATTTTGGTCCGTAATTTACAGAACATTTACTCAGGGTTACGTGACAACAAAAAAATCGAAGAAAAGTAAAGGTTTGCGGTCACAGTACTTGAAAGGTCGTCACAGGGTGTCAGATTTCTCGATTTTTTTTGAGTGCCAATAATTTTAAAAGTACATGACTTAGATTTTTTTTATAATTTTGTGATAACCGACACCACTTGACCTATCGTCCGTTTCCGGCTTGACCTTGATTTTTGGGACACCCTGTAATATATATATGTAAAATAAAAATTAAGGTGTGAAAGTGGTGTCTAATGCAGTAATTTAATGATTTCTAAATTAATAATTTTTTTTGTATAAAGACCGATTAAAAAAGGTCCGACATGGTCTGATCGCAAAATTAATTTTATTATTAAGTTTCAATCTTTCAGTTTAATTAACAATAAACATTACATGCCGAAAACCGCCATAAAATATATTTTTTCCTTTAAGGGTAGCAATGCCGTCACTTACAAGAAATTAAATATTCTTATTTATACGCGAGAACAGATTTTCCAAATCGTCTGTTTTTGATTGTGCGGATGAAGTGGTAAAGTTTGTTTGTTCAAAGCTTTCCATAATGGACGTAAATGTGAACCAACATAAAGAATGTTTGTGTCACTAATTTTTCAAAAGTGGGTTGCAAAGAAACGTACGCTTCATGTGTTCTTAAGTTCAGAAGAGAGTTGGCTATTCAAGGAATTTCAAATGCCTATGGAGATAGAAGAAAATAAACAAAAATCTCAACTTGGAAGGTCCCAGATAACATTTCAAGAAGCTAAGACAAGAAGGTAAACGTTTTATGGCCGAGGTCGTAAATAAAACTGTTGGCACTTCACCCAAAAGTCTGAAGAAACTTAAAGTATCTTAAATAATGAAATAAGCAATCCCATATACACCTGAAGACGCCTTAGCTCTAATGACTAAATTAAAATTAACGAAGCATCAGTATAAAAATCTTCAAATGCTAAAGAAAGAAATGCGAGCATATACCCTAGCTATTACATCAATTACGATTACAGAAACCTTATCTGAAGTCAAGATACAGTCTTTACTGGATTTTTCTGTGCAGCGTCTTTCAAAAGCACAGCGTGGAGTATTTGTTTTTGGATGTTAAAATGGCGATACCTTCGAATGTATTGTACTTGGAAATGGACAGTTGATGGTAGAGGGTGACACTCCCGCTATAAGCAAAACTTTTTAGTTAATCCTGCCGCAAGTGATTCAGACATATTGTTTACATGCATTGTGCCTTTAGAAATCAAGAAGAAATCTGGAAATGGATGCACAAAATTATGGATGAATTCAAGAACTTCATCACCAAGATACTGCCGGCCAGTAAGGTTTGAATTTGCTGAGGAAGTTCAGATACCACTATAACAGAGTACAATCGAATGGGATTTGAAATAAATTATGCTGCAACCCACTAGTTTAACTATAAATGGAAAAACCATGAACATATATCACGTGCTGTTGAAGACAATGGTTGACGGTAAAACTTGCAACGCAATTATCAAAACCAAAGTTGCTGCAGTTTGCGACATATGCAAAGCATCTCCAAAGGATATGAATGACTTGGAGAAATGTTTAAACAAATCCAGCAAAAATAGCCGGTATAATTGGAATTGATTATGAGCTCGTGCAACGTTTTGCCATAGTACTGGTTACCCTTTCATCTGGATTTAAAATTGACACAACCAAATTCCGAAAGTATTGCTTAGACACAGCCAAACTATTTGTCAGCAAATATAATTGGTATAAAATGTCAGTGAGCGTCCATAAAATATTTATTAATGGTGCTGACGTTATTGAGAACTTCGATATTCCCATTGGGCAACTGTAGGAAGACGCTTTAGAAGCCCGTCAAAAAAACTACAAGCTGTACCGTGAAAGCTTCTCAAGAAATATGTCACGGGTCGCAACCAATGAGGATATTCTTCAGAATGTGCTAATTTCTTCCCATCCTATTATAAGTGATATAAGGCTTTCAAAAGAAAAAAAATAATACATCTTTGCCTCCTGAAGTATTAGATAAAAATAAAAAAGTATTAAAAAAAACTTTCATTTAATATTAGAGTCCAGCTAACGAACGTCAACCAGTGTGCGCCGCATAAGAATTTATTTTTTTTCAACTGTAACCTCAACTGGCTTTCAATAATGTCTTTTTGTCTTTAGTCCACTCAAATAAAAAGCTGGCTGAAATTTAAAAATTGCGCTACTTAAAATCTTCTCTTGCAGGTGAGGCTGCTCGTTTGTTACGGCATTTATGGTTGTATTCTGATAATTATGAGAGAGCATGGGAACTGCTGGTCGCCAGATACGACCATAAGCGAGTGTTGGTAAATGCTCATTTCAAACTTTTTTTCGAACAGCAGCATTTGGCAAAGGAGACTGCAAGTACTATAAAGTCTCTACTGGACACGTTCCAGAAATATTTCCATTCCCTGGGAAATTTAGGATTACTTATTAGTCCTTGGGATGACATTAATTTACATACAAAAAGTACCTAGATTAACTTAGCGTTTGTGGGAAGACAAGTTAGGTAGTTCGAACAGTCGCCTACACTAAAACAATTTACAGGAATGTGTGTTCGAACCTTGGAAGCAGTAGCTGGAACGAGTGGCATAAAGGGCAGCGATTCTTAATCAATCAAAACTGGTGATGTGGAGAAGAAAACAGTGTTGTACATAGAGCAGAAGCAGTTTTCGTGCAAGGTATGTGGCAGAGGTCAACACTCCATTCGAATTTGTCAAAAGTTTATTGATATGGAGATCTGCAAATGATCCAAGACAGTGGACAGAATCGGGTTATGTCGGAACTGTTTGGTACAGTCATAAGACCAACCAATGTCAAAGCACTATGCGCTGCTACTATTGGCAGCAGGAACACCATTCTCGGCTGCATGTTAATAGTGGGTCCAGACCTACAAAAAGTTATGCAAATACAACTACAGGTACAGAAACGTTTCACATAACATCAAACACCGACAAACCTAAAGTTGTTTCTACTGGGGGTCCACCAACCAAGTATTCTTTTTGCAACAGCAGTTGTTAGAGTCAGGTCTTCAAACGAGATCTATTTTCATCTTAGGGCATTAGTTGATCCTGGCTTCATCAACGGCGAACACTCAGTAAGGTATCTGGATTGGGAAAAATTAGTAGTGGTCTGTTGCCGTCCAAGCCTTTAGCTCTGCGAAATTTGTAACACATCCAGTTTTTAAAGTTGGCTGATCCACAATTCGATAAGCCAGCGACTGTTGATATTCTCCTTGAAACCGATGTTTACTCTGCATTTATTTTAGCATCAATCATCCGCGGTAATGAGGAAAGATCCCCAATGGCACAAGAGTTAGAGTGAGGTTGGCTTCTTCTTGGAAAGACAATTTCGCAAAATAAAGAACTTGTCCATAGCTTTTTAGAGGTTTTTGATAACAACAATCAACTGCGTAGGTTCTGGGAACGGGGGAGTTACCTTTCGACACTAAGGAAACTGCTGAAGACAAAGCTTGTGAAGAGCGTAATATCAAGACAACTACAAAATTGGCTGATGCGTGATATGAGGTAGCGTTGCATAATGTAAGTTTGGGTTTGGTGACTCGAAATTTAGTGCCTTACGTAGGTTTTATCAACTGGAAAAAAGATTCCAGGTAAATCCCACACTGTACAAGGAGTATTCCAAGTATTTAAATATAAACAAGGAGCTTGGTCAGATGACAGAAGTTTACGAAAAGAATATCATACTGGATACACCGCACCATTTCTTCATTCCTCGCCATGTGGTATTCAAGAAGTCAAGCGCAACTATGAACTTCGAGTTGCTTTTGATCCTGCTGCTATTTTGGTACCAGATAATATCTCACACATCTTATCATAAGCGATGCACACAAAAACACTGATCTGGAGCAACGAAAGGAGAGCAACACCAACGTGTTCCGTTGTACTCAACAATAGGTCAAGAGCGATGAAGTCAGCGATCTGATGTTTAAACAATCCTCATTATTGAAGCTTCATCGCATTTTTGCGTACGGCAGACAGTTTGTACGAAACTGGCGGGCATACCATAAATGAAGTCGGTGTAAAAATAATCGGAATTGGTAAGGAGATACTGCCGTGGAAAAGATAAGTTACCTTAAGCAATGGAAGCGACCAATTATTTCTGACGGTTACCTTAAGCAATTGAAGCGACCAATTACTTCTGACGCAAGTGGAGATTCTGCCCTCCATCTGTCCCGGAAGCAACAGCGCCAGAATTGGACAAAACTGAAGCCGGGACCAAAATGCGGAGACGAGAGAACACGAGAGAATACCGCCATTGCAATGGCGGCTCGGGCGGATCATCGACATACATCCTGGCAAAGACGGGCTTGTTCGAGTGGCTACGTTACAAACTAAAACCGGAGATTTTAAATGGTCACTTGGGAAAATTGGCTATTTGCCATCAAGAAATGCACTTTAAATAAAATCGAATTAAAATAAAAGTCATTTATTTTTCTTTTAAGATGGATTTATTGGTTTAATTAAATACAAATAATTACAAATTTTTTTTACCCTAGGTTTCCCTACATAGCACAACACACATACAGTCTACTCAATCTCACAAAATCATTCATCTCGGCGAACGTTACGGAGCTCCGAAATTCCAAAATGCCGACAGGAATTGGGAAATCAAAACCCTGACGGCATTCGAAGGTTCAGTTACCCTATCAACGCTATCCACTCGAAACACAATACAACACTTTAACCTCGCAACAGGTATCAATTTTAAAATATTTTAAAATCAATAATACAACATAAAATTAATAATAAAGTATTTTAAGCTAATTTAAAACATACAAACATTACAGTTCTAATATGATAATAATAATAATAAAAAACAACTCACACAAGATGAATTGTTTGGAGCAAAAGCAATACGACGAGAGGCGGATTCTTGGTCATTACCTAAAAATGTAAACACCATACACCTTACACACTTTGATAGCCAATTCGGCCATCATTAAAATGACAATTCGTTCGCGAAAATTTCGTTGCACATCGTCGCACTGCACAACCAAATGCATACACACGGCAACAGTTATCGTACAAAACAACACGACAAATTGTACCACTAATTTTGTTGAGAAAATCATATTGAATGACCTTTCTTTTCTTTAAGCACTTTTTTGCACTCGGGTATCACTCTCGCGAAAACGAAAACAAATAAAAACGATATATACCGATGTATACATAGGGACGCACATACGCATATACGATTGTGTACTCGCGCCGTTGTACACAACCCCAAACTAAATGGAAACTTTCAGCAAGGGAGTAATAGTCAGAAACGATAAATATGATACAATTCCACAATAGATCAAAAAAAAAAACGAAGGAGGAACATCAACAAAACCAAAACTAAACACTCGCGAACAACAATGCTGTTTTAAGGCTTTCCAAATTTCTGTGGGGAGTCTTGTGGGCCATGTTCTCCAATTCTGACCACAAACTATAATCCAGTGGATTCAGATCTGCACTCCCTGACGGCCAATCTTCTGCTGCTATAAAACCAGGAATATTGACTTTGAGCCAGTCCTGTGTGGACTGTCTGGAGCAGAGTAGTGTTGGAAGATTCATCTGTATCCATTGAAGAGGATATTGGTCAAACCCTTCACAACACCCTCTAACACATCTTCCACCAAACCAATACAGAAGCGGGATGATGTCCACATTGAACCCTTAGAACAACTTTTTTCGCTTCCTTAGATTAAGTGGCATAAATTTTGTAATTTTGATTGTTGAAAACTTCTTCCACGTTAAAAATTTTCTCATCCATCAACAGAATGTTTTCATGGCCATTGTCCGCGGGCCACTACAAAAGTATCTTTCCGCCAAATTTTTAGTTGTTGTGTTAGTTGAGGTTATAAGGTGACCCGTGGACCGACGATAGGCTTTCATATGCAGAATCAGCCTAAACATGGATCTGGTTGATATATGCAATTCCTTGAAAATGATCTTCTGCTTCCTAAGGGGATTTTTCTGAATTCGTCCACGCACTGCCTTTACTACCGCATTCGTACGGACGACGCGCTGGCGACCGCTTCTTGGCCTGTCTTCTACTTCAGAAAATTCGTCGAAGCGAGCAATAGCCCGGTAAACGAATATTTTCGATATTCCGAGAGGTTGTAGCAACTCCAAAATTTGGCCAGCACTTTTTCCGCACTTATGCAACGCTATTACCGTGACTCGATTGTCTTTAACGCCCCACTCCAAGTTAATAGTTTGCAAACTGAAACCAAACTGACTAGTATTCTTCACTGATCAGTGAATGTGTTCTGAAAAAGAAGTTAATGGTTCTATTCCCGCAAGTGGAAAGTAGGTTTTGGATTTCCAATATCTGGAAAATTTGCCATGTATGTTGTCACCTATGACCTATATGTAATGTTCCATATTATAATTTACTCGTTCTTGTCTCATGGAGATGGTTAGCACACTCACACATCACAACACTCTTATGTCAAAAAAAGGAAAACATACTCCCAACTGCAATTGGGTGCAGTAAGGCAAAAGAATGATCGGGGACTCTTGCGGACGAAAATCGTCCACCAGGCATGCTCGGAAATACAATATAAAATATATATTCCATTTTAATTAATTATAATCTTTATTGAAACTAAATTCAAGTGTGGTAACTTACTTTAAATGTAAACTAATAAACGTAACGGAAGACTTTAATTTGGAACATGAATGTATGAGACTTTCAAACTTAAAAATGGATGTAATTTCCGGAACAATATATTCTCTTCATTTGCTGTTACATCATGACGAGAAGACGTGATTTATTTTAAAACCCCATTTTTCTAGTCGTATTCTACCCTATTCTAGTTAAAAGAAATTGCAAAACCCTACACACATTCGGTCTATGCTTGCATTTGGACCGTGTGTGTGTGGTTCAATGTGAGACCAAGTTTATAGGTAAATACTCGGGTGTTTGAGAGGGCTTGTCTTCGTTTATACAGAACGCTAGTGTCTTAGTACTTACAATTTTATTTTAATAAGGTCTTGTACAATAGGGCGAATCTAATAAGAGTTGATAATTTCGTCATTAAGTTGAACCGAAGGCACATTGGATGAGCAATGTGCTTGTCGAACAGATTGATCTCTTACTACCACAATCGTATGTACTACGAGAGTGCACCCTGACGGCTTTATTCTTCCAAAGGCGTCCCTTTACCTCAAGGGTATGATCGAGGATTAGCGATTAGCAGTGCCGCTACTCTTCCCCGCCACGTCGACAGCTGCGAACAGCCGATTTAACTACGACGGAGTCCTCGGACTTGGCAGTACAAAGCATCTCGGGCTCAGTAGGGAGGTACGGAGTCGCGACATGAGAGATCTTGGTCGGCAGTAACAACAATTTTGGTGGCCTGTTGAATTAGGGTAAGTTTCTTCGTCGAATTAGTCCAATACAGGGTAGCTTCATTAGAGTGCAAAGCTGGTCGGCCTAGTTTCTTACGAGGGCGGGTCAATAATTCCGTGCATTTTTGAATTTCTGACCTCTTTACTGAAACAGCAACACTGCTCCTGTCAACAGGCATTTGTCAGTTGACTCCTGTCAAAATTTAAACTTGCTGCGTCAGTTAGTTTGTGTTTGACAGCTATTTTTATCAGACTACTCACTAATTTGAGGAGAAAATGGAAAAAAGTGAATTTCGTGTGCTTATTAAGCATTATTTCTTGCGAAAAAAAACCATTACCGAGACCAAGGCTAAGCTTGATAAATACTATGGGGACTCTGCACCATCGATTTCAATGGTAAAAAAGTGGTTTACTGAATTTCGTTGTGGCCGTACAAGCACTGAAGATGCCGAACGTCCTGGACGCCCAGTTGAGGTCTCTACACCCGAAACAATCGAAAAAATTCACGATATGGTGTTGGCCGACCGAAGATTGAAAGTGCGAGAGATTGTGGAAGCCGTAGGGATCTCGCATGGCTCAGTGGTTTCAATTTTGAATGATCACTTGGGCATGAGAAAGCTTTCCGCAAGATGGGTGCCGCGTTTGCTCACAGTCGACCACAAACGTAATCGTGTAACAACTTCACAGGAAGGTTTGGCGTTGTTTAATCGCAATATGGAGGAGTTTTTGCGCCGTTTTGTAACCGTGGACGAAACATGGATCCATCACAACACACCAGAGAACAAACAACAGTCAAAACAGTGGGTTTCTAAGGGTGAATCGGCGCCAAAGAAGGCCAAGGTGGGTTTGTCAGCCAATAAAGTTATGGCGACTGTTTTTTGGGATGCACGCGGGATAATCCACATTGACTACCTTCAAAAGGGAAGAACAATCAATGGGGAATATTATGCCAACTTATTGGACCGATTCAATGACGATTTGAAAAAAAAACGACCTCATTTGGCCAAGAAAAAAGTTCTTTTCCACCAAGACAATGCAAGGGTGCACACATGTGCAGTTGCCATGGCAAAAATCCATGAATTGGGCTATGAATTGCTCCCTCATCCACCCTATTCTCCAGATTTGGCTCCGAGCGACTACTTCTTGTTCCCAAACCTGAAGAAATGGCTTGGTGGAAAAAGATTTGACTCCAATGATGAAGTCATCTCGTCATTTTGAGGACCTCGACAAATCATTTTTTTTGGAAGGGATAAAAAAATTGGAGAAGCGTTGGACAAAGTGTATAGAGCTCAACTAAGACTACGTTGAAAAATAAAATTATTTTTTTATCAAAAAATCTGTTTTAATCCAAAAGTCACTGACTTATTGACCCGCCCTCGTACATAGCATTAGATAAGATAAGGATAGATAAAAGAAAAGATAAATGTATAAAAGAGATTGGTGACAAAATCTTACAAAAAGAATTTCTCATATATACTTAAAAAACTTTGTATGTTATTGTATATTTAATAAGTTAGTTTAAGTAGGTTAACATGTGTTTTTAGGTAGTTTGTAAGTTTTAAGCTTTGTATTATAATAAAAAAGTCCATTCACTAAATTTTTTTGCTTAACAAAAATTGTTTTATTTGTATGAATAAATTGTAAATATAATACATCGTTAGATACGTCGAAATCCGTAATGTAAGTATTAGGTTTAACTTAGAGGGCCCGAATGGGATCAGTAAGTTAGAATAAGATAATTTGAATTATTCAAGCTAATTTTAGGAGTTTTTTTTATATAGCATATAAGACTAATTCATTACAAATAAAAAGTGCATTTAAAATGAAAAATAAATTAACTGTATTGGCTTCAAAACTGAACCGAGTCCGAAATATTTATTGCCATGAATACAGCAATAAGTCCAATGGCACTAATAATTACGTCTTACTGTTAAACGTTGGATTTCACTCAGATTGCAATAGCCACTTAACCCAAATATCTTTCTTTCTCTTTCTATCGCATTTTCCAACAAATTTAACACATGTCTTGGCATTTTAAGTTCGTTAATACGCACTGGAGTGTTAAGTTCTAAAAAAAAAATGATGACAATCTTGAACACAAATATTACATCTGGCAAAAAAATGATATGCGTGAAGTCAGAGAATCTTTATTGGAAAAACAGTGGACGCATCTAATGAAGAACAAATTACTCATGTCTTTTAATTTAAAGTGAATTTAACTGAATGCCTGTCTAGATAGTGGTGTGGGTACGCGCATCGATATCGGTTTGGTCATTCAGAAAAAAAGGGTAATAAGTTAACACGATCATTACGTAGAAAAACAGCAAACAAACGTGAAGGAATCGCCACTGTGTGCAAACAAATTAAAAAGACAAATTTAGTTTTGTTTATATTTTTAGTTGTGATAAAATAGATTTATCTTATTTTTTAAAAGTAGTAGTTCAATGACTTAAAATCTCACATATCAATAAGGGGTCTACAAGAAACACCCTTAAAAGATAGCAAAGTGTTAAATGAGTTTATATCAATCGATTCCGCACTGATGGATTCCAACAAGAAAAAAATGTAATTCCATCAACTCTCTTCGGGAAGTCATAGATATTCATCTCCAGTCATTCACATCCAATCTAAATCTCCAATCTGGAACATGCAATCATCCACTTTCAAAGCATTACGAGTCCATGCTTGACATTATATTCGATAAAATCAATGAGCTTAATGATGAACTCACTACGAATAGAACAGTGTTGAATGGTTTGGAAAACCTCATTGAAACAGTATGTCACAAAATCGATGGTCTTCCAACCCATCCCCCGCTGCACAAGAGTTACAATGCTTCAAGTTTTATATTCATATGTAAGTACGTATTTTCCTTTTTCATTTTGCTATATTGACCGAAGCTTCGATCTGTGTAGACCTGTGGTGTAGTAAAAAATATTTAAATTGTATTTTTTCGAAGTGCGCTATTGTATGCTACAATGCAACAACTGCCCAATTTTCAGAAAGGAAAATGCTTAGATTTCCTAAAAAGGGAACTAAGAAACATAATAACTGGCTAGCACAGCACAGGCAGAAGAATAGCGTTGTAATGTTGAAAATCATAAACTGCCTTACATTTGTAGTAAACATATCCATTTGAAATTTTTTGGAAAAAAAAAAATTAAAACACTACGCTGTTCCTACACTTTTTATGAAAAGGAGTGAAATATTTTTTTGATCTAATGACAATGAACTTGATCCTAAGAAACCCAAAATAAACTACTCTAATCGCAAGAGACTAAAAGTACAAACAAGTACCGATATATCCATTGATGAACTAAATGAAGTTTCAGCACTTATAGACTGTAACAGATCTATAGATTCCATAGAATCTGTATGCAAGGAATGCGAAGCGAACACAAAAAAGCAATTTTTTTATATTCAACAAATAAGTAGACTGAAAAAAATTAACAAAATTCTCAAAG
This sequence comes from Volucella zonaria, assembly GCA_963966105.1. Lineage (NCBI taxonomy): Eukaryota > Metazoa > Arthropoda > Insecta > Diptera > Syrphidae > Volucella > Volucella zonaria. The sequence goes on along the minus strand of OZ014530.1, from coordinate 127,619,676 downwards.
AGAGAACTAAAAAAAGTCTAAAACTCAGAAATATCCTGGCAATTAAAGTCCGCAGTTTAAAAAAAGATAAAGCACAGCTTAGAGAATATCAAAAGCAAACAATAGAAGAAAAAATAGATTTCTTACATGATATAAATAAAAATTTGAAAACATTTTACAAACTCATTTTATCACAAAGCAAAGGACAATTTACCCAAGAAGAAAGATGGGTTTGCTAATGTATATTTTTCCGCTCGTCGTCTGGATACAATTTTCTTCGCGATCAGCTGCAATTGCACTTGCCACACCCAGCTTCATTGTATGGATGGGTAAAACTTAAAAGTTTATCTCCTAGTTTAAACGAAAATGTTTTTAAGGAAATACAAAAAAATGTTTTAACATTGGAACCAAAACACAAAAAAGTCATTTTATTTTTCGATGAGATGAGTATCCAGGCGAATTTAACATACAACAAATATAAAGACATAATCGAGGGCTTCGTTGATTATGGAGAAAATCAAAGGTTAGATTGCGAAATTGTGTGCGAAATCAATTTGCGTGTTCATGATTCGTGGTCAAGTCAGTGACTTTTGGATTAAAACACAGATTTTTTGATAAAAAAATAATTTTATTCTTCAACGTAGTCTCCCTTGAGCTCTATACAGTTTGTCCAACGCTTCTCCAATTTTTTTATCCCTTCCAAAAAAAATGATTTGTCGAGGTCCTCAAAATGACGAGATGACTTCATCATTGGAGTCAAATCTTTTTCCACCAAGCCATTTCTTCAGGTTTCGGAACAAGAAGTAGTCGCTCGGAGCCAAATCTGGAGAATAGGGTGGATGAGGGAGCAATTCATAGCCCAATTCATGGATTTTTGCCATGGCAACTGCACATGTGTGCACCCTTGCATTGTCTTGGTGGAAAAGAACTTTTTTCTTGGCCAAATGAGGTCGTTTTTTTTTCAAATCGTCATTGAATCGGTCCAATAAGTTGGCATAATATTCCCCATTGATTGTTCTTCCCTTTTGAAGGTAGTCAATGTGGATTATCCCGCGTGCATCCCAAAAAACAGTCGCCATAACTTTATTGGCTGACAAACCCACCTTGGCCTCCTTTGGCGCCGATTCACCCTTAGAAACCCACTGTTTTGACTGTTGTTTGTTCTCTGGTGTGTTGTGATGGATCCATGTTTCGTCCACGGTTACAAAACCGCGCAAAAACTCCTCCATATTGCGATTAAACAACGCCAAACCTTCCTGTGAAGTTGTTACACGATTGCGTTTGTGGTCGACTGTGAGCAAACGCGGCACCCATCTTGCGGAAAGCTTTCTCATGCCCAAGTGATCATTCAAAATTGAAACCACTGAGCCATGCGAGATCCCTACGGCTTCCACAATCTCTCGCACTTTCAATCTTCGGTCGGCCAACACCATATCGTGAATTTTTTCGATTGTTTCGGGTGTAGAGACCTCAACTGGGCGTCCAGGACGTTCGGCATCTTCAGTGCTTGTACGGCCACAACGAAATTCAGTAAACCACTTTTTTACCATTGAAATCGATGGTGCAGAGTCCCCATAGTACTCGTATTTATCAAGCTTAGCCTTGGTCTCGGTAATGGTTTTTTTTCGCAAGAAATAATGCTTAATAAGCACACGAAATTCACTTTTTTCCATTTTCTCCTCAAATTAGTGAGTAGTCTGATAAAAATAGCTGTCAAACACAAACTAACTGACGCAGCAAGTTTAAATTTTGACAGGGGTCAACTGACAGATGCCTGTTGACAGGAGCAGTGTTGCTGTTTCAGTAAAGAGGTCAGAAATTCAAAAAGTCACGGACTTATTGACCCGCCCTCGTATATAAAAAAGTGCTTTGTCATGTGATCTGTCCAAGCAATGTACCAACAAATTAGCTCGAAATTGAAGTATACAACTGTACTGACATATGTATTTAGAAATCTGGGACTAAAGGTAAGAGGCATTTGCTGCGACCAAGGCCCTACGAATCGAAGCCTTTTCAATCTATTAAAGCTGGATGAGGACAACAGTTCCTTTCTTTATAAAGAAAAAAAAGTGTAAATGTGCCACATTTAATCAAAGTGTAAGAAACAATCTTTTAAGATCAGACTTACAAACTGTGGATGAAGTTGTATGCTGGAAAATAATTGAGTATATGTTATCTATAATACAGAAAGAAATAATACCACAAAAATGTGTCCAAAACTGAAATATGCTCATATGGATCTCATAGAATTTCAAAAAATTAATGTGAAACTAGCGGCACAAGTACTTGGCAGATCCGTGGCTTGCATTAGAGCGCTTGCATAAATTTTCAAAGAAAATTGCACAGTTTGCGCAACCAACAGCAGAATTTGTAAATAAATCAATAAAATATTTGATTTATTGAATGGATAACCTGCACTTATCCGAAATGACTTAAATATTGGATTTTTAAAAGAAATGCAATCATATTTAAAACAAATTCAGCCAATCAATGCAAAATGTAAACCATTCTGCTTTAAGGGCCTGATTATGACAACTGAAAGTATTTTAATGATAAAAAAAAGAATTATTCAATGATTACTGTGAGTTTCATTATATATATGTTAAGAAGTTCAATCAGGACCCATTTGAAAACCTTTTTGGATAAATAAGAGCAAGAAATTTGGCTCATTACTGGCCAAAATTATGGCTCTAAAATTGTTGTTTAAGTCAAAGCGTTCTAATTGTGAAGAAGAAGATTCTGAATATTTACAGTTAGATTGGAATGCTGTGTTGGATACTGAAAGTAAAACAAAGATTGTCTTAACACAGGAGCAAGAGAAAAATGAAAACAGATTCGATTTAGCCAAATATTGTGAATCCGAACTTCTAGCGATAGAATTACCAGACACGATTTCAATAAAAATGTCAGAAATGAATGACATAGCCACAAGGTATTTTTAGAACACTTAAAAAAAATTAATGCAGTTTGTTAGAACTGTGTCAAAGAAATGACAAAGGACAAAAACAGTTTCGATCTCACGGAAATATTGATCAAATTGAAAGAATATGGACACTTGAATGAAAACCCAATTCTTGTCTGGCCATCAGACAAGTACTTCAAAATATGTCAACTTCATATACAAGTATTTACTACTTGCTTTCATTTGCATCTAATCTTAGAGAAAATATGGTTTATCAATGTATTTCAAAAACAAAATTGGTTTGAAACGACAAATAAATGTTATTCGCACAAAATTGATACAGTTAATTTCCTTGTGGTAGTTCTGCTTTGGTTTATTGACAAGAGCATAAACAAGAAAAGGTATCCAAAACAAACGACAAAAAAGTTGCAAAATTTAATGAATATGTAAACCAAAATAAATATTTACATAGGTGTGTAAATTATGTACGAATATTTGAAAAAAAACTAAGGCGGAGGTGAGGTAAGGGAGGTGGTGGGAGTCAATTCCGCGTTCGTGTGCTCTGGAAACCACTTTGGTTAAGGCAGTGTGAATAGCTAAAAATCATACTTCTAATATGTATTATGTAAATGTCTAAAGACAAAAATATTTTGCAAATGCATTTTCACATACATACGAGGGGCGTTCAAACTATTCTCGGTATCGGGGTGAAGCTGTGGTTGTATATATAAATTGACTTATTTATCAATACTATTATTTTAGTGCATTCATGTAAAATTTCATATAAATGTGATTATTAATTCGCGTTTTATCTCTAGTTAAACAGAATCATAATGGCAACTGAGACGATGATGGTGAAAATTGAGCATCGCGCTGTAATTGAATTTCTCACTAAGCAAGGAAAAAGTCAAAAAACTATTCATGAAGAGATGGTGGCTATTTATCAGGGTTCCGCACCTTCATTATCAACTGTGCAAAAGTGGTCAAGTGAGTTCAAGAGAGGCAGAGAGAGCATTGAGGACGACCCCCGCTCCGGGGCCCCGGCTACCAAGCTTTCAATTGGTACCATTCACACCATTCTTCATGACCATCTTAACCTTTCAAAGGTCAGTGCAAGGTGGGTGCCACGAATGCTCACAGCGCCTCAGAAAAAAGTGAGAATCGCATGCTGTAGAGAGCTTTTGGAGATGTGTAGTGAGAACGCGGACGGTGTTATGGATCGAATTGTTACTGGGGACGAAACATGGGTCCACCACTATGACCCTGAAAGCAAACAGAGTCCATGCAGTGGCATAAAAAAGGAACAGACCCCCCGAAGAAGTTCAAAGTCACTCCGTCTGCCGGGAAGCTCATGGCCACAGTTTTTTGGGACTCAAAGGGAATCTTGCTCATTGAGTACAAAAAAAAAGGTGAAACCATCAATGTCACATCCTACGCTTCCACTTTGCATAATTTGCGGGAGGAAATTAAAAAGAAAAGACGGGGTAAACTCGCAGCGGGTGTGTTGCTTCTTCATGACAACGCTCCTGTTCACACGGCGCGAGTTTCCAAGGCTGCTGCGCGAGATTGTGGTTTCGAAGAAATCCAACACCCACCCTATAGTCCAGACCTTGCCCCTAGTGATTATTTCCTGTTTCCGGATTTGAAAAAATGTCTTTGTGGAAAAAGATTTTCGGATGATGAAGAACTCAAGTCGGTATTTTGCAGAGAAAGAGGAAATTTATTTTTTTGAGGGTTTAAAAAAGCTTATCTCAAGATGTAACAAATGCATTGATGTTAGGGGAGATTATATTGAAAAATAAAAACAACTTAAATTGAATTCGCATTTTCCCTTCATATCGATACCGAGAATATATTGAACGCCCCTCGTAAATGCTTTTAACTAAAGTGGGCTAAGAGCAGAGTTGATTTTGTTTCCTATTGTTTAACGTGCATGAACAAACAAATAATAAAATAATAATGGCTACCTATCAGACCTCTTTTTTATGTAAAATGTAAGGACCAAACATCAAACACTCTAAATGAGAGTAGGAGTACCACAGGGATTTGTAAAAGACAGATGTATTCAAAGAAAATTCTTAGTGGAAGTTGTCTTGATGTTAATTTTTAGTCAAATACTCATCTTACTTGATTTTCGTTAACTGAAAAAATTAATATGTCTTTCAGGCGAGGCTGGGATTCAAACACCGAACCTTCCGATTTGGAAGCCAGTCCACTATCACTTGAGCAACTGCCACCCACCTTCATTTATCTCTTCATTTATCGACTGCTCCTTTACAGTTCTATTTCCCTCAACACTAACCCTCGTAATTTACGCTGTCCTCGTCTCTTCTATATTCCAACCCACCGCACCTCTAATTGTTCTAACGAGCCAATCTCCCGCATGCTCGGTAAGGTCAACTCAAACCTCCCCCTTTTTGATTTTAACCTGAGCACTTCTCGTCTGAAACTTGATCTCCTCCACCATTCCCTTACTTCCTAATCCTTAATTGTCGTTAGTTTTTAGGTCATAGTTTTTAAGTTAAGCTTAAAGCTTGTATTAAGCGAAATGAATAGGGGCATCAGCCCCAACCAAATTCAAATTTCTTTACCCGTGGTTCTGAGTTTACTTTCCACTTAAGCAAGAGATCTAGGAAAATTCCCACATATTCAGCACTGGACGATAGGGAGAATGGTTGACCGTTTACTTGAGGAAGTATGAAGTCCGGGATTTTCGTTTTGAAGACAAAGATCATGAGTTCAGTTTTGATAGAGTTCACGCCAATACTAGAGTGCTAACTTTACTCAGAGCATTTTTCAATTTTTGCTTATCACGGAGGGGAACGTCCATAACACCATTTCATCCGCATACTCATCTCATTGAGTGCAGTATATGATAATTTATTAAACAGCTCCCAAAAATCAGTACAAATAGGTGTTGCAATTTTTGTAGTATGGTTATAATAAAAGACGTAACAGTAACACAGTTATAGTAACATCATGCATTTTTAAGGTTAAGCATTATTCATTTTAATGTTCAGAAATTTCGCTATCAGCGAAACAATAATTTATACTTTGTTGTTGCCTGAATTCTATAAAGCAAAAATTAATGAGGGTTTATAAAAATCTTACTTATTTTAGAGAATTATGCAACATTTTTTTACTTTATTTATAGAATTCTCTGTAGTTACCGAGGAGACGCATAAATATATGTGACAATTAAAAGGACTTGTAATACTTCGAGAAAGGTTAGGCGCCTGCAGCTTACAAAATCACAATCATGACGATTAAAGTATTTCGCAGGGGATATGCTAAATGCTTTAGCATACTATCAGTTTTTGTTACCATATTAATTTGCCTGTATTATATTGCCGTTGGACAACCCCCTGTAATTTCAAAAAAAGATGCACGGTCTATTGCAAGACTTAAGCAAAACCTGCAACCTTTGGCGATGCATTCTCAGAAACCTGAGTCGTCAAATGCATTTAGTGAAATAAGTCAACCGTATATAACAAATTCTTTAAATTTTTCTCTATCGTGGGACGATAAATGCTATATTCTTAACGAGCGTGAAACAGATATAACAACTTGCAAAGAATACTCTAAATTTGATTTTCAGGTTTGTATTATCAAGTATTTATTATTTACTAAAAAAAATTTGTAATTGGTTTGACTTTTAAGCCTGAATGGATACGAACAAAAGAATATTGGGATAAGCAGTTCGAAGAACGATATGAACATCAGAGGCAAGATAAGCGTCGCCCACCGTTAAAGGTAATTTATAACAATCTGTACATCAGCATTTAATAATTTTACTTCTTTGTGCAGGTTATTATAATACCACATTCACATAACGATCCTGGGTGGCTTAAAACATTTCAAAGCTACTTTCAATCAGATTCAAGACAGATTCTGAATTTAGTTATTACTAAAATGCAGGAATATACCGACATGACGTTTATTTGGTCAGAAATAAGTTTTTTACAATTATGGTGGGACCAGGCGCACCCAACGAAGCAGCGGGTAGGTTGCTTAATATCGCAGTTGTGTTTGTTTTTAGATAAAATTTATTAATGTATACTGTAGGCCTTAAAACGATTAATACAATCGGGCAGGTTTGAAATAACAACAGGTGGATGGGTAATGACGGATGAAGCAAATGTTCATTTATATCCTATGTTGGATCAGCTAATTGAAGGTAATATAAACAGATGCAATTTTAAAGATTTCCATCTTATTGAAATTCAGTTTAACTAAATTTTAACCAAAAAGATGTTTGTAGTTCTTGTAAAAAAGCATTAACATGATCTAAGTCCCCTATTAAGATAAAGGCTGATATGAATTTACCTTTTGCATATATGACTAAAAAATTTACAACAAAGGAATTGCGTGATAGGAGTATGTGGGCTGACATCTACAGATCCTGTAATATAAAGCACAATAATAAAAATCTTTTTTAAAGGCTTTATTGTCAAGAATAAAATATGTTTTATCTAGCGCAAGTGTTTCATAAATTAAATACGATAATCAAAAGATTATCGGGAAATAATTTGATTCGAAGAATTACAGTACACTGAGGTATATTTTTGTTTCAATAGGAACATCAATTGAATCGTTTTTTTTTTTTTTTGTTTTATTGTATCATTTTCTTCGCATGGATGAGCATTAGAATTGAAATATGGTTTCACATTAGCAAGACCATAATGGTATACATACCTGAATATCCTTTCAGTAAATTACGTTTGCTTTCTTTGAGAGACAGGATAATGTGGCATGGCTGCCCATTTGAGATGTTGTCCTTACATTGTAGATAAGGTGATCGATGCTGGGTAATGTACGATATTTATAAGCTTCCAAACTTAATTGTTTGCCCATAATATATACTAATCAAAACAAAATAAGGCCTACCACAGATTTATTTAGACTTTTGTCTAAAAATTACTCTTTTGGTAGACATTATCGAAGCGAAGTATTTAACTGTATAGCTTGCATTTCTATGAGTATTTATCGATACTTTCAGTAACAATTTTACCGTTGCCTCTAACTAAGTAGACAGAGAAAGTGCATTGCTCTAGAAAAAAACTAATGCAAAATTTCCTGTCTCAGTCTAATTCTAAGCTTTGTCGCTAAGTGTTACTTTCTGTAATTGTTTTCTTCGACAACTTTATTAATTGTGGTTACCATGCCCGTTCTTGGCATTATATGGATATCGAAAACGCAGTAACAACAGTAAATTTGTTTCAGGAGGTAGAGTCTCAAAGGTCTGTCGCAATTAAACTTAATTGGCAAGGGCTTGTGTCTTTTATATAATTCGTCAAAGAAGATGGGGCGAGAAAAATTCTCAAATATACTTGCCACGGTTATTGGGGCGTGGTGTATCGCGGCGAGCTATTCGAAACGTCTGGGAACGCTTCCAAGAAACCGGGAGTGTAGCAAGGAGACCTTGATCAGGAAGAATCAGAGTCACAACTGAGCAAGAAGACCGGTACGTAAGAATAATTGCACGTCGGGATCGTACCGTAACCGCCCGAGCGTTTCAAAATTAACTGCGGCAATCTATTGACACTCCAGTAAGTGATCAAACCGTACGTAATCGACTTCACGAAGATGGTCAACGGTCCAAAGTGCGTCCCATTCGTCGGGCAGTGCCCTTAAGTTACGCCCGTGTGCATTCGGATTGGACTATGAATAACTGGACTCTCTACTTACAGTTTTTTAGTGACGATACACGAGTTCGCGTGTGGAGAAGACAAGGTGAACGTTTTACCGGCCCATGCATTCACGGAACTGACCGTTTGAAATCACTTATTTTTTCAAATGAGAGCCCTATTTTGTTTTGAGTAGTTGTAAAAGATAGCATAAATTTGTAAAAATGTCAAAACATAAGAATTTACCATTATATTTTAAGCAAGTCCATATTTGTGTTTTCAGTCATTAAAGAAACAATTTTGAAGTTAACATTTTCAATCTGTGTTTTCACTGTAAATTATTAATTTTGTACTATTAGTTTTGGAATTCTTCTACCAGATGTTGATAGTTAATAGGCAAACAAAAAATTGTATTGCAGGGGGGGGGTCTATTTTCACCCCCTCCAAGTTATAAGACGTTAAAGTGAGGAACCTCTGATTTCGAAGTAAAACTTCTTAAAAGGCGAAAGCTTTCTAATGAATTCAGCTTAACAAACCGTTGTGCACATTTTTGAAAGAGAATTTCAGTGTACATAAAATAATAAAATTTCGACGAGTTCGATTAACGCCAGCCAAAATTATGGCATTTCAAAGCTAACATTTTGAAAAATCGTTGGACCAATTTCATCCGAAAAATGCGTTTATCTCGAAATTTTCAACTTTTATGTTAACTTTTTTTATCAAAACTTGTTTTAGGGCTTATCCTCCTTGCGATAACTGACAAATAGATGACATTTCGAAGAACTATGACTGTTTTATATTCTGATCTAATATTAGCACAAAATTCATGTAGTATGTGCAGGTTGATTGTTGGTATACATTTCATCAAATAAATTAAATCAATTCTATTTATGTTAACGTAAAGATGTAATTCACGTAATGTATTTGCAGATAAGTATTTTTTGCCTGATCCCAAAAGAGTTAGGTTGCGAGAAGCTATGAATTTAACATTTTAACGTATGTGCACGTAATAACAATTTAGGTTTATTGTAATAAAGTAAGAGTAAAATACGGTCAATGTAAATGTTAAGGACATTGGTGTTGAAGTAGAAATGAAACAAATATTGATTCTGGCTTACTAATTTGTATTTATTTATTTTCTTTGATTAAAAACTTCATTATAATTAAAATGAATGTTTTTACCAAGATATGGAATAACTTCCTTAAATAACCGAAACAATCGTTATATTTTGATTAAGTTTTATGCTTCATACATACAAGTTAACAAAATTAATATTTGACAACACCCAGCACATTCCTACCCAGCACATTCCTCTACTTCCAACAAAATCAAGTTCGGGATTCATGTTTCTCACATCCAACAGAGACACAAGTCCAGATTCCCATGTGCCCATCACACAATAAAGCCACGCTCTCGGCTCATGTTGCTGAGTTTGCGTCTGGAGCTATGAGTACAGAGATCATATTTAAAACATTTTCCCACATTCCTCAGTAAACATAAAAAAAATATATTTTTTTAACAAAAAAGAAAAATAAAAATTTAATTGAGGTCCGAGCTGGGACCACGGGAAAAAAATGATTCGGTACGCAGTAGTTTAAAATAAACTCGGTTACGCATGAAAGTGAATGTAAAAAGTCTTTAAGTAGAGCAGACAGAATCTGAGCGCGCGTGTATATCCCGCAGAAAGTAAATCCGAAAATCCCGTGGTTCCCCCGATTGTGTGGTGAAACAAAAAATCAAAGGACCCTTTAGTAACCTACGGTAGTTAATAACTCGACGGAGGAAAAGGAAGCGGAGGACCGACCGCTAGCCGCACCACAAAACACGAAGAAGGCAGGATAATGGAACGCCTGCAACTATTAGTATTGTAAGTCTAGCATTAAGATAAAATAATTAAGTACGAATTAAAAGAAAAAAATAAATTTGTCTAAAAAAAGAAAGTGTGAATTAAAATTTCGAATTGAAATTAAGATCAAATAAGTAAGGTTATTGTAAATTATAACAAAAAAATAAAACAAATAATTAAAGAAATAATTTACCAAAAATTTTAAGTGAAATAGAGTAATAGAATTACGTACGTAGGAATAAGTAAAACACGTCTTAACCTTTTAATTTTAAGAAAATATTCGCTCAAACTAAATTCGAAACTAAGAGTGTCCGTTTTTTAGTACATTATATTATAAAAAGTCTACTCTAATCATACCACTACTAAGGTCAGGTAATGATCTCTCGGTCAATGCCATAGTCATTCCAGAAGGAGACAATCCGTTGCCATCAGTGCACCTATCCAATTAAATGATAGTGTAGCCCACTCCTTTCAATCTAGTTCTTCCCTCAGTAACCCTTCACGGGATAACACTAATCCTTCATGCCTTAATAGTAACCAAAAAATGTCCAGTCAACGACATGTGGTTTCAACAAGGCGATGCCACACGCCATACTCCCCAAGAAACAATTCAATTACTTCATGGGCCATTTCCTGGTCGTATAATTTCCTGTTTTGGTGATCAGAATTGACCGTCTATATCATGCGATTTAACGTCGTTGAACTTCTTTCTTTCAGTTTTTGAGTTTTTTTTGAGTTTTTTGAAGGAGTAAAGAAGAGCTATATCAACGAAATTCATCCAAATTTATGCAAAACTGTCATGAAAAATCTCGACAAATGGGTGTGTATGTACTAGGAAAGTCGTGGAGGCCGTTTACCCGATATGATATTCCACATACACATAACCCTATGCCCTAAGTATACTTAACGAATCAATAAGAAAATTGAAAACATTTAATTAAAAACCTGTGTTTTCTAAAAAGATTACTTCTTGCGTGAATTTTTTGACGCCCCTTAGAAAAACAAAACAATAACCATGAACAAGTATTTAGAAAAGTGGATAAAGTAAGTGAAGAACATCACAGATCACTATAAAACTAAAAAATACAACAAATTCAAAAGAGAAAAATACATGCATATGAAGAAATAACAACACAAAATATACCACTAATAATTAAGTCTAAAGAGACGCAAGAGAATAAAACAACAAAGAAGATATAAAAAAGAAAACATAAACCCCGCTCTTCTTTCTAATGGGTGATTTTTTGAGCGTTTGCAAATGTGTATAAAATAAAGTGTAAAAAATTTTTGTTTGATTTGATAAACCAATGTTTGGCATTTACCTTTTAAAGATTATTTCATGTAAATGTTGACCACAACTACGTTTTAAGTGGACCATACGGAGAGCCCAATTTTGAATTACCTTTTGCAGCATATTGGCTAGTATCTGGTAACTCGTGTAATGTTGTTTTTCAAGGCTGCAATTGACGCTGGTTTATTGGCATAGACGAATGATTTGACGTATCCCATAAAAAATAGTCTAAACGTGTCAAATCGCACGATCTAACCGGCTAATTCACCGTTCCGAAACGAGAGATACATTGCTCACCGAACTCATTTCTCAATTGGTTCATCGATTCGGGTGTTGTGTGGCATGTAGCGCCGTCTTACTGGAACCACATGTCCACCACGTTCAGCTCGTGCATTTTGGCAAAAAAAAGCTCGAAGTCACTGAGCAATAGCGCGGGGGCTATTGACGGTAACGTTATTCTCAAGTCACCTTTGAAAAAAAACAGGCCTATGATTCCGCTGGATCATAAACCGCACCAATCAGTACATTTTTCCGGGTGCATTGGCAGCTCTTGTATTGTTTGGGGTTGCTCATCGGACCAAATACGGCAATTGTATGTATTAACATTCCCATTCAACCAGAAATGAGCTTCGTAGCTGAAGACATAGTCAAGAGAGGAAAGCTTTTCCCATTTTTTTTTTCAGATATATGGGGTAATTGTTGAGGAGCTATATGAAAAACCAAAATGTGCGTGAAATTAAGAAGTCAACACGTTTCGCCAAATAGTTTCGAAAAAATGAGAGTAAACCTGACTACTCAAGTTCTTAGTAGAACTGTTGAAGCAGCAATAAAAACAGTCATGGAGACTTGTGGTTTTAAGCAAAGCTCCGCAACAGTCAATTTTAGCTGTAAAGTGGACCAAATTTTCGATTGTATGAACAGTGCATCATTCAGATCATTCAGATCAACAATGTAACACATAATTTCATTAAAAGTTTTGTAAAATGCGTCGAAGGATGGTCTTTTATTAACAAGTCAAAACCAGTTTACTTCATATGTAGATGGAATGAAGCAATCACTTAATGGTTTATTGGCTCTGGTTGAAGAAAACCTAAAGCCAGATTCCGATAATTTTTTTTAATAACTTCGGTGGCAACAACAATAATCCCCCTCTTTGGCAGAATTTAATACAATCCTAGCCAAAATCATTGCAACAAATATAGTGCAAAATACTTCACTGGCTAATTGTGAAGAAGATAGTGATATAATGCCCAATATAAGAATCAAAGACAAATTTAACAGATTTAAATGAGCGGGTACAACATTTGACGGAAGAAGATACTGTAATGGATTTATATGAGGTATATCCAGAATATTTTATTGAAGACTATTTTAATAATGCTTCACAAATAAATATTGACCTTTTGTCGATGAGGTATTTTTTGATATACGTGGCATTCAAAGTACTACCAAAGATTGATTGCGATACTTGCAGTGTTAGTATGAGAAAAGTTGATGACGTTTTATCGTGCCCATCCGAGTTGTTCATCTTCCAAAAAACTATAGAAATCATAGTAATCTTGGAAATTTAAATGCTCCGTCAGATCTATTCTTTGACGTTGGTAAGAAACATATCTTATAGTAATATTTCATTCTGTGTTTACTAACAGTCCTGAAATAAGGACTGAAACGAATAAAATCTGTAAATTTTAATACGGGCTATACTTCCAATGCGTAAAAATTGTAATCCCATTTTGTACCCAAATTAGCCTGTATATTCTCTAGTTTCAATTTGTTATTGATTTTAGTGTGGTGCGGTTTAAAATATTTACAAAATATGAGTCAAGACGAACGCCGTAAAAAGATCATCGACAAATGGCTCGAAAATACTTCCCGTCCAAACCATTTCATCGCAAAAAATTTAAACTTAGCACGCAGTACAGTGGATTCTGTTATTAAACGATATTTGGAGACGTTGACAGTTAAGCCAAAACAGAAAAGTGGAGCACATGATGCAAATTTGGACAGGAAAATAGTGGGTACCATCGTAAAAAACCGGACTATTTCATCCAGAGATGTTGCTCGGAAATGTAATACCAACCAATCTGAAAAACGTAACGGTCTAAAAACACGAATAAAGCAAAAAAATACCAAAAGTTACTGAAAAGCAAAAAAAAGTCATAAAAACACGAGCCCGAAAGCTATACGAGTTGATCGGCAACAAGAAAGCGTGCTTGGTTTTGGAAGACGAAACTTATGTCAAAGCCGACTTTACTACTCTTCCAGGTGCGCAGTTTTACAACTTGTTTGAAGCTGAGATTCTTCCGCAATCAACAACATTGATTAAAATATCTCGTTTGGCAGGCCATTTGCCAATGTGGACACAGAAGCTCATCGTTTATTACAACGGGAACAATTAACGGAGAAGTGCACATTAACGAGTGCCTAAAAAAACGGTTGATTCCTTTCTTAAACAAACACGTGGGTTCAACATTATGTTGGCCAGATTTAGCTTCAGTTCACTATGCTCATGCGACGTTGAGCTTTCTTGTTGCTAAAAATGTGGACTTTGTCCCATAAGACATGAATCCACCCAATGTTCCACAGTGCCGTCCCATTGAAAGGTATTGGGCTTTGGTCAAAGCTAAATTGAGGAAAAGTGAGCATTGTGCAAAGGACGTAAAAGATTTTAGTGCTAAATGGAAAAGAGCGTCCAAAAATATCTCGCATGTAACTGTCACCAACCTTATGAAGGACATTAGAAAGAAGTTGAGGAAAAAATGGGAACCCAAAAATTTTTTTTATTTTTTGTAATTGTGAATGAATTTAATAAAAACAGAGTTTTAAGGCAAATAAAAAAAAATTTACATGAATTATGAAAATATATTTTTTTTTACTTTGAAGTTTCCAAGTTATATTCGTTTCAGTCCTTAGATTTTTTATTTTTTTAATTTTTTTTTTATATAGATAATTTCGTTTATTTCTTGAATCCAGTTATTACATTGAGAAAAAAAAATATATAATCCAACAATTTAAATATTTTAAGAAATATATTGGTATTCCGTATTTTACAGAAGTATTGAATAGTTTTGAATGCCATTCTAAAAGAAAAAATGATAATATCAAACAATGTTACTGAATCAGAAGGCGGGGTGGCCAGGTTTTATATGTTACTCTAATAGATAATTCAAAATAATTTTTACAAGAATAATAAAAGTTAAATGATAGTTGTATAAGATTGAATTTACAATTTCATTTTGACTATGAAATCATTAGTTTAAGGAAAAGAAAGAATAAACAAAAAATGCTATTTATGAAATAAATAACATAAATTTAAACCAACATGCCAGAAGTAATAGATTCAACATTTAAATAGTTTAAGTTGAAAAGCCAGATTTTCACACTTGCGAACACCACAGGCGTGAATATACAAAAAGAGGATATGGAGTAGAAAATCTTGTACGCCGTTGTGCGATAGTTTGGTATTGTAACCAAATTGGCAAAATTGCCACGTACATTAAAATTAGACACTAAACGAAAATTGCGATTACCAGACTTCATAAAGAAAATTTTTAATACTTTAAAACAATAAAGGTGACATACCGGAAGAGTTCTCTGAAGAAAGAATAAGCGAAAACTTGGGCTTCTTACAGGTCTTCGACATAATTTGCGTATTACGTGCTTTTGTAATATCAAAAGGCTTTTTATTTTATCAAAATAAGTACCTCTCCAACAAGCAATTCCATATTGAAGCTTCGAATGAAAGATGGCGTAATAAACAGTTTTCAGGAGCGGAGTTGAGCAGACTTTTCGCAAATAGTAAAAGTGTCTAAGAGTGGACCGGAAGTAAGTTTTCAAAGATTCAATGTGAGTAGAAAATTTCATATTGGAATCAATGTAAAGGCCAAGATATTTAAAGTCATTAACTTGCTCAATACGAAAACAGTTATGACAGCGTATTTCACGGTCAAAAAACGTAGGAGATGATAAGCTGTGACTGCAATCAGAATTAGTCAGTATGAATCGTTGGCATTCGGGTGCATGAAAATGAATAAGCGGTTCATAATTCTGCATAGGCGATAAATTGAAAAACATGATCTTCGTTTTTGAACTTATAATTAGATTATGCTTTGCAAACCATACTCTCAACTGATTCAAATCCCAGTTATTTTCGGCAACCAAATCTAAAGGATTACTTGCGCCGTAGGAAAACCCAATGTCGTCAGCAAAGGCTGTGGGCAAACCTTTAAAGTTTAAGGCAAACAGTTAATTGATGTAAATAAGAAACAAAATTGGGCCCAAAACAGATCCTTGCGGTACACCCAAATTGAAGAATTTTATTTCGCTTCTTACCTCTTCTAACTTTACTTTCTGTGACCTGTTTTTTAAATAAGATGTAAGCCATTCAAGCATAAAGCCTCTAAAGCCAGCATTTTCCAGTTTAAGTAAAAGAATTTTGTGGTCGACCATATCAAAGGCTTTGGCAATGTCAATAAATAAACCAGCTGTGCTCTCCTTTTCATCTAGGTTAGACATAATTTGGGAGCAAAAATGAAGTATCTTCTGTTGATTTGCCTCTACGAAAGCCATATTGAGATGGACTAAAAAATTCATGTTTATTAAGAAAATTAAGAATTCTATCCTTCATGAGTTTTTCGAGAATTTTACTAATGATTGGAAGTAGTGGGATAGGCCTATAGTTGCACATGCCATCTGTTGAGAAATGAATTATGTTTTGTTCTAACAATTTTATATTTAATAATTTGATTCGATTTCTTTAAATTGTTTCTTAACATATTTGTAAATTTAATTGATACATTTAATTTTGCCAAACATTTTGTTAATACCCTATGGCTCGAACATATTCCTTATGTGCTTCAATTTTTCTTTGCTTTATCAAATTTTCTCTAACACGAAAAGTAAATTTAAATTTGTGCATCAATATCACTGCAATAACACACACACGCTCTCGAACCGTTAATTTTGATTACTGAATTATCGATTACTGCAATTCTTTTATCATATCCATATTGGACCATTGATGACGTCAAAATACTGGTTTCTACCGATTCCTGTGTGTTCAATTGCTGTTTGATCAAACTTTGCAAGACGATTAGAGAGCACTTTTGTAGCAACCACCAAACCAGACAGTCGAGCCATAGGGTTACCTCCCTAGAGATTTTAGTTTTGATCGAATTGCCAATGTTTAAATAAACAAGTTGTAAAATTTTGATATTTTGTTTTATTGAGCTTTGCTTGAGGCATTCGTAAAAGTTGGTCCTTCGAGCCGGATATATTAGAATCGCATTTTTCCCTTTTTTTTTTTTTCGTTTACTGGTTTGCGGTTGCTAGACTTGGGATTCCTACACAGATAAGTATCAATCGAAAGTCTGAATTTTGTCTGTTGCTCCTCACTGTTGCTGTCTGTTTTTGGGGCTCACCTTGCAGCTGATTGATTATAAAAAGATTTGTGAAAGCTGTAGGAATTCTTCGATATTGATCGGGTGTTGTAAGACTTTGCGGTGTGCATACAAGTGATCGGTAATTGACTTAATTGTGATTTGATAATGGAAGCCTTAAAACAAGCACGCGGACATTTTAAAGGTGCAATTACTAGAGTTTTTACTTATACGCAAAACCTTCCCGATAATGTTCATGTCTTAGAATTGGAAGTGCGATTAGATAGGTTGGAAAAGGCATGGAAAGATATTTGTGATAGCCAGTCGGCTCTTTTCCTCTAGCCCTGGCACCAAAGATTCATCCGCGATAGTGTTACAGCCCATGAATATTACCCCATTTTCTGGCGATTACCGTGAATGGCCGGGTTTTCGTGATGTATTTATGCAAACGGTGGACTGCAATGTTAAACTTTCTAGTGCTCAAAAATTTCGGTACCTGAAATCGGTTTTACGCGATGACGCATTTAATTTGTTGAACGGTATACACGTTTCAGACTCTAATTATTTGCCTGCTTGGGAGAAGCTAGAGCGCCGGTACAATAAGCCGCTTTACATAATAAATGCGCTCATTGAGCAATTTCTAAAACTTCCAAGCGTCGGTTCGGGGGATGGTATTCGTTTACGTAAGCTAGTTGACAAGTCAGATGAGGTGATTCGTGGTCTAGAAGCGGTAAGGGCAGTAGGTAGGGATCCGTGGCTCGTTTACTTGCTATTGAATAAAACTGACTCGGAAACTCAAAAGGCTTGGGCTCTTGAAAGCAAAAATTCTGGAGAATCAACTATAAAAGAGCTTCTAGAATTCCTCGAAGAGCGTTCAAGTGCTTTAGAAGTTAGTGATTCTAAAACGCCTCGTACTGTTAAGAACTCTCGTGTTTCAAATATATCAAACATTAAAAGCTTAGCAGTTGTGAATGCATCATGTCCAAAATGCAAAGGTGAACACTATCTTCCACAGTGCCCAGAATTCGTTTTAATGTCGGTTTGTTCGCGTCGCGGTTTCGCTCGAGATCAACGATTATGTTACAATTGTCTCGGTACTAAGCACTCATCGATGCGATGTCGAGTTAAGGTGCGTTGTTCATTTTGTAATGCTCGTCATCATAGCTTAGTACACGTCGATAACAATAATTAATCTTCTGGTTCATCTAGTCCTGCCAATGTCGTCGGTGATACCCACAACTCTACTGTATCGGTCGTGAGCAACCACATGAAAAATGAATCGCGTTCCTCCGGAATATTACCAACCGTCGTCGTAAAAGTATTCGATACTATTGGAAAGACTCATCTCGCGCGCGTTCTATTGGATACGGGTTCGCAAGTATCATTTGTGACCGATAGCCTAGTAAAAAGACTTGGTCTCCGTCGTTCTCATGCTCGTTTGCCTATATCCGGAATTTCGTCGGTTGAAGCTGGTGTTACGCAAGGTGCTGTAAATTTAACTTTGAAGTCTTGCATTGGTCCACATTTGATAGTAATTGAAGCTTTCATATTAAGCAAAATCACCTCGCAAACTCCATCGGTCCCGTTCGAATGTAGCAACTTCACTTTTCTCAAAAATCTTCAATTAGCAGATGCAGGATTCAATAGGCCAGGTCATATTGACATTCTTTTGGGAGCTGACAAGGCTTGGAGTATTCTAAGAGGCGGTCATCGCTCAGATGAAGCAGGAAGGGTGGTTGCTCATGAGACACTTTTTGGATTTGTTGTAACGGGTTGCTTGTCTGATAACCCTATCATTTCTTTGCACGCAGGTGTTGACCTTGATGTGATTTTGAAGTCTTTTTGGGAAATTGAGGAGGTTTCACATAAGTTTTCTGGAACGTTAGGTGAAGATGAGGTGGATGCAAGGTTTTCCCAAACCCTTACTCGAACATCGGACAACAAGTACATGGTAGAGCTTCCTTTTCGACAAGACAATGTAAGGTTTTCTAACACCCTATCCGGAGCACTGTCTAGACTCTTTGCTATGGAACGTCGGTTTGCACTTGATGAAGACCTTAAGGTAGAATATCATAAGTTTATGAGAGCTTACTTGGATTTAGGACATATGGAGCGTATTCCCGATGAAGAAATAGAGCCTACCTCGGGAAGTGTTTTCTATTTGCCCCATCACGCTGTCATCACAAACAAAATTCGCGTCGTGTTCGATGGTTCGCATAAGGATGCCAACAATTGTAGCCTTAATGAAATGCTTCATGTGGGAACTCCTCTTCAACGCAATTTAATTAACGTTTGTATACGATTTCGCTTGCATCGTTTCGTTTTTTGTGCTGACGTCGTTAAAATGTTTCGGCAGATCTGGGTGCATCCGAAACATCGAGATTTCCAGCGTATTGTTTGGAGAGAATCTTCTGAGAAGCCAATTTCGATTGTGTACGGTGACATATGGTACATCTCCAGCACCATATCTGTCGATGAAAGTTCTTCGCCAAATAGCACTTGATTACCAGTACCAGTTTCCGTTAGCATCGCGTGCCATTTTGCACGATATGTATGTGGACGATCTATTGACAGGGGCGGATTCGTTGTCAGAAACATTGCAACTAAAGAAGCAGATCGTTGAAATGCTGTCTTATGGAGGTCTGGAGCTAAGCAAGTGGAGCTCAAATAGTTGGGAGATCTTGAGGGAGATCGATCGTGAAGAGGCTATATCGCTTGATTTAGGTAGTTCATTGCCGTGCACCAAGGTCCTTGGGCTAGTTTGGAATCCGCACAGTGACATCTTTACGTATAAAATTAGTTTGCCAGAACCATTTTTGCCTACAAAACGTAAACTACTTTCGGAAGTTGCGAAGATTTTCGATCCTTTGGGTTTTTTGGCTCCTTCCACAATTTTGTTGAAAATTCTGTTTCAGGAGCTGTGGATCGCTAAAACGAAGATAGACTGGGATGACCCCTTGCCATTTGAAGTAGCAGAGAAATGGAAATCGTATCGGGAGAATTTGACCTATTTTGAAAACTTTAGGATTTCTCGAAGGTGTACCTTAAATTCTAAAAGATTGGAGTTAATAGGATTTTCAGATGCTTCAGAAAACGCTTACTCTGCGGTAGTTTACAGTCGTAGCTGCTCAAGCGACGGTGTTGTTGAGGTCCAATTAGTTGCAGCCAAAACGCGTGTTGCTCCGGTAAAACAGCTATCAATTCCGCGTCTCGAACTCTGTGGCGCCTTGCTCTTGTGTCGGCTAGTTGGGCTCATTCGGTTATCGTTAGATGGAACACAAGTTCGAGTTTTTGCCTTTTGTGACTCCCAAATAGTCTTATCTTGGCTCTCTTCTCCTCCAAGAAGATGGAATACGTTCGTAGCGAATCGTACCTCCGAAATATTGGCGTCTTTACCTCGCTCTTTTTGGAATCATGTGCGTTCTTCTGAAAATCCAGCTGATTGTGCTTCCCGGGGTCTTGCGCCCAAGGATTTAATTAATCTCGACATGTGGTGGCATGGTCCGTCTTGGTTATATCAAGAGTTAGATTACTGGCCAATTACTCGTGAAGTTGGGACTGAAGAAATTCTTGAGGAGAGAAAGAAGAATATTGCTGTTCACGTGTCCTTTGCGGTTGAACATTTCCTGAACACCTTTCACTTAAATTATCTACTTGGAGAAAGCTCGTAAGGATCGTTGGATATATGTATCGCTTCATAAGATTTTGTCGTGTATCAAAAGAAAATAGAAAACATGGATATCTTACTCTCTCAGAGCTTCGTGTTTCTAAGGAAACTTGTCTCAAGTGGGCTCAAAACGCGTTCCGGGTCGAAATAACTGATCTCAAGGCTAATCGGTGTGTTTCCAAGAAGTCCAAGTTGTTCTCGCTCTCGCCCTTTGTTGATGATTCCGGTTTGTTGCGTGTCGGTGGAAGAATTGCAAACGCTAGAGATGTCCCTTATAGTGTAAAACATCCCACAATTTTGCCCAAGAATAATCGTATTACCCAGCTTATTCTTTTGGATGCGCACATTAACTTTCTGCATATCGGTGTTTCGGGGCTTTTCGTGTTAATTCGTCAGGAGTACTGGATTGTGGGGAGCAGGAATCTTATTCGAAAACTGGTTCACGATTGTATTACGTGTTTTCGTCATCGGCAATCTACGTCTATACAACTTATGGGGAGCTTGCCATCATCACGTGTGAATCCATCATTTGCTTTCGCTCATACAGGCTGTGACTATGCTGGGCCCATAACTCTTCGTCTGTCTAGAGGAAGGAGGCCTAAATTGGTGAAAGGATACATTTCGTTATTTGTCTGTATGACCACCAAGGCGCTCCATCTCGAGTTGGTTTCGGATCTTACTACGGATGCCTTTTTAGCTGCACTGAAAAGGTTTATCGCGAGACGTGGAAAATGCAACGTAATATATTCGGATAACGGAACAAACTTCCAAGGAGCAGCTCGTGTTTTGTCGGAAGTGTATAAATTGATGCAATCGCCGACGCACCATCAGAATGTTGCTGAAATGTTAACTGCAGAGAACATCGATTGGCAATTTATCCCGCCGCACAGCCCTCATTTCGGCGGTCTTTGGGAAGCGGGGGTTAAATTGGTGAAGCAGCATCTCCGTCGCGTCCTTGGAAATAATCTCCTAACATTCGAAGAAATGTATACCTTACTAGCCCAAATCGAAGCTCTCTTAAATTCTAGGCCCCTTTGCGTTTCCTCTGACTTAGAACTTAATGCATTAACACCTTCTCATTTTCTTATAGGAAGGCCATACATTGCTACCCCAGAGCCGTGCTATCTGGAAACACCCATAAATCGTTTGGGAAGGTGGGAAATGCTCCAAAATATGATGCAGGGTTTCTGGAGAAGATGGTACACTGATTACCTGACAACGCTACAGCAGCGCCCAAAATGGAGAGAACCCACAAGAAATTTTCAAGCTGGCGATATGGTTGCAGTGAAGGAGCCAAACTTGCCACCTTCACGATGGTTACTAGGCAGAGTTACCGAAGTCCACCCAGGTCAAGATGGACATGTACGAGTGGTAACGCTACGCACGAAAAGCGGAAGTCTTAAGCGCCCTATCACTAAGCTAGCGATCTTGCCATGTTCCTGAAATTCCTTCAGCGGGGGCGGCATGTTGAGAAATGAATTATGTTTTGTTCTAACAATTTTATATTTAATAATTTGATTCGATTTCTTTAAATTGTTTCTTAACATATTTGTAAATTTAATTGATACATTTAATTTTGCAAAACATTTTGTTAATACCCTATGGCTCGAACATATTCCTTATGTGCTTCAATTTTTCTTTGCTTTATCAAATTTTCTCTAACACGAAAAGTAAATTTAAATTTGTGCATCAATATCACTGCAATAACACACACACGCTCTCGAACCGTTAATTTTGATTACTCAATTATCGATTACTGCAATTCTTTTATCATATCCATATTGGACCATTGATGACGTCAAAATACTGGTTTCTACCGATTCCTGTGTGTTCAATTGCTGTTTGATCAAACTTTGCAAGACGATTAGAGAGCACTTTTGTAGCAACCACCAAACCAGACAGTCGAGCCATAGGGTTACCTCCCTAGAGATTTTAGTTTTGATCGAATTGCCAATGTTTAAATAAACAAGTTGTAAAATTTTGATATTTTGTTTTATTGAGCTTTGCTTGAGGCATTCGTAATCACCATCATAAGACCTTTTTTAAATAATGGCACAATATCAGCACATTTATATATAAAGTTGGCATAAAGGCAAAAATTATTGCAAAGTGCAAGGCAAGTACACCTGATTGGTTTTACTCCGATAGTTCATGCCTTGAGCATAAAATAAAAATTTTTGAATTTCTTATTTTAGTTCTACTGCGAAAGCATTGCTCCTCGGGCGTTGAAAAAATGAACGCAGGTGCAGTAAAATGGTTCAAATTTTAATCAACTAGACTAAGAATACATGAGTATGTATCAATACAATTTCAACCTGTGTAAAGAAAAACAAAAGATACTGCAACATCACCGAAAATTAATTCTCAAAAGATATATTGATATACATACACCTATGTACCTACTTATATATGTACACCCATACATATGTACATACATACATATATACATACCTAACCGCACACAAGAAAACACAAAAGCAAAAAAACAAGAACGACACGAGTTTCTGCCGATCTTTTTTTTACTCCTTTCTATTGTTTTGCCAAAGGGTATTCAACAAGAAAAAAAAAAAAACAACAAATACTTTAAAGCTCTGAGAACGAATGAACTTTTGAGAGCAAAAATATTATGAAAAGCTCGGGGGTCGTATTATAGGTCTCCCCGTACAAAAATTTCCGCAAAATATTTTTATATGGCGTGCACTATCTTGGTATTATATGGTCTTTGGTAAAATCTTCCACGAAATCAAGTAACACAATCCCAATTGCTGCGAACGGCGACAAATTGTCAAATCACGGTCTTCATTAACACTCGCGGATACAGCAGCAATGTTTTCCTCCGTACGCACTCTACGCATACGGATAGGCGGCTTGATGCCCAATAGCGAGTAGTTGGTGATAAATTGCTTGCTCAGTAGGTCGATTATAACGACCGTAAAATTGTCGAAGTGCGCGAAAAACCTTTTTCACAGAGTACGAATTCTGATAATAAAATTCATTAATTTGTAAGCATTGTTCGGATGTAAATCTTTCCATGATGTAATGGCAATGCTAACTGATCATGTTTGACTTTAACACATGCCACGCGACCTACGATATGGAGTGGGACCAAATAAAATAAAAAAAAACTTTATTTTTATATTTTAATTTATTTGTCACTCTTAGACCTTACAATTATAAACTTTAACAATTTAGTTACAATACAACTGGACACCCGTTGTTTCTTCGACTTGTAATAATATAGCCTGATATTAATAACGCTGCTATATTTTGCTGACCCATATTGGTATGTTGGTTGTTGCTTGCTCTCGCTGTCATCTTCCAGTTGTTGCGTAAATGGGGTAATGTTGGTTATTGTGGTGTAGCATATACTGCTTGGTGAATGCCCACTGCATTTAGGTTTACGTCGAATGACCTACTTCTCGGTGGTTTGGGTTTATTGACCGTGGTTGCGGAAGTAGTATTCGTATACGTACATAACTCCTCCTCGGTTTGAGTAAGAATTGTCCTGAATTCTAGTTTGGGTTGGCTTTTCTGATTTAGTACAAAGATGTATTATATAAAAGCTAGTATTAGTTATTATAATTATTATCATTCTAAAATTTAAGCCACATGATATATTTTTGCGTAGTCTTAATTCTTTAATTTCTTTATTTTCAAAGTTACTAGAGACAATATCAAAGGTAATTAATTTGGCAAATGCTGAACTTATATTATTATCGGGATAAAAATATGTGTATTGGAAAATATCTTGCTTATTGTAAAAAGTTTCATTTAAACTTGATTTAGCAATTAAGAAAAATAATGAGATAATTTCTGCTTAGTACAATATTTCGTTCGTCACAATTCTGCTTAAGGATATCTTTATTAGTGTTTTTTATTACAATGGTTGTCTCTTCTATTGGGTATATTTGGGTTTCATTGTTATACCTTAATTTACAATCTTTTGTTAAAATACAATGCTTATTTGATTTTAGTTCACTTACTGTGATATCTGGATGATAGGTATATATCTTATTTCTATGATATATTCATTTTTACTATCTACTTTAAAGTTTTCCTTATTTGGTCATAGAGATACTAATTTCTTTTCCATTGATATGTAATTTTGCGGAGTTCTTATTGCGATTATAATAAGATTATTTTGGTATTCGGTAATGCCTATTTTTAACAATTTTAGGTTATATAAATCAAATTCATATTCATTAATTTCTTCCATTGTGAGGATACTTGGGTGAATAATATATTTCGTGGATACAATGTTATTTTGTATTTGATTGATTTTATTTTCTAAGAAATCTAGTTTGGTAATCTGGTCTAAGAATAGTTGCTGTTATTAAGAGCTTATACTTTATTGTAAGTGTCTATAATAGTTTTTCTATCATTGAATATGACTGTTCGTAAAGATGGTATGGTTTCATTGAAATGTTTATTAATTCTGATTTGGTTGTTAATAGTCTCAGTTGTGTTGTGTGTATGTTGTTCCATAATATCTAAATGATTCAAGACAGACTGTTCGTCTGTATCGTCTATGGTTCCCCTTTTCTGCATTACCTTTAATATTCAATAACCCTCGTTTTTGCCTTTCTGCTTTATTTGGCATTATGGAGTTCATCTTTGCTATTAATGTTTCTATTATATGATAAACTACTACTTTAGTTTCTAATTGTATGTTCTAATTTGTGTAATGGTTTTGAGAATTTCCTCCGGATTAATAATATGTAAGATAATGTTGGTTTGATTAATAATTTGAACTGTATTGATCTTTATTTTGAAATATCCTGATTGTTCATTGACTGCAATGCTCCGTGTATTGTTGGTATTAAGAAAATCATTATTATGTAGGTTTGGAAAAAAAAGTAATCCACTAAATAATTCACTTTTGGTTTATTGGAGAAAAACAATATATATACATATATTGTATGTAATGAATGTAATTTAAAAACAGAGCAACCACCACGTCGTACCACGATGAGAACTCGGAAAAGACTCACCCTGGTGATCGTTTTTAATTCTCGTTATCATTCGTGACAGTGTTGCCGCTTGCCCACAATTCGGCCATCCTACTAGGCGTTCGCCTCGAATACCTCCAAAGAACTGTCGTCATCAGAACTGGTCGGCCATGGCTTCATGAAGTCTGCACATCTGTTTATATGTTTCGGCCCTTCATTGAAACCCTTTTTTTTAACATCGTAAGTATTATTCGGCTTTACTTTTCTTACTTTTCTTACTTACAGGTACTTTGGCCTTAGTTTGAATCCACCTCCGAGCCGAGTCGTTTTCATGGCCACCATATCGCCTTCTCTATATCGCACGGCTGGCGCAGAAGATTATAACTTTTCCTATTGAACCTTTATTATTTGCTTCTAAGCACTCTTCCTTAATTCGTCTCTTCTGGTTATAACTGGCGATTATTTCTTGCCCTATCAGCTGCTTTATGTGAATGTCTTCCTCGTTCGATAAACTAATACTACTTAGTTGGGTCTTCGATACCCAGCTTTGACAAAACGGATATGATGGTGCAATTGAGGCGCTCAATCTGTCCATTTTCGTGTGGCAAACCAGTGGTGATTTTGATGTGTTTGATGTTCTCAACTTTACAATATTCTCGAAAGTCATTTGACGCAGACCTTCGATCTGAGATGATTTGAACTGGATTGCCAAATGTCATACTTTGCGTCCATTATTTGGCTATAACTTCTTTGGTTGATGTAGACTTCGTGGGATACAACCAACAGAACTTCGTGAAGTAGTCGATAACGGCAAAGATAAAGCGATATAATTTGCTTGTTGATTCCAAGGGACCAAGATGATCGACGTGGTATGTGTGAAGTGGCTCCTCTTCCTTATGTAGTGGATGCAGTTCTCCCTCTTGTTTGCCTTGCTTTCCGTTTGTTATAATGCATAATATACAATACAATTAGCAAATCGTACTTTCTCGTCAAGTTTGGGTATAAAATATTCTTTGTTTCTTAGCTCTATCGTTTTCTTAACAGCGAAGTGTCCCTTTTCGTGTGCGCGTCTTATAATTTCCACCTGCATGCCTCTTGGTATAACTAGAAGTTCACAGTCATTAATCAACTTGTACAGAACATCGCCTTTCATAAAACCCTCGTTGTAAGGTTGCGAACCAGGTCTATGTTCAACGACCTAGTTATATTCTTGCAAAAACAATATCCAACGAGCAACTCTGGTAGAGAGATCTTTTTTATCCAAAGTTTTAGCAAATGCATTACAGTCAGTTACTAGTTTAAAATGCAAACCAAGAAGATAAACTCTGAACTTTTTGAAAGCTTCAATTACTGCTAATATTTCAAGTTCGTAACTCGTGAATTTTCTTTCATGTTCAGTCGTTTTCTTGCTCATGTAATATACGCGGTGCAATTGACAAACTTCTGGTGATTTCTGCAGTAACACCGTACCATATCCATCGATAGAAGCGTCAGTGTGAACTTCTGTTCCATAATTTTGGTTAAAAATATTCAAAACTGGTTTCTCACTTAGAATTTGCTTAAGTGCGTTAAAAGAGGCGACTTACTCTTCCTTCATTTCAAACTTGGTGTTCTGTTTTTTTAAGTCGCTTAACGGCTTTGGAATTATGGAAAAGTTAGGTATAAATTTTCTGAAGTATCCCGTAAAACCAAGAAAACTTTCTAACTGTTTCATGTTTTGCGGTACTAGATATTTTATTAGGGCTTGAATTTTCTCGGATGACGGAGACACTTTTTGATTTTCTATTATATGTATATCCCAAAAACTGGATTTTAGTTTTCAGAAAGTCGCATTTCCTTATCTCTAATCCATAGTCTCTGCAAAGTATCAAAACTTCTTCTAGGTTTTTCAGTGCTTCTTCTTCATCTTTGGCGGATATAATAACATCGTCTATATACGGTAATGCAACACCTCTTCTAGTTAAATTACGAAAGACTGAGCTGGCATGCTCAGCAGTGTATTTTCGACTTACTTTGGTAACGGGCACGTGGAAAAGGCCATTTTTTAAATCTAAGGTACTAAAAATCTTGGCATTTTGTAAACGATCAAGCTGGTCTTCACGAAGAGGGAAAGGATCCCTTACCATTATTCGGTTAATTTTTCTATAGTCGACACAAAGCCTTGGTGTACCATCTCTTTTTTTTACTAGTACGACCGGGCTACAGAACTCTGATCCCGGTCTCTTCAATTATGCCGTCGTTTAAAAACTGTTCTACTTGATCGTCGACCACATGCCTTTCTTTGATTGGCAATCTTCGTGGGTTACACGTAACAGGAGTTTCATCTTTAAGTATTAAATGCATTTCGACATTTCTTGATTTGGTCTTATTTAGGCGATAGTTTTTGATCAAGTCAATCACCTTTTGCTTGGCGGGAGAATTACCATTTTCTCCAGTATAAATTTCGTCGAATTCTGATAAAGCATCGATCTTCATTATCGCGTGAACCTCATCATTGACATTTTTTTTTTTAGCTTCTGGAAATATAGACCTTCTGGAGTCTAGACGACAAAACTCTTTTCCAATAACAATATCAACATCTATACAGTCAGACGGTGTGTAATATTAAATTAAATTATTCATTATCGATTTCGACTTCTTGTTCAAAGTGGCCTAAAGGTTTAATCTTAGTTTCATTTTTATTCCGCCCAAATCCAACAAGGTAAAAATTGGATTGTGAAAGCTTAGGCTCATTCAAATATTTATAGACTTTTTCGGTTATTATATTGAATTTGCTGCCTGTGTCAAATAGAGCTAATCACTTCCGGTCTCTAGTTTTTATATCCGTGTTCATAATGTCATCGTTCGAATGTAGACTTCGTATGTTGCTTTTATTATTGTCAACTCTTTTTGATATACAATCTCTCGCAATGTGGCCAAATTTATTGCATTCAAAACATTTTACACCCCTTTCTTTATCTTTACAGTTCTTGGATTTATGCTCTTTTTCGGCGCAATTGAAACATTGCATTTCAAATTTGTTTTCACTTTTGGCAAATTCTTTTTCAGGCTTTTTTGTTTCATTTTATGGTTTAGCTTTTTCTTGAATAGTTTCGTAGCATCTTAGTTTGTCCTTAAAATCTCTAATATTTTTTGACCCGCACAGAATAACTTTATTTACGTTTAAGTCTGTTATTCCGTCCATAACACACTGTATAAGAGTATCTTCTTCAACGTTTCCCTGAGAGACTATATCTTTCATATGCAGGAAATATTCTTGGACACTTTCCTCTTTTTTCTTTTTCCTTTCACGCAACTTTGCAGTTGCGCGCTATTTGCTGTAGTTCTGAATTCATCGAATAGAGGATACTTTAACTTTTCATATGATGTTATGCCCCTTTCACTTGATATAAAAAGTTTTGCTAACCCTTTTAAAGACTTTTTGACAAACACAAATTTTTGGAAGTAATCCCAATACCTAATAGAAGCTATTTCTTCAAATTCACTTACCCACATTTCCACGGATATTTTCTCACTTCCATCAAATGTTCTAATAGAGTCTTCTATGTCCCTGAAGTTGATTGCAAATCTCGAAATCGGAGGTACATCACTTTTGGTAACAACTGTTGTCTGCATTCTTTTTTGCGTCTCCTTAGTGCTGTTTTCATAACTACGTTGTTTACTGTTTTTCGCCATCTGCATACTTTTTTTGTCGATTATGGTTTCGATTCTTTGTTTTTCCCTTTTTCTCACCGTCGTCAGCATTGTTGTTAGCATCGTCGTCATCGCCATCGTCGTCATCGCCATCGTCGTCATCGCCATCGTCGTCATCGCCATCGTCGTCATCGCCATCGTCGTCGGCATTGTCCACACGAAGTGAACAACCCTTGCGCAAGTTATTAAAGATGTGTTGGCTGATATTCTCCACGGAGTAGTTTAATCCTAATGCGTTGCAAATTGTAATCAGGCCAGCCGATGTACTTTTATTTCTGTGTTTATTTGTCGTCGTTCTCTTCGTAGTCGAAACCCCGGTATCGTCGCAATCTTCTCCTATTGGCTCTGTCCCCCTCGTCTTAAAACACATATTTGTGCAAAGCCATCATGAGGTTTTTTTTTGCCGTATTTTAGATTTAATTTCCTTTTAATCGTCTAAACAAATCATGTTTACTTTATATATGTATATGTATACATATATAAAAAAATACGGTTTCACCTTTTTGGTTGAGTGCCCGATTTTGTAGGTTTGGAAAAAAAGGTAATCCACTATATAATTCACTTTTGGTTTACTGGAGAAAAACAATATATGTAATTTAAAAACAGAGCAACCACCACGTCGTACTACGATGAGAACTCGGGAAAGACTGATTCTGGTGATCGTTTTGAATCCTCGTCGTCATTCGTGGCAGTGTTGCCGCTTGCCCACATTAGGAATAGGATCTGTAAATTGAAGTGGTCGTTTAATACGTATTTGTTAAATGTGCGTTTTCTAATTTTTTAATTTTACGAGTATATCTAGTCTGTTCCTTATGTCTAACGTGTTACTAATTTTTTATTAGTCCTTCCTGTCTTTTTTCTATATAGTTTTCGCGTCTTTCATTAAGCTTTTCTATTCTTTTATTTTTGGTGTCTTGAACTATTTTATACAAAATTTCCTCATATATTTCTTCTTTGACCTTTATGTGTCATTCTGATTGTTGAATGATGGTGATTATTATAGCTGTCTACGACTAATTGTATTTTCATTTCAATGGATAGGTCTTGTTCTTCGATACCTGTTATTTTTTCTAAAATTGTGGAGCGTATTTGTTCTACATCCGAGTTATCTGTATGGCTATTTGGTTTTGTCCAATGTACTTCGACTTTATTTTCGTGAAGAAAGTTTGTAACTTGCTCTGATTTGAACCCATTGTCCGTAATTATCTTCTCTGATTTTCCAAACTTGGAAAAATATTATATTAACATTGCTTTCTTACTTCTCCAGTTTCTATCCGTGATAACACAACCCACTGCGAACTTGTTAGTTTGTCTATAATGGTTACAAAATACTTTTTTTGTATGTGGAATACGTCCAAGTGTATGAGACCATTCTTATGTTTTGGGGTTTTATGTGAAATTTTGCTTTAATTGGATTCCTAACGTATTTGGTTTCTTGACACTTTTTGCTATTACTTATTACTAATTGAATAGTATGAATAAAGATTAGGGAAAAATATTTTATTCTTCAGTGTATAATACTTTTCACTTATCCGACTATACATTGATCATTTTTGTGATAGAGATAATTGTTTGTGTGCCTCCTCCACGGTTTGGATTTCGGCTGCCCTCTGCAAACACTTCATAAATTTTACGCTTTCATCATGGGAAAATAATGATATAATTATTTGCTGAACTCATTATAGTGAGAATCTTCCACCTTTGAAAATATACCTATTGTTCCATTCCTTATAAATCTGATTAGAATATTGTAAAATGTTTGTATGAGTACAAATGATAGAACTTATTCCTTTTCAATACAATCTCTTTATTTAATACAGTTACAATTTACAATCCAATCGGTTATCCCAAACACTTTTACTTTGCTTTATCTTTTACTTAAACCACTTAATCACTCTCTTAATTCACACTTCAAATTCAACTGGTGAACTGACTTGCATACCTTGTGGTTGCTGATATTTATACTCTAATGACATTCGTTCGGTACAACTTTGTCATTCGTCGTACCATGGAAATGACACATTCTGTCCAAATGGACCACCTTCACTTTTTCTCGATCCCCACGCTGGATTCGGTGGACAACGCCATTAATGCGGGTTATCACCTTGTATGAACCTTCCCAATCCTGTTGCAATTTTAGTGATTTGCCTTTCTTACTCTGACGATTATACAGCCACGCCCGATCTCCTTCGTTGAAGCCGGAAGATTTCGCCTTGATATCGTACCTAGTATTTATGCGGTCACTTCATTTTTTGTCGGGTGTTTTCATGCAATTTACGAATCCTGCTGCGCAAGTCATCCACGTAGTCATTCACCTCCTTAGTTTCCGTAGGTGGGGATCCAAATTTTGTCGATCCCAATCCCGCTGACAGTTGCGGACAACCTTAGACAGATGCTCATTCAAAGTCCTATTGAGCCGCTCGACCATTCCATCAGATTGAGGGTGTAGTGGCGGTGTCTTTGTTTTCCTTATTCCTAGATATTGGCACACTTCCTGGAAGACTTGATTCAAAGTTCCGCCCATCCCACTTACTGAAGTAATCCATTACCACGAGGGTGTATCGGTTACCATTAAAGGTTTCAGGAAACGAACCAGCGATGTCGATAGCTGTTTGTTCGAATGGTGCTCCGACATTGTACTGTGCATTCGTCACCGTGGCTTTACTCTTGGTCCACAGGTAGCTGCACACCTTATGCATTTTTTGCACCAATCGACATCTTGTTTAACGTTTAGCCAATAGAAACCTTCCCTTACCTTTTCCACCGTTTTGTTTATTCCCAAATGGCCTCCTGAGATTTCGTCATGTATTGCATGGAGTGCTTGGCTGAGTCTGGATCGTGGTACGAGTAGCTGCATACGAGATGTTGTTCCATCTGCACTTTCTCATTTTGTCTTCAGCAAGCTATCTTGCACACAAAGTGAATCCCACTGTGCCCAATATGCATTCAGAGTTTGGCTCCGGTCCAATATTTGCTGCCAGCTGGGCCTTTCCTTGTATCCCTTCATTATCTGCCTATTGGGAGGAACGGATCTCGTCTGCACTCCAACACTCTATTGACTCGGTCCTGATCATTTGGATAGTGGCCTGTTTGCTTTTTTACGGTTGCAGTGTTCACATTTAATTCCGCACGGTCGACGAGAGAGAGCATCAGGATTTGAGTGGAGTTTTCCCTTGCGGTGTTGCACCTGCAACTGCTCGATCCATCTCGCAAATTGACCTTCAGGGTTCTTACATTGTAGTAGCCATTTCAGGGCTGCGTGGTCTGTCGGAAGAATAAACTTTTGTAAATAGAGGTACTTATGGAAATGCTTCGCAGTCAGAATTAAAGCCAGTAGTTCCTTTCAGGTCTGGAATGTACCATGCTGTAATATTCAATCACTTTCTCTTGACCATCATGAACTCGAAAGATCACAGCTCCGACCCCTACATTGCTAGCGTCTGCGTCCACAGTGAAAATATTTCCGGGTGTGGGGTAACCCAAGATGGGGGCATTGCACAGCTGCCGCCTGCGTTCTTGGAATTATTTTTCACACTGCAGACCACATGAGCTGTCGGCCTTGTTCAGTAAGTTCTTACAGGCTCTTCGCAATACCAGAAAAATCCTTTACGAACCTCCTGTAGTGTGTGCAAGTCCCAAGAAGCTTCTCAGTTGGTGTTTATCTTTGGGGGCTGGCCAACTTTTCACCTCTTCGATTCTACCGGGATCTGTCCTTACTCCTTCCGCTGATATAATGGGACTGAGATATTTTACTTCCGGGCACTTCGCAGCTCGCAAACACTTCTTCTAGGTTTTCTCGATGCTCCTTGAACGTCATACCTATTACGATAACGTCGCCCAGATACACTAAAGTGTCATCGACTCTCCGAAATGGGTAGCTGCCCTTTTTGGTTACGTCGGTCGTTGAGACGTCGGTAGTCTACACAAAATCTCGTGCTGCCGTTCTTTTTCTTCGCGAGGACCACTGGAGAAGCCCATGGACTCTGCGATTCTTCAATCAGTCCCTCAGCTTTCATCTTCGACACCACTTCGGCAACTTCTGTTTGTTTAGCCAATGGAAGATGCCTTGAAGGTTGACGGATTGGTCGGGCATCTCCGGTGTCAATGTGGTGTTGAACAAGTTGCGTACGTCCATATTCTCCGTCTTGTATAGCAAATATATCAGCGTACTCACCGATTACTTTTTCTGCCAGGATTCGCTTCTCTTGATCCAGATTACAGAGGCTGAGAATTTTGTTCTTGATTTTTATGCTCTGAACTGTTGCAACCGGTGTTGTCCGTTATTGTCGATATAGCATCGACAGGCACACATTTTCCCACTATCTCCCCTTTTTTTACCTTTACATTTAATATCTTTGGATTTAGTATCCTTACAGGGACAATGTTGTTCTTTGGTTCCACTAAGGTCTTTCGCTGTCTTATTTTCCGGCTCCATCAAATAGAACCAGTGGCTACCTACCAGGGCAACCTTCCACTTTTGCCCAAACAATTGCTTCCGACGAATTCTCTAGAATCAGTTTTCGGTAGATGACTTTTAAGACGGAAGTGTTGGCGTTTCCGTATATGATTGGTATCTCCATATTTCTGTATTTCAGGGTTTATGCCCCAAAGACGAAAATAGCTTACCATATAGACAATGGCAAGAAATTCTTTTTCGGTTACGCTATATAGTAATTTTGTTCGTGTTTATTTGGAAATCTGGACGCAAAACAAATTGGTTGTCCGTTTTGTGAAAGGAAATCACCAATAGCATAATTGCTTGAGTCAGTTATTATAACAAATGGTTTGTCGTATTCAATTTAAAATTTGATGTGAACTTATTAAAGTTTTTAAGTACTCTAACGCTGATATACTCGTATACTGTGGGTCTCTTACATTTATTTTTTCGTCTTTTTTTTTCAATACCTTATCATTGGATGACCTACCTTATTGTAGTCTTTAATAAATTTCCGATAATATCCCGTCATACCTAGGAAACGCTTGAGCTGTTTTTCTGTCTTCGGTATACCTAAATTTTCAATATCTTTTATTTTATTGGGATTTGGTTTTATTCCATCTTTCGTTATTATGTGCCCTAGAAATTCAGTATTTTGTTTCATGAAGCTGCGTTTATCTGGTTGTATCTTAAGGTTATGATCCTGTAATTTCCTGAAGATTTTTCTAACGATTGCACATATTCTTCTAAAGTTGTAGGGAATATTAATATGTCATCCAAATAGACAACATATATTTTGTTAATATGATCACGTAAGATATCATTCATTAATCTTTGAAACGTGGTAGGTCCGTTCTTTAAACCTAACGGCAACCTTACGTATTCATATAAACCCAACGGTGTAACGAAAACTGTTTTTTCAATATCCTTTTCTGCTACAAAGATTTGATGGTAGCCTTTAGCTAAATCTAAGGTACTGAAGTATTGAGCTTTACCCAATTTATCCGATATACTCGTACTATCAATATTGGGAAGTGGATATTTATCATCAATAGTAATAGTTTAGTTTTATGTAATCTACTACAATCCTATATTTTTGTTTTCCTGAATTGTCGGTTTTTACGGAATAACTATTATTAGAGAGCTATAACGACTGTTACTTTTTCTAATAATTCCTTGTATCTCCATTTCATCCATTTGTTTTCGAACTTCGGCTTCATGCTTTGAAAGGTATCTATATAATTTAGAGTTTATTTGTTTGTCTGTTGTGGTTTTTATTTCACGTACCACTGCATTAGTGTTTTTTAACTGGTCTCCTTTAAATATCAATTTTTTATATTTATTCAGAAGTATTTTTATTGATTGTTTTTCTACTTCGTTGAGGTGATTTCTTTGAATCTCGCAAACTTCGCTTATATCTAGCACATTCACTTCTTTTAGTGGTTTGCCTAGAAATGGAAGATGCTTCCCATTTAATAAAAAATCTCTTGGAAATCTATGGTTTTTGTGTTACACTCTATCCAATCTATTCCGATAAGAAAATCGTATGGCTCATCTATTGCTACTTCCTTTTTGTATTGCACGGCTGACACAATGGGTGTGAACATCTTGTTTAACCTGCTTGGTATTACTCCTAACAATTCCTTGAATGGTTTTTATTTGAATTGGGGTTTCTTTAATATATTCATAGAGATATGATGGTACTCTATTCGAATTTAATAGACTAATACTAGATCCCGTATCGATCATTGCTATATAATCTTTATTTTGTATGAATATTTTTCTGTAGTCCGAGGCTAAGTGATAAAAAACTCGTGGTCTTCTATTTGGTTAACGTTATCATTTCGACTTAAATTGTCTATCTCCATAGGTTCAATTCTATATTGCTCTGATCTATACTGCCCGGAATTCCTAAAGTTATTATTATTCTGTGATCTGTCTTAACGTGGTTGATGGTAAAATCGTTGCCTAATTTATCCTGGTACATTATTTCTAATCTGTCTTGATTCGTTGTTTCTATCTTGCCTCATAAATTGCTTTTGGTTTGTATGAGTTTTCCTATATTTTTGATGATTTGGAGAAATATAAAACGCCATCAAAAAAAACAAAAACCAGTAAGCATTTTGTATTCAAAATTGTTTCATTTATTAGATTACAATATTGATTATTAAAAAAAATTGCCTTTTGCTTTAACACAAGCTTCCAAACGGCGTGGCCATTGGGCTATAGTGGCACGTGCGGTATCCACGGTTAATGCTGTTTTAAGGCTTTCCAAATTTCTGTGCGGAGTCTTGCAGGTAATGTTCTCCAATTTTGACCACAACCATAATCCAGTGGATTCAGATCTGGACTGCCTGACGGTCAATCTTCTGCTGCTATAAAGCCAGGAATATTAACTCTGCGCCACTCCTGTATGGTTTTGGCTTTGTGCGCTGGAGCAGAGTGCTGTTGGAAGATCCATCTGTATCCATTGCAAAGGGTATTGGTCAAACCCTACACAACAACTTCTAGCACATCTTCTTGGTAAACCTTTGCTCCAGTTTTTACGCCTCTTACACGGAAATTGAGGGATGTGACACCATGTGAGAGACCCCGCACCAAACCATTACGGAAGCGGGATGCCCACATTGAACCCTTGGAACAACTTTTTTCGCTTCCTTAGATGAAGTGACACAAATTTTGTCATTTCGTTTGTTGAAAACTTCTTCTACGTGACCAGAATGTTTTCATGGCCATTGTCCGCGTGCCACTGCAAAAGTCGCTTGCGTCTTTCCAGCCTAATTTTTTTTAGTTGAGGAGTTACAAGATGACCCGTGGACCGACGATAGGCTTTCATATGCGGATCATCCCGAATCAGCCTAGACATGGATCTGGTTGATATATCTAATTCCTTGGACATGACCTCTGCTTCTTAAGGGGATTTCTCCGAATTCGTTCACGCAATGCCTTTTCTACCGCATTCGTACGGACGACGCGCGGGCGACCACTTCTTGGCCTGTCCTCCACTCCATACAATTCGCCGAAGGAAGCAATAGCCCGATAAATGAATATTCTTAATATTGCGAGTGGTTTTGGCAACTCGATAATTTGGAAAGCACTCTTTTCGCACTTATGCAACGCTATTACCGCGACTCGATTCTCTTTAACGCCCCACTCCATAGTTTAAAAACTGAAACCAAACTAACTAGTATTCTTCACTGATCAGTGCATGTGTTCTGAAAAAAAATTTCACTAAGTTTTGAACGATAAGCGTGCAAATTGTGTAACAGAACTTATGGCAGGACTAGGCATGATAATTTTTGTGTTGTGTTCTGTGTGAATTTTCTAAATGTAAATTACACCTATCTTGACATACTCGTATATGTTTAAACAAAGTTGTTCTAATATTTGATTACAAATTTCTTCTGCTAATGCTCCTGATGTAACTTCTTTTATTTTTAATATCAATGAACTATTTAGGCAAGCTGCTATCCTCAACCCATTTTCATTAAAAACTGCACACTTAGTTATATATTGTAATTAACTATTTCTGGAATCTTATCTAACAATTGGTTGTTTGTAAATACTTTAATATTATTTATTTTTTTAGTGATGGTACTCGGGTCCTTTGTTGGTCTGTAATGTATCTTGAGTTTCTGCTTACATTCTACCCAGGGTGTTGGTGCTTCTGATGTTAGGTAGCTTTTGCTGTTCCTGTAATTTTTTCGTTGTATATCATGCCGAAGACTTGCTGAGCATAACAGTTTTGAGTGGTATAAAATTTTATTATAAAAAAATAAAAATCAAATTTTAAATTTTCAAACCACTCTTTATTGAATCTAACTTAAGACTACTCTTTACAAATTTAATATCTTACCAACTAACCTGTAGCTATTCAGGTATTTAGCTTAGTTTGCAAAAAAACATAATCGAATCACGTTCACTTGCAGGTGAGCCAACGATTCCAAGAATTAACACAAGTGTGCCGGATGCACACTCAGACGCTGATAGTGCACTTTAGTGCTTTATTAAATTTAGCGTTATATTACAATACGAGTGCTATTCTTGTTTGTGAATCGTTGAGTCAGCTGTGTCAGAGAACCTAGATTATGTTTGTGGGAACTTTTGAGATTGTAACTCTCGCCCGTTAGATTGAGGCTCCGACGAAATAATTATATTCTTTTTATTTTTCAATCTTTTACAAATATAGAATGCTAGAATAGTTAATATAATGGATACAATACTTAAGATTAAAAGTGATACATCAAATGTGTAACTTCTGACTGAAATCTGATTTATAAGTTCTCTGTTATAAACATGTTCTACATATAATTCTATTGGGTATTACATTGGTTTCGTTAACTTTTGTAATGTAGTTCGGTAATATGGGGTCTACAAGTAAGTTTCCAGCGTTTGTCAGAGATGGCGCCACCAGTGGATCCCGGGCAGAAATGTCAGACCCCATGTGTTTTATTTGTAGGTTTTGTATCTGTCAACAACTTTGCAGCGTTATATTTGAGCAGTTCTATCGGTGTCGTACATTTTATCGAGCAAAATCATGGCAAGTTTCCAGCCAAATAAACGTCATTTGCGAGAAGCGCTGCTTTTATTCTTTAATATGAAGAAAAGTGCGGCTGAGGCCTATCGTTTGCTTTCGGAAACTTATGGGGCGGAATGTATTGGTGAATTGACGTGCCGCGAGTGGTTCAAATGGTTCAAAAGTGGTGATTTTGGAGTTGAAGACAAAGATCGCCCCGGAAAGCGGAAAAGTTTTGAAGACGAGGAATTGGGCGCTTTACTGGATGAGGATCCGTGTTAGATTCAAGAAGAACTTGCTGCATCATTGGGCGTCACGCAACAAGCCGTTTCCCTGCGCCTAAAAGCACTGGGATTCATTCAAAAGGTTGGAAACTAGGTGCCGTACGAATTGAAGCCAAGAGACGTCGAACGGCGATTTTGAATGTCCGAAATGTTACTGCAGCGGTATAAAAATAAATCATTTTTGCATCGTATTGTCACTGGTGATGAGAAATGGATTTATTATGATAATCCTAAACGCAGAAAATCGTATACAAAGCCCGGCGAGCCCACCCAATCGACGCCGAAACGAAATATTCACGTGAATAAGGTCATGCTCTGCATATGGTGGGACCAAAAGGGTGTCGTATACTACGAACTGTTTCCGAGTGGTGAAACCCTCAAAGGACCATTATATCGAACCCAACTAATTCCGTCATTTTTCATCACGACAACGCTCGGCCACATGTTGCGGTTTCGGTGAAAAACTATTTGGAATATAGTGGATGGGAAATTCTGCCTCACCCGCCTTACAGTCCAGACTTGGCACCATCTGACTACCACTTGTTTTGTTCGATGCAGAACGCTCTTACGGGAATACGCTTCAGCTCAGTAGGGGAAATCAAAAATTGGCTCGATACGTTTTTGGGCTCTAAAGACGAGAAATTTTTTTGGTCCGGAATTCATAAATTGCCAGAAAGATGGGGGAAAGTTGTAGCTTCCGATGGACGATACTTTGAATAAAGCATTGTAACTATGTTTTCATAATAAAACTTCAAACTTTGGAAAAAACGCTGGAAACTTACTTGTAGACCCAATATAATGTTATCATATACCTTCTTTTCAAAATTTTCATAAGTTTTATTATTAATAGTTATTTTACAATCTTTGAATTATATTATGTAATTTCCTTTAACTTTGAGATAACTTTTGTCGCAATTATGTTCGAATATAGTTTCTTTAACATTTTTTTAAATAATAATTCCTTGTACTACTTCTAGTGTTTCTCTAACGTTCGTTACAATCTTTGCACAAAATGCTACTTTAGAATGCATAATATTTTGAATGCAGTTATCTGTTACTGTAATAAGATTACGTTTAAGATTGTCCTTAACTGAAAATTCGTAAATATTATTTTCTTGATCGGTTAAAATTTCTTTAGCTTCTATAAGAAGTGATTTATTATTTCTATCGGGAATGGGTTCTATTAAAGTTTTTGTGTATACATGATCAGAGAAGTGTGGTATAAACAGAATTATAATAAATTGGTCTTTGTAAATTTTGACTGAAATTTTGATTTCTTTAAAACTTATTAAGTCGTCGATCATAGCTAATTCTTGTTTACCTAAGATGTTTCTTGTCAGTATTCCAAGTTTGCTTGAAAAAAGTATTTGTTCTACATCATCTACGTGGTTCCCAAGTAATACTATATCCTGAATTATTTGGTACATGTACTGCATGATCTTAACTTCCTCTTCTAAAGTTGCTACACTTCCTACTAAATTTTAGCTATTTAAATACGTTTCTATAACTTTTTGTTGTTTCCTAACATGCGTTGTAATATTTTGTATTTGTTCTAGTATTCGCTGGTTAGTTATTACCTGTTTATTACTTCCTTCTGCAAGTTTTTGTTCTTGATCAAAAAGCTGGTCTAATTTGTTTTTTATAAAAACTTCATCTTCATGATCCATTGTTCCTGCAATGAATTTGATTCCTGTTCCCAGTATATCTATTAGTGATCGCTTTAATTTGGAATGAGTTTTTGGTTATTTCTAAGTCCATTACGTTAATGACATGTAGGACTTTTGTATAACTTTTGATAATTTTTATTCTGTCTAGTTTAAGCGTCACATATCCGTTATTGTTGTTAAAATCGTGAAGAAGAATTTCCTGGGTCTTTGTAAGTGGTATCATTGTCATTGTCAATAGTATTGGAATAATGTATAGTATCATTTTATTTGTTGTTGATTTCTGGAAAAAAAAAGAATTTCTAGTTTTATCATTTTGTTTTTAGTGTTTTTCCTTTTTATGCTTTGTAATATTTATGTCCGTTGCTTACATCTACCAAATGATCTTCGTCGATCTTTTGTGTTTCTAGTTTTCTAAACTTTGAGTGGTTCTTACCTTCTCTTATTTCTTTATTAAAGTTTTGTCCCTCTGACAAAGTATAGTCCTTACGGTTTTTATTAATCCTGTCAATTATTTTCTGTTTTTTTTCTAGAATGAGTTCATGGATTCATGTTCATGTTCATGAATTTTACCTGTCACGAAGTCAATAGGTTTTCGTTTGGTAGTTGAATGTATTGTATTATTATAAAATCTTATTATTCTCGAAAATTTTTCTTCCACAGTTCCTTCGTTATTTGCATCGTTATGTTTCAATAATCGTATATACTCGTTTATAGTATTGTGTAGTCTTTCAATATCGGCGTTGGATGTATGGTTACTGTTTGAAGTATAATGTATTTCAACGTTGGCTTCTGATAGGAATTGTTTTAAAAGTAGTGCTTTAAAACCTAATTCGTTATCAACTATGATTTTCTTTACTGTTCCAAATTGACTAAAATAAAATGAAATAGCTCTTTTAAATTCTGTCCATGTTCTGCTTGAAATTCTGATTAGCGTGCTTGGAAAACTTGTCTATGATAGTTAAGAAAAGTGTATTTTGTAAGGTGTAAAAGACATCAACATGGACAATTTCGAGAGGTTTTACCGGCATTTCTGTTATCATAAGTAATAGTTTACCAGGATTTCGCACATATTTTTCTATGTTGCAGACATCACAATTGCTAATGAACTGAGTAATTCTTATTTTAAGCTTCGGATGGAAATAAAGGAGAGTTAGTTCTTGGGAAATTTCTGTTATACCCCTATGATTATTTTTCAAATGTTCTTTCTCTATAATTTCTGCTAATCTTGTTTCGTCAGTAATATCCTCTAACTTAACGCATCGTAATAATTTAAAGTTCCTCTTATTTGAGAAATATTTCCTATAAGTATTTTGGACAATATTGAAGAAATCCTCATCTTCAATTGGAATTGCATTTAAAGCGTTGGAATGGAAATGATTTTTGAGTAATGTTAACCTGGTTTGTTTGTCTAAGTTTTTCGTACGTACTGTTGCTCGTAGTCTATTAAATACTTTAATTTTTTTTATTCTTAAAGATCCTGAATGAGACTGTGATAAAAGCTTGATTTTTTAAAGATATTTAGACACGATTTGCTTGTTGGAATATTGTCATTTTCAATTAGATTAACTTCAATGTTCGGAATCCTAGAAAGTGCATCTGCATTACTATTGCTTGTACCTTTTTTATATTTTATTTCAAAATCGAATTCAGATAGTTTTAATCTCCATATAATAAGTTTATAGTTGGGTTCTTTCAAAGAGAACAGCCAAGTGAGTGGCTTGTGGTCGGTTTCGATAATAAACTTTCTACCAAATAAATAAGGACGATAATATTTTGTCGCCCATAGGATCGCTAGTAATTCTTTTTCTGTTGTGCTGTAATTTATCTCATGTTCGTTCA
Source organism: Volucella zonaria (assembly GCA_963966105.1). Classification (NCBI taxonomy): domain Eukaryota; kingdom Metazoa; phylum Arthropoda; class Insecta; order Diptera; family Syrphidae; genus Volucella; species Volucella zonaria. Next base: position 127,577,602 of record OZ014530.1, on the reverse strand, counting down.
GAGTACGGCTAGCAAAAGATATCGGATGATTTTCCTGAGATAATACGGCTTCTAAAGCGTACTGGCTCGCGTCCGTAGTTAGCGTAAATGTTTTATTGAAGTTTGGGTATACTAAGATGGGATCGCTTATTAATAGGGTCTTAAGGGTTTCAAAAGCTATTAAGTATTCTGGATCGGAAATGGTAATTTGTGCGTCTTTCTTTAAATACTTTGTCATAGGTTTTGCTATTCTTGAATAATCCTTAATGAACTTTCAATAATAGCCAGTTAGTCCTAAAAATTGTTTTATCTTTTTACTTGTTGTGGGAATGGGATATTTTTTTACACATTCAATCTTTTTGGGGTTGGGTATTAACATTAGGTGTCACGATGTGACCAAGAAATTCTGTTTCCTTTTGGAGGAATTCCGATTTGTCCATTTGCACCTTTAAATTAACATCTTTCAAACGTATGAAAATTTTAGATAGGGAAGTTATGTGTTCTTCTAAGGACGTTGAAAAAATTATTATGTCATCAATGTATAGCAAACAAAATTTGTTGATATAATCTTGAAGCACATGGTTCATCAACCTCTGGAAGGTTGCAGATGCTGGTTTTAGTCCGAAGGCCATTCGAAGGAATTCGTCGTTTACGTCGTTCTTCTAAATTCAGATGTTCAGTTCTTATTTGATCCGTTAAGAATTTTGTATAAATATCGGAAGGTTGGATTACACAAAAGTTTTCGTCTGTAATTGCGTATGTGTCGTTGTCATTATGATATATTCTACCTTGAAAATTTAATTGATTATCTATCTCTATGCTGTAATTTCTTACGTCATAAATTCCTCTTGGTATTATCTCCGGTGCTAGTTACATTTTCTCTTACAAAAGCTAGTCCTTTTTCCTGTTTTACGGACACATGTAATTCATCAATTCCTTGGTAAATGAGTTGTATCGTTTTACTGTTAATGGTTAAGGTATTGTTTTCGGAATTTATGTTTACTTTATATTTCCTAAGGATGTCATTTCCGATGATTCCATCATAGGAGTCATGAAATTGACATTCTAGGAACTCTACCATATCTTCGGTATTGCCAAATTCTGCAAACAGTGGAATTCTAACAGTTTTGGAAATAGTGAGTGTAATTTGAAGCGTTTTTACAGTTATGGGGGCTGAAGATGTTCTCCATTTTGGGTTACAAAGTCCAGGATTTATAATAGAATGCGCTGTCCCGGTATCAATTATGAAGTTAAGAGGATATAATTTTGTTTGAATTACTATATGGGGTAGTTTTCTCTTGAGGCAGGTGGACGAAAATTTGTTCCTCCACTGCGTGAATCTAACTGGTGGTGGTTGTGATTGGTTGACGAATTCGTCGTACTTAGACCAGCAGCGTTTGGATTGGTGCTATTTTGTGTAGGAATGTTCATAAACGCATTTATATCCATTGGCTCTAGCACAGGGAAGCTTTGAACTTGATTGGAGCTAGCTGGTGCAAAATTCTGATTTCCATTATAGTGGGTGTTGCTTGTATTATTATTATACTGTTGGTTGGATTGATTTAATTTAGAGTTTCTAGGATTTTCATTTAGTCTGTTATATCTACTATTGTTTCTATTAGGGTTGTTATTACGACCGCCATTTTTGGAATGATCCCTATTGCTATAATTATTTTTCCTATTCTGATCATTTTCGTTAGAATGGGAGGACACAGTGTTATGGGGTTTACTAGAATGTAGATTGTTTGGGGATGTCCTAAAGTACGCGTATCCTGATTCGTGTAAAATATTAATTGCTGCTTCCAGACTATCTGGATTTCTGCAATAGATCAGAAACCGCATTGGTTCTGGAAGTTTATTTCGGAAAATGAATAGTGCAGACTTTTTGTTCTGTTGGATGTTGGATTCGATACCTTCATCATTACCCTGCAACATTTGCTTTTGTTTCACATTTAACCTTCTTAAAATAGCTTTAACATGATTATAGAGATCAACTTCATTGGTTTTGAATTGCACGGATCGCAATTCGTCAAACCATTCCTCCGGTGTTTGCAGATCACCAAAGTTGTTGAAAACAATTTGTTTCATGTTTATCCAACTAGTAATGTGGTTATTTATCTCTATAATCTCCCGAGCTTTTCCTTTCAATTTGGATTTTAGAATATCCGAAACGATGCTTTGCGCTAGGGTATCATATCGCGTCATGAGAGGATGACCAAATCGACGAAGTTTTGGAGCTCTTTGAAGTCACCGTGAAATTCTTGTAACTTCGAAAGGTACTTTATAGGGTCAATATTCAAAGTTAGCATATTTGTGGGTGCTGGGTTTTCTTTATTGAAAAAATTATTAACTACTTCTGATAGTTTCCTAGATTGTTCTTTCACAATTTTAACTTGTTCCTCTAAAGACATACAAATTAGTGGATACTTAATATTAACTTTTAAACACTTTCTTATGTATATGTATTGAATAGATTTCATAAAATTCTTAAAGTACATACAGTTTTTAGGAATTAGTTATATGTATAAAAAAAAGAAAAAAAAATCGCATAAATGTAATACACTGCTAACCTTCGATTATCTGCTTTTCCTGTGATGTCTTCTTCTCAGCTTGTTAGTTCTTCTTTTGAGGTCTTCGTTCGCGAAGCACTCGTAACTTGATTATTTAGTCTTGTGTTCTAAGATATTTTCTGCAGTTTCACTTTTTCGATTTTTGCTCTTTAGTGTTATGATAAGTAATTTAAATTCACACCACTTTTTTTCAAATAGATATTTTTCTTTTGATCTATTGTTCACACTTTTTTTTTGTTTGTAATTTTATTTTTCCACGCGATAATACACTTACTCGCGATTCGAAAATTAAGTTTTGGTTCTTGTTTTTGTTTAACGCGACGATTTACTCGTTAGCGATTTGAACGTAACGGATGGTCAATTTAAATGTTAAAACATTCACTTGTAAAAACTTCTTAATTTTCTTACACACAAGTTTGACATATCCTACCGACTGCGCCAGTTTTGAGTGGTATTAAATTTTATTATAAGAAAAATTAAAATCAAATTTTAAATTTTCAAACCACTCTTTATTGAATCTAACTTAAGACTACTCTTTACAAATTTAATATCTTACCAACTAACCTGTAGCTATTCAGGTATTTAGCTTAGTTTGCAAAAAAACATAATCGAATCACGTTCACTTGTAGGTGAGAGAACGATTCCAAGAATTGACACAAGTGTGCCGGATGCCCACTCAGACGCTGATAGTGCACTTTAGTGCTTTATTAAATTTAGCGTTATATTACAATACGAGTGCTATTCTTGTTTGTGAATCGTTGAGTCAGCTGTGTCAGTGAACCTAGATTATGTTTGTGTGAAGTTTTGAGATTGTAACTCATAACCTCATATTCGTCCAAATTTTATTCCGCTGTTGCTATAAAGGAAGGCAGGCTGTCTTGCTCTCCACTGCACGGCTGTACATATTTAATTTGTTTTTCAATTGCTGTTCTCCAATTATGAGATATATTTTGTCTATTTAATATTTCAGTAAGTATAAGTAAAGAATCTAGCGGAACCAAATAAAATAAAAAAAAACTTTGTTTTTCTGTTTTTATTTATTTGTCACTCTTGGACCTTACAATTACAAATTTTAACAATTTAGTTATAATCGTATTACTGAACACCCGCTGGTTCTTCGACTTGCGATTATATAGCCTGATATTAACGACGCTGCGGTATAATGCTGACCCATTGTCAGCGAGCGGATTAAGTATTTGGTTTTTCCTTCGTAGAGTATTATAAAGTATTATTTTATTTCTAAAAAAGTTGAAGTCGACTTTAAAAATTGGATTGAAAGGCGAACCACCAACGTCTCTGAACACACTTATCAAGCATTATTTTTATGTGCTATTCGTAGATTCATAATCTTTTATTTTGTCCCTTTCTCATTTGAGAAATAATTTGCGCCATTTGCGGTCAATAAGTCTGTGACTTTTGGATTAAAACACAGATTTTTTGATAAAAAAATAATTTTATTTTTCAACGTAGTCTCCCTTGAGCTCTATACACTTTGTCCAACGCTTCTCCAATTTTTTTATCCCTTCCAAAAAAAATGATTTGTCGAGGTCCTCAAAATAGGCCTTTGTTTGCGAGATGACTTCATCATTGGAGTCAAATCTTTTTCCACCAAGCCATTTCTTCAGGTTTGGGAACAAGAAGTAGTCGCTCGGAGCCAAATCTGGAGAATAGGGTGGATGAGGGAGCAATTCATAGCCCAATTCATGGATTTTTGCCATGGCAACTGCACATGTGTGCACCCTTGCATTGTCTTGGTGGAAAAGAACTTTTTTCTTGGCCAAATGAGGTCGTTTTTTTTTCAAATCGTCATTGAATCGGTCCAATAAGTTGGCATAATATTCTCCATTGATTGTTCTTCCCTTTTGAAGGTAGTCAATGTGGATTATCCCGCGTGCATCCCAAAAAACAGTCGCCACAACTTTATTGGCTGACAAACCCACCTTGGCCTTCTTTGGCGCCGATTCACCCTTAGAAACCCACTGTTTTGACTGTTGTTTGTTCTCTGGTGTGTTGTGATGGATCCATGTTTCGTCCACGGTTACAAAACGGCGCAAAAACTCCTCCATATTGCGATTAAACAACGCCAAACCTTCCTGTGAAGTTGTTACACGATTGCGTTTGTGGTCGACTGTGAGCAAACGCGGCACCCATCTTGCGGAAAGCTTTCTCATGCCCAAGTGATCATTCAAAATTGAAACCACTGAGCCATGCGAGATCCCTACGGCTTCCACAATCTCTCGCACTTTCAATCTTCGGTCGGCCAACACCATATCGTGAATTTTTTCGATTGTTTCGGGTGTAGAGACCTCAACTGGGCGTCCAGGACGTTCGGCATCTTCAGTGCTTGTACGGCCACAACGAAATTCAGTAAACCACTTTTTTACCATTGAAATCAATGGTGCAGAGTCCCCATAGTATTTATCAAGCTTAGCCTTGGTCTCGGTAATGGTTTTTTTTCGCAAGAAATAATGCTTAATAAGCACACGAAATTCACTTTTTTCCATTTTCTCCCCAAATTAGTGAGTAGTCTGATAAAAATAGCTGTCAAACACAAACTAACAAAAAAGTCACGGACTTATTGACCGGCCTCGTATTTATTCGTTCTCTTTTATCTTTACGTCTGGTCATGTGAAGACTGCCATTTTTCATGGTGAGTTGGTCACGTGGTTGTTGTTTCAGCAGTAGTCGGGGGTTTGCGTTAAAGTCTTCAAGTAGAAGTTGTAAGGAATTAAATTTAAATATTTGTACATTAATCTGGTTAAGTAACTTTTTTCTCAGAGAATAAAATTGAATTTCACCAAAGGAAATCGATCAATTTTTATTGTTCTGTTGTCGCGTTGACGTAGATACCGTCGTGGCAACTTAAGTCGGTAGAGCGGTTAAAGGCGAGGCGATATATACGCCTCTGTTGGCGTAATGAAAGACGTTATTTTTATTTTTATATTTTTTGGTTTTAAACTCTTTCGAAACAATAATACAAAAGATTAATTGTTACTGCCTTTGAGCAGTCCTTACCCACAGGAATAACACCTCAAACTCCTGATTGAACAAGAGTCAAGATCCCGCGATCGGTGCTGGCTATTTATACCCATTTGGTGGAGTAGAACAATTGCAGCTGGAAGAGCTTTTTTAAAACATATGTTTAAGCTCTATGAGCTTTTGTTATACTTTTAATTCTAGTGTACAGTAAGAGCAAACATTTTTTGAAAATTAATTTAAATTCAGATTTTTTAAAATTCAATAAATATTTCAAGAAAATAGAGTATTTTATGTTGTCAATTGTCACAATTCTGCTTTCCGAGACCTAACGTGCCAACATCATTTTATTTTATTCACACTTATTTTTCCGGGTAGTTATTTCACCTACGGATTAATAGTTTGTTTGCTTGCTAACTATCATGGGAAGATGATGAGAAAGGAATACAGTTGTTCAGCACTACGTTGTCGGAAGGTAGATGTTGATCGTATGGTATCGTGCGACCGCTGCAAGCGTTGGTGGCATTTCACATGTGCTGGCTCCAACCCTAACCTCTTCGATACGGCGACTCCATGGTTCTGCGAAAAGAATGACTGCAAAATTAATGCGGAAGAAGAGCAACCGTCTGCTGATGGTCCAAATAGTGAGGTTACGAGTCAACCAACCAACACTAATATACTACCACCTGTCAACTAAGAAGCTGAAGAAGAGACATCGATTGACTTACTCATAGAAGCTGCATCGGTGGCTTAGGCGGCAGCCCAGCTCAAGGATAACGAAATCTCAACGCTACGTACTTGCTCGTAGGTTCACAACAAAAGGATTCAAAGTGCTTCACAGGCTTCAGACATCCGGATGGAAAGGATAAGGCGAATTCAAGAGAATCATTGTTCGTTGTTGGAGAACATCGCTCCTCTGAAACAATCAACACCATCTACAAAGATTGGCACCAATTATGAGTCTGCTTTGGATAGTACAGACGTGGCATTGTTTCTTACTATTTTGAATAGAAATAATGTGCAAGAACTGTCCCCCTTTTCTGGTGCCGAACGACGCGAATGGCCGTATTTTGTAGAAGTCTTCAGACCATCGACCATTGAAGGCAGGTACAGCGGAAAGGAAAACGTCGCTCGTTTGCGAAAAGCTTTAAAAGGTGAAGCGTGAAGATGCAAATGGGATAATGGATTCCCTTCGTGATGTATTTGGTCGTCACGATATCCTCGTTCACGACTTGACATCGGATCTGTTAAACCTGCCGCTAACCTCGAGGTGTGACTCCAACATCCGTTCATGGGCAGTTAAGCTGAATGCTTTCGTAGCTGATTTAAAATCATTGAAGAGTGAGGAAGACCTTAGTAATGGGTACGTGTTAACATGTCTTGTTGGAAAACTGGGAGCTGGTCTTAATCAAGAGTGGACAAAAAGGAAAGCCGCTAATCCTTAGGCTAATTTCGTCGATCTCGCTGAGTTCTTGATAGAGAAAGTAGTCGAGCTGCCACCGGATCTGTACAAGCACTTGCAAGTTGAAGTCAGGAAACCATCAAAGCCTCCAAGGCTTGGCCGGGTGTTAACCCAAAGGAAAGTTTCCCAGATTGTATTAAATGTGGTCAAAAACATCTGTTGATTAAGTGTCCAGAATTCAAGGATCTGACGGTAGAGCAAAGATTATCGTACGCAAAGGGTAAAGGTGTGTGTTTCTCCTGCTTGGATCCATTGAAACACGAACCTATCTGTGATGTTTCAGATTGCACCAATTCGGATATATGGAGCCGAAAAGAAATTTGTAGACACTTATGCCTTTCTTGATAATGGGTCATCCCTGACCATAGTGGAAATGGAACTGTTCGATGAGCTTGGCCTAGATGGCACTCTAGAGGAGATCTCTATTTAGTGGACCAAAGGAGTATCATGAAACGAAGATTCTATTCGGACTACATTGGCAGTGTCATGTGTGCGCAACCGTAAACGTTACTATTTAATATATTTATACCGTTAAGGGTTTGAATCTGCCCGGTCAAACGATCAATGCCGCTGAGTTGAAGCGATCGCACCCCTATCTGCGTGGGCTGCCGATATTAGACGTAGTGGATGCCGGACCACGAATTTTATTGGGACTGGACCAAGCCAAATTCTTGTGGGGCCGAGGTCAACTCCATCTCTGAAGGTTGTAGGAAATAACCATGCTGCAAAGCCGTCAATGCACTTTTTATTCCACGATGAGATCAAGTCGGAAGAGAGTTTGCACGTGCTCGTAAAGCATCATTTTAGTACTGAAGATTTTGGAGTTTTGCCACCTAGAGGCGATTTAATTAGCCAAGATGTTCAACGATCTGTTGATGTTATGCGGCAAACATTGAGGCGTGTTGAAAATGGCTATGAAATTGGGTTATTGTGGAACGCCGACGGGGTCACCCTTCCAGATAGCTATATATGGTCTTGAACCGCCGTAGAGGTTTGGAAAAATCTTTAAAGAAAAAGCCCCATCTGTTAGAATGGAAAAATAAACACATGAAGGAGTTGGTTTCAAAGGGTTATGCGAGGATTGCTTTAGAGGAAGATTTAATGAAGCAGAAGGCTAGGATTCTCCACCTTCACAGCGGAGAATCCGAATAAGTGTCCGCCGAAACCGAGGGATGTTTCTGACGTGGCAGCCAAGGTAAACGGGATTTCGCTCAACACACATTTACTAAATGGCCCGGACAATTTGGTGCGCCTTCACAGTGGTCCGTTCAAGTTTCGGAAACGTGCAGTGGCGGTCAACGCTGACGTTAAAGAGATGTTCCACAGAATAAAGATTAAAGAAGAGGGCCAACAGTGTCAGTGGATTTTGTGGAGATAGCAGTCGTAATCCAACATTATGCAAGTGATGATGTTTGGCCCCAGATGTTCACCCACATGCGCTCAGTTCATAAAAAACTATCACGCAGAACTTTTTTGACAAGATTATCCAGAAGCGGTAGATGGCCACAGGGGGTAGCCGTGGTGTAGTGGTACTAGCAATCGCTTCTCACTCGGAGGGTCAAGGTTCGAATCCTAGCCACGACAAAGTTTTCATTTGTGTAATTGGAACTCAGTCAGAAAAATCTGCGTGTGAAGGCATAACACTGACATGTAGATTTGGCTGTTGTAGGGTTTTCAAGCACAAAACAACCGTTAACAATCTTAGAACACTTTAGTAATTTTCGTGGATGCTTCGGAAGTGGCGTTTGCAGCAGTGGGCTATCCACGATTTGAAAGAAAAAATAAGGTTGCCCCAGTTATGGCCAAAGCCAAGGTGGCCCCAGTCAAAAAGTTGTCAGTACCAAGGTTGGAAATGCAGGCGGCTGTCTTTGGAGCCCGGTTAACATTTACGGTCAAAGGCACGCACTCGATATCTAGTGATGTCTTGTCGGATTCAAAAACTGTCCTTTTATGGATAAACTCGACAAAATACAAGTTCTCGTCTTTCGTAGCCTGTAGAGTGAGAGAGATCCTGGATTCATCTTCTTCTCGCCAGTGGTTCCATATCGGGAACGTTCCTGGATTTTTAACGTAAACCACCTGTCATTTAAGACCTTATGTTTACGAGGTGCCCATACATCCATAGGGAGCAAGGATACGCCTTGCCATCGCATACCTACATTAATAGTATATTACCAAAGCAGAACTTGTGTTGGAGGCACAAGTTCCACCCTTGGTAACAGTCGAGGCCGACCTAAAACCTCTTGCTGTTCTTAGGGTCACAGCACCCAGTACTTTATTTGCAATTCTAGAATGGGCAAAACCAAGGAATACCCGTACCCGCGATTTGGGTTTAAACCACAGCCACCATGACGCTCCCACAAGTCAGGCCCGGACCGAAATCCGGGGGGCTCCTGACTCCTACGGTACCGTGATTTAAGTCCTGCTATGGACTACCGGTGGTCAAGCCGCCAACAAGACCTATGACCGGCAACTTGTAACTTGTCAAATCGTAGCAACCATTCAGAGGCTGTAATCTGAAGATGTTTACCAATAAGACCAGTAAGAATAATCTGCCCCCGCTTTTTATTAGACAACGTCATTAATGGGCGAAGCCTTGATAATTGGGCGGGGGCCCCCACATCAGGACCAGCGACAACGTTGCTGATGATGCTACGAGATGGAACGGGCTGTCGGTGGGTAGTATAGTTTACGATTGGTGAATGGCCAGTTTCGCCGGGAAAGATTGCGGTTGATTTGGTGAGTTCTGAAAATATAGAGGCAAGGCATATGTTTTTTCACCGCAGGCAGGACCCAGCGTCTTACAAGATTCAAGATGATTTGAAGGCGAGTTTTCGTGCAAGGTGGACTTCGTCCGTGAGAGTTATTGTCTTTCTACTACGTTATAAGGAAATTTTACGGAAACGCCCCACGGTTAGGATGCCCTTCGTTACATCAGACGAATAGTCGAGCGCCGAAAGTGGGATGGCGTAATGAAAGACGTTATTTTTATTTTTATATTTTTTGGTTTTAAACTCTTTCGAAACAATAATACAAAAGATTAATTGTTACTGCCTTTGAGCAGTCCTTACCCACAGGAATAACACCTCAAACTCCTGATTGAACAAGAGTCAAGATCCCGCGATCGGTGCTGGCTATTTATACCCATTTGGTGGAGTAGAACAATTGCAGCTGGAAGAGCTTTTTTAAAACATATGTTTAAGCTCTATGAGCTTTTGTTATACTTTTAATTCTAGTGTACAGTAAGAGCAAACATTTTTTGAAAATTAATTTAAATTCAGATTTTTTAAAATTCAATAAATATTTCAAGAAAATAGAGTATTTTATGTTGTCAATTGTCACAATTCTGCTTTCCGAGACCTAACGTGCCAACATCATTTTATTTTATTCACACTTATTTTTCCGGGTAGTTATTTCACCTACGGATTAATAGTTTGTTTGCTTGCTAACTATCATGGGAAGATGATGAGAAAGGAATACAGTTGTTCAGCACTACGTTGTCGGAAGGTAGATGTTGATCGTATGGTATCGTGCGACCGCTGCAAGCGTTGGTGGCATTTCACATGTGCTGGCTCCAACCCTAACCTCTTCGATACGGCGACTCCATGGTTCTGCGAAAAGAATGACTGCAAAATTAATGCGGAAGAAGAGCAACCGTCTGCTGATGGTCCAAATAGTGAGGTTACGAGTCAACCAACCAAGACTAATATACTACCACCTGTCAACTAAGAAGCTGAAGAAGAGACATCGATTGACTTACTCATAGAAGCTGCATCGGTGGCTTAGGCGGCAGCCCAGCTCAAGGATAACGAAATCTCAACGCTACGTACTTGCTCGTAGGTTCACAACAAAAGGATTCAAAGTGCTTCACAGGCTTCAGACATCCGGATGGAAAGGATAAGGCGAATTCAAGAGAATCATTGTTCGTTGTTGGAGAACATCGCTCCTCTGAAACAATCAACACCATCTACAAAGATTGGCACCAATTATGAGTCTGCTTTGGATAGTACAGACGTGGCATTGTTTCTTACTATTTTGAATAGAAATAATGTGCAAGAACTGTCCCCCTTTTCTGGTGCCGAACGACGCGAATGGCCGTATTTTGTAGAAGTCTTCAGACCATCGACCATTGAAGGCAGGTACAGCGGAAAGGAAAACGTCGCTCGTTTGCGAAAAGCTTTAAAAGGTGAAGCGTGAAGATGCAAATGGGATAATGGATTCCCTTCGTGATGTATTTGGTCGTCACGATATCCTCGTTCACGACTTGACATCGGATCTGTTAAACCTGCCGCTAACCTCGAGGTGTGACTCCAACATCCGTTCATGGGCAGTTAAGCTGAATGCTTTCGTAGCTGATTTAAAATCATTGAAGAGTGAGGAAGACCTTAGTAATGGGTACGTGTTAACATGTCTTGTTGGAAAACTGGGAGCTGGTCTTAATCAAGAGTGGACAAAAAGGAAAGCCGCTAATCCTTAGGCTAATTTCGTCGATCTCGCTGAGTTCTTGATAGAGAAAGTAGTCGAGCTGCCACCGGATCTGTACAAGCACTTGCAAGTTGAAGTCAGGAAACCATCAAAGCCTCCAAGGCTTGGCCGGGTGTTAACCCAAAGGAAAGTTTCCCAGATTGTATTAAATGTGGTCAAAAACATCTGTTGATTAAGTGTCCAGAATTCAAGGATCTGACGGTAGAGCAAAGATTATCGTACGCAAAGGGTAAAGGTGTGTGTTTCTCCTGCTTGGATCCATTGAAACACGAACCTATCTGTGATGTTTCAGATTGCACCAATTCGGATATATGGAGCCGAAAAGAAATTTGTAGACACTTATGCCTTTCTTGATAATGGGTCATCCCTGACCATAGTGGAAATGGAACTGTTCGATGAGCTTGGCCTAGATGGCACTCTAGAGGAGATCTCTATTTAGTGGACCAAAGGAGTATCATGAAACGAAGATTCTATTCGGACTACATTGGCAGTGTCATGTGTGCGCAACCGTAAACGTTACTATTTAATATATTTATACCGTTAAGGGTTTGAATCTGCCCGGTCAAACGATCAATGCCGCTGAGTTGAAGCGATCGCACCCCTATCTGCGTGGGCTGCCGACATTAGACGTAGTGGATGCCGGACCACGAATTTTATTGGGACTGGACCAAGCCAAATTCTTGTGGGGCCGAGGTCAACTCCATCTCTGAAGGTTGTAGGAAATAACCATGCTGCAAAGCCGTCAATGCACTTTTTATTCCACGATGAGATCAAGTCGGAAGAGAGTTTGCACGTGCTCGTAAAGCATCATTTTAGTACTGAAGATTTTGGAGTTTTGCCACCTAGAGGCGATTTAATTAGCCAAGATGTTCAACGATCTGTTGATGTTATGCGGCAAACATTGAGGCGTGTTGAAAATGGCTATGAAATTGGGTTATTGTGGAACGCCGACGGGGTCACCCTTCCAGATAGCTATATATGGTCTTGAACCGCCGTAGAGGTTTGGAAAAATCTTTAAAGAAAAAGCCCCATCTGTTAGAATGGAAAAATAAACACATGAAGGAGTTGGTTTCAAAGGGTTATGCGAGGATTGCTTTAGAGGAAGATTTAATGAAGCAGAAGGCTAGGATTCTCCACCTTCACAGCGGAGAATCCGAATAAGTGTCCGCCGAAACCGAGGGATGTTTCTGACGTGGCAGCCAAGGTAAACGGGATTTCGCTCAACACACATTTACTAAATGGCCCGGACAATTTGGTGCGCCTTCACAGTGGTCCGTTCAAGTTTCGGAAACGTGCAGTGGCGGTCAACGCTGACGTTAAAGAGATGTTCCACAGAATAAAGATTAAAGAAGAGGGCCAACAGTGTCAGTGGATTTTGTGGAGATAGCAGTCGTAATCCAACATTATGCAAGTGATGATGTTTGGCCCCAGATGTTCACCCACATGCGCTCAGTTCATAAAAAACTATCACGCAGAACTTTTTTGACAAGATTATCCAGAAGCGGTAGATGGCCACAGGGGGTAGCCGTGGTGTAGTGGTACTAGCAATCGCTTCTCACTCGGAGGGTCAAGGTTCGAATCCTAGCCACGACAAAGTTTTCATTTGTGTAATTGGAACTCAGTCAGAAAAATCTGCGTGTGAAGGCATAACACTGACATGTAGATTTGGCTGTTGTAGGGTTTTCAAGCACAAAACAACCGTTAACAATCTTAGAACACTTTAGTAATTTTCGTGGATGCTTCGGAAGTGGCGTTTGCAGCAGTGGGCTATCCACGATTTGAAAGAAAAAATAAGGTTGCCCCAGTTATGGCCAAAGCCAAGGTGGCCCCAGTCAAAAAGTTGTCAGTACCAAGGTTGGAAATGCAGGCGGCTGTCTTTGGAGCCCGGTTAACATTTACGGTCAAAGGCACGCACTCGATATCTAGTGATGTCTTGTCGGATTCAAAAACTGTCCTTTTATGGATAAACTCGACAAAATACAAGTTCTCGTCTTTCGTAGCCTGTAGAGTGAGAGAGATCCTGGATTCATCTTCTTCTCGCCAGTGGTTCCATATCGGGAACGTTCCTGGATTTTTAACGTAAACCACCTGTCATTTAAGACCTTATGTTTACGAGGTGCCCATACATCCATAGGGAGCAAGGATACGCCTTGCCATCGCATACCTACATTAATAGTATATTACCAAAGCAGAACTTGTGTTGGAGGCACAAGTTCCACCCTTGGTAACAGTCGAGGCCGACCTAAAACCTCTTGCTGTTCTTAGGGTCACAGCACCCAGTACTTTATTTGCAATTCTAGAATGGGCAAAACCAAGGAATACCCGTACCCGCGATTTGGGTTTAAACCACAGCCACCATGACGCTCCCACAAGTCAGGCCCGGACCGAAATCCGGGGGGCTCCTGACTCCTACGGTACCGTGATTTAAGTCCTGCTATGGACTACCGGTGGTCAAGCCGCCAACAAGACCTATGACCGGCAACTTGTAACTTGTCAAATCGTAGCAACCATTCAGAGGCTGTAATCTGAAGATGTTTACCAATAAGACCAGTAAGAATAATCTGCCCCCGCTTTTTATTAGACAACGTCATTAATGGGCGAAGCCTTGATAATTGGGCGGGGGCCCCCACATCAGGACCAGCGACAACGTTGCTGATGATGCTACGAGATGGAACGGGCTGTCGGTGGGTAGTATAGTTTACGATTGGTGAATGGCCAGTTTCGCCGGGAAAGATTGCGGTTGATTTGGTGAGTTCTGAAAATATAGAGGCAAGGCATATGTTTTTTCACCGCAGGCAGGACCCAGCGTCTTACAAGATTCAAGATGATTTGAAGGCGAGTTTTCGTGCAAGGTGGACTTCGTCCGTGAGAGTTATTGTCTTTCTACTACGTTATAAGGAAATTTTACGGAAACGCCCCACGGTTAGGATGCCCTTCGTTACATCAGACGAATAGTCGAGCGCCGAAAGTGGGATGGCGTAATGAAAGACGTTATTTTTATTTTTATATTTTTTGGTTTTAAACTCTTTCGAAACAATAATACAAAAGATTAATTGTTACTGCCTTTGAGCAGTCCTTACCCACAGGAATAACACCTCAAACTCCTGATTGAACAAGAGTCAAGATCCCGCGATCGGTGCTGGCTATTTATACCCATTTGGTGGAGTAGAACAATTGCAGCTGGAAGAGCTTTTTTAAAACATATGTTTAAGCTCTATGAGCTTTTGTTATACTTTTAATTCTAGTGTACAGTAAGAGCAAACATTTTTTGAAAATTAATTTAAATTCAGATTTTTTAAAATTCAATAAATATTTCAAGAAAATAGAGTATTTTATGTTGTCAATTGTCACAATTCTGCTTTCCGAGACCTAACGTGCCAACATCATTTTATTTTATTCACACTTATTTTTCCGGGTAGTTATTTCACCTACGGATTAATAGTTTGTTTGCTTGCTAACTATCATGGGAAGATGATGAGAAAGGAATACAGTTGTTCAGCACTACGTTGTCGGAAGGTAGATGTTGATCGTATGGTATCGTGCGACCGCTGCAAGCGTTGGTGGCATTTCACATGTGCTGGCTCCAACCCTAACCTCTTCGATACGGCGACTCCATGGTTCTGCGAAAAGAATGACTGCAAAATTAATGCGGAAGAAGAGCAACCGTCTGCTGATGGTCCAAATAGTGAGGTTACGAGTCAACCAACCAAGACTAATATACTACCACCTGTCAACTAAGAAGCTGAAGAAGAGACATCGATTGACTTACTCATAGAAGCTGCATCGGTGGCTTAGGCGGCAGCCCAGCTCAAGGATAACGAAATCTCAACGCTACGTACTTGCTCGTAGGTTCACAACAAAAGGATTCAAAGTGCTTCACAGGCTTCAGACATCCGGATGGAAAGGATAAGGCGAATTCAAGAGAATCATTGTTCGTTGTTGGAGAACATCGCTCCTCTGAAACAATCAACACCATCTACAAAGATTGGCACCAATTATGAGTCTGCTTTGGATAGTACAGACGTGGCATTGTTTCTTACTATTTTGAATAGAAATAATGTGCAAGAACTGTCCCCCTTTTCTGGTGCCGAACGACGCGAATGGCCGTATTTTGTAGAAGTCTTCAGACCATCGACCATTGAAGGCAGGTACAGCGGAAAGGAAAACGTCGCTCGTTTGCGAAAAGCTTTAAAAGGTGAAGCGTGAAGATGCAAATGGGATAATGGATTCCCTTCGTGATGTATTTGGTCGTCACGATATCCTCGTTCACGACTTGACATCGGATCTGTTAAACCTGCCGCTAACCTCGAGGTGTGACTCCAACATCCGTTCATGGGCAGTTAAGCTGAATGCTTTCGTAGCTGATTTAAAATCATTGAAGAGTGAGGAAGACCTTAGTAATGGGTACGTGTTAACATGTCTTGTTGGAAAACTGGGAGCTGGTCTTAATCAAGAGTGGACAAAAAGGAAAGCCGCTAATCCTTAGGCTAATTTCGTCGATCTCGCTGAGTTCTTGATAGAGAAAGTAGTCGAGCTGCCACCGGATCTGTACAAGCACTTGCAAGTTGAAGTCAGGAAACCATCAAAGCCTCCAAGGCTTGGCCGGGTGTTAACCCAAAGGAAAGTTTCCCAGATTGTATTAAATGTGGTCAAAAACATCTGTTGATTAAGTGTCCAGAATTCAAGGATCTGACGGTAGAGCAAAGATTATCGTACGCAAAGGGTAAAGGTGTGTGTTTCTCCTGCTTGGATCCATTGAAACACGAACCTATCTGTGATGTTTCAGATTGCACCAATTCGGATATATGGAGCCGAAAAGAAATTTGTAGACACTTATGCCTTTCTTGATAATGGGTCATCCCTGACCATAGTGGAAATGGAACTGTTCGATGAGCTTGGCCTAGATGGCACTCTAGAGGAGATCTCTATTTAGTGGACCAAAGGAGTATCATGAAACGAAGATTCTATTCGGACTACATTGGCAGTGTCATGTGTGCGCAACCGTAAACGTTACTATTTAATATATTTATACCGTTAAGGGTTTGAATCTGCCCGGTCAAACGATCAATGCCGCTGAGTTGAAGCGATCGCACCCCTATCTGCGTGGGCTGCCGATATTAGACGTAGTGGATGCCGGACCACGAATTTTATTGGGACTGGACCAAGCCAAATTCTTGTGGGGCCGAGGTCAACTCCATCTCTGAAGGTTGTAGGAAATAACCATGCTGCAAAGCCGTCAATGCACTTTTTATTCCACGATGAGATCAAGTCGGAAGAGAGTTTGCACGTGCTCGTAAAGCATCATTTTAGTACTGAAGATTTTGGAGTTTTGCCACCTAGAGGCGATTTAATTAGCCAAGATGTTCAACGATCTGTTGATGTTATGCGGCAAACATTGAGGCGTGTTGAAAATGGCTATGAAATTGGGTTATTGTGGAACGCCGACGGGGTCACCCTTCCAGATAGCTATATATGGTCTTGAACCGCCGTAGAGGTTTGGAAAAATCTTTAAAGAAAAAGCCCCATCTGTTAGAATGGAAAAATAAACACATGAAGGAGTTGGTTTCAAAGGGTTATGCGAGGATTGCTTTAGAGGAAGATTTAATGAAGCAGAAGGCTAGGATTCTCCACCTTCACAGCGGAGAATCCGAATAAGTGTCCGCCGAAACCGAGGGATGTTTCTGACGTGGCAGCCAAGGTAAA
This sequence comes from Volucella zonaria, assembly GCA_963966105.1. NCBI lineage: Eukaryota > Metazoa > Arthropoda > Insecta > Diptera > Syrphidae > Volucella > Volucella zonaria. The sequence goes on along the minus strand of OZ014530.1, from coordinate 127,560,427 downwards.
CGGGATTTCGCTCAACACACATTTACTAAATGGCCCGGACAATTTGGTGCGCCTTCACAGTGGTCCGTTCAAGTTTCGGAAACGTGCAGTGGCGGTCAACGCTGACGTTAAAGAGATGTTCCACAGAATAAAGATTAAAGAAGAGGGCCAACAGTGTCAGTGGATTTTGTGGAGATAGCAGTCGTAATCCAACATTATGCAAGTGATGATGTTTGGCCCCAGATGTTCACCCACATGCGCTCAGTTCATAAAAAACTATCACGCAGAACTTTTTTGACAAGATTATCCAGAAGCGGTAGATGGCCACAGGGGGTAGCCGTGGTGTAGTGGTACTAGCAATCGCTTCTCACTCGGAGGGTCAAGGTTCGAATCCTAGCCACGACAAAGTTTTCATTTGTGTAATTGGAACTCAGTCAGAAAAATCTGCGTGTGAAGGCATAACACTGACATGTAGATTTGGCTGTTGTAGGGTTTTCAAGCACAAAACAACCGTTAACAATCTTAGAACACTTTAGTAATTTTCGTGGATGCTTCGGAAGTGGCGTTTGCAGCAGTGGGCTATCCACGATTTGAAAGAAAAAATAAGGTTGCCCCAGTTATGGCCAAAGCCAAGGTGGCCCCAGTCAAAAAGTTGTCAGTACCAAGGTTGGAAATGCAGGCGGCTGTCTTTGGAGCCCGGTTAACATTTACGGTCAAAGGCACGCACTCGATATCTAGTGATGTCTTGTCGGATTCAAAAACTGTCCTTTTATGGATAAACTCGACAAAATACAAGTTCTCGTCTTTCGTAGCCTGTAGAGTGAGAGAGATCCTGGATTCATCTTCTTCTCGCCAGTGGTTCCATATCGGGAACGTTCCTGGATTTTTAACGTAAACCACCTGTCATTTAAGACCTTATGTTTACGAGGTGCCCATACATCCATAGGGAGCAAGGATACGCCTTGCCATCGCATACCTACATTAATAGTATATTACCAAAGCAGAACTTGTGTTGGAGGCACAAGTTCCACCCTTGGTAACAGTCGAGGCCGACCTAAAACCTCTTGCTGTTCTTAGGGTCACAGCACCCAGTACTTTATTTGCAATTCTAGAATGGGCAAAACCAAGGAATACCCGTACCCGCGATTTGGGTTTAAACCACAGCCACCATGACGCTCCCACAAGTCAGGCCCGGACCGAAATCCGGGGGGCTCCTGACTCCTACGGTACCGTGATTTAAGTCCTGCTATGGACTACCGGTGGTCAAGCCGCCAACAAGACCTATGACCGGCAACTTGTAACTTGTCAAATCGTAGCAACCATTCAGAGGCTGTAATCTGAAGATGTTTACCAATAAGACCAGTAAGAATAATCTGCCCCCGCTTTTTATTAGACAACGTCATTAATGGGCGAAGCCTTGATAATTGGGCGGGGGCCCCCACATCAGGACCAGCGACAACGTTGCTGATGATGCTACGAGATGGAACGGGCTGTCGGTGGGTAGTATAGTTTACGATTGGTGAATGGCCAGTTTCGCCGGGAAAGATTGCGGTTGATTTGGTGAGTTCTGAAAATATAGAGGCAAGGCATATGTTTTTTCACCGCAGGCAGCACCCAGCGTCTTACAAGATTCAAGATGATTTGAAGGCGAGTTTTCGTGCAAGGTGGACTTCGTCCGTGAGAGTTATTGTCTTTCTACTACGTTATAAGGAAATTTTACGGAAACGCCCCACGGTTAGGATGCCCTTCGTTACATCAGACGAATAGTCGAGCGCCGAAAGTGGGATGTTCCGGAAAATGCAAGTGGACACCTTTCTAGCTGACTTTGCACTTGAGGGAAAGGAGGAAGTCAAAGCTTCGAGTCTCTTGTCCAACTTTTCTAATTTCCTCGATGATGAAGGGACCATCCGAATGAGTTCAAGGGGGCAAAAGGCAATGCAGCACGTAACCCAGCGATTCTGTCCAAAAATCATCACTTAGTTGATGTGTTTATTTTCCACCACCATGAGAAAAATCTTCATATGAGTTCAGCCTCGGTCATAGCAGATATCCGAGAACGGGCATGGATCCTCAGTATTAGAGTTGCACTGGAGAGAGTCAGTGCATCTTGTGCAAACGTCGTAAAGTGAATCCAGAGATGCCGATAATGGAACAACTCCCTGAAGCTAGTTTAGCCTTCCAGTCAAGACCTTTCACCCACGTGGGAGTAGACTGTTTTGGAGCTATGTTGGTGAATTACGGAACAGGGACGATAAAGAGGTATGGTATGGTATGATCTTTACCTGCCTCACTTTCCACGCTGTACAAATGAGTTGTTGAATGACTTGTCTTTGGGTCAGTGCACCTTGGCGGTACGTCGCTTTATCACCAACTGTGTCGTATCTCGCTATTTATATAGCGACAATGGATTGAATTTTGTTGGAGCTAAGAATCGGCTGGACAAGGACGTGAAAGGAGACTTCTCGTGGTGAGTACGCAGCAAAATATGGAGGAGTCCTGTGGAGGTTTATACCAGCTTATTCGCCGTGGATGGGTGGAGCCTGGGAGCGTCTTATTCAATCCATAAAGAAGAGCGTCGATTTTGTTCTAAGGGGAATAATTCCACGTGAAAACGTGTTACGGAATGCTATCTTAGAAGCACAAAGTCAAATCAACCGTCGACCACTGACACGGTCAATAAAGAAGACCCCAAGCCGCTTACGCCAAACTCGACGTTGTTCGTGGAGGACGATAGAGACGTAACTGCTCCCGGAGAATTTTCGGAAAACGATCTATGCAGAAAGTTTTATAGCCGACGAGCTCAACATTTAATGACTTAGTTTACAAGGCGTTGGTATACGGAATACTAGACGAACAAAATGGGAAAAACCTGCAAGGAGAATTGTAGAAGGTGACTTAGTTCTCATCGTGGATGTACATGAAATTCGTTCAGCTTGAAAGTTAGGGTGCGTGGTAAAGGTGTATCTGGTGCGGACAGCGGATGCCTGAGTGGCAAACGGAATGATTAAATTAAGAAGGGCTGTTGGTAGGCTCGCTGTTTTGAATTTGGAGTCCTCACCTTAGAAGGTCAGCGAGCGGATTCAGTAATTGGTTTTTCTTTTGTAGAGTATTATTAAGTATTATTTTATTGTTTTTGAAAAAGTTGAAGTCGAATTTAAAAATTAGATTGAAAAGCGTACCACCGACGTCGCTGAACACAGTTATCAAGCATTATTTTATGTGCTATTCGTACATTCATAATCTTTTATTTTGTCCCTTTCTTTCTCATTTGAGAAATAATTTGCGCCATTTGTGGCATTATATTTATTCCTTCTCTTTTATCTTTACGTCTGCGCATGTGAAGACTGCCATTTTTCATGGTCAGTTGGTCACGTAGTTGTTGTTTGAGCAGTCGGGGGTTTGCGTTAAAGTATTCAAGTAGAAGTTGTAAGGAATGTAAGTAATTAAATTTAAATATACCGTATGTACATTAATCTGATTAAGTAATTTTTTTCTCAGAAAATAAAATTGAATTTCACCAAAGGAAATCGATCAATTTTTATTGTCCAGTCACAATTCTGCTTTACGAGACCTCCCGTGCCAACACCCATTATTACTCGCATAATATCTGGCCCCAAATTGGTGATTTCTTCTTCAATCTTGGCTTTCATGACTTGCCAGGTTTGTGATTTATTGTGGTAAACGCGAGTGATCTGGCCGGCCAGTTCAAATTGCCAAAACGGGAGATCACACAGCCTGGAAATGAGTGATTCAAAATCTCTATCGTTGCGGGAGCTGTATTAACGGTTGCCCCGTTCTGCTGGAACTAACAATGCTCGAGACCCAATTCAGCAACTTGTGGGAGGAAAAACTCCTTTAACATCTGTTCATAACGCCCACCAGTTATGATTAGGGTGGTGTCGTCGGCGTCCTCAAAACAATAAGGGCCATTCACTTTTTCACTGCCAATCCCGTACCAAACAGACACTTTGAGGGGATGGAATGGCTCTTTGTGGATTTTACGTGCCCCAGACACATACATTTTCTTTATTCACATAACTTTAGTGAAAATGGGCTTCATCGCTCATTATGATTTTGGATTTGAAATTATCCTTTATATTAACAGAGCTTGGGAGTAAGCAGGTCTTTCAAAAATTCGACGCAATGAACGTCTGCTGATGCTAATTGTGTGCATCTTTGTGTCGTCGATGTTTGCGGACCCTTTCGGGCGTCCTCAGCCACAGCAATGACATTCTCGGTCGAACGAGGAATACGGGACCAGACACTTCTTGCAACATTTCTAGTGGACCCAATTTACACGAGACGCTCAGCTAATTGCCTAATTGTTCGCGCAAATGGTGCAGGACGACGAGGAAAACGACGACGAAATTCACGCTGCGTTAAAACAACAGACCCGAAATCGGTTAGATAACCAGTAACAATAATTCTGCTTTCTTCAGGTGTCTTTCGCTCCAATGCCTGTTGTCAACTAGCTTTTTATTTGTCTACAACATTAATGTCAAAGCACGATGACACTTGAGGCCATTTTTAAAAATTATGGTTCATTCACATTGTAACATTACTTTTGCCCCACCTTGTTGTTGCCAATTTTGCGACTTTGCAAAAGAACATACAAGGAACTGTGAAGTACTGAAAGTTCAACAGGGTTCCCATGAAACTAAATCAGAAAAATTTGTTATTCAAAACAATCATTGAAGTGGATAATGTGTTTTTAAAAAAATTACGGAGAATGGTAAAGTCAATGTATCCAGTTTGAGTATTTTCTTATATCGGTAAAAAAGTGTTACAGTTGTTGAGCTTTTAACCATAACGCTAATAGATGCAATAACAAAATTTGTGTGTACAAAATGTGCAGAAAATCTCGATGCGAGAAGCTGTAATATTGTATTGTAGCTGAAAGTAACCTCCTTGACCGCCAGAATGCGCTGCTACTGCGAAAAAGGTTATGGTGCCTTGAAGTCCGTTCATATTTAGGCAAACATGCCAAATTTCAGTGCGATACTGTCTTTAGTTTTGTTTTGACAGCTGATTGTTGTTGACGTGTTTGGCATCATGTTGAGTATGGACAAAAACGATTTTTGTTCTCTCATAAATAATATTTTTGAGAGCCAAAACGGCGAAGGAAACAAAAGAAAAGTTGGATAAATATTATGGGGCTAATGCTCCGTCAGATTACACCGTCAAATATTGGTTTCGAGAGTTTCGTGGTGGCCGCAACTCCACTACCGATAAAGTCCGCAGCGGCAGGCCCTCCGATGCGGTTACAGAGGATAATGTCAAAAAAATACATGAAATGGTGTTAGCTGACCGGAAAGTGAAGGTGCGCCATCTAGCAGATACCACAAAGATTAGTACTGAGCGAACCCGCCATATTTTGGGCAATATTCTGCACATGAAAAAGTTATCATGCCGCGCATGACCAAAAACACGAGAGCACTTCGAAAGAGTGTTTGGACTTGCTGATTTGGAATCGGGCGGACTTTTGGCGTCGATTGGTAACTGGATTTGGATTCCTCGGACTATTGTCTCTTCCCAAACCTCAAAAGATGGCTCATCAATAAAAAAATTCAGCTCACGCGAGGAAATCATCGACGCCACGGTGGAGTATTTTGCAGACCTTCCGGAAAATTACTTTTCGGACGGGATCAAGAAGTTGGAAAATCGTTGGAATAAGTGTATCAAACTAAAAGGGGACTATATGGAATAAAATAAAAAAACAAAAATTTTTTCATTCGCAAGGAGGTTAGTATAAGGTATAATTGTGTGAAAGCAAAACAAAACCTAGGGATACATTTACACACTGACCACGACTGCAGAGATAGATTATGTGACTGAACGCAGAAATAAATATAAACAACAGATTAGTAAAACCACAAGTGAATATATAAAACAAACTGTTAACTCTGGTGGCAAACGATCTATGTAGAGAGTAATAAAAACTCTGATTTTGAATGAAAAAAAGAAGCAATGGTATATATTTACTTAAATAGTATTATTTATAACGAAAACATGATATTCGCGGAAAAGTTTAATACATTTTTTGTAGACAGTATTAAATGTGTAAATAGTACAATTTTGTTCGTCCCCTTTCGTAATCGGATTATACGTAATGAACACATTTTTAAATTAAGGGAAATAGAGCAAAGTGATATACGAGTAAGAAATACCTTACTTACAATTTCAAAGATTCTGCTTTTAATTATTTGAACCCATGAATTATCTTTGATACCTTTTCTACAATATTGATACCTTTTCTATAATAATACCTCGTATTATAGGCCGGCCTATCACTGCAAAAAAATTATTAACGCCTCCTTTAGAAAAAGAATATCTCCTTATACAAAAGTGAAAACATCCCTAAACTGTAAAGATTATAGACCAGTAAATTTTCTACCCCTGTACGATAAAAATTTAAAAAAAATAGTGCACGAACAATTAGAATCTTTTCTAATTAGGGAAACCAAACAGACTTCGGAAAAAATCATTCGTGAGAGTGCTCTTACCATGGTTTTTACGAAATGGAGATAACAAATGTATGAGAAGAATTGTGTGATTTGTGTATTCTCAATGAAAAACATTCGAAACTTTATATGCTAAGTAACATTTAGTTGAAAAATCTTCAGTAATATAGTGTACGTGGATAGAAACTAATGTGGTTTTATTCATATCTACATAATTGGTCGGTCGCATTAAACAAGTGTAAATAATGTGACGTCAAAACCTATAGGTTTAGATATTGGTGTACGTCAACGATCAGTGTTAGCGGCGTTATTATTCAATATATGATATAGTCTATATACATAGTAAAGCTTATTGATTTAGTAATGTTTATATAATGTTTTGTTTATTAATTTAGATTGAAGTTTTTTCAAAAATGCAAAAAGATCTAGATACTTTGAATACGTGGCTTAGAGCAAATAAATTTAAATTGAATATGATGAAGACTAAGCCTAGGGTAATAATAAGTGAATTATAACAATACTTGGAATCTTAATAAGGATGGTCTTGTCTTAGAAACAGAAACATTAATGGATAATGGCTGGGTATTTAAATTTAGCTTTAACGACAATAGACAGCGTTGTGTTTTAGAAGCATAAAATTGCACTAGTTCCCCTGCCCTGCTACAGTTCTCGTTCTACAGCTGAAGAGCAGGGTGTGTGTCCGAGAGCAACTATGAAAAGCAGAGCGTACTGTCGCCAGCAAAGGAATATATTAGATTAGAAGTAGCAGACAAGACATCATTTATGAAAATTAAGAAAAGTATCGGAGTTGTATTTTTTTTAGGGACGGGCTAGGCGAATCAACCTGCTCGGAAAGAGCCCTAAAGAGTGTAATTAATGAAAAAGCTTACGCAGTAGTTTTGCGTTGAAGAATACCTCTTCTGAAGCAGAGGAAATACCACCTTGATCTCGGAATTTATCCAGAAAACTTAAAATACAAGTTTATTCATCTAAATCTATATTGTCCCCTTTAAAGTAACTCCCATCGACTGCAACACACTTATGCCAGCGCTTGGTCCAATCCTCGAAACATTTTTTATATTCGGTTTTCGGTATGTCCATCAGTGCCTCCTGCGATTTTTCCATTACTTCCTCTCAGCTGTAGTGGTTTTTTAACTCGATTGAACAGAAAGAAGCCACAGGGAGCCAAATCAGGTGAATTCGGTAGCTGTTGGATGGTATTTGTTGCATTTTTCGTCAAAAGATTACGAATAATGATGGCACTGTGCGACGGTGCGCTATCATGGTGCAAAATCCACGAGTTTTCTGCCCACAATTCTGGTCTCTTTCGGCGAATTGCTTCACTCAAACGTCTCATAACGCCCAAATAATACTCTTTGTTTACTGCCTGGCCTTCTGGCAAAAATTCATGATGCACTACACCGTTGTAATCCATGCATTCTTTTTTGACTGAAAACGACGTGGTTTTTTTGGTGTCGGCTCATTTGGTGAACGCCATTCAATTGCCTGATGTCTGGATTGCGTGTCATACTCATAAACCCACGTCTCGTCTCCAGTAATGATCCTTTTGATGAATGTGGGATCGGATTCAGCCTCGCAAATCATCTCTTTTGCGACGTCAACACGGACTCTGTTTTGCATGAAATTTAGGTCTTTTGGCACCAACTTTGCTGCTACACGACGGAAACCCAAATCATTAACCAAAATGTCTTGGACGGATCCATAGGCAATGTTCAAGTCCTCCGCTATCTCTCTGATTGTTAATTTGCGGTTATTGACCAACATTTCTTTTACTTCATCAATGTTTTCGTCGGTTTTCGATGTCAATGGTCTGCCACTGCGTTCATCATCTTCGATTGATTCACGACCACTTTTAAACCGCTCGTGCCACTGGTAAACGGCCATTTCTTTAGAGAATCGTTGCCGAAACACTTTTCCAACATTTCCAACGTTCGCGCACCATTAAATCCATTTTTTACGTAAAATTGAATACAAGTTCGTTGTTGCAAATTTAAAATTTCTAAAATTGTAAAAAATCGCCAACACACACAGAAATAGATGTACTCTTGGCTACGTAACTTTTGCAAATGTCAAGCTATGACGCTAAAATTTAGAGGGAATGTCAACAACAGATTTACCAACTTAACGAGAACTCAAATCGGAAGAATAGGAGCGCCACACTGTGGTGTTCTCCGAGAACCTTTTGATCAAAGTTATATACCATCTGGACAAGGGGATTTGTTTGCGTTAAAATCTTTAAGTATTCTTTCTACTGCAGGGGTGCGAATGTGGATCCATCCCATTTAAGATTCGATGCACTCAAATGAGACAAAGCACAATCTAGAGCTGGCCGAGCATTGAGATGGAGGAGGATGAGGCAAAATTGCATGTTTTTAACGTCATTATAATGTCATCATTAAGCCACATTTCGAATACTGTTCCACGATCCTATTCCAACGAAATCTAAATTTGTGGAACAAACTACAATTGTTACAAAATAAAGTTATGCGTGCAATATTAAAGTGCAATATACGAGGGGCGTTCAAGATATTCTCGGTATCGGGGTGAAGCTGTGGTTGCATATATAAATTGACTTATTTATCAAGTAATACTATTATTTTAGTGCATTCATGTAAAATTTCATATAAATGTGATTATTAATTCGCGTTTTATCTCTAGTTAAACAGAATCATAATGGCAACTGAGGCGATGATGGTGAAAATTGAGCATCGCGCTGTAATTAAATTTCTCACTAAGCAAGGAAAAAGTCAAAAAACTATTCATGAAGAGATGGTGGCTGTTTACCAGGGTTCCGCACCTTCATTATCAACTGTGCAAAAGTGGTCAAGTGAGTTCAAGAGAGGCAGAGAGAGCATTGAGGACGACCCCCGCTCCGGCGCCCCGGCTACTGCTTGTACGGGAGAAAGCATCAAAGAAGTCGAAAAACTTGTTCTTGAGGATGCCCGAATAAAGGTGAAAATGATGGCAGAGATCACCAAGCTTTCAATTGGTACCATTCACACCATTATTCTTCATGACCATCTTAACCTTTCAAAGGTCAGTGCAAGGTGTGTGCCACGAATGCTCACAGCGCCTCAGATAAAAAGTGAGAATCGCATGCTGTAGAGAGCTTTTGGAGATGTGTAGTGAGAACGCGGACGGTGTTATGGATCGAATTGTTACTGGGGACGAAACATGGGTCCACCACTATGACCCTGAAAGCAAACAAGAGTCCATGCAGTGGCATAAAAAAGGAACAGACCCCCCGAAGAAGTTCAAAGTCACTCCGTCTGCCCGAAAGCTCATGGCCACAGTTTTTTGGGACTCAAAGGGAATCTTGCTCATTGAGTACAAAAAAAAAGGTGAAACCATCAACGCCACATCCTACGCTTCCACTTTGCATAATTTGCGGGAGGAAATTAAAAAGAAAAGACGGGGTAAACTCGCAGCGGGTGCGTTGCTTCTTCATGACAACGCTCCTGTTCACACGGCGCGAGTTTCCAAGGCTGCTGCGCGAGATTGTGGTTTCGAAGAAATCCAACACCCACCCTATAGTCCAGACCTTGCCCCTAGTGATTATTTCCCGTTTCCGGATTTGAAAAAATGTCTTCGTGGAAAAAGATTTTCGGATGATGAAGAACTCAAGTCGGTATTTTGCAGAGAAAGAGGAAATTTATTATTTTGAGGGTTTAAAAAAGCTTATCTCAAGATGTAACAAATGCATTGATGTTAGGGGAGATCATATTGAAAAATAAAAACAATTTAAATTGAATTCGCATTTTCCTTCATATCGATACCGAGAATATATTGAACGCCCCTCGTATACACACCGTCATGACGTCATGTTAAATATTTTAATGTGATTAAATGTTGGACAACGAATATGTATGAATATCTTAATTTTCGTCTTTAAATTTAAAAATAATTATATCCCTTCATATTTCTCCAAATACGTGAATTATGTAGGTTTTGTCCAGTCCAATATAGATTACGAAATGAAAACGAATTAAGACTTTCTTACTTTCAGGAAAGCGCGCAAAAAAACCAACTTATATACAAACGATTTCAACTTTTCAATAACCTACCCCTGACCATAAAAGAATTAAACAAATAAGGATCTGTGATTGATTTGTAAAACCTAATTGTTAGCTTATAAAATTAACTTTATTGCAGTTTGATTTCCTCTTTCAATTAATTTGTTGTAACATACATACATGTACATATGATTCATATTAATTGCAATAGTAATAATTTTTGAAAGCTTTCATTTCTAATATTTCATGCAAAAAAGAAACGAAAACGCAAGCAAAGCCTGTAAAACAAAAACATAAGCTGTTGTTGTAAAAAAAATCAATATTCTAAAAAAAACCTATACGAAAAAGGCATTAATTTTATTTATTTATCACAAACATCATTCAATCAATTCAAATGATCATTCGCATCAACAGTCTATAATTTCAAATTTAAAGGAAATATTGATTGTGTTTCCAAATGCCCTCGACAGTACTCTTGGCACCATCAGCACTGCAGGAGCTCAAGAAGGCAATGGGTCCTCAACAGAAACTTGACATTCAAATTAAGGACTGAAACGAATAAAATCTGTGAATTTTAATACGGGCTATACTTCCAATGCGTAAAAATTGCAATCCCATTTTGTACCCAAATTAGCCTGTATATTCTATAGTTTCAGTTTGTTATTGATTTTAGTACGGTGCGCTTTAAAATATTTATAAAATATGAGTCAAGAGGAACGGCGTAAAAAGATCATCGACAAATGGCTCGAAAATACTTCGCGTCCAAACCATTTCATCGCAAAAAATTTAAACATAGCGCCAGTACAGTGGATTCTGTTATTAAACGATATTTGGAGACGTTGACAGTTAAGCGAAAACAGAAAAGTAGAGGTAAAAGTGGAGCACATGATACAAATTTGGACAGGAAAATAGTGGGTACCATCGTAAAAAACCGGACTATTTCATCCAGAGATGTTGCTCGGAAATGTAATACCAACCAAACAATGGTACAAAGATCTGAAAAACGTAACGGTCTAAAAACACGAAAAAAACAAAAAATACCAAAAGTTACTGAAAAGCAAAAAAAGGTCATAAAAACACGAGCCCGAAAGCTATACGAGTTGATCAACAACAACAATCAACAACATCGATTGGGATGGAAAAATTCGGATCAAAATATCTCGTTTGGCAGGTCATTTGCCAATGTGGACACAGAAGCTCATCGTTTATTACAACGGGAACAATTAACGGAGAAGTGTACATTAACAAGTGCCTAAAAAAACGGTTGATTCCTTTCTGAAACAAACACGAGGGTTTCACATTATTTTGGCCAGATTTAACTTCAGCTCACTATGTTCATGCGACTTTGAGCTTTCTTGTTGCTAAAAATGTCGACTTTGTCCCAAAAGACATGAATCCACCCAATGTTCCACAGTGCCGTCCCATTGAAAGGTATTGGGCTTTGGTCAAAGCTAAATTGAGCAAAAGGGAGCAGTGTGCAAAGGATGTAAAAGATTTTAGTGATAAATGGAAAAGAGCGTCGTAAAAGATCACGGATGTAACTGTCACCAAACTTATGAAGGACATTCGAAAAAGTTGAGGAAAGAATGGGAACCCAAATAATTTTTTTTATTTTTTATAATTGTGAATGAATTTAATAAAAACAGAGTTTCAAAGCAACTAAAAAAAATTTACATGAATTATGAAAAAAATTTTTTTTTTACTTTGAAGTTTCCAAATTTTATTCGTTTCAGTCCTTACACATGAAATTCGTAATGTCTATCATTATAAAACAAGCATCAAAGTTTGATCATGATTATGCATCCATTCTCAACATTTCAACTCAACCCACATCAAGATCCATTATAAAAAAAAATATAATAATAGAAATAAACGCTCTATCTTAACTTAAAATAATAATCATTAGTTTCATATATTTCTCAGGGTTCAAGAAATATATACCACAGAAGATAATGCCCCAAATTCAAATAAAAATCACTGAATTATTAAGATGCTTGAAATACAAATCCATATCACTCTATATACCTTAATAAAAAATAAAAACAAATATACTAAACAAAATAAAACAACCCGTCCGCCGACCCCTCATGCATATGTTACAATAAGGAAAACGATCACAAAAATGAAAAAAAATTAAAAATAATAAAGCTGCTAACTTAACACAAAATGAAGATAATAATATTTAATGCATAAAATAAATCAACTCATTTAAACTTCATAATATCCATCTACATAGAAAAAAAATATCCGGTAATGGATGCTACACATTCATTCACTAAATATCCATTTACGACTTAAGCTTTCACTCACACACACTCTTACAATCATGATCGTTATAAATCCTATTAAAGAATAACACGAAATTAACCGAAGGAAAACATAAATAATTTATGGCAACACTCACCCAATTTCCCATACAAAAATAATAAGAGAAAAACACAATTTCATCTAAATGTATGTAATAACACCGAGGACTCCATTAATGAAAATATTGCACTTAACCCAATTTTCTGCACTCATCGTATCATAATTTGCGAAAAGCACAAAACTTATTAATCAACATGGGTGCAAAAGGTGCAAGAGATGTGCAAATGCCATTATTGAACAAAAATAACTTACTATTTCTTTTATTGTTGTCACACCTTCACATGTTTATTGTATTATTCTTTGTCTTTGCATATCATGAGATGGTACTTATACTAAGGGTGATACCGTGGTCGACAAAGAGTCAACAAGTTTAAGATTCATATCAAACGAAAATAACTTATGAAGATATTTGAGAAGAAATTGAACCAAAAATTAAAATCAACGCACAAAGCCCTGAATGAAGATGCGAACCGTATCATTATGAGCGGAGATGATAAAATATGCGTGTATTATAGTCAAATATATTTGAAATTATAAGATTGCTAACTCCTTTTTATAAACAAACTAAATTCAATATACAAATTTATCTTGGCTATTCATGTAATTCGGCTCGGAGGACCAAAAAAGTGTTTAATAAAGTAGTTTTGCTGTGATGTCCCTCGAATTTATTATTAAGGAGTATGTAGTAATGTATTTAAGGGACAGTCTCAAATGCGTGGGAGGCCTGTCACGTCAGTTAGAGCCAGAATGGGGAAGCAGAAACTACCGTTCTTTCTTGTTCAGTTAACTCAGAATAGGATGGTCGAAGAAATGTCAAAGCCCGGGATTTCTAGATTCTGTCATGGGTAAACGTAAAAAGTAGCGATAACATTTTGCGTTTTCTTTACTGCCAAAGGTTTGCGCGCGTCGCGTAGAAAGTAGCCTTAATGCATGAAGTGGGGATAGAACCACTAGTCTGAGGAATACGCTCTTGATGAATTCCAAGACATAAAAAGAGTCGGCAGGAGAAAGTGGAAACTAATCGTCTACTTCTTCATATACAAAAACCAGCCGTTACTCCCCAAGTTACCTACACTTAAATGGCAGCAGGTACGGTAAATATGGGAAGAAAGCGAATTTTGCTTCTCAGGCCTCTCATCGCCTAGAGCACACCACAACCTATACCTGATATTCTGGCTATTTTTCTCTCTGTTCAAGAGCAACTGTCTGAGCTTCAGCATCAGACACAGGTAGATCAAATATACGCACTGCTCCCGTGTTTAACTCATTTACAGTCGTAATGGGTATGTACTTGGCGGTGAATGTTAAAAACCCCACTCCACATAAAGGGTGTTGTTGCAATTTTTATAGGAAAATGACTGCGTTTTAAGTTTTAAAAGAGTGTACTGTCTTGTAGTATGTAGGTTCCAGGTGCTGGAGGCATGTATCGTGCATATCCCTCTATGTAGGGGAAAGCAGTTATACGCGGTGCCTGTCTATAAACCTGAGGCATTTCAGAACTCGTGATACTTTTTCGATGTCTAGAAATCTGTCAAGCGAGGAAATCTTGAAACTGATGGACAATGCAACAATTCCAGGTCTTCTTGCAATTTTAGTTTTCGGCTGTTCATTTTTCAATTTCACAACAATGCATGATGGCCAAGAAGTTGCCCGAAAGCTTTAGCTTGACCAATTGCCACAGCTGGTATCGATCCATTGGTTCATTTTTGTCGACTACCGCGATCCATTTGCATATTTTACTACTTCGCTAAAAGACATCAGAGATGTACTATTTAAAGACCCAGAGGTTTTGGCAATATTGGTTTTGGGCTTCTTGGGAATCAGCACGGTTTCCTCCAACGGTCTCTGGCGCTTGGAGGAGTCCTTTAGCGTTTTGGGAGTAGTGGGTAATTCGTCTTTTAGGATTTTGTTAGCCCACTCAATCTTGCTCTTTTTGTCTGCACTTCTCTCTATCTCCGGAATGGATCCGAAGTTTTGATAGTGTGTAAAGCATTTCTGCGTCTTATGTAGAGCGCCTTAGATGGAGCTTGCCGACACAGCTGAGCCTCTGATTCCTCGTTTTAGGCAGGAATTTTAGTAGCAGTAGCAATGCCGTGGCCTGCCACAAACTTGCTGCTGCTGGGGGTGGAGTTAGTGATAGGAATATGGCTTGCCACAATCTTACCACTCCTTAAAAATTTGGTTTTAGGCTAGTTGCATTTGCCTTTAAAGGATGATGCACCATGGTCTGCCACAGTTTTACATCCGCTCGACAATGCAGGAGGCTTGCCGGTAGTCGGTGCAATCACCGTTTTGAGATTTTATCCATTATTAGATCCCACGAGTAGCGTAGAAGGGATGATCCATCTGTACAGAGATACAGATAAGGCTAGCTAATCCGAAGTTCGCCAGGTATTCGGATACTGCAGAAAAGTAAGAAAGTGAACAACAATACGAGGTCAATAAGTCCGTGACTTTTTGAATTTCTGACCTCTTTACTGAAACAGCAACACTGCTCCAGTCAACAGGTACCTGTCAGTTGACTCCTGTCAAAATTTAAACTTGCTGCGTCAGTTAGTTTGTGTTTGACAGCTATTTTTATCAGACTACTCACTAATTTGAGGAGAAAATGGAAAAAAGTGAATTTCGTGTGCTTATTAAGCATTATTTCTTGCGAAAAAAAACCATTACCGAGGCCAAGGCTAAGCTTGATAAATACTATGGGGACTCTGCACCATCGATTTCAATGGTAAAAAAGTGGTTTACTGAATTTCGTTGTGGCCGTACAAGCACTGAAGATGCCGAACGTCCTGGACGCCCAGTTGAGGTCTCTACACCCGAAACAATCGAAAAAATTCACGATATGGTGTTGGCCGACCGAAGATTGAAAGTGCGAGAGATTGTGGAAGCCGTAGGGATCTCGCATGGCTCAGTGGTTTAAATTTTGAATGATCACTTGGGCATGAGAAAGCTTTCCGCAAGATGGGTGCCGCGTTTGCTCACAGTCGACCACAAACCCAATCGTGTAACAACTTCACAGGAAGGTTTGGCGTTGTTTAATCGCAATATGGAGGAGTTTTTGCGCCGTTTTGTAACCGTGGACGAAATATGGATCCATCACAACAAACAACAGTCAAAACAGTGGGTTTCTAAGGGTGAATCGGCGCCAAAGAAGGCCAAGGTGGGTTTGTCAGCCAATAAAGTTATGGCGACTGTTTTTTGGGATGCACGCGGGATAATCCACATTGACTACCTTCAAAAGGGAAGAACAATCAATAGGGAATATTATGCCAACTTATTGGACCGATTCAATGACGATTTGAAAAAAAAACGACCTCATTTGGCCAAGAAAAAAGTTCTTTTCCACCAAGACAATGCAAGGGTGCACACATGTGCAGTTGCCATGGCAAAAATCCATGAATTGGGCTATGAATTGCTTCCTCATCCGCCCTATTCTCCAGATTTGGCTCCGAGCGACTACTTCTTGTTCCCAAACCTGAAGAAATGGCTTGGTGGAAAAAGATTTGACTCCAATGATGAAGTCATCTCGCAAACAAAGGCCTATTTTGAGGACCTCGACAAATCATTTTTTTTGGAAGGGATAAAAAAATTGGAGAAGCGTTGGACAAAGTGTATAGAGCTCAAGGAAGACTACGTTGAAAAATAAAATTATTTTTTTATCAAAAAATCAGTTTTAATCCAAAAGTCACGGACTTATTGACCCGCCCTCGTATATTGACCGAAGCTTCGATCTGTGTAGATCTGTGGTGTGGTAAAAAATACTTAAATTGTATTTTTTCGAAGTGAATAGTGATATTTTACTGTATGTGTCCACTAAAAATTTTGAAGAGTTAATCTAGGAAAGGTAAAATATATTATTTAAGTTTATTTCAGTTGCGAAAACAAATCGACTTCGATTTCCTAAATAGGGAAATATAATGACTGGCTAGCACAGCATAGGCAGAAGAATCCCGTGATAATGTTGGAAATCATAAACGGCCATACATTTGTAGTAAACATTTCTGTTATATAGTAGCAACAGTAACCACACATTAATATCATGAATTATAATTTTTTATTTTATATGTATTAGTATTAGAATACACTTTGGATTGTATCAACACATAAATGTCAGTCATACCAGACATCAATATCTTCTACTCACTTGTAGTTTGACACTTGGTGATGAAACATCTGTATCAGAATATTTATTATTAGAATATTTATTATTAGAATATTTATTATTATAGTGAACATTTTAACGGATGTGTTTAAATAATAGAAGTTGATGATAAAATATTGGCGGCGGGGATTGTTAAAATAAATTAAAAAAATTTTTAAAATTAAATTAAAATTAATAATAAAATTGCACCACCATGCCATTGAACACTGCTGAAGATAAGACTGCTGTACAGACCATTGCTATGGGGAACATTTTCGACGAATTAAATCCAGAATTCGTGGACTGGGAAATATTTGAAGCGAAGCTGGAGCAGTATTTCCTTAGCGTTGGCGAAGACGATCAGCAAAGGAAAACAGCTTTTCTGTTAACCAAGCTGCACCATGAAGTATTCAAATTCTCCGAGACAGTATCTACCCAAAAACCATCAATCAATTGACATTTGACGAAATAAAATCTAATTTGACTACCTTTTATTGTAAGAAAGTAGCAGTGTTTGTAGAGAGGCGAATTTTCTATGAGTTGAGACAGATGTCAGGCGAGAGCATAAACGAATGGTATACAAGAATTAAAATGTCAGCTGTTAATTGCAAATTTGGTGCCCAACTAGATACAGCATTGCGTGACATTTTCATAACGGGCATGAGAGATGGTCCCATTCTCGAAAAACTGTTAGAAGAAGACGAAAAATTAACTCTGTCAAGAGTGGGAAACAGCAATAAAAAAGGAAACACTAATAAATAGCCGCGAGGCCAGCAAAGGTACAGTAAATAAAGTAAACACACAAAACACACACACGTGCAAACATTTTAAAAATCGAACCACCAAGTCAAATCAGCTGTATGTACATACAACAGGAAGAAATAAGAACGATGGGTGCGGTCGATGCGGTCGATGCGGATGAGGGGGACAGAAAAGTGAACAATGCTACTACAAAAAATATGTATGTGACATCTGAAAAGTTCGTGGACATCTTAAAGTTATGTGCAAAAGCAAAGACAAACATTCACGAAATGAACGCATAAAGAATTTAAAAAGGGTGGAAGAGACAGAAGACGAGGATTACATCGAACTAAAAAACATAACATCGAACCAGAAGAGCTTTCCACCAATAACACTGCAAGTCAAAGTGGATGGCATCGAATTGGAAATGAAACTCGACACGGGCAGTGCAATTACTATTATTCCAAAGTGCATGATGAGTGAGTTATGGAAAACGAAAAGGTTGGTTGCGTCGAGTATAAGCATAAAAGGTTATGGTGGCGAGAACATTAAGATTTATGGGAAAATGCTATGCATATTTGAGTACGGTAAAACACAAAAACCACTAGAAGTGTACGTCGCAGAACCTGGCAGGAGTGCGTTATTGGGAAGGGATTTTGCAACGGAGTTTAATTTAACTGTATCAATAAAAATAAATAAAAAGTGTCAGAAAAATAAACAACGTAATTAAGAATACAGAATTGATAGTGAAGGAACTAGAGAATAAGTTCGCAACGGTTTTTCGAAGTAAAGTCGGTCATTTTGAATTCGAAAAAATTAACTTAAAACTGAAAAATGAAAATGTGAGTCCAGTGTTCATTAAACCAAGAAATCTGCCATATGCGCTTAAAGATAAGGTGGAGAAAGAACTTGAGTATTTAACCGAACAAGGAATCATCACGCCAGTTGAATACAACAAATGGGGAACGCTCTTGGTACCCGTAATTAAACCTGATGGTCGCATAAGGTTATGGCCATTACAAATCAACAATCAACAAATATCTTGAGACAGACACATACCCGTTACCCAGGATTCAAGATCTGTTGCAGAAACTTTCTGGTGGTGAGAAATATTCCAAAATAGATCTAAAAGAAGCCTATTTACAGATTGAACTAGACGAGGACAGCAAAAGGCTTTGTGCGTGGTCCACTTCCCAGGGAGTATACTTGGTAAACCGTATGCCATACGGCATATCGCCAGCAACATCAAAGTTTCAGAGAATCATGGCTAAAATGTTCCATGATATAGACAATGTCACCGTCTTTGTTGATGACATACTCGTTACTGGAAAAGACGATGATGAACACATCAGAAATCTCGAACGGGTTTTCAAAAGGTTGAAAGACGCAGGCCTGACGGTTAAGCTGGCGAAATGTGAATTTTTTAAGGAGGATATCTGCTACTTAGGCCAAATAATCAACAAAACCGGAATAAGGAAAAATCCAGAAGGTATACGGGCTATACTTAAGGCTGATCCACCGAGTAACGTCACACAGGTGCAAGCGTTTTCAGGCCTCGTGAACTATTATGGAAGATACATCCCAAACGTTTCATCTATCATGGCACCTATCTACAAGTTGTTAAAGTCAGGTGTTACGTTCAATTGGACACAAAAGTACAATGCAGCATTTGAACAAATCAAAACCATAGTGGCTTCCGACAAGGTGTTGGTGCACTACCATCCAGATTGGGATGAAGGAATTGCTGCCGCGCTGTCAAACATATTACCGTCCGGAGAAGAACGTCCTATTTCTTTTGCATCAAGAATTTTTTCACAACCTGAGCGGAACTATAGCGTGCTCGATAAAGAAGCTTTGGCGGTCTACTATGGTGTCCAAAAGTTCTCGGATTACTTGTGTCTAAGGAAGTTTATAATCAGAAGCGACAACACACCCTTACTCGCGAAATTTGGTGAGAATCGCAGCATTCCTCTCATGACATCTAAAAGAATGCAGAGATGGGCGACGTTTCTGGCAGCGTTCAACTACAAATTCGAGTACATCAAAGGCAAAGACAATAAGGTGGCCGATATGTTGTCCAGGTTTTCATCTAGAGAGGAAGTTGATGCAAATGAGCTTATAGTAGAGGAACAGATAAAAAAGTTAATTACAGGTATGCAAATAATTAATGTTAATGTCGTTCAAGAGTTCACATAAAAAGATGAAGTTCTGAAGGATGTCCTCAAACATACAATCGAAGGTTGGCCGAAAAATGTCAATAGCAGCCTCAAACCTTACTGGCTGAGAAGAGATGAACTTCTTGAAGTCGTTGGCGGGGTTGTGATATGGGGTTTTCGAGTTGTGGTACCGAAATTACTACAATCAAAAGTACTTAAGGTATTATACGATTCTGATCTGGGTATGTCAAAAACAAAATCGTTGGCCAAACCTGGATAGTTTCATCGAACAAATGGTAAAGGGTTGTTTAGCGTGCGGAATTTATAATCCCAATCTCCCAAAGGCTACAATCAATCCATGGCCAGAGCCAGCAGAACCGTGGGAAAGAATTCATGCTGATTTCGCCGGGCCTTTCCTCAATCGTCAATTTCTAATCATTGTGGACGCCAAAACGAAATGGGTCGAGATCTATCCAATGAACAGCATCGAAGCGAAAACAACAATAGAGAAATTCTACGAAACGTTTGCACGATTTGGGTTGCAAAAAA
Source organism: Volucella zonaria (assembly GCA_963966105.1). Classification (NCBI taxonomy): domain Eukaryota; kingdom Metazoa; phylum Arthropoda; class Insecta; order Diptera; family Syrphidae; genus Volucella; species Volucella zonaria. Next base: position 127,539,999 of record OZ014530.1, on the reverse strand, counting down.
CCTTGGTGACAGATAATGGCCCAACATTCACGGGAAGCAGGTTTCAGGATTTCCTTCAAAGAAATGGGATAAAGCACATCAAATCGCCACCGGGTCACCCCCAAAGCAATGGGTTGGCAGAAAATGCAGTGAAGTAATTCAAAATGGCAGTAAAGAAAATTTTAGAAGGAGAGGAAAAATCAGTTGCAGTAGCATTATCGAGATACTTATTTCATCATCGTCTGGCAAAGCATTCCTCAACAGGCCAGTCACCAGCCTCGATGATGTTGCGGCGAAACTTGCGCATGAGATTGGACCTTCTAAAACCGAGTACCAACAAGCAAACAGAGGTGAAAAACGTTCGAGATCGAAGAGCACTGGTAAGAGATTTTCGAAAAGGTAAGTTCTGATCGGTAACGATAGTAAAAAAGAGAATAGGGAAGCAAACGTATCTTGTAACCACTGATGGTGACAACTTATGGAAGAGACACTTAAACCAAATGAAGGAGTTTGTCGGCGACATGAACTCCGCAATTGATAATTTACCAGCAAATCGTCAAAAGAAGTACTTTGATCATGTTTCAATTAGGTCTCCGAGAGAAAAATCGGCTATGAACTAAGACGCCGCTCTCAGTTAAAGGAACCGAGAAGATATCCCGATTAGGGACAGGAAATGTTAGATAGTGGCAACACTAGCCACACATTAATATCATGAATTATAATTTTTTATTTTATATGTATTCTAACACTGAATACACTTTGGATTGTATCAACACATAAATGTCAGTCATACCAGGCATCAATATCTTCTACTCACTTGTAGTTTGACACTTGGTGATGAAACTTCTGTATCAGAATAATAAATATATAGTGAACATTTTAACGGATGTGTTTAAATAATAGAAGTTGAAGATAAAACAATTTCGATTTAAAATTTTTTGGAAAAAAAAAAATTAAAACACGACGCTGTTCCTACACTTTTTATGAAAAGGAGTGAAATATTTTTGGAATCTAATGACAATGAACTTGCTTTTGATCATAAGAAAACCAAAATAAACTACTCTAATATTGACACCGTATGGTTAGAGGGTCTTTTCTATAAGCTGACTAGGCTGGGGATCAGTAAACCACTCTTGTGCATTCTTTATAATATGCTAACCAACAGAACGTACCTGGATTTTTAACGTAAACCACCTGTCATAAGACCTTATTTTTACGAGATGCCCATACATCCATAGGGAGCAAGGATTCGCCTTGCCATCGCTAATAATGCTCGCTTATATATATTAATACTTCGCTTATACATTATACCAAAGCAGAACTTGTGTTGGAGGCACAAGTTCCACCCTTGGTATGAGTCGAGGCCGACTTAAAACCTCTTGCTGTTCTTAGGGTCACAGCACCCAGTACTTTATTTGCTACTCTACAATGGGTAAACAGAAAAAGAAAACCCGTACCCGCGATTTGGGTTTAAACCACAGCCACCATGACGCTCCCACAAGGGGGCCTACCTCTAACAAGTCAGGCCCGGACCGAAATCCGGGGGACTCTTGACTCCCATGGTACCGTGATTTAAGTCCTGGTATGGACTACCGGTGGTCAAGCCGCCAACAAGACTTATGACCGGCAACTTGTCAAATCGTAGCAACCATTCAGGGGCTGTAATCTGAAGATGTTTACGATAAGACCAGTTTAGAATAATCTGCCCCCGCTTTTTATTAGACAACGTCATTAATGGGCGAAGCCTTGATAATTGGGCGGGGGCCCATGCTAACCAACAGACAGTTCATTGTGAAAAATGACGATGTGACTTCTGTTGGAATATTTCAAATTAAAAATGATCTTCAGCAAGACGCGGTCTATTCAACATTTATACAAGCAACTTCATAGGTTCACTTCCCCATACTATTGCGTACGCAGATAATTTGATAGCATACAGAACAGGTCCAAAACTCGATGTCATTAATACTCTCTTGCAGCGTGACTTCGATAAGACAAGACGATTTTGCGATGACTGGAAGTTGAAAATCAACTTTCAGAAGTCGGAAACCATTCTCTTTAGGACGCCGTTGTCTGGGGCCTCTAGGGATACCAGGAAAAATTGGCGTAAGTTCTCGATCATTGGACAACGCGGACAGCCTCTTGCCTGTCGAAATGTAGCCAGATACCTAGGGATCAGGCTAGATCGGTTTCTGTATTTTGATAAAAATGTAGATGCTGCTCTGGCCAGAGCTAAAGGCGCTTTTGCCCTTATAAAGAGACTGTTTTATAGCAGCCAACTCGATGCGAGGGTAAAGGTAATCTGCTACAGGGCCCTTATCAGGCCCATGCTGGTATTTGGGTGTCCTGTGTGGTTCAATGTGCGAGCAAGCTTAATGGAAAAGATTCGGGTGTTTGAGAGGGCTTGCCTTCGCTTGTACGGAACACCAGAGTCGGAGTACAAATTTTTTTTATCCTAATGACGTCCTTTACAACAGAGCGAACCTAATACGAGTGGATAACTTCGTAATTAAGCTGCCTCGAAGGCACATTGCAAGAACAATGGCCTCGACGAATAGCCTGACATCTGGGGCTTACTACCCCAATTACCTTTACCACGAGAGTGTGCGCTCTGACGGCTTCGTTCCACCGGAAGATCAGATAGGGTTGATCCAGGATAGATCAGCGGTCCCGTTAATCTTCCATGTCGCTCATAAAGCTGGGGACAGGCGACTCAACTACGGCAGAGACGTCGCACACGCCAGTGTGGATCGTCTCAGGTTCAGTAGGGCGGTGGGGAATCGCGATAAGAGGGATGTCGTTCGGCAGCACCAGCATTTCTGGTGGTTGAATGATGGAGAAGATGTTTCGTCGTCGTCGTTTCTGTCAATCACGGACCAGCCTCACTAATGAGGCAGAGCTGACCAATCTATTTGCTCTATGAATAGCGATGGCCACCTTACATAGGTTTAGGTTAGCATTTAAGAAGTAATTGTGTATAATATCTATGTGTGTGTATTGTGTATGTAGGTTAGGTAGACTAAGGTTTATTTTAAGTTAGATATTAAGTTTTTATAAAAAATTAAGTCCATATGCTAAGTTTTTGTTAACAATTTTTTTCTTAGCCCTAAGTACGAGTATACAAAATATATTTTTCAATTAAATGTATGTAAATAAAGTCGAAAGATATAGATATAAGAATTTAGAGTAGCTTAGAGTGCCTGTGTGGGGCCAGTAAGTCAATATAAGATTGTTAAGTACGAGGTCGGGTCAATAAATCCGTGGCTTTTTGAATTTCTGACCTCTTTACTGAAACAGCAACACTGCTTCTATCAACAGGCATCTGTCAGTTGACTCCTGTCAAAATTTAAACTTGCTGCGTCAGTTAGTTTGTGTTTGACAGCTATTTTTATCAGACTACTCACTAATTTGAGGAGAAAATGGAAAAAAGTGAATTTCGTGTGCTTATTAAGCATTATTTCTTGCGAAAAAAAAACCATTACCGAGACCAAGGCTAAGCTTGATAAATACTATGGGGACTCTGCACCATCGATTTCAATGGTAAAAAAGTGGTTTACTGAATTTCGTTGTGGCCGTACAAGCACTGAAGATGCCGAACGTCCTGGACGCCCAGTTGAGGTCTCTACACCCGAAACAATCGAAAAAATTCACGATATGGTGTTGGCCGACCGAAGATTGAAAGTGCGAGAGATTGTGGAAGCCGTAGGGATCTCGCATGGCTCAGTGGTTTAAATTTTGAATGATCACTTGGGCATGAGAAAGCTTTCCGCAGATGGGTGCCGCGTTTGCTCACAGTCGACCACAAACGCAATCGTGTAACAACTTCACAGGAAGGTTTGGCGTTGTTTAATCGCAATATGGAGGAGTTTTTGCGCCGTTTTGTAACCGTGGACGAAACATGGATCCATCACAACACACCAGAGAACAAACAACAGTCAAAACAGTGGGTTTCTAAGGGTGAATCGGCGCCAAAGAAGGCCAAGGTGGGTTTGTCAGCCAATAAAGTTATGGCGACTGTTTTTTGGGATGCACGCGGGACAATCCACATTGACTTCCTTCAAAAGGGAAGAACAATCAATGGGGAATATTATGCCAACTTATTGGACCGATTCAATGACGATTTGAAAAAAAAAACGTTTGGCCAAGAAAAAAGTTCTTTTCCACCAAGACAATGCAAGGGTGCACACATGTGCAGTTGCCATGGCAAAAATCCATGAATTGGGCTATGAATTGCTCCCTCATCCACCCTATTCTCCAGATTTGGCTCCGAGCGACTACTTCTTGTTCCCAAACCTGAAGAAATGGCTTGGTGGAAAAAGATTTGACTCCAATGATGAAGTCATCTCGCAAACAAAGGCCTATTTTGAGGACCTCGAGAAATCATTTTTTTTGGAAGGGATAACAAAATTGGACAAAGTGTATAGAGCTCAAGGGAGATTACGTTGAAAAATAAAATAATTTTTTATCAAAAAATCTGTGTTTTAATCCAAAAGTCACTGACTTATTGACCCGCCCTCGTAGTATAAAATGTCCATTTTTACTTTCTAGCTAATAGCTTTTAGCAATTGATTCGCTTTTAACTAATTATCTGAACAAAGTGGTTCATGTTTTTATACAGCGCTGTGAAAACCTTTAATTGGTATCATATGAAAATATGGTATTTTGGAAAAAAACCAATAATAAATGTTTATTATTTATTACAAGAAAAATTAAAATTTCGGTTTGAGTTTATAATTTTGCACAGCGCTGTACTTATCCAATAAGTGAAAGAGAAATAAAAATTCAATTTGGCTGACCTTTTGAAATCAAATCTCTCTAGCACAATGGGATGAAAATTTACGCACCTGAGTTGCAGATAATCCAGCCGACTGTGCTGGAACATATTCTTTGGTCGACAGGTCCAAAATGGTTTCAGAATCAAATGCTCGTAATATAGTACTTTTACCGACGTCAAGCGATATAGAACAATAGAAGTACGTCTCATTCCAAGATTGTTAACCGAATAAATACACTAAAACGATTAGCAAGAGTGCTAATATACTGTAAGCGATTCCTTCACAATGCGCAAGCAACTTAGGAACGGAACGTTAAAATTCAACAAAATAAGAAACACAGCATTGTTCAAGGAGAAAAATAGAGAATAATTTTAAATAGCGATGTCTTAATCCCGTATCTCGATGATAATAGTATGTTAACCCTTAACTACCTAGCACCTATTATTGTCACACTACCTCCTAATATATGTACGCCTGTGAGACCCCGGAACAAACTTATTTGCGTTTGTAAAATTTTGTGAATTAAGTTTTAGTTTTTAATTAAAATCAGTGTCATAAATATTGTTTAATTTTACTACCATATTTATGGATTAATTATGCCCATCTGGCAATATTCTTTTTCTTTCAGTTAGTGTATTTATTTATTTATTTATTTATTTTTTATTTTTTAAAGAACTTAACACTCAAGAGTGTATGACTACTTTTAAAATGCCGGAGCACGTTTTAATTTTTTCGGAAATTTGGATAGAGAGAGAGAGAGAAAGATGTTTGCACTCAGTGGTTATTTCACTCCATGGGTGGCATCCAACATTTAATGGGGAGACTAAATTATTAGTGTAAATTGACTTGATGTTGTATTTAGGTAACCATTCATCTCACGAGATTTTAGTTGCCTTAAAAAAAAGTCTCGCTCACGGCTGGTATTGAACCCCGAACTGTCCGATTGGGAAGCCAATACACTACCACTTGAGCCACGGTATTTGTAAATTCCTTTTCATTACCATGTATGTATGTATGTATTACTTTTCAGGCAACTCAAAAAGACAGTTGCGAATAAACTACCGTCGGAATAACATATGGTATACTCGTACTCATTGGTTATCTTTCATTTTTGTAATTATTGTTCGCCCTTCGATCGACGTCTCTGACAAAATATCAGAAGTGGGATAAACCTTGAGCAGGAAATAGCGAATAACTAAAATTACGATATATAAAAGTGCGTCGTGGAAACTAAGTGTCGAAAAAAAAGCTGAGTTGATGTCACCGGCCGGAAGACTGTTGATGGTGCTTCGTCGCCAGCAGTACCAACGAGAGATCGATTTGAAGGTTTTGAGGACGCCGTTGATAATCGTGAAACCTCTCCACTGGGAAACTCTGTAGTTGTTTCAAGTGCTGCGATATCAGTGCCGAAAATGAGCACCACATACGACGATGGTGGATGTCTTAAATGGGTCGCCATCCGCATCGCTAGTGAACCCCACAGATGGCCAAGACATCCTGGGGGGTAAGAATGTAAGTGCGGAGATTATAAATCAACGTGTGCAGGTCGGTACTCTCCAACGGCTAATGGAAACATTGGCTCAACAATTGGCATCGCCGCCTGCGCAAAATTCTACTACAGCTCAGTTTCGGTCAGTCGACGTTGTATCGCCACAACATGTTAAGTCATGTTCGAACAAGACAAGCAATGATGATTTGAGTCTGCCGTTGTTATCTCCTTCGCAACTGTGTACAACAAGGGTGGGTTTTACCAATTCTTTGAAGACAAAAGCTATCACAATCCGATATGCGACGCCCAATAACTTATTCCAACAGGTGCAAACAGGTTTCCAGCTGATTCAGCAAATAATTGGTCTGTTGAGTTTCCTACGGAAACGAATGCACGAGCGTAGGCTATTCGACACCGGATCAAGTGCACGCGAATTGGGTAAAGTGCACAGTCAGGAGGAATGCATGGGAACCTTTGCATAGCTAACGGAGCTTTGGAGTTAAGCTGATGAGGATTGTGAAATCAGTTCTGGTCTGGACTGCATTGAGTGTAAACTAATCGAATTCGGAATTTCCAATAAAATTATAACGAGTATTGAAAACGGTTTTTTTATTGTAAGTCGAACAGTTGGGTCAGCCCCTTGGCTGACGTTCGCGTTTTTTTTGTTGTCCATGTAAAGGACAACTTTAACTGGCGCCCGAGCAGGGACCGGCTTAGAAAGTGTATATCCTTTTCGTCCTAGCAATAGTGGCAAAGATATTTAAAAAAAAAAAATAAAAATAAAAAATATATTGTCCTTAAATGGGCATAGATCAGACCACCCCCTTTGGAGTGTGTGGCGTTGTAACCATGGGAACACAACCGCCTTTCTGGTCTAAATATATATTAAACAATTTTTTAAGCCAATAACCACATTCTGCTGTAACCATGGGAACACAGCGGAGATTGCGAAAAGGACTAAGGGATATACAAGTGAAGTGAAATCGTGCCATTAGTAGGGTTGCTTTCAAGTATTAACGATAGCAACTAAACGGGAACCCCACGATCCTTCCACTAAGCCTGTCTCAAACCAAAAAATCGCAAAGAAAAGGAAAAAAATTGTATTTAAGTACCCTTTTGTTTTAGATCACCGGCGGACCTTCTTTATTAACGGTTACTGAAAGCGGAAATGTTATTCACGATCTTGTAAGTGAAGGCATTCCAGAGTGATAAGTGATAAGATAAGTAAAAGCTTGAGTGGAAAAGGAAAAAATATAAGGAATTCCGATTGGAATAAAAGCAAGTGCTTGCAAATTTTGCAATTAACAATAAATTAAAATCACATCCTTTTGTTAAATTCAAGAGGGTTAAAGGTGTAAAATAGAGAAATCTAACAAAAAAAAAAAATAAATAAAAATAAAGAAATTGATATTACAAAAGAAAAAAAGAAAAAGAATAGGAAAAAAGTTGTTAAAAGTTGAAAGTACAAAACCGATTAATTCATAAAAAATAAAGGAAAAAAAGAATTGTGAGAAAAGAATCCTATTTGTGAAAACTTGTTCAAAGTTAAAAGTGTAAAACCAACTAATTTATAAAAAATAGAAGAGAAGAAGAGGAGCGAAGAATTGTCAAAAGGAAAAGGTAAGGTGCATTGTTTTATATTGAAAAGATCGTGTAAAAATTAAAGAAAATTTATACGTGTACACCCCGCATACTATTAAATAATATTATATATATAAAAAAAAAATACTATATAAATATAATAACTAAAAAATTGATTGAATCGTGCGGAAACGTGCGCTGGATGTTTTCATAAGAGGCCTTACCGGCGACCTGTCTAGGATGCTCATCGTACAGAAACCCAAAACCCTTCCCGAAGCATACGCTTCGTGTCTGGAGATTCAAAATCTCAATTTCCGAACCCATTCGATTCATGTAAGCAATGCATCGAACACAATAATAGCCCCCCTTAATCAGTCTTTCAGACGGGATAATAGGCCTTCTCCTCCACAATTTAGAAACACCCAAAACCGCATAATTCTAACTTCCCCAACCGTCCTAACTCTGTTCCAAATTCTGACGCACCGCCTAGGCCGACTGGTCCAAAACCTCATCAGAAGATGGAAGTTGATCACTCGATTCAGACTAAACAGGTAAACTATTCGAATAGACCTCAAAACAACCCCTTCAAAAGGAAGGCACACTCCGAGAACTTTTCGCGCTCACGGGACTCGTCTCAAAAGCAACAGAAGTTGTTCATCCTGCAGACGGATCAAGGAGTGTCATCAGAGAACCGTAACGAAGCGCTTGAAGGGGACCGCGAGGGACACCAAGAGCCATCGCCCGAAACCTACCACGAAGTAACTGAGGCAAACTATGAAGATGAGGTAAATTTTATGAAGGACGCTTATCCAGGGTTCCATACATAGATTACATCCTTAAGAATGGTACACTGTTAAGCTTCCTTGTGGACACGGGGGCTAACAAGAATTTTATCGGTCCACACATATCACAGGGTGCCACGCTCCTAGCCCGACCTTTTACTGTAAATTCGGCAGCCGGCAGCCTTAAGATCACTGACAAAATAACTGGTAAATTCTTTGAGGGGGTCGGAATCGACTTGCAATTAACCTTCTATGTGCTCCCAGGCACATCCAGGACATCCGTCCTTCCAAGAGTCCTTACAATTCTCCGATTTGGGTTGTTCCGAAAAAACCCAAACCCACCGGATGGTAGTAGACTTTAAACGCTTAAACCTCGTCACCGTATCCGACGCATACCCAATCCCGGACATTACCTCAACGCTTGCCAGTCTAGGTAAGGCGAAATACTTCACCACCCTTGATCTCACCTCTGGATTTCACCATATACCCATGAAGGAGGCCGATATACCTAAAACCGCATTTTCAACTATGAACGGAAAGTACGAATGGCTCAGGTTGCCTTTTGGCCTTAAAAATGCGCCAGCGATCTTTCAGAGAATGATCGACGATGTGCTTAAGGAGTTCATTGGGAGGATATGCTACGTGTATATCGACTATATTGGGAGTGACATGGACGATATGCTAAGGAACATAGAAACTATCCTTTCTCGATTACACGAGGTAAACTTAAAGGTAAATCTGGAAAAGACTCACTTCTTGGAAGCAGAGGTCGAATTTTTGGGATACGTCATCACCCCCGATGGAATTCGAGCAGACCCCAAGAAAGTTGAGGCTATACAAAAAATATTACCCCCGGAGAATCTTAAGGATTTGAAAACCTTTTTAGGACTGACATCCTATTATAGAAAATTTATTCGGGACTACGCGAAGGTGGCAAAACCTCTTACGAACCCTACGAGAGGCGAAAATGCCCAAATTAAAGCAAGCCAATCAAAACGAGTCCAAATTGAACTGAATGCAGATGCATTGCAAGCTTTTAACGTGCTCAAGGCTTTACTAACATCATCAGAGATCCTCGCTTTCCCTAACTTCGAAAGGGCATTTAACCTGACCACGGACGCTTCCAATTACGCAATTGGTGCTGTTTTGTCGCAAGATATATAGGGACAGGATAAGCCAATTGCGTACATCTCAAGATCCCTCAATAAAACCGAGGAGAATTACGCTACGAATGAAAAAGAGATGTTGGCCATAGTCTGGGCTCTGGACAATCTGCGTTCGTACGTATACGGAGCGAAAAAGATAAGAATCTTTACCTACCATCAGCCACTTACTTTTGCTCTAGGTAACAGGAACTTTAATGCCAAATTAAAGAGGTGTAAAGCCCGCATAGAGGAGTACAACTATGAGTTGGTTTACAAACCAGGTAAATCAAACATAGTAGCCGACGCTCTCTCCAGATTAAAGACGGAGGTAAATCATTTGTCCGGTTCAACACTATCTGGGACGGCACGAGACTCAAGAAGGGCGTATAAAGGTTCAAGTACTGACACAGCAAGTAACAACTCATCGACTAACACTGCTAGTGGTACAGCGGGACCCGATGCCATGACGGAAACAGCTAGCGAAAGCGAAGGTTCGACAGACAACGCCACCGAGACTGTCCACAGCGCAGCGCAAGATGGCTCAGATCTCATACCTCATGTCGAGGCCCCTCTGAATGTATTCCAAAATCAAATAATAATCAGGGCTTCTAAGGGCTTAGAGATTTATGAGGAACCACACCCAGGCTTTTCCCGCCACTACATTTCCATGGAAAACCTGGATAAAGGTAAGCTCACCGGAATTTTTAACGTTATCAATGGTATTAAAATTCCAGAGGCATACTTAGGCGTGTTCTAGAAAACTTCAGTAATCACAAAGTTCGCATAACCCAGAGGGTGGTAGAAGATGTAGCAAATGATGAAAGAGTTCTACATCTTATTACTGAGGAGCACAGAAGAGCTCATAGAAATGCGAGAGAGAATAAGGAACAGCTGCTTGAGCGATACTATTTTCCAAAAATGAACAGTCTCATCGTCAAATATACTAAGACATGTGAAATTTGCCTTGCGAACAAATACGACAGCCATCCAACAAATCCGGAACTTCGTGCGACTCCTGTACCATCGTATCCTTGTGAGATACTTCACATGGATATAATGGAGTTACAAAACGAGAAATACATCAGTTGTATTGACAAGTTTTCCAAGTTCGCCAAGCTGTTTCATATCAAAAATAAATCCTCACTATACCTAAGAAACAAAATAACGAAAATCATACATTATTTCACAGTTCCTAAGATACTGGTAACGGACAATGAACGTAGTATTCTGAGTCCAATAATTTTGAACTTCATCAAAATGTTGGGCATAGAACTCTATAAAACTCCTGTTCAACGCAGTGAAGTCAATGGCCAAGTAGAGCGATTACATTCGACAATCCTGGAAATATACCGATGTCTAAAGGCGGAATACAAAGATTTGAAAATGAGGGAACTCCTTAATATAGCTGTCGACAGATACAACAATACCATACATTCCGTGACTGGGAGAAAACCGTCTGACATTTTTTTCAACAGAACTTCCAGAGTTAACTAGTTTAGTGAACTTTCGCGCCAAGGTAAACCACGAGTTGCGCGCGGAAATACCAAATACCATTATACCAAAAAGAATTTGTATCAAAAGATAATAAAGTGACAGTCCTCACGGCAGTCAGTTTTTTTTTCAGTTTATATGCATTTTTATTATTTCACTTAATTTACTCTTACTTGCTAGACAAAAAAATGCTTAAAAGTTAGCTTAATTAACTTAAAATTATCTTACTCTAACTTACTGGCCCCATGCGGGCACTCTAAGTTAAACCTAACACTTAAATTATGTCTTTCGACGTACCTTACTACTATACTATACTATTTCTATTCATTATAATTAAAACTAAGAAAACATTTTTTACAAAAAAAAACTTAGTAACAGGACAGACACACACATACGATATACGCACAATGCACCTGTAACCATTCCTTATATATTGTAGTAATGTAGTAATAATCACAAGTTAAATTTATTTTAAGAGATATCAATCCAATTACAGGATTAAGATTAGCGTTATATTTTTAATATAAATTGTAATTAAAAGTGTAATACAAGTAAAAAATGTTGCAGAAACAAAAAATTTTTGCTGTTGTCCTTATTTAAACATTTTAACTTCCACTTTTGTAGTAAGGTCGCTACAAACATGCTTAGATAACCACATGTATCGAACGAAAAACATTTGCATATCCCACAGATTAACTTCTTTAGCGGCAACCTAGGGATTCCAGATCTTCAATTATAAGGCACCTATAGGCTCTCTTAAGGAGGGCAAGGGTTGGATCGTTGACGGCAGTTTCAAGCTGGTGCATGCCATTAACCTAGAACAATTCGAACATCTGTTGGATGGGGTGTCCAATGCCACCAGCGGCAAAATTAAGGACGAAGACAGAAGGCACATGATAGAATTCCATTTGTCACAGGTAAAGCGCCGTCTTCATTCACTCAAAGGTAAGCCAACGAGAAGGGCAAGATCAATCAATTGGTTGGGATCTGCTTGGAAATGGGTGGCTGGTAGCCCCGATGCTTCAGACTGGAGCGAAATCAATCCTTCGAAGTGAGGAATCCATAATCGAGAATAGTAACCACCAATATAAAATTAATGAGAAGCTCTTTGGTATCACGCGTGAAATTACACAGAAAATCAATCTGGTGATTGGGAGATATGGAAACGGTATTAAGGACGCGATTTCTGGAACATTTGAGCAGGATATTTTGGACGAGATTCTGCTCATCAAAGAAGAAGTGAATGAAATCGTTCGGGCTTGCCAAATGGCTAAAAGTGGCCTGATTAATACCAATCTCCTTGATAGGGAAGAGGTCAACACGGTCATCAATGAACTAGAAACTCTACCGTACGCTAATGAAATAGAAGCAATTGAGTACGGCACACCCTCAATTTTCACCAATGGCTCAATGCTGTTGTACGTTATTTCAAGGCCAAAGGTAGGAATGGAAGAGTATAACTTGTTGATAACACGATCATCAGTTATAGAAGGAAAGCGGATCGATCTGAAATTCCGGAAAGTTCTGATCAACCACAGGGTCACGTATGGCATAAAGGATAGTTGCCTCTCAATAAATAACTCGACAATATGCGAGGATAAGGCCTTAGAAGTAATTCCTGAGGAAAGCTGCGTTGCTAGACTGTTGAAAGGTGGACCCACGACCTGCACTTACCAAACAAGTACCGAGGAGGTCCTGGAACTCCTTAAAGACGACACCATTTTTGTCACCAGTTTTAAAGGCGATTTAATTTCTAACAATATTTCAAGTCCTCTTATAGGTACATATATAATCCAGATACATAACGAGACGATCGAACTGAATGGAAGGACCTTTTCAAGTTCTACGGCTACAACACTACAAGCCCTTCCTCCGGCGTTGATGAACATCTCAAACCGCAGCCATATTATCGACTTGGGATACGTCCATGAACTCAGCGTTCAGAACATAGAACGCATAGGTAACTTATCCCAACAATTTAAAATCTCTATTTTTACAGAAGTTTCAATCCTCATTGGTGTGGCATTCGTCGTACTTACCATCTGGCGAAAGATACATGCAAAGCCCAGATTCCCAACAATCTCATCCCCTAACTTACCACAACCAATGGCCTGACCTCAAGGTCATCAAAGGATCTACGAGGCGTAGATTTTCGAAGGGGGAGGAGTTATCACAATCCGATACGCGACGCCCAATAACTTATTCCAACAGGTGCAAACAGGTTTCCAGCTGATTCAGCAAATAATTGGTCTGTTGAGTTTCCCACGGAAACGAATGCACGAGCAGGCTATTCGACACCGGATCAAGTGCACGCGAATTGGGTAAAGTGCACAGTCAGGAGGAATGCATGGGAACCTTTGCATAGCTAACGGAGCTTTGGAGTTAAGCTGATGAGGATTGTGAAATCAGTTCTGGTCTGGACTGCATTGAGTGTAAACTAATCGAATTCGGAATTTCCAATAAAATTATAACGAGTATTGAAAACGGTTTTTTATTGTAAGTCGAACAGTTGGGTCAGCCCCTTGACTGACGTTCGCGTTTTTTTTGTTGTCCATGTAAAGGACAACTTTAACTCAAATTATGTAGTTGTCACGACGGGCATCACAAATACAGTAACAACGACGAACATAGCTACACCAAGAGCGAATTTAAACTTGATATATAAAAACGGGTATATGTCATCGAATTGTGTGGAAATACCATTAACAAACAAGTTCCAACATATTGCGACAGCCGGATCGTATCAAGTCAAGGCGAATGAAAGATTTGATGTGGGTGCGAAGAAGGTTTGCATGAGTGGGCGGGAGATATGTTAAGTCCTTACAGAAATCAACCCTTGCAACGATAATACCACATTTATTCAGTTCATTGATCACATTGAACAACCGCGTAGTGCATATCAATGAACGATAAACTACTTCTATTTGCTATCCAAAGCAAATTGACGGGGTCGGCAATTGGACTCGTGTCCAATTTTTCAAAAATGGAATGAATTTGTTTTCGCCTTTTTAAATGACTTCCCTTGTGTGATAAATAACGCAGATATTCACATGCAAATCATGAATATACGTGAAAGCAAGCCCGAAAGCGTTGTGGAATATTTTTATCGGGTAATTGCCTTGGGTCGTCGTGGAAATCTAGATGATAATTCGATCAACAGATACGTAATCAATGGCTTATATGATGATAGTTTTCGTAAAACATAATCAGTTATGACATTTGCAAAGTGTTCGGATTTACCGGATTTACTGCAATCGCTTCACAATGCCGTCGGTAATTCAAAGAAAGTACAAATTTCAAACTCACAACCATCGCATGTGTTTAGCAAAAGCAATCATAATGAAACTAGTAGACCAGCTCATAGTGAAAATAAAGAAAGTGTAAAGACTGACCGGTTCTGTTATAGTTGCCATGATCGTGGTCATGTATCTCGAAATTGTCGTAAGCCCCAACGAAAAGCGCGTTGTGATATATGTTTGTCAACCTCACATGAAAACAAAAGTTGTCCGAAAAGAAATCTTTCATCGGTTAATGCGATTGGAACCTCTACCGTGTACATGAATCCAAGAGTTATGAAAGAAATCCTCGTGAACGGTGTTAAGTGCAATGCACTGATTGTCTCCGGCAGTTTTTATTTGATCACCGAAAAATGTATCTTTGCATCTATAAAATGTGAAACGTGGGTTTGCTGGTGGTGAAATTAAATGCCGCGATTTAATAATTATGCCAATATTCATTGATGATCAAGTTTACAAAAGTAAACTACTAATAGTCGATGTCATGAATTTCGACATAATAATCAGAACAGATATTCTGTGATGAGGTCGACTGATAATTGAAAAAGGTAAATGTGAATTATTTCCCATCATCAAAGATAAAACCAACACGCAATGCTAAACGAATTTTCAAAATGTTTCGGTGAAAATTTAGTGGAAATCAGTCAAACCATCAAAATGGTAATATCAGTTCCGGCTTTAAAACCAATCGCTTACTTCAATCGTATGTGCAACGACGCAGAGAAAAATTACCACGGGTACGAGCTGGAGGTCCTAGCTGTTGTCGAAGCGTGTCAACGATGTATCAAGTTTAAAGGCAAAAATCCCTAAGATGCCTAGAGTTTCTCGTTGGCTGTTGGGAAGCAAGAGTACGACTACGAAATTATCCATCATCCAGGTACAACCATGTGTCACATTGATGCAATTAGTCGAGTTCTTGTGGAGGCGTCAATTGTTCCCGAAAACTTCAGTGAATGCGTGATAAACATTTATTTGTCAAACGAAGATCGATTACTCACTATATAGAAGCAGAACGCAAACCTAGTCAGATCGTGAAGTTTTGTAATGATGACGTACGTCACCCAGTTTTGGCAAGTACTTTAAAACACATTGATTACTATTTTTGGTTTCCAAGACGCCGAAATTTCATCAAGAGTTACATGAAGTCATGTGTACAGTGTTGTTTTAGTCGAAGGAGTGTTAACTCTACGGTATGGAAATTCCCAAAATCCCGTTCGAAATTTTACATATGGACCACTTGGGACCATTCGTTGAAAGCCGCTGGAGGAATGATGGGACCATTCGTTGAAAGCCGCTGGAGGAATGAGTATGTGCTGGTTATTATTGATACCTTGACTCGTTATGCAATGATTTTAGCTGTGAAATCTACCAAAACGAAGCCAATTATTGATGCGTTAAATCATCTAACTTTACAATTTGGCATGCCGGAAAAAATTTTAACGGACAGAGAAACAGCGTTCACGTCAACCTCTTTCGAAAACTTTTACGAGGAGAATGTAGTCCAACATTAAAGTAGCTGTCAGAACCCCACGAGCCAATGGGCTGGCTGAACGCGTTAATCAGTTCGGGTTAGCATTCCTCAAAACGTCAACAGCTAACGTGAAAGACTGGGATACTAATTTACGACAACTTCAATGGAGTCTGAATACCTATATCAATTCAACAATAAAATATTCACCAATGGATCTTGTCTTTGACTTTCCAATCAGTGATATTGGGGGAAACGAGGGTCTGGCTGCATTACAGGATGATGATATACCTAGTCCTGTCATAAGTTGTGTGACACAATTTGCAGTGCTTATCGTTCAAAACTTCTTGCGGGAATAGATCCGTAAACTTTTTTTTTCAGAACACATGCACTAGTCAGTTTGGTTTTAGTTTGTAAACTATTAATATGGAGTGGGGCGTTAAAGAGTATCGAGTAGCGGTAATAGCGTTGCATAAGTGCGGAAAGAGTGCTGGCCAAATTTTCGAGTTCCTAAAACCACTCGGAATATCGAGAATATTCGTTTATCGAATATTCGGAGAAATCCCCTTAGGAAGCACAACATCATGTCCCAGGAATTGGATATATCAACCAGATTCATGTTTTTTTTTTTTATATAATTTACGCGCGCCTAAGGGGTTATGATACCCTTTTATTGTTGCCAGAGCGCGGGCGGAAAGATAGAAGGAGGAGAAAGGAAAGCATTGTTGTGATGTAGTGGTTTGAAACTCAGGTGTGTTTGGTTTCGATATTGACTGTCCAGGGGTGGGAGTCCGAATAGGACGGAGAGATTATTCTTCACTCGGAATGATTCAGGTTGTGAATTTTAACGGTTGTTTTGTGCTTGAAAACTCTACAACAGCCAAATCTATTGTACATGTCAGTGTTATTTTCTG
Source organism: Volucella zonaria (assembly GCA_963966105.1). Lineage (NCBI taxonomy): Eukaryota > Metazoa > Arthropoda > Insecta > Diptera > Syrphidae > Volucella > Volucella zonaria. Next base: position 127,523,079 of record OZ014530.1, on the reverse strand, counting down.
ACTGAGTTCCAATTACACAAATGAGAACTTGCCGTGGCTAGGATTCGAACCTTGACCCTCCGAGTGAGAAGCGATTGCTAGTACCACCACACAGCGGCCACCCCTAGGCTAATTCAGGATGATCTGCATATGAAAGCCTATCGTCGGTCCACGAGTCATCTTCTAGCTAAAAAAAATTGAACTGGAAATATTCAAGCGACTTTGGCAGTGGCACGGGGACAATAGCCATGAAAAAGTTCTGTTTACGGATGAGAAAATTTTTACCGTGGAAAAAGTTTTCAATAAACAAAATGATAAAATTTATGCAAAGTCACATCACTCCATTTCTGTGAAAAGGCGTAAAAAGTGGTAAAGGTTAACTAGAAGATGTGCTAGAAGGTGTTGTGAACGGTTTGACTAATACCCTTTTCAATGGATACAGATGGATCTTCCAACAGGACTCTGCTCCAGCGCACAAAACCAAAACCATGCAGGAGTGGCTCAAAGTTAATATTCCTGGCTTTATAGCAGCAGAAGATTGACCGTCGGGGAGTCCAGATTTGAATCCACTTGATTATGGTTTGTGGTCAGAATGGGAGAAAATGGCCGGCAAGACCCTCCACAGAAATTTGGAAAGCCTTAAAACAGCATTAACAAGAGCAGCGTTTACGATCTCCATGGAAACCGTACGTGCCGCTATAGCCCAATGGCCACACAGTTTGGAATCCAGTCATTTTGAGTAAATCCATTTTTTTTTTAATAATCAATATTGTGGTCTAATAAATGAAACAATTTTGAATGCAATATGTTTACTTTTTTTTATAGCGTTTTATATTTGTAATAGAACTTATGGCAGGACTAGGTAGACAACAACCACCTTCCTTTCCGGGAACGGCTCGAGGATGCTATTTGCAGTCAACTTAATTCTAACTACATTTTTATCTTACACTAGTACTTATAATCTAGTAGTGCTGACACCGCATGTGAAATATTCCTGACGGGAATATAATACTTGCATCCAGTGTAGCGAAACATAGTTCTTAATTTTGGGTTATTCTACAATATTAGCATTGACCTTACGGCGCGTGTGCTGATGTTGTAGAATGTTTATATTTTTGTTTGTATGCACGATGAAGTTCAATAACTCCTCCCGCCTTGACGAATGTTATTAAAGCTGCAGTCCCACGGTTCAAACCACAAGATATTAAAAGCCCCTGCAAGCAAAGATGGTTCGACATAGAGTGCAATAATGCTAGATGCAGGTCTTTTACCTTTTTAAAATTGTACCAAGAATACAACACCGACATTTTTAGATCTATGTACAGCGAAGCAAACAAGGACTTTAAGCACCTGTGTTACTCAAAAAAGGTAGCCTACGAACAACAAAAGATTGCAGTTGTCAATAACTCAAGATCATCTGCTGAGTTTTGGAGAGCGGTAAAGTACGTAAATGGACAAACAAATACAATCGCTACCACGTTAAAAGCCCCACTTTTGAGAGAACACTTTCGCAGCCTAGTCAACACCACACGTAGTTCCGTCTTATTCTAGTATGCAGCCCCTCTTATTACAAACGATTTTCTGGATGCACCATTTTCAATTCAAGAAGTACAGAAAGTAATCGATAATTCAAAAAGTAGAACAGCGCCAGGAGAAGACCGTATTCAGTATGAATTTTATCAAAACTGTACTCCTGTATTTGTATATGCGCTTACGGCGGAATACAATCGGATATATGTGTCGGCAAATATACCGGAGAGTTTTAAAAAAGCAATAATATATCCACTACATAAAATAGGAGACTTCAACGGTCCGAATAACTATAGGGGAATATCTTTTTTGAACACGTCAGCTAAGCTTTTTGCTGCCCTAATATATGTATAACAGACTAGCTCATTGGGTTAAAAGTAACGAGGTTCTATCAGAATTTCAGGCAGGCTTCAAGGAAAACTATTCCAGTGTCGACCAAATATTTGTTCTTACTATTGGGTCTATAACTGCGGTTTGCTAAGAGATGGCGTAACTTGTATTATTCCATTGGAACATGCGTTGGAAAGCTACTGTCATTGTACGTCATTTCAGTATATGTCATTCATTTGAAGCGTAAACAACAATAATTTTTTTTCACTCAAATATGTCGAACTTTGTGCCTGAAAAAGTGTTTTTGCGGGGAGTTCTTCATTACTTTAATATGAAGAAAACTGCTGCCGAAAGTCATCGTATTTTGGTGGAAGTTTATGGTGAACATGCGCTAGCTGAGCGAACGTGCCAAAAGTGGTCTGCACGATTTAAAAGTGGTGATTTTGGCTTGGAAGACGATGAACGTCCTGGGCAGCCAAAAAAGTTTGAAGATGAAGAACTGGAAGCATTATTCTATGAAGATTGTTGCCAAACACAAGAAGAGCTCGCAGAATCTTTAGGTGTCACTCAAGCAGCCATTTCAAAACGTTTAAAAGCAGCTGGATATATTCAAAAGCAAGGAAATTGGGTTCCACATGAACTCAAGCCGAGAGACGTCGAAAGGCGGTTTTGCATGTCCGAAATGCTGCTGGAACGCCACAAAAGGAAGTCATTTTTGCATCGGATTGTTACTGGTGATGAAAAACGGATCCATTACGACAACCCCAAGCGCAAAAAATCATATGTGAAACCCGGCCAACCAGCCAAATCAACGGCAAAGCCGAATATCCATGGCGCGAAGGTAATGCTCTGTATTTGGTGGGATCAGATGGGTGTGCTGTATTATGAGCTGCTAAAACCGGGTGAAACCATCAATAGACGACGCTACCGAACACAATTAATCCGTTTGAAGAGAGCAGTGGCCGAAAAACGCCCGGAATATGTGACCAGACACGAGGCAATAATTTTCCATCATGACAACGCTCGGCCCCACGTTGCTATTCCGGTTAAGAACTATTTGGAAAACAGTGGATTGGAAGTCTTACCCCACCCGCCTTATAGCCCAGACCTTGGCCCTTCTGACTACCATTTGTTCCGGTCGATGCAGAACGCTCTCACTGAAATACGGTTCACATCAGAGCAGAATATCAAAAATTGGCTTGATTCATTCTTGGCTGCCAAGCCGGCCGGCGCAGTCCTTTTGGTATGGGATCCACAAATTGCCAGAAAGATGGGAAAAAGTTATAGCTTCAGATGGGCAATACTTTGAATAATACTATTGTACATGTATTACTTAAATAAACATTCAAATTTTGAAAAAAAAAAACCGCACGAATTAAGTTATATACCCAATAATATTGCAGAAATTTATAAAAAGAACCATAAAAAGTTGTACGCGTTTTTTGTTGACTTCCGAGCGGCATTTGACTCCATATCACGTGAAGCACTATTTTACAAACTGTACAAGATTGGGATCTCGAGTACAGTCATTCATACTCTAAGAGCAATGTATGAAAACAATGTGGGTTGGAGAATCCATATCTGAAGAATTTACATCAACAATGGGTGTGAAGCAAGGGTGCATTTTGAGTGCATTACTATTTATATTGTTCATCAACGACATAACAGATGCTGTAGGCGGATGTATGCGGACGACATTGTCTTGTCTATGCAACCCATGATGAACAGACTCAGCGAATACTGTAAATGCTGGAACTTGCTGGTTAACCTAGAGAAGTCTAAGACAATGGTATTCAGAAATGGAGGCTGCAGATATTCCAGATGTGAAAGATGGACGTACTGCGGTGAGATGATTGACAATGTGCGCTGGTATAAATATCTCGGGATTCTGGTAACAAGCAATTTAAATCTAAACAAACACTTGGAGGCAAAGTTATCAGATGCTAAACGAGAAATTTCTTCCGTCTTCGAATAACTATTTGTCTCATAGTTCAAAATACAAACTTTTTCGTGCAACCTCAATACTGCTATATGGAGCTCAAGTTTGGGGATACCGTTATTTCCCAGCAGTAGAGATCTTCTTTTGATAATTTTTGAAGCGGATATTTCGTTTACCGTGTAATACACCAAACTATATGGTATATTTGGAAACGGGAATGCCTCCTTTATTCTATGTAGTCGAAGTAATGTCAATGGATGGAAAAAGGTTGCCGAAAATCGTTTTTGCACGCATTATTACAACAGGAGCTATTTTCGTGAATGAGTGGCGGAATCTAGCATCAGAATGTGGCCTAAGCCTTGAAATTACAGCAAATTTGGAGCCTGATTTAATAAGAACTCAACTTGCATCGTTACTTAAGAAAAAACTGCTAAAAACTGACAAATTTGCGAATGAAGCCCAATCATCTCAGCACAGGATGTATTATAGTAAATTAAAATATTATCTGCAAGAAAGTACATATTTTTTAAATTCCTACTCGGCGGATAAAATAAGCACAATATTTAAATTGAGAAGAGTAGCTCTAAGTCTGAATTTTATACCACACCGCCCAGAACTACCAATCCTGTGCAATATGTGCAACCTAAACGTAAGAGAAAATATTTTTCATTTTCTTGCCATCTGTCCCATTTTAGGGGAATTCCGCTTACAATTTTTTGGTGCAAACATCTAAAGCATCTTAGATGAAGAAGAAGCAATTCGCATTTTGAATGGACAGAAAGGATGGGATTTATTGTACAATTTTACTCTGAACGCCCTTCGCTATAGAAGACGTATTATCAAGGAGGACTTTTAAATTATATTTACATAATGGAGTTTAATTTTTTTTCTTGTTGTTTTTATTTTTGTACTAATTTTATATACCTAGTCTATTGATATACAAATAATGGTCAATCTGGTAGAAGTTTAATTTCTTTTTCCTTTTCGTTCGTAGAGTAATTTTCTTCCGTTTTATTTAACGATCTAGAAATGTATGTGATTGGCCTGCCTTTCCCAATTTCTCCCTGGGATAACACTGCACCGATTGCAGTGTTCGATGAGTCTGTTGTAAGGACAAACGGTTTTTCGAAATCGGGGAAGATGAGAATTTCTGATGATTTTAGAACCTCTTTGATATTATTGAAAGCTTTCATTTCTTGAAAGTTTAGATTAATTTGCTTTAACCTGAGCCCTTTCTCCCCTTGTAAGATTCGTTAAGGGTTTTGCAATTTTTGCAAAATCTCTTATGAATCGCCGATAATACATACAATGCTAACTCAAGGAATCCCTTAAGTGCTTTGAGGTTTTCCGGAGGTTCCATTCTCTTGATGGCATACATTTTTTTTGTCTGGTTTTATTCCTTTGTTCGTTATGAGATAGCCAAGAAATTCCGTTTCTTCTTTAAGGATTTCAATTTTATCTAAATTCACCTTCAAGTTAGCTTGTTCGAGTTTCTTTAATATTTTTTCGACGTTTGTTAGATGGTCTTCTGTTTTTCCAAACACTATTATATCGTCTATATACACATAACATATTTTTCCGATAAATTCTTCTAGGACATCATCTATCATCCTTTTGGAGATCGCCAGAGCGTTCTTTAATCCAAAGGGTAAACGTGTATATTCATATTTACCGTTCATCGCGGAAAAAGCAGTTTTCGGAATATCATCTTCCTTAATCCTTATTCGGTGAAATCCTGATGTTAAGGCTATCGTAGTGAAGTATTTAGTATTTCCTAAATTTGCTATTGTGTTCGATATATCGGGTACCGGGTATATGTCTAATATCGTTATGACATTAAGTTTTCGGAAGTCTATCACTATTCTGTATTTTCTATTTTTGCAGATGCGTCCATTTTTTTCGGTACAACCCACATTGGTGAATTGTATGGCCTCTTTGAGGGTCGTATGATGCCGTCTTCCAGAAGTTTTTCTATTTGGCTATTTACGAGTACTTCTTCTCTAATATTTATAGGATATGTGTACGACTTAGCATAAATTGGTTCTTCCGTTGACGTTTTGATTTCAGCTTTTACTCCCGTGGTCTTTTGCTTTTTTACTGAGATGGCTATCTCTTATTTCGATATTGTTTACTTGTACGGATTTGTAAAATGTTATTTTTTTCTGTTTACTATTGCTTCTAACTCTTTGAGGGTATCATCTCTGATGATTCCATCAAGTGATTTAAGGCCTGGTAAAACGAAGAAATCTAGTATAATATTAATCCCTATGCTCTCGAATAATTTGCCACTGATCTTCTCATTAATTTGAATCTCACCTCCTGCTGATTGTAATTTAAAAGATTTTTTGCTGGTTGAGTTTTGGTGGTTAAATTGGTTCATATAAAGTTTTTATTAGCCCCTGTATCGGTTACCATTGTTTGTTGTATACACTATATATGGTATGCTAGAGAGGCTCTTATCATAAAATTCGCTTCTGTTGTTTGTTCATCTATAGGTTGTACTACCTCTTCCAGTATATTATTCTCTTCGAAGGCTTGTTCATAGTCTTCAGTGTACTGTGCTTCTTCAGCTGGTTCAGGGTTTTCCATATTGAACATTCGTTGTCTTTTTTGTGGAATATTGACTGAATCGTTTCCTATGTTTTGTCTATAATTTTGCGGGTTATGGCCGTGCTGATTAGCAGCTGGAATATTAGTGTAATCTACCTGTCTTGTTTGGATGGATTGGTCGGTTTCCATAGGAGATGCCGGTTTTGGTTGATTTGGCCTTAGTAGGGGAAGATTATTTTTTTGAGGAATAGGAGGTTGATACTGATTTCTCTGATACTGTCCATGTTGGATGTTGTATCCCATATCCCTGATTAAGCGGGGCGGTGACTGTGTTATACGAATTCTTTTGGTGAATTGTCATGTTTCTGTAATTTAAATTTTGTATTTCTAAACATGATGCGTAGACCTCAGGCAGTGTCTGTGGTTTTTGTATTGTGAGTATCCTGGAAAGATCTCCCCTGACACCTCTAATAAATACATCTAACTCACGATGTCTATAGTTTTCAATTAATGCGTTTATAGTTTCTGTGCTATAAGGACTGAAACGAATAAAATCTGTAAATTTTAATACGGGCTAAGTATACTTCCAATGTGTAAAAATTGCAATCCCATTTTGTACCCAAATTAGCCTGTATATTTTCTAGTTTCAGTTTGTTATTGATTTTAGGTCGGTGCGGTTTAAAATATTTATAAAATATGAGTCAAGAGGAACGCCGTAAAAAGATCATCGACAAATGGCTCGAAAATGCTTCGCGTCCAAACCATTTCATCGCAAAAAATTTAAACATAGCACGCAGTACAGTGGATTCTGTTATTAAACGATATTTGGAGACGTTGACAGTTAAGCGAAAACAGAAAAGTGGAGCAAAAAGTGGAGCACATGAAACAAATTTGGACAGGAAAATAGTGGGTACCATCGTAAAAAACCGGACTATGTCATCCAGAGATGTTGCTCGGAAATATAATACCAACCACGAAAAAAACAAAAAATACCAAAAGTTACTGAAAAGCACAAAAAAGTCGTAAAAATACGAGCCCGAAATCTATACGAGTTGATCGGCAACAAGAAAGCGTGCTTGGTTTTGGATGACGAAACTTATGTCAAAGCCGACTTTACTACTCTTCCAGGTGCGCAGTTTTACAACTCGTTTGAAGCTGAGATTCTTCGCAATCAACAACATCGATTGGGATGGAAAAATTCGGGTCAAAACATCTCATTTGGCAGGCCATTTGCCAATGTGGACATAGAAGCTCATCATTTATTACAACGGAAACAATTAACGGAGAAGTGTACATTAACGAGTACCTAAAAAAACGGTTGAATCCTGTCTTAAACAAACACGAGGGTTCAAAATTATTTTGGCCAGATTTAGCTTCAGCTCACTATGCTCATGCGACGTTGAGCTTTCTTGTTGCTAAAAATGTCGACTTTGTCCCAAAAGACATGAATCCACTCAATGTTCCACAGAGCCGTCCCGTTGAAAGGTATTGGGCTTTGGTCAAAGCTAAATTGAGGAAAAGTGAGCAGTGTGCAAAGGACGTAAAAGATTTTAGTGCTAAATGGAAAAGAGCGTTCAAAAAGATCACGGATGTAACTGTCACCGACCTTATGCAGGACATTAGAAAGAAGTTGAGGAAAGAATGGTAACCCACATTTTTTTTTTTTTTTTTTGTAATTGTGAATGAATTTAATAAAAACATAGTTTTAAAGCAAATAAAAAAAATTTACATGAATTATGAAAATATTTTTTTTTTACTTTGAAGTTTTCAAATTTTATTCGTCTCAGTTCTTAGTCTTCTGTTTTTAATTTATTGATAATAAGTGAGAATTGGTGATTTACGAGGGGCGTTCAATATATTCTCGGTATCGATATGAAGGAAAATGCGAATTCAATTTAGATTGTTTTTATTTTTCAATATAATCTCCCCTAACATCAATGCATTTGTTACATCTTGAGATAAGCTTTTTTAAACCCTCAAAAAAATAAATTTCCTCTTTCTCTGCAAAATACCGACTTGAGTTCTTCATCATCCGAAAATCTTTTTCCACAAAGACATTTTTTCAAATCCGGAAACAGGAAATAATCACTAGGGGCAAGGTCTGGACTATAGGGTGGGTGTTGGATTTCTTCGAAACCACAATCTCGCGCAGCAGCCTTGGAAACTCGCGCCGTGTGAACAGGAGCGTTGTCATGAAGAAGCAACACACCCGCTGCGAGTTTACCCCGTCTTTTCTTTTTAATTTCCTCCCGCAAATTATGCAAAGTGGAAGCGTAGGATGTGGCGTTGATGGTTTCACCTTTTTTTTGTACTCATTGAGCAAGATTCCCTTTGAGTCCCAAAAAACTGGCCATGAGCTTCCCGGCAGACGGAGTGACTTTGAACTTCTTCGGGGGGTCTGTTCCTTTTTTATGCCACTGCATGGACTCTTGTTTGCTTTCAGGGTCATAGTGGTGGACCCATGTTTCGTCCCCAGTAACAATTCGATCCATAACACCGTCCGCGTTCTCACTACACATCTCCAAAAGCTCTCTACAGCATGCGATTCTCACTTTTTATCTGAGGCGCTGTGAGCATTCGTGGCACCCACCTTGCACTGACCTTTGAAAGGTTAAGATGGTCATGAAGAATAATGGTGTGAATGGTACCAATTGAAAGCTTGGTGATCTCTGCCATCATTTTCACCTTTATTCGGGCATCCTCAAGAACAAGTTTTTCGACTTCTTTGATGCTTTCTCCCGTACAAGCAGTAGCCGGGGCGCCGGAGCGGGGGTTGTCTTCAATGCTTTCTCTGCCTCTCTTGAACTCACTTGACCACTTTTGCACAGTTGATAATGAAGGTGCGGAACCCTGGTAAACAGCCACCATCTCTTCATGAATAGTTTTTTGACTTTTTCCTTGCTTAGTGAGAAATTTAATTACAGCGCGATGCTCAATTTTCACCATCATCGTCTCAGTTGCCATTATGATTCTGTTTAACTAGAGATAAAACGCGAATTAATAATCACATATATATGAAATTTTACATGAATGCACTAAAATAATAGTATTACTTGATAAATAAGTCAATTTATATATACAACCACAGCTTCACCCCGATATCGAGAATATGTTGAACGCCCCTCGTACATTTGCATAGAATTCATCTATGCTAGAGTTTCATTGAATCAACATATGTAGTTGATGCTATAAGGTTCGTATATCCCTCTTAGCGGCGTGATGTAGAGATAGATATTTTTTAATCGCCGACCAGTCTGCATTAAACATATTATACGAAATTAGAGCTGTTTCTGCCCGACCTCAGATTTTTGTCGTTTACTTTGTAATATTGCTCTATAAATTAGTTTATCTTTAATTATTTGGTAGTCTTTGAGTATTTGCTCAACATTGTGAACCCATGATATATATTGCGTAAGATTTCCGTCGAATATTTGTAGCTCTTTCACGCTATCGGGCAGTTTGCTTATATCTCTAAGCTCTTGCTCATTTCTTGGTGGTGGTTGTAAGTTTGAGCCACTGTCCAGCTGGTTGAATTACTTTGGTTTCTATGTACTCAAGTCTTCTCTCTAGTCTTTTTACAGCTTCAATTTGAGCATTTATTGCTCTTGTGAATTGTGAAATTGTTCTGTGGATCTGATCTCGGAACTCTGCCATTTTATACCAGTCTTTTAAGTATATTAAGGTATACAACAGAGGTTTTTATATGCTTTTGCAAAAAAAAAATTACAAAAAGAAAAAAAAAATTAACAGTTGATTTTGATTCTAGTGTATTTTATTTGTCCTAAATAAATCTAAAACTTGAAGAACAAACTTTTTTACACTTCACTTTCTTTGTTTGAATTCTTAATTTAAATACAATTTTTATTTTCTAATTCGTTTCTAAAAACAATAATGTTTTATAAAAAATTTTTTGTTTATATATTGTAATATTTGCATCCGAAACTTAGTTCTTAATTTTGGATTGTTCTGCAATATTAGCATTGACCTTACGGTGCGTGTGCTGATATTGCAGAATGTTTATATTTTTGTTTGTATGCACGATGAAGTGCAATAATTGGAACATCGAGTCAGCGAGAAAGGTGTGGAAAGCCAGGTTTGATGAAAAGCATAAAAAGCCACACAAATACAGTCAAGGTGATCTCGTTCTCATTGAAAGCCAATAAGCCATGGTGCGAATTGTACCCCGAAATCGATAATGACTACGACCCCAATGATGAAGATGTCACTAATCTAATGGAGGGTCCTTAATGATTTCAACTCCAACTCGGGACGAGTTTTTTATCAGGAAGGGCCAATTGTCATAAACGTTTTTTTAATGTTGCTATTTATGTATTAATTCTGGCCATCTTGCAATATTGTTTTTCTTTCAATTAGTACTTTCTTTCAATTAGTATTTTCTTTCAATTAGTATTTTCTTTCAATTAGTATTTTCTTTCAATTAGTATTTTCTTTCAATTAGCATTTTCTTTCAATTAGTATTTTCTTTCAATTAGTATTTTCTTTCAATTAGTATTTTCTTTCAATTAGCACTTTCTTTCTTTTGTATTATGTATTCGTAAATTCCTTTTCATTGCCGTATATGTATACTATATATATTACTTTTCAGGCAACTCAAAAAGACAGTTGCGAATAATCTACCACCGGAGTAACATAAACTTATGTGTCCAGGATTTTTATTGGTTATTTTTTTAATATTTAGTAATCGAAAAACATAAATAAAAATAAAAAACGAAACGACCTGAACTTAGTTTTTTAATGGTAGTGAAAACACAATTTGTATGAGCAGTCCAGGCAAATAGGAACTTTGCATTCAAAACAAATGTATTGTGTTTTGCGTTTCTTTCTCTTGTTACTGTGGAGGATGCGTCGAATTCTGATATCACGTTGCAATTTCAAGTTATTTGCACGACGCTCCATTTGCGGTCTAGTCAGCTGTTCAGCTAGATGCTTCATTAATGAAAATCTGCTTTCAATCTTTTGACCTTGTGACTGGGTAGACAACCTCACGACCTAGCAATTTGAGGCAGAAATGTCAAGCACTCGGTAAAATAAAAATACATCCAAGCGCCATCTTCGAGTGCGACGACCCGTGGAGTAATTTGAACACCTTTGGTCGAGTAGATCCACTCCAATTTTAGTTGGTTATTAAAAAAAAAGATTATCTCAGGTTTCTTGGTAGTTTCATCAACATTTGGCATGTGGTGCATACTCGACAGGGTGATCACTGCTTTATTCTGCTTTGGCATATCTGCTTTGATAATATAGTGATGTCTTTAGTAAAACGTAGGGTTTTCAACAACACTTTAAACCTGTTCTTGTTCATGATACAGCGGTATATTTACCATGCAATCTGTACAGTACGACGACGTATAATGTTCGTGACTTTCTTTGAAAAGTGTAGTATATAATACTAGATGGAGTGAAAGTGACCGCCAGGATGCGCTGCTACTGCAAAAAAGGTTATGGTGCTTGAAGTCCGTTCATATTTAGGCAAACATGCCAAATTTCAGTGCGATACTGTCTTTAGTTTTGTTTTGACAGCTGATTGTTGTTGACGTGTTTGGCATTATGTTGAGTATGGACAACAACGATTTTCGTTCTCTCATAAAACATTATTTTTTGAGAGGCAAAGCGGCGAAGGAAACAAAAGAAAAGTTGGATAAATATTATGGAGCTAATGCTCCATCAGATTACACCGTCAAATATTGGTTTCGAGAATTTCGGAATTTCGTGATGGCCGCAACTCCACTACCGATCACGTCCGCAGCGGCAGGCCCTCCGCTGAAATGGCTGTTGGGTGTTGGCTGACCGGAAAGTGAAGGTGCGCGAGCTAGCAGATACCACAAAGATTAGTACTGAGCGCACCCGCCATATTTTGGGCAATATTCTGCATATGAAAAAGTTATCCTGCCGCTGGGTGCCGCGCATGACCAAAAAACACGAACCCGAGAGCACTTCGAAAGAGTGTTTGGACTTGCTGATGCGGAATCGGGCGGACTTTTGGCGTCGATTGGTAACTGGATTTGGATCCGTCGGACTATTATCTCTTCCCAAACCTCAAAAAATGGCTCATCAATAAAAAATTCAGCTCACGCGAGGAAATCATCGACGCCACGGAGGAGTATTTTGCAGACCTTCCGGAAAATTACTTTTCGGACGGAATCAAGAAGTTAGAAAATCGCTGGAATAAGTGTATCAAACTAAAAGGGGGGGAACTATATTGAAGAATATAAAAAAAAAATTTGTTTATTCCCAAGGAGGTTACTTTTCACTTCATCTAGTAGTAGCCCTATAAATGCCTTCAATTCCATAAGATCTATATCTTGAACACAGGTTGAAATTTGGTAATTCGGCTTGATTTCTCTTATCTTCACATTAGTGTAATGAACGCTTTTTTCAAGCATTTCGTCACTAAGCAAATGCTGCCAAATATCCAGCGGAGAAGACAAAACATTTAGTTCAACGCGATATGCTGGTTTTATACCTTCCTTCTCCTATACTTTATTAGCGTAGCGTTCTTGATCGTAAGGAATGTGGGCGTAAGCGATTCTTGGCAAAATAATTCTTCCTGGGTCTCGATCGCAGTTCAGATAAAGGCATATCATCTTCATATGATAATTCTTGCTCATCAGATAAAGTCGAAGATAAATCAATTTCGAGAGGAGCATTTTCGGTATTTTTCCCACTTCATTTATATCTTCGCTCTTCGCATTCTAACTCTGCTCGCAACTTTCTTCTAACACGTGCTTCTATCGCTGCATTCATCGTTTGGTACATTTTGGTCGTCTGACAGATCTTGTTCCAATCACCGCTGGATGTTTTAGTTCAATTAAAGCCATTATCAACTAATACAATAAAAAAACACGAATGTTAAAAAGTCACGTAACCGCCTAACAGGGGTCTCTTAGACGGGCGGCACTGAGGGGCGAGAGGAAAAGGTACAAGAACGAACGCTTTTATATGAAGCGCGGGTGCAATAATATTCACAACTAAAAATTTGTCGGGGTTAGTGATCGGTAGGGTCGGTGATTAAGGGTTAATAGTTGGGGGAAAACTAACAGAAGCAAATATTTCATACTCACAAAGGCATCTTCTTATTATTCCATATGCTGGGGCTTTAATAACAATACGGATCAATGAAGCTCACAAGGAAACGTTGCATGGAGGGCAAACTTTAACGAATGCACATCTACGATAACAATACTGGATTATTAACCGATTTAGCGCAGTCAAACAGCACGTTCAAAAATGCACGACGTGATTTCGGTATAAGGCGGGCATGAGAACCCAGCTTTTAGAGAATTTTCTTCCACCAAGAATTACTATAAGTGGACCATTTTTACACACAGGTTACGGACTAAAGATTGGGTCCACGGTAATCATAGATATACGAACTACAAAAGGAGTAGAACACAAGTCATATAAAGGATACATTGCAAACTTTGTATGTTTGACTACAAAAACAATTCATATAGAGGTAATGAGTGATTTGTCAGCAAATGCGTTCATATGGCCTCTTGAGACCTCATTCTCCGCTTCCAAAGGATCTTTAAGAAACTGATGTGCTAACACCAGCCCATTTTCTCAAAAGAACGACGTTGGTTTTACGTCCAGAGAAGGAAAGACTAAATGAAAAAAGGATTGCTATCTCGTTGGCAACTATTAGAACGATTGCAGTAACAATTTTGGAAAAAGTGGCGTTGACAGTATCTGCCAATACGAGGGTAGTCCCAGAAGTAGCCGACCTGACGTATAAATGGCGGTTGTTGTTTACAAAGAATGGCTATTGTAGAAAGCACCAACCTTATAAAGTTTAAATTCGAAGTTTGACGAGGCTATGTTGTTTATTATTTGTTCGGCAGCCATCAATAGTGAATGCTCTCAATGAATTTTTAAATATGGAAAAAATTTGTCACCGTCATATGATAAAATACTTTCATTTGAAAGGCCTCAATCCAACTAGCATCAAAATAGAACTGGATTCTACTCTGGGGCAATCTGCTGCTTCGTTTGCAACAATAAAATATTGGGTGGTTCAGTTTAAGCGAGGCTGTACCAGTTGCCAAGACGAACATCGCAGTGGTCGACCAAATGAGGTGAGTTCACCAGAAATGTTGAAAAAGTCCACAAAATGATATTGGATGACGGTCGATTGAAAGTGCGTGAACTAGCAGATATGGTAGGAATTTCAAAAAGCGCTGTACATCGCATGTTGACTGAAAAATTGGACATGAGAAAGCTGTGCGCAAGATGGGTGCCGCGATTACTCACAATGGAATAAAAACATCACCGTGAGGATATTTCAGTCGAGTGTTTGGCGAAGTTCCACAGCAATAAAGCAGAGTTTTTGCGTCGATTCATAACCATGCATGAAACATGGGTCCATCACTTCATACGGGAGACAAAGGAACAATCAAAACAATGGACTCAAAAGGGAGATTCGGCTCTAAAGAAGGCGAAGACAGTTCCATCTGCAGGCGAGGCCATGGCGTCAGTTTTTTGAGATGCGCGTGGGATAATTTTCACTGCTTATTTTCAGAAAGGAAAACCAATCAACGGCGTGTATTATGCGAACTTGTTGTCCCGTTTGAAAGATGAAATAAAAAAAAAAAACGGCCGCATTTGGCAAAGAAAAAAGTTTTCAACAAGACCATGCACCAGTTCACTCATCTGTCATCGCGATGGCCAAAATCAATGAGTTAAAGTTCTTCATGCACCCTATTCGCTAGATTTGGCCCCTTCGGATAATTTTCTAATTCTAATTTCCAAATTTGAAAAAATGGCTCGATGGAAAAAAGATTCGCCATCAGTAGAGAGGTGGAGTATGCTGTTGATGGCTATTTTAAGGAGCTCCCACTATAAACAGTGTATCGAAGCTATTGAACATCGCTGGGAAACGTGTATTGAACTAATAGGAGACTACGTAGGGGAATAAACATATTTTTTTCCCTAATTTTTTTGTGTTTTCTTTGTTAGGTCGGGTACTTCTATGACTACCCTCGTACTTTAGCAGCGGCCAAAATGGACGAAACAATAAGAAAATATTGCAGGTGGGATTGTCGTTTTAATTAAGGACGAACAACTGTGGGCAATGTGCAAAACAACAGACCTACATCCTGGAGAGGACCGATTAGTACGTGTTTTAACAATGAAAGTAAAGAAGAAGACATACAAAAGGCTTCGATCCAGGATCTGCCCCTTGCCGATAGTTGATAAAGAGCTTCGCATAAAAGTAGATGGGTTAAAAGATCCCCATTAAATGTTGGATGCCGCCCATCTAGCGAAACAACCACTGAGCACAAACATCTTTCTTGCTCTCTCTGTCCCATTTTCCAAAAATCTTTAACACATGCTGAGGCATTATAAATGTATTCATACCCACTTGAGTGTTAATAATTTAACAACGTGTTCATAAGCCCAAATCTGCCAGGGGACAAAACCAGCACAACCAGTTTCTAAAAAGGTCACAAAAGTAAGTAACGCGAAAATAGAAAAATAAGGACATCGGCGGTTGAAAGTCTACTATTCATAGTAATGCTAATGATTTCTTTCGAAAAAAAAGCCAGATCGAAGCCACAGCGGTCAAAAATGATGTTGTCAAAATTACACTATATAAAGATCGGCCTGGAATATATTTTGAATAAATGCCAATATTAAATTAAGGTTTTTCGAGAAAAAAAATCATTTGTGGTCAATATCTTTTGACACATTAATGTTGGTGCCAATTTTACTTTGAAGCAGTTCAACTTCGCATAATTACGAATTGAACGGCATCCCATTTGTTAACATACAAATTAAAAACAACTGTTAAAATTTCTTATAAGAAACAAAAATCTCATTTTGTTGTCAGTACAAAACCTTTATTACAATATGAAGCTTAATGTGCTAACATTATTGAGGGTAAAATACTTCTGATTATTATCTGTAACTTATCTTATAACGAAACTTCGGTATGATAAAGATTATACAGTCAGCTCTTTGTATTCGTTTCAATAATAAAACAATGTATTAAGATGTAGATAAAACTACATATGTACGAGTCTTATATGTACGAGTCTTGTTTGTTTTAGTCAACCTGGTTCGGTTTACTCCAGGTCTTGATATGATAATCGTTATTGTAAATTGTACGTTTGTTTATTCGCAAGTACTAAGGATAGCTTATCTTAACTTACACGCATGATTTTGAAAGATGTTATTTTCAGTAGGAGTCAAAAACAAAAAACAAAAAAAAGGCTTTGCTTCGTATGTATACATATACATATAAACAGAATGGATGAATTCTGAGTAAAGTCATTCTCTAGCGTAGGAGTTTGTAATTTCCTATTTTCTTTGATTTTGAATGACTACTACCATTTCAAAGGACTATTTTAAAAGTGAAATGATATAAATAAAATGCTTGCTCGCCTTAATCAAGATCAGTTGTAAATGTTTTTTTGGTGTGAATAGAGCAAAAGGATTATACGCACTGCCAGGTTCTAGCAAGCATTTTTCAACGTTAATCACTCAATAATTAACCAAACCGCTAAGCCCAAACCAGGAAGAGTGCTCAAGTCGATAGAAGTGGTACAGAGACTTTTCTTTTCCTCATTCCAAATGTATTTCTTCGTTTCACTTTGTTCTCTTACAGCAAAAAACATATCTTTGCAAACTTATGAAGTTTGGTCTCTAAGTTAATCTGTATGGTAGTGTGTTGAGTTAGGTGGGAATGTCCTTCGATTCTCTACTTAAGAGTTTTTCAATTGTAAAACTATGTAAGGAAATAAAACCACTGTTTTTTGTTCGGTGTTATAAGACGTTATAAATTTTGGTTTTATTTTCAGTTTCTTACTGTTTGTATATCTGTACAAATGTTGCAAATGTTTTATATGTTGCTAAACATTTGTTGAAAACTTGACACTTGTGTTTACTTACATTTCTTTTTGAATCCAAGAGTTAACAATATTGTAATAAGATATTAACAAATAATTTGAATATATCATATATAAACATGTGTAATCGTTTCCTCAAACATGTGGGGGGAGACCACAGTGAACAATGTTCACAATAAGATTCGTAATTAGCATCTTCACTTCGGATTTTGTCGGTTGACCTTAATTGTCTGCTGAATTTCTACTCAACGGTCTTCTGAACTTGTTGTCTCATTATCCACTCTGATATTCCCTTGAGTATACAGGGTGATAGGTCAAGTGGTGTCGGTCGTCACAAAATTATAAAAAAAAATCTAAGTCATGTAACATACTTTTAAAATTATTGGCAATCAAAAAAAAATCGAGAAATCTGACACCCTGTGACGATCTTTCAAGTACTGTGACCACAAGTCTTTACTTTTCTTCGATTTTTTTGTCATGTAACCCAGAATAACTCTTCTGTAAATTACGGTCTAAAATTGAAACATAACTATATCGGTTTTAACTAAAATATTGCTTTTTTGTCCATCCATATATCTGAAAATCATTAATCACCCAACTTGAACTGACTGTACTGACAAAAAACATGTACTATGCCATTTTGGCAAGTAACTTTAAAAGATGGCGTAATTAGTCTGGATTCCAAAATGGTATGACACTTGCTAGACTAACGCTTAATTGAGGACAAACAAAATATTTTATTAAAGAAACCCGATTCATAGTTAATTCTTTTTAATAAGTTAAAATGAGTACCAAGTGTGAGCGAAATAGACAGTGACGCCGTGATTGAGACGGATAAACACACCGGTCGGTTTGAAAGTGCGTGAACTAGCAGATATGGTAGGAATTTCAAAAAGCGCTGTACATCGCATGTTGACTGAAAAATTGGACATTATCACGAGAGAGTTCGCTTTGACGGCTTTATTCCTCCAGAAGCGTTCCTCTATCTAGATAGCAAAGGTCTAATCCAGGACAGATTGGCGGTGCCGCTAATCTTCCACGTCGCTCGAACAGCTGCGGACAGGCGACTCAACTACGATGGAGACGTCGCACATGGCAGTGCGGAGCGTCTCCGGTTCAGTAGGGCGGTAGGGAGTCGCGACATGAGGGATGTTGCTCGGCAGCACCAACAATTTTGGTGGCTGGTTGAAGGAGGGGAGGGTTCGTCGTCGAATTCCTCAAGTAATATGTAGCTTCCTGTGAAGCAAAGTGGGTCAGCCAAATTTGTTTTTAGCCATGGCCGGCTTACATAGTTTTAAGTAGGTTTAAGTTAGATTTTAAGAAAAAAAAAAAATATAAAAACAAAAAAAAATAAATAAAAAATAAAAAATGACAAAAAAAAAATAATAATTTATATATATATATGTACATATATGTATATATTAAGTATATATGTAGTATGTATATATATATATATATATATGTATGTATATATATATATGTATGTGCGTATTAGATGTAAGTAGATTAAGATTTATTTTTAAGTAGTCTGTAAGTTTTTAGTTTTAGGTTTTTATAATTAATTAATATGTCCATTTACTAAGTTTTTCTTAAAATCTATTTTCTTAGTTTTAGTTGTAACATATAAATATAAAATTAAATATAATGTAATATACGTCGAAAGACTTAGTTTAAGTGTTAGGTTTAATTTAGAGTGCCCGCATGGGGCCATTAAGTTAGTATAAGATTACTTGTAAGTTATTTAAGCTAATTTTTAAGCGTTTTTTGTTTAGCATGTAAGATTTAATTAAGTATATAAATAAAAATGCATTCAAACTGAAACTGAACTGACTGAAAAATTGGACATGAGAAAGCTGTGCGCAAGATGGGTGCCGCGATTACTCACAATGGAATAAAAACATCACCGTGAGGATATTTCAGTCGAGTGTTTGGCGAAGTTCCACAGCAATAAAGCAGAGTTTTTGCGTCGATTCATAACCATGCATGAAACATGGGTCCATCACTTCATACGGGAGACAAAGGAACAATCAAAACAATGGACTCAAAAGGGAGATTCGGCTCTAAAGAAGGCGAAGACAGTTCCATCTGCAGGCGAGGCCATGGCGTCAGTTTTTTGAGATGCGCGTGGGATAATTTTCACTGCTTATTTTCAGAAAGGAAAACCAATCAACGGCGTGTATTATGCGAACTTGTTGTCCCGTTTGAAAGATGAAATAAAAAAAAAAAACGGCCGCATTTGGCAAAGAAAAAAGTTTTCAACAAGACCATGCACCAGTTCACTCATCTGTCATCGCGATGGCCAAAATCAATGAGTTAAAGTTCTTCATGCACCCTATTCGCTAGATTTGGCCCCTTCGGATAATTTTCTAATTCTAATTTCCAAATTTGAAAAAATGGCTCGATGGAAAAAAGATTCGCCATCAGTAGAGAGGTGGAGTATGCTGTTGATGGCTATTTTAAGGAGCTCCCACTATAAACAGTGTATCGAAGCTATTGAACATCGCTGGGAAACGTGTATTGAACTAATAGGAGACTACGT
This sequence comes from Volucella zonaria, assembly GCA_963966105.1. Lineage (NCBI taxonomy): Eukaryota > Metazoa > Arthropoda > Insecta > Diptera > Syrphidae > Volucella > Volucella zonaria. The sequence continues at coordinate 127,503,344 of OZ014530.1, read as the reverse complement.
AGGGGAATAAACATATTTTTTTCCCTAATTTTTTTGTGTTTTCTTTGTTAGGTCGGGTACTTCTATGACTACCCTCGTACTTTAGCAGCGGCCAAAATGGACGAAACAATAAGAAAATATTGCAGGTGGGATTGTCGTTTTAATTAAGGACGAACAACTGTGGGCAATGTGCAAAACAACAGACCTACATCCTGGAGAGGACCGATTAGTACGTGTTTTAACAATGAAAGTAAAGAAGAAGACATACAAAAGGCTTCGATCCAGGATCTGCCCCTTGCCGATAGTTGATAAAGAGCTTCGCATAAAAGTAGATGGGTTAAAAGATCCCCATTAAATGTTGGATGCCGCCCATGGAGCGAAACAACCACTGAGCACAAACATCTTTCTTGCTCTCTCTGTCCCATTTTCCAAAAATCTTTAACACATGCTGAGGCATTATAAATGTATTCATACCCACTTGAGTGTTAATAATTTAACAACGTGTTCATAAGCCCAAATCTGCCAGGGGACAAAACCAGCACAACCAGTTTCTAAAAAGGTCACAAAAGTAAGTAACGCGAAAATAGAAAAATAAGGACATCGGCGGTTGAAAGTCTACTATTCATAGTAATGCTAATGATTTCTTTCGAAAAAAAAGCCAGATCGAAGCCACAGCGGTCAAAAATGATGTTGTCAAAATTACACTATATAAAGATCGGCCTGGAATATATTTTGAATAAATGCCAATATTAAATTAAGGTTTTTCGAGAAAAAAAATCATTTGTGGTCAATATCTTTTGACACATTAATGTTGGTGCCAATTTTACTTTGAAGCAGTTCAACTTCGCATAATTACGAATTGAACGGCATCCCATTTGTTAACATACAAATTAAAAACAACTGTTAAAATTTCTTATAAGAAACAAAAATCTCATTTTGTTGTCAGTACAAAACCTTTATTACAATATGAAGCTTAATGTGCTAACATTATTGAGGGTAAAATACTTCTGATTATTATCTGTAACTTATCTTATAACGAAACTTCGGTATGATAAAGATTATACAGTCAGCTCTTTGTATTCGTTTCAATAATAAAACAATGTATTAAGATGTAGATAAAACTACATATGTACGAGTCTTATATGTACGAGTCTTGTTTGTTTTAGTCAACCTGGTTCGGTTTACTCCAGGTCTTGATATGATAATCGTTATTGTAAATTGTACGTTTGTTTATTCGCAAGTACTAAGGATAGCTTATCTTAACTTACACGCATGATTTTGAAAGATGTTATTTTCAGTAGGAGTCAAAAACAAAAAACAAAAAAAAGGCTTTGCTTCGTATGTATACATATACATATAAACAGAATGGATGAATTCTGAGTAAAGTCATTCTCTAGCGTAGGAGTTTGTAATTTCCTATTTTCTTTGATTTTGAATGACTACTACCATTTCAAAGGACTATTTTAAAAGTGAAATGATATAAATAAAATGCTTGCTCGCCTTAATCAAGATCAGTTGTAAATGTTTTTTTGGTGTGAATAGAGCAAAAGGATTATACGCACTGCCAGGTTCTAGCAAGCATTTTTCAACGTTAATCACTCAATAATTAACCAAACCGCTAAGCCCAAACCAGGAAGAGTGCTCAAGTCGATAGAAGTGGTACAGAGACTTTTCTTTTCCTCATTCCAAATGTATTTCTTCGTTTCACTTTGTTCTCTTACAGCAAAAAACATATCTTTGCAAACTTATGAAGTTTGGTCTCTAAGTTAATCTGTATGGTAGTGTGTTGAGTTAGGTGGGAATGTCCTTCGATTCTCTACTTAAGAGTTTTTCAATTGTAAAACTATGTAAGGAAATAAAACCACTGTTTTTTGTTCGGTGTTATAAGACGTTATAAATTTTGGTTTTATTTTCAGTTTCTTACTGTTTGTATATCTGTACAAATGTTGCAAATGTTTTATATGTTGCTAAACATTTGTTGAAAACTTGACACTTGTGTTTACTTACATTTCTTTTTGAATCCAAGAGTTAACAATATTGTAATAAGATATTAACAAATAATTTGAATATATCATATATAAACATGTGTAATCGTTTCCTCAAACATGTGGGGGGAGACCACAGTGAACAATGTTCACAATAAGATTCGTAATTAGCATCTTCACTTCGGATTTTGTCGGTTGACCTTAATTGTCTGCTGAATTTCTACTCAACGGTCTTCTGAACTTGTTGTCTCATTATCCACTCTGATATTCCCTTGAGTATACAGGGTGATAGGTCAAGTGGTGTCGGTCGTCACAAAATTATAAAAAAAAATCTAAGTCATGTAACATACTTTTAAAATTATTGGCAATCAAAAAAAAATCGAGAAATCTGACACCCTGTGACGATCTTTCAAGTACTGTGACCACAAGTCTTTACTTTTCTTCGATTTTTTTGTCATGTAACCCAGAATAACTCTTCTGTAAATTACGGTCTAAAATTGAAACATAACTATATCGGTTTTAACTAAAATATTGCTTTTTTGTCCATCCATATATCTGAAAATCATTAATCACCCAACTTGAACTGACTGTACTGACAAAAAACATGTACTATGCCATTTTGGCAAGTAACTTTAAAAGATGGCGTAATTAGTCTGGATTCCAAAATGGTATGACACTTGCTAGACTAACGCTTAATTGAGGACAAACAAAATATTTTATTAAAGAAACCCGATTCATAGTTAATTCTTTTTAATAAGTTAAAATGAGTACCAAGTGTGAGCGAAATAGACAGTGACGCCGTGATTGAGACGGATAAACACACCGGTCGGTTTGAAAGTGCGTGAACTAGCAGATATGGTAGGAATTTCAAAAAGCGCTGTACATCGCATGTTGACTGAAAAATTGGACATTATCACGAGAGAGTTCGCTTTGACGGCTTTATTCCTCCAGAAGCGTTCCTCTATCTAGATAGCAAAGGTCTAATCCAGGACAGATTGGCGGTGCCGCTAATCTTCCACGTCGCTCGAACAGCTGCGGACAGGCGACTCAACTACGACGGAGACGTCGCACATGGCAGTGCGGAGCGTCTCCGGTTCAGTAGGGCGGTAGGGAGTCGCGACATGAGGGATGTTGCTCGGCAGCACCAACAATTTTGGTGGCTGGTTGAAGGAGGGGAGGGTTCGTCGTCGAATTCCTCAAGTAATATGTAGCTTCCTGTGAAGCAAAGTGGGTCAGCCTAATTTTGTTTTTAGCCATGGCCGGCTTACATAGTTTTAAGTAGGTTTAAGTTAGATTTTAAGAAAAAAAAAAATATAAAAACAAAAAAAAATAAATAAAAAATAAAAAATGACAAAAAAAAAATAATAATTTATATATATATATGTACATATATGTATATATTAAGTATATATGTAGTATGTATATATATATATATATATATGTATGTATATATATATATGTATGTGCGTATTAGATGTAAGTAGATTAAGATTTATTTTTAAGTAGTCTGTAAGTTTTTAGTTTTAGGTTTTTATAATTAATTAATATGTCCATTTACTAAGTTTTTCTTAAAATCTATTTTCTTAGTTTTAGTTGTAACATATAAATATAAAATTAAATATAATGTAATATACGTCGAAAGACTTAGTTTAAGTGTTAGGTTTAATTTAGAGTGCCCGCATGGGGCCATTAAGTTAGTATAAGATTACTTGTAAGTTATTTAAGCTAATTTTTAAGCGTTTTTTGTTTAGCATGTAAGATTTAATTAAGTATATAAATAAAAATGCATTCAAACTGAAACTGAACTGACTGAAAAATTGGACATGAGAAAGCTGTGAGCAAGATGGGTGCCGCGATTACTCACAATGGAATAAAAACATCACCGTGAGGATATTTCAGTCGAGTGTTTGGCGAAGTTCCACAGCAATAAAGCAGAGTTTTTGCGTCGATTCATAACCATGCATGAAACATGGGTCCATCACTTCATACGGGAGACAAAGGAACAATCAAAACAATGGACTCAAAAGGGAGATTCGGCTCTAAAGAAGGCGAAGACAGTTCCATCTGCAGGCGAGGCCATGGCGTCAGTTTTTTGAGATGCGCGTGGGATAATTTTCACTGCTTATTTTCAGAAAGGAAAACCAATCAACGGCGTGTATTATGCGAACTTGTTGTCCCGTTTGAAAGATGAAATAAAAAAAAAAAACGGCCGCATTTGGCAAAGAAAAAAGTTTTCAACAAGACCATGCACCAGTTCACTCATCTGTCATCGCGATGGCCAAAATCAATGAGTTAAAGTTCTTCATGCACCCTATTCGCTAGATTTGGCCCCTTCGGATAATTTTCTAATTCTAATTTCCAAATTTGAAAAAATGGCTCGATGGAAAAAAGATTCGCCATCAGTAGAGAGGTGGAGTATGCTGTTGATGGCTATTTTAAGGAGCTCCCACTATAAACAGTGTATCGAAGCTATTGAACATCGCTGGGAAACGTGTATTGAACTAATAGGAGACTACGTAGGGGAATAAACATATTTTTTTCCCTAATTTTTTTGTGTTTTCTTTGTTAGGTCGGGTACTTCTATGACTACCCTCGTACTTTAGCAGCGGCCAAAATGGACGAAACAATAAGAAAATATTGCAGGTGGGATTGTCGTTTTAATTAAGGACGAACAACTGTGGGCAATGTGCAAAACAACAGACCTACATCCTGGAGAGGACCGATTAGTACGTGTTTTAACAATGAAAGTAAAGAAGAAGACATACAAAAGGCTTCGATCCAGGATCTGCCCCTTGCCGATAGTTGATAAAGAGCTTCGCATAAAAGTAGATGGGTTAAAAGATCCCCATTAAATGTTGGATGCCGCCCATGGAGCGAAACAACCACTGAGCACAAACATCTTTCTTGCTCTCTCTGTCCCATTTTCCAAAAATCTTTAACACATGCTGAGGCATTATAAATGTATTCATACCCACTTGAGTGTTAATAATTTAACAACGTGTTCATAAGCCCAAATCTGCCAGGGGACAAAACCAGCACAACCAGTTTCTAAAAAGGTCACAAAAGTAAGTAACGCGAAAATAGAAAAATAAGGACATCGGCGGTTGAAAGTCTACTATTCATAGTAATGCTAATGATTTCTTTCGAAAAAAAAGCCAGATCGAAGCCACAGCGGTCAAAAATGATGTTGTCAAAATTACACTATATAAAGATCGGCCTGGAATATATTTTGAATAAATGCCAATATTAAATTAAGGTTTTTCGAGAAAAAAAATCATTTGTGGTCAATATCTTTTGACACATTAATGTTGGTGCCAATTTTACTTTGAAGCAGTTCAACTTCGCATAATTACGAATTGAACGGCATCCCATTTGTTAACATACAAATTAAAAACAACTGTTAAAATTTCTTATAAGAAACAAAAATCTCATTTTGTTGTCAGTACAAAACCTTTATTACAATATGAAGCTTAATGTGCTAACATTATTGAGGGTAAAATACTTCTGATTATTATCTGTAACTTATCTTATAACGAAACTTCGGTATGATAAAGATTATACAGTCAGCTCTTTGTATTCGTTTCAATAATAAAACAATGTATTAAGATGTAGATAAAACTACATATGTACGAGTCTTATATGTACGAGTCTTGTTTGTTTTAGTCAACCTGGTTCGGTTTACTCCAGGTCTTGATATGATAATCGTTATTGTAAATTGTACGTTTGTTTATTCGCAAGTACTAAGGATAGCTTATCTTAACTTACACGCATGATTTTGAAAGATGTTATTTTCAGTAGGAGTCAAAAACAAAAAACAAAAAAAAGGCTTTGCTTCGTATGTATACATATACATATAAACAGAATGGATGAATTCTGAGTAAAGTCATTCTCTAGCGTAGGAGTTTGTAATTTCCTATTTTCTTTGATTTTGAATGACTACTACCATTTCAAAGGACTATTTTAAAAGTGAAATGATATAAATAAAATGCTTGCTCGCCTTAATCAAGATCAGTTGTAAATGTTTTTTTGGTGTGAATAGAGCAAAAGGATTATACGCACTGCCAGGTTCTAGCAAGCATTTTTCAACGTTAATCACTCAATAATTAACCAAACCGCTAAGCCCAAACCAGGAAGAGTGCTCAAGTCGATAGAAGTGGTACAGAGACTTTTCTTTTCCTCATTCCAAATGTATTTCTTCGTTTCACTTTGTTCTCTTACAGCAAAAAACATATCTTTGCAAACTTATGAAGTTTGGTCTCTAAGTTAATCTGTATGGTAGTGTGTTGAGTTAGGTGGGAATGTCCTTCGATTCTCTACTTAAGAGTTTTTCAATTGTAAAACTATGTAAGGAAATAAAACCACTGTTTTTTGTTCGGTGTTATAAGACGTTATAAATTTTGGTTTTATTTTCAGTTTCTTACTGTTTGTATATCTGTACAAATGTTGCAAATGTTTTATATGTTGCTAAACATTTGTTGAAAACTTGACACTTGTGTTTACTTACATTTCTTTTTGAATCCAAGAGTTAACAATATTGTAATAAGATATTAACAAATAATTTGAATATATCATATATAAACATGTGTAATCGTTTCCTCAAACATGTGGGGGGAGACCACAGTGAACAATGTTCACAATAAGATTCGTAATTAGCATCTTCACTTCGGATTTTGTCGGTTGACCTTAATTGTCTGCTGAATTTCTACTCAACGGTCTTCTGAACTTGTTGTCTCATTATCCACTCTGATATTCCCTTGAGTATACAGGGTGATAGGTCAAGTGGTGTCGGTCGTCACAAAATTATAAAAAAAAATCTAAGTCATGTAACATACTTTTAAAATTATTGGCAATCAAAAAAAAATCGAGAAATCTGACACCCTGTGACGATCTTTCAAGTACTGTGACCACAAGTCTTTACTTTTCTTCGATTTTTTTGTCATGTAACCCAGAATAACTCTTCTGTAAATTACGGTCTAAAATTGAAACATAACTATATCGGTTTTAACTAAAATATTGCTTTTTTGTCCATCCATATATCTGAAAATCATTAATCACCCAACTTGAACTGACTGTACTGACAAAAAACATGTACTATGCCATTTTGGCAAGTAACTTTAAAAGATGGCGTAATTAGTCTGGATTCCAAAATGGTATGACACTTGCTAGACTAACGCTTAATTGAGGACAAACAAAATATTTTATTAAAGAAACCCGATTCATAGTTAATTCTTTTTAATAAGTTAAAATGAGTACCAAGTGTGAGCGAAATAGACAGTGACGCCGTGATTGAGACGGATAAACACACCGGTCGGTTTGAAAGTGCGTGAACTAGCAGATATGGTAGGAATTTCAAAAAGCGCTGTACATCGCATGTTGACTGAAAAATTGGACATTATCACGAGAGAGTTCGCTTTGACGGCTTTATTCCTCCAGAAGCGTTCCTCTATCTAGATAGCAAAGGTCTAATCCAGGACAGATTGGCGGTGCCGCTAATCTTCCACGTCGCTCGAACAGCTGCGGACAGGCGACTCAACTACGACGGAGACGTCGCACATGGCAGTGCGGAGCGTCTCCGGTTCAGTAGGGCGGTAGGGAGTCGCGACATGAGGGATGTTGCTCGGCAGCACCAACAATTTTGGTGGCTGGTTGAAGGAGGGGAGGGTTCGTCGTCGAATTCCTCAAGTAATATGTAGCTTCCTGTGAAGCAAAGTGGGTCAGCCTAATTTTGTTTTTAGCCATGGCCGGCTTACATAGTTTTAAGTAGGTTTAAGTTAGATTTTAAGAAAAAAAAAAAATATAAAAACAAAAAAAAATAAATAAAAAATAAAAAATGACAAAAAAAAAATAATAATTTATATATATATATGTACATATATGTATATATTAAGTATATATGTAGTATGTATATATATATATATATATATGTATGTATATATATATATGTATGTGCGTATTAGATGTAAGTAGATTAAGATTTATTTTTAAGTAGTCTGTAAGTTTTTAGTTTTAGGTTTTTATAATTAATTAATATGTCCATTTACTAAGTTTTTCTTAAAATCTATTTTCTTAGTTTTAGTTGTAACATATAAATATAAAATTAAATATAATGTAATATACGTCGAAAGACTTAGTTTAAGTGTTAGGTTTAATTTAGAGTGCCCGCATGGGGCCATTAAGTTAGTATAAGATTACTTGTAAGTTATTTAAGCTAATTTTTAAGCGTTTTTTGTTTAGCATGTAAGATTTAATTAAGTATATAAATAAAAATGCATTCAAACTGAAACTGAACTGACTGAAAAATTGGACATGAGAAAGCTGTGAGCAAGATGGGTGCCGCGATTACTCACAATGGAATAAAAACATCACCGTGAGGATATTTCAGTCGAGTGTTTGGCGAAGTTCCACAGCAATAAAGCAGAGTTTTTGCGTCGATTCATAACCATGCATGAAACATGGGTCCATCACTTCATACGGGAGACAAAGGAACAATCAAAACAATGGACTCAAAAGGGAGATTCGGCTCTAAAGAAGGCGAAGACAGTTCCATCTGCAGGCGAGGCCATGGCGTCAGTTTTTTGAGATGCGCGTGGGATAATTTTCACTGCTTATTTTCAGAAAGGAAAACCAATCAACGGCGTGTATTATGCGAACTTGTTGTCCCGTTTGAAAGATGAAATAAAAAAAAAAAACGGCCGCATTTGGCAAAGAAAAAAGTTTTCAACAAGACCATGCACCAGTTCACTCATCTGTCATCGCGATGGCCAAAATCAATGAGTTAAAGTTCTTCATGCACCCTATTCGCTAGATTTGGCCCCTTCGGATAATTTTCTAATTCTAATTTCCAAATTTGAAAAAATGGCTCGATGGAAAAAAGATTCGCCATCAGTAGAGAGGTGGAGTATGCTGTTGATGGCTATTTTAAGGAGCTCCCACTATAAACAGTGTATCGAAGCTATTGAACATCGCTGGGAAACGTGTATTGAACTAATAGGAGACTACGTAGGGGAATAAACATATTTTTTTCCCTAATTTTTTTGTGTTTTCTTTGTTAGGTCGGGTACTTCTATGACTACCCTCGTACTTTAGCAGCGGCCAAAATGGACGAAACAATAAGAAAATATTGCAGGTGGGATTGTCGTTTTAATTAAGGACGAACAACTGTGGGCAATGTGCAAAACAACAGACCTACATCCTGGAGAGGACCGATTAGTACGTGTTTTAACAATGAAAGTAAAGAAGAAGACATACAAAAGGCTTCGATCCAGGATCTGCCCCTTGCCGATAGTTGATAAAGAGCTTCGCATAAAAGTAGATGGGTTAAAAGATCCCCATTAAATGTTGGATGCCGCCCATGGAGCGAAACAACCACTGAGCACAAACATCTTTCTTGCTCTCTCTGTCCCATTTTCCAAAAATCTTTAACACATGCTGAGGCATTATAAATGTATTCATACCCACTTGAGTGTTAATAATTTAACAACGTGTTCATAAGCCCAAATCTGCCAGGGGACAAAACCAGCACAACCAGTTTCTAAAAAGGTCACAAAAGTAAGTAACGCGAAAATAGAAAAATAAGGACATCGGCGGTTGAAAGTCTACTATTCATAGTAATGCTAATGATTTCTTTCGAAAAAAAAGCCAGATCGAAGCCACAGCGGTCAAAAATGATGTTGTCAAAATTACACTATATAAAGATCGGCCTGGAATATATTTTGAATAAATGCCAATATTAAATTAAGGTTTTTCGAGAAAAAAAATCATTTGTGGTCAATATCTTTTGACACATTAATGTTGGTGCCAATTTTACTTTGAAGCAGTTCAACTTCGCATAATTACGAATTGAACGGCATCCCATTTGTTAACATACAAATTAAAAACAACTGTTAAAATTTCTTATAAGAAACAAAAATCTCATTTTGTTGTCAGTACAAAACCTTTATTACAATATGAAGCTTAATGTGCTAACATTATTGAGGGTAAAATACTTCTGATTATTATCTGTAACTTATCTTATAACGAAACTTCGGTATGATAAAGATTATACAGTCAGCTCTTTGTATTCGTTTCAATAATAAAACAATGTATTAAGATGTAGATAAAACTACATATGTACGAGTCTTATATGTACGAGTCTTGTTTGTTTTAGTCAACCTGGTTCGGTTTACTCCAGGTCTTGATATGATAATCGTTATTGTAAATTGTACGTTTGTTTATTCGCAAGTACTAAGGATAGCTTATCTTAACTTACACGCATGATTTTGAAAGATGTTATTTTCAGTAGGAGTCAAAAACAAAAAACAAAAAAAAGGCTTTGCTTCGTATGTATACATATACATATAAACAGAATGGATGAATTCTGAGTAAAGTCATTCTCTAGCGTAGGAGTTTGTAATTTCCTATTTTCTTTGATTTTGAATGACTACTACCATTTCAAAGGACTATTTTAAAAGTGAAATGATATAAATAAAATGCTTGCTCGCCTTAATCAAGATCAGTTGTAAATGTTTTTTTGGTGTGAATAGAGCAAAAGGATTATACGCACTGCCAGGTTCTAGCAAGCATTTTTCAACGTTAATCACTCAATAATTAACCAAACCGCTAAGCCCAAACCAGGAAGAGTGCTCAAGTCGATAGAAGTGGTACAGAGACTTTTCTTTTCCTCATTCCAAATGTATTTCTTCGTTTCACTTTGTTCTCTTACAGCAAAAAACATATCTTTGCAAACTTATGAAGTTTGGTCTCTAAGTTAATCTGTATGGTAGTGTGTTGAGTTAGGTGGGAATGTCCTTCGATTCTCTACTTAAGAGTTTTTCAATTGTAAAACTATGTAAGGAAATAAAACCACTGTTTTTTGTTCGGTGTTATAAGACGTTATAAATTTTGGTTTTATTTTCAGTTTCTTACTGTTTGTATATCTGTACAAATGTTGCAAATGTTTTATATGTTGCTAAACATTTGTTGAAAACTTGACACTTGTGTTTACTTACATTTCTTTTTGAATCCAAGAGTTAACAATATTGTAATAAGATATTAACAAATAATTTGAATATATCATATATAAACATGTGTAATCGTTTCCTCAAACATGTGGGGGGAGACCACAGTGAACAATGTTCACAATAAGATTCGTAATTAGCATCTTCACTTCGGATTTTGTCGGTTGACCTTAATTGTCTGCTGAATTTCTACTCAACGGTCTTCTGAACTTGTTGTCTCATTATCCACTCTGATATTCCCTTGAGTATACAGGGTGATAGGTCAAGTGGTGTCGGTCGTCACAAAATTATAAAAAAAAATCTAAGTCATGTAACATACTTTTAAAATTATTGGCAATCAAAAAAAAATCGAGAAATCTGACACCCTGTGACGACCTTTCAAGTACTGTGACCGCAAATCTTTACTTTTCTTCGATTTTTTTGTTGTCACGTAACCCTGAGTAAATGTTCTGTAAATTATGGACCAAAATTGAAACATAACTATACCGGTTTTAGCTAAAATATTGCCCTTTTGTCCATCCAAGTATCTGAAATGAACTGACTGTTCTGACAAAAAAAATGTCCTGTGCCATTTTGGCAAGTAACTTTAGAAGATGGCGTATTTAGTCTGGATTCCAAAATGGTATGACACTTGCTAGACTAACGCTTAATTGAGGACAAACAAAATATTTTGTTAAAGAAACCCGATTCATAGTTAATTCTTTTTAATAAGTTAAAATGAGTACCAAGTGTGAGCGAGATAGACAGTGACGCCGTGATTGAGGCGGATAAACACACCATTTCGACTAGTGTGATTGAAACAGATAGAGATGCCACTCTTGTCATTTCATTGCATTTTTTTCCCATCACAGAGCACACAGAACACTACGTTCTCTTGGTGTATACTCTCAGGATCGCTTTACACAACTGTTGTTTGTTGCGCGACTAAACGCCATCTACCGATCTTGTATCTTCCAACGAATATTCAAACTGTTTGTCTTCATCGGCAATGCAAGTTCTACATCTTCTTACAAATGATCTGGTAATAAGACGGGCATATCTTCTGGATAATCTCGGGGTAGCAGACTTTGGACTCGTTGTACATGGTACGGATGAAGCTGGTTTTTCATTAGAATTCAGTGTGCTGTACTTTTGGGCACTCCTATGCTTTCTTCAATTGCACGTACTGAGGTACTAGGGTCTTGTGCTACTGCTTATAAGACTTCGTCATCGTAGGGCATGACGGATCTTCCCCCACTAACGATTAGATTTGGAGAGCGACGCTCTGAGAATGACCGGTGCACATTTAAATAAAGTCTGGTTTCAGCATTAGCATTACACCTGCATTCCCCATAAACGAGATGGATGTTAGCATATTCCTGAGCAGTGTATCGAGATGGCATGATGGCATTCACACTACACAATCACGGGATCAACGATCAACACTAGTCCAGGAGAAATCCAGGTCCGACAGAAACGGTCAGATAGCAAATTAAAGTCGCAATGCAATGAAATCCAATAAAGAAAGCCAAAGTTGTAAGCACGAAATCAACACGAATACAGAATAATGCGTTGTAAGCGAAGGAGCGTAACGTACCCACTGCAGTATTGCACGATGTGCCTATGCGTCACTGCTTGACAAGTGTGGCATTTCTATCTGTTTCACTCAAACTAGTCGAAATGGCGTGTTTATTCGTCTCAATCTCACTGTCTGTCTCGCTCACACTTGGTACTAATTTTAACTTATTAAAAAGAATTAACCATGAATCTGGTTTGATTCGCAAAATATTTTTTTTGTCCTCAATTGAGCGTTAGTCGAACAAGTGTCATACCATTTTGGAATCCAGACTAAATATGCCATCTCTTAAAGATACTTGCCAAAATGGCATAGTATGTACATTTTTTTTCAGTACAGTCAGTTCAAGTTTGGTGATTAATGATTTTCAGATACATGGATGGACAAAAAGGCAATATTTTAGTCAAAACCGATATAGTTATATTTTAATTTTGGACCGTAATTTTATTCAGGGTTACATGACAAAAACAAAATTGAAGAAGAGTAAAGATTTGCGGTCACAGTACTTAAAAGATCGTCACAGGGTGTCAGATTGCTCGATTTTTTTTTGAGTGATAATAAGGACTGAAACGAATTAAATTTGGAAATTTCAAAGTAAAAAAAAAAAATATTTTCATAATTCATGTAAATTTTTTTTATTTGCTTTAAAACTATGTTTTTATTAAATTCATTCGCAGTTACAAAATATAAAAAAAATTATTTGGTTCCCATTCTTTCCTCAACTTCTTTCGAATGTCCTTCATAAGGATGGTGACAGTTACATCCGTGATCTTTTTGGACGCTCTTTTCCATTTAGCACTAAAATCTTTTACGCGCACCTGGAAGAGTAGTAAAGTCGGCTTTGACATAAGTTTCGTCATCCAAAACCAAGCACGCTTTCTTGTTGCCGATCAACTCGTATAGATTTCGGGCTCGTATTTTTATGACTTTTTTGTGCTTTTCAGTAACTTTTGGTATTTTTTGTTTTTTTCGTGGTTGGTATTACATTTCCGAGCAACATCTCTGGATGACATAGTCCGGTTTTTTACGACGGTACCCACTATTTTCCTGTCCAAATTTGTATCATGTGCTCCACTTTTTGCTCCACTTTTCTGTTTTCGCTTAACTGTCAACGTCTCCAAATATCGTTTAATAACAGAATCCACTGTACTGCGTGCTATGTTTAAATTTTTTGCGATGAAATGGTTTGGACGCGAAGCATTTTCGAGCTATTTGTCTATGATCTTTTTACGGCGTTCCTCTTGACTCATATTTTATAAATATTTTAAACCGCACCGCACTAAAATCAATAACGAACTGAAACTAGAGAATATACAGGCTAATTTGGGTACAAAATGGGATTGCAATTTTTACGCATTGGAAGTATATCCCGTATTAAAATTTACGGATTTTATTCGTCTCCTAATTTTAAAAGTGCATGACTTCAATTTTATTTTATACTTTTGTGATAACCGACACCACTTGACCTATCACCCGTTTCCCGCTTGACGTTGATTTTTGGTACACCCTGTATAGTGCCATCTCTCGACATGTAAAGATAAATGTTATTAGTGAAATGAATGCGAAAAACATGTGTGACAACTACAAATAAAATAGTATGAAAAATATTCGAAAATTGCATTGCGTACATATATCAGCTCCACCGTTTGCACTCATGATGATAAATGTGTCGCAGTGCCCACTTGCGTCCTTTTCGCAAATTGTGTTACGATGAGTGCAGTAATTCGCGTTAAGTTGAAAGTTCTACTTCATGGTGTTGCGCGTCTATGTTGTTTTTGTTGTAGGAATTTTTTTTAGATAATCGTACTTCGCATTTTTTTTTGTCAGTGTTTTTATTTTTGTGTATTTATTAGGTGAGAGTGTTTTTTTCAATTCACATCCCTTTTCGGTTAATTTCGCGTAATTCATAAATCGGTTTTAATTGTTTTCGCGATTGCTGGAGTAAGAGAGAGTATGTGAGTGGAAGTGAATATACGTGAAAGGGAAGTTTTAGAATGATGTGTGATATCCATTCCCTATTCTTTGTTTTGTTTTGGAGAAGGTGCTTTATTTTTATTTAATTTATGTGGATTGGTATGGGATTCAGGTGAGTTGATTTATTATTGATTGATTTGTAGCTATTAATTTAACTTTTTTTTTAATTTATATCATTATATTTTAAAATTATCATTTCAATTTAGATCGTTTGTGTATGTATGAATGTGAATTGTAGATGGCTTGCTTTTATTTTGTGAAAATTTAATCTATGTATTTTATAATTTAGTGGTTTGAACTAGAATTTTGTGAATGGTAAATTATGTTGCGGACTTGTGGACTCTATGTTTTGTGTCCCGAAAATTGTTGCTGGGTTCTGTTCCTTGGCACAGCGTATTATTATGTTGATGTTTTTTTATTGTAAGCTAAGTTGAATCAATTTGAAAACATAAATGATTTAAGTTTTAAGTTTATTTTTTATTTCGCAAGAATTTTCTTTACAAGTTTGGCTTAAGTTATATTTGTGAAGATATACGATAGTGAATTATCTTTTATCTTAAACATTATTAACAAAATTTGAAATAAAGTATAGTTAACTGAAAAATTTTTACAAAAGGAAAAGCGAGAAAAACCTTTTATTTAAAGACAAAAAAAAAATTATAATAATAAGAATATGTATATATATATATATATATATATGAGTTGGTAAGTCAGAAAAGTTAAAACAATTGTTGATAATAATTCAATGGCAAGTAATACATACAAATGGAATTGAATGAATGAATAAATAAATTAACAAATAAATAAATACATAAATAAATAAATAGATAAATAAATAAGTAAAAAAGAAAGTAAACAAATAAATAAATAAATAAATAAATAAATAATTAAATAAATAAATAAATATAAATAAATAGGTAAATAAGTTAATAAATTAATAAATAAATAAATAAATAAATAAGTAAATACATAAAAAGATAAATAAATAAATTACTAATAAATTAATAAATATATATAAACAACAAAGTAATAAATAAATAAGTAAAGAAATAAATAAACATAAATAGTCAGCAAAAGTGTGTATAATAAATAATATAATCTATACAAACATAGAAAACATAGAAAATAAGAGTTTAGTTTGGATGCTGCGTATATAAACATTTAACAAGAGGATTTTCTGCAGTGGTACATTCATCCACAAAATTAAAAGTAAGCTTGGCAACTCTTTCGCTAATCAATTCGACATTCGCTCTTTGATGCAGTTGAACGGTTGAGTAATGCCATGGAAGGTTAAGCATCATTTTGAGTACTTTGTTTTGAGCGATTTGCAGTTTTTTCAAATGACATTTGGCAAATTGACCCCATACTTGACAGCCATAGCATATACGAGGGGCGCTCAAGATATTCTCGGTATCGGGGTGAAGCTGTGGTTGCATATATAAATTGACTTATTTATCAAGTAATACTATTATTTTAGTGCATTCATGTAAAATTTCATATAAATGTGATTATTAATTCGCGTTTTATCTCTAGTTAAACAGAATCATAATGGCAACTGAGGCGATGATGGTGAAAATTGAGCATCGCGCTGTAATTAAATTTCTCACTAAGCAAGGAAAAAGTCAAAAAACTATTCATGAAGGGATGGTGGCTGTTTACCTGGGTTCCGCACCTTCATCATCAACTGTGCAAAAGTGGTCAAGTGAGTTCAAGAGAGGCAGAGAGAGCATTGAGGACGACCCCCGCTCCGGCGCCCCGGCAACTGCTTGTACGGAAGAAAGCATCAAAGAAGTCGAAAAACTTGTTCTTGAGGATGCCCGAATAAAGGTGAAAATGATGGCAGAGATCACCAATCTTTCAATTGGTACCATTCACACCATTCTTCATGACCATCTTAACCTTTCAAAGGTCAGTGCAAGGTGGGTGCCACGAATGCTCACAGCTCCTCAGATAAAAAGTGAGAATCGCATGCTGTAGAGAGCTTTTGGAGATGTGTAGTGAGAACGCGGACGGTGTTATGGATCGAATTGTTACTGGGGACGAAACATGGGTCCACCACTATGACCCTGAAAGCAAACAAGAGTCCATGCAATGGCATAAAAAAGGAACAGACCCCCCGAAGAAGTTCAAAGTCACTCCGTCTGCCGGGAAGCTCATGGCCACAGTTTTTTGGGACTCAAAGGGAATCTTGCTCATTGAGTACAAAAAAAAAGGTGAAACCATCAACGCCACATCCTACGCTTCCACTTTGCATAATTTGCGGGAGGAAATTAAAGAGAAAAGACGGGGTAAACTCGCAGCGGGTGCGTTGCTTCTTCATGACAACGCTCCTGTTCACACAGCGCGAGTTTCCAAGGCTGCTGCGCGAGATTGTGGTTTCGAAGAAATCCAACACCCACCCTATAGTCCAGACCTTGCCCCTAGTGATTATTTCCTGTTTCCGGATTTGAAAAAATGTCTTCGTGGAAAAAGATTTTCGGATGATGAAGAACTCAAGTCGGTATTTTGCAGAGAAAGAGGAAATTTATTATTTTGAGGGTTTAAAAAAGCTTATCTCAAGATGTAACAAATGCATTGATGTTAGGGGAGATCATATTGAACAATAAAAACAATTTAAATTGAATTCGCATTTTCCTTCATATCGATACCGAGAATATATTAAACGCCCCTCGTAATTGCCAGGAAAATTACCTTATAGATAATCAGTTTGTTGTCCTCTGAAAGATGAGATTTTCGATTTATAAACGGATAAAGCATTTTTATGGCAATGTTCACTTTTTTGATTGTGTGGTTTATGTGGTCCTTAAAAATTAATTTCGAATCCAGATTTATGCCTAGATACTTAACCGAGATTTCCCAATTAATATTCATATTGCAGACACTGAGGCTGTTCCCTGGAAGGTAGCAAGCTTTTCTTTTTCGAGTAAAAAAGATAGCCTTCACCTTCGTAGAATTCAGTTTAATTTTCCATTTTTTAAAATATTTACTTACTACTTCTGTCGCATCATTTAAATTTCTCTCAATGTTGAGAGGAAATTGATGAGATGAGAGTATAGCAATGTCATCGGTAAACATTGCGACTTTACAGTTTGATAATACAGGAAAGTCGGACGTAAACAAAATATACAATAAAGGACCAAGAACTGAGCTTTGCGGAACACCACATTTGACATCAAAAAAACCAGAGACAGAACAATTGACGTGAACTTGAGATACACGATTTTTCAGAAAACTTCGAACAATTTTGCACAGATAAAGAAAGCGAGGGCAATAATTTAATAATTTGTATAACAAACCATTATGCCAGACAGTGTCAAAAGCTTTTTCGATATCTAGCAGTATAATTCCTGTTGATTTTCCTTGATCACGATTTGTTTTGACAATATTGTTTATTCTTATCACTTGGTGAATAGTGTTATGATTTTGCCTAAAACCAAATTGTTCATTAGGTAAAATATTGCTCTCAGAAATTACATTCATTAATTGTTCTTTGATAATTTTTTCTAGCATCTTACTAAGTGGGCTAAGTAAACTTATTGGCCTATAGCTCTCGGCGTTTTCTGGAGGTTTACCAGATTTGAGAACTGGAATAATTTTGGCCTTTTTCCAAATATCCGGAAAATATTGGAGCTTTAGGCAAGAGTTGAAAATAAATGTAATATATTTTATATCTACCTTAGGAAGATGCTTGAGGAAAATATTTTTAATTAGATCAAGGCCTAGAGCTTTTCTCGTTTTAAGATTTTTTATCAACAGTGCAACCTTGTTTTCAGAAACATAAATATTTGGTGGAGTCATACAGCTTGAAGCGTCAAAGTTTGCAATTTGTGAGTCTACTCGAGAAGTAAAAAAAGGATCACTTAGGTTTGAGGCAATTCCATGATTTTTTATAAAAACATCTGCCAGAGCCTTGGCTTTTTCCTCATCAGTGTAGAAGATAGATGATGGGCTTATTAACCCTGGAATATTTCGATGCTTGTTTTTCAACACCCGCATAATGTTCCAGAATGGCTTCCCAGATTTGTCCAAAGCGCTAAGCTTGCAGTTCCATTCAATATTTCGTTAACTAGCAATAAGTTTTATAATCAATTTATTGAGAGATCGGACATACTCCTGGAAGTTAGGGTGTCGGAATCTTTGCCAGTTCCTTTTCTGTATGTTCCTAATTTTTATTAAGTTAAGTATAAATGGGGTGAAAGTAGGGGTTTTATATACATTTGAGATTCGTTTTTTCCCAGAATCATTAGCCGCACAAACAAGTAAGTTAGTAAACATTTCAATAGAGTGATCAACATCTTCAATATTGATGGCGTTATCGAGGCAGATGGAAACATCACGTAAATTTGCTTTAATGATCCTCTGAAAAAGATGCCAATTTGTACTTTTTGTGTCCTGAACATACTGGGTTTTTATTTGCCCGGAATTTAGAAGTTGGCAGAATACGGGATTATGATCAGAGTTAAGCTCACTTTTGCTAACCGGATTGGATATATAGTTGGAACAATTTGTAACAAAAAAATCTAGCACCGAGGGCCTACCACGTGAAGAGGAAGGGACAAACGTGGGACTAGGTGAAAACAAAATAGCATAATGAAAAACAAAAGAAAGACTAGAAAGTATGTTACCCCAAGCGTTTGCCCGACTACAGCCCCAGTTTCTGTGTCTGCAGTTAAGGTCACCTCCCAACATGTAATTTCCTTGGGAAGAAGTTAGTTTCCTTATATCACTTTGAAAAGCCCTTCGTTTACCATCAGACGACACACCACCAGGATAGTAAACACAATAAATTTTAACCGATTGGTTGTTAACAAGGTTAACTTCTATCCCTACATTTTCAACACAAGTTGTGTTTATAAGAGGCAAGAGCGAATGTTGCATAGACCGCTTAATTAAAATTGCAACTCCACCACCTCTGCGTCTAGTTCTGTCAACACGGTAGCATTTGTATACAGATGTAGATAATTTAAAGTTTGATCGCAACCAAGTCTCAGCAACAAGAGCTACATCAACATTGTTGCAATGCAAAAAGTTGATGAACTCTAAATACTTTTTACGAATGCCTCTTGCATTCCAGGTAACAATGTTTAAATACGTATTACTTGCCATTGGAATACAAAAATTTTATAGCTAGTTGAGAAATTACATTAAATTGGTCTATTTTAGTATTACATTGCGAAAGTTTAGTTATCATTTCTAAAGTTAAACAATTGAGTTCATCTATGGAAAATAAATCGGATTTGTTGATACTGTTGTTGTTGTTGACGTTGTTGATGTTGTTGATGTTGTTGATGCTGGATGATGCATTGTTGATGGGCCAAGTTGGATGAGGCAATGACGAAGAGTGTGTAGCAGAGGAAATATGAGTTTTGCGGCGAACTGATTCTAAAGTTGGAAAATCTGTGAGAGAACTTAGTAAAACAGGTTTTTGTTTTACAGAGTTCAACTGTACATCAGCAAAGGTTCTATTACGAGCTTTCGTTTCAGAAATTTTGTTCTCTGACAATTGCCGTACTTCGATATATTTCGTTCTGCTTATACACGACGAATCAGTTGCTTTGTGTTTCCCATTACAGTTTGCACATTTTATTTGATTGTGGTTAGTGCAATCAGAAGTTATATGTGGCCCAGCACATGATGCACAATAACTTTTAACATGACAATTTTTTTCGCCGTGTCCAAACATTTGGCAGTTTCGGCATTGTGTGAGCTTACCCTTCTGCTTGCGTTGGTAATTCCATTTTACTTCATTATGAAATAGAGCTCGAACATTTTTCTTTAAGTCACTTAACTTGACAGTACCGATTTCAAACGAAACAAGGAATATGAAGTCTGTGAAGTGTTCATACTTTTTTGTTATTTTTTTAACTTCTAGGCATTTTAGTCCTACTTTAATAAGTTCAGTTTTCACCAACTGCGGATCGATATCGTACAATCCGTACATTACAGTTTTAAACGATTTGTTCTTGGACGTATCGTGCGTGAAAAACTGACAATTATTATCTTTTAGTTTAGCAAGTGCTTTTTCGTATGAGACAATAGAGTCACATCGAATTTTTATACCGATTGATAAATTTTTGATTGCATAATCTGATATGCCTAATGATTTCATCATATTGTGAATGTAGTCACACGATTTTTGCAACACCTATCAAAGGAACAAACACTCTTTTAACTTTTTCGGTAGTCATAATTTCATCGTCACTATCGCTGTCTGGTAAACACTGTAATGGACTCCAGTAATTTCTTTTGGAGTCCTTTTTTTTGGAAGTACTAGACATTTTAATTCGCGGTTTTTTATCTAGAGATATTAGTGAGCCCTTAGACTCCGGGGATCTGTTGCGCTTTAATATAATGCCGATCGAAATACACAATGAGGAAATACGTCAAACGTTGGCGAAAGCTCCGGAGTGACAAAAACATAAATGATAATTCATTTATTTTGAGTTGGATTTTATTTTCAATTTTAAGAATTTTTATTTGTACTTTAGAGTTTTGATTTATGTGAAGTTCACATGTGGAGTGTTGGTGTGAATGTTTTTTTTTAAATGAATATATGTTGAGTTTATTTTATGCTTAAGTTAAGACTTTCATATGTAGTTTGGCTTGGTGGTTTGTGTTGTTGATTCACTTACTGAATCCTTCCAGAACGATTGCCTCCTCGAGATCCTGCAGTGCCGATGGCATGAGTACGGTTGAGGAGAGTCCTTTTGGCAGCACAATCGATTTCTCTCTAGAATAAGACTTAATTAGGTATGTGTGTTGATTTACTAATATTTGTGATAAGTGTATTGAAGTAATGTTTTTCCTTTAAACTGCGCGTTTATTGCAATCCTGTATTCAGGGGTTAGACCACTCTAGAGACCGTAAAAATAGGCTTCTTTGTGCTTTTTTCCATCAAGAAAAATATAAAATAAATCAAAGGTAGAAGTTTATTGTACATATGACTAACTGTAAAACATACCAACAGCTCCTGTAAATGTTGAATTATAATGAGTCACTAAGTTTATTTTATTATACATAACAACAGCTAGAGAAGTACGTAGGATTTTTTTTTTTTGATATATTGACTTTTGGCTGAATGGCGCACTTTGCAATCCGAACTTGCAAAATTCGCAGAAAAATTGCCAGAAAATTGTTAATTAATGAACTATGCCATATAAAAAATACTTCGTGCTTATTTAGACAATATATTTTTAAAGATTTTGTTAAAATTTGATGTGAATTGGTTGAAAATTTTTCAAGTTATGGGTGCGGCCAAATTCAAAAATGTAGTTTTGAGATAAACGCGTACTTGTACTATACTTTGAAAAACAAGTACTTTCATTTATTTTCCAGTCATAATCTTTTGGGATATCATTTTTGAGGTGCTAAGTGACCATTGAAAGTAATAAAAAAAAGCAGTTTTTTGAAAATCCTAGAGTAGCCTAATCCCTTAAAGGAATTGCCCGGTAGTGGACATATTTTTGATATGGGCCGTTTTACTTGTGTTGCTTGGGTTTGTACCGTTATCACTCATACCAAATCATGTATTTATCATACGGTACGGGCAGTGACTGAGTGTATGTAACAACTGATGCATAGCGGGTTGTGTGTGAAAATTTTGTTGGTGCACTGTTTCATATTGTTGTAAGGGCATAACACCTACAGCAATTTGATTCGGTAAACCATCGTCAGAATTTTCACTTCGCAGCCTTGTTTAGTATCGTCGGTGATTGTGTTTACTGTGTTTGTTTGTAATTATGTCTAGGGAATTCAGGGTGAACGTAGCCAATATACGCGGGCTAAAAAGTAATCATTTTTCTGCGTACGTCCACGTCCGTAAGTACCGACCTGCTGTTTTGGCACTTAGTGAAACACAGGTAGATCCCCGCCCACACCTCTCAGATCACTCTGATCTGAGGCTACCTGGCTACGAACTAGTGGCACTATTCTTCTCTCACCGCGGTCTCGCCATTTATGTGCGTAGTGATGTAGCTTACCAATTTCCACCACAATGTAGCCCTGCTCCAATCCGGAATTCAATTTCATGTGGTTAAAATTCCATCTCCGTAAGCATATTATCCATTACTGCTTTATTTACAGAAACCCCAAACTGGACAGCAGCTCGACCTTTCCTGAGTTTGATGCGCTCTCTGACTCCATTCAAAGAATTGTATCCCTGTATCCTCATACTGAAATCGTGATTATGGGCGATTTCAATATACACAATTCTGGTTGGCTTCGACATTCTGGACAAATAACACCCGAAGGACGGTGTGATCGACGGTTCCATGGAGCAGATGGAAAACAGCATTTGTCCAACCCGTCCCTAAAAAAGGCGAATCTTCTTCTCTGTCCTCTTACAGACCCATTGCACTTACGTCCTTTCTCTGTAAGGTCATGGAAACGCTGATAAACCGTCAGCTCATGAAATATCTCGTAACACGAAAACTTCTCAATGACCGGCAATATGGTTTCCGTAGCAACAGGTCCACTGGTGATTTGATGGCATGTCTAACCGAAAAGTGGAACCAAAGCGTACATCAATCTGGCGAAAGCAAGATAGTTGCACTTGATATTTTTAAGCATTCGACAGAGTTTGGCATCAGGCTCTTTTGTCGAAAATGCGTGCTTTTGGGATCGATGATTCTCTTCTTCAATGGATTAGAAATTACCTCTCGGAACGTTCAATTCAAATTGTCTTGAACGGTTTCAAGTCTGATATTCACAAAATAAATGCTGGCGTACCCCAGGGCTCCGTTCTGTCTCCAACACTCTTTTTAATTTTCATTAATGATCTCTTGTCTGCTACTTCTAATCCAATATATTCCTTTGCTGATGACAGCAGTACTCTCTGCTTTTCATATTCGTTCCCGGACTCACGCCCCTGCTCTACGGCTGTAGAACGGTAACGGCAGCGTATGTTAAGCTCATTAAATTCTGATATTAACAGCATAACCAATAACTATAACCATAAATTCCACTATCAACCGAGTGGAATTTAATGCTTCCAAAACTCAATGCTGTCTGCTGTCATTAAAGCGAAATTCAAATACCCAGCCATTATCCATGAATAGCACTTGCATCGTCGAAACCGATAAACTTTCCATTCTCGGTATGTGTGTCAGTGACAACTTATGTTGGAAAGACCACATATTCGATGTCGCCAAAAATGCTGCGTTCCTCAAGCGATGTAAGAAATATTTTACCCCATCTGATCTGGCCACAATATATAAGGCTTTCATCCGTCCAAAATTGGAGTACAATGCCGACATCTGGTCGGGTGCTCCTATACCATCTCTGCACCTGCTAGATAGGATTCAAAACCGTGCGATAAAACTAATTGGTGATACTAATATCAATCAATCAATTGACACCCTCGAACACCGATGTAACGTCTTCTATCTCACATTGTTTTATCGCTATTTCCAGTGCTCCATTGAAATCGCTATTTCCACCACCAGTGCTCCATTGAAATCGCCAGTAGCATTCCGCCCAATCAAACTTTCAACCGCAACACACGTCGCTCTATGAATGCTCATCAGTATACCCTCAAGCCCATTTTCGGACGTACTCTAAAATATCGTGATTCTTTCCTAAGCCGTACAACTCGCTTATGGAATGCCCTGTCGATCTCTGTGTTTCCTAGTCGTTATAACTTACGAACATTTAAAAACAATGTACATCGGTACCTGTCTTTTCTTCTTCCCTAAATTTCCTTCGCCCGCGCTATGTGCGAACATTTTAAGGGTACAAAAACCCTCTGAGCGCGCGCTGATTATAAAAAAAAAATCGGATCCAGGGTCTAATTTAAGTATGCATCCCATTTTAATAGAGGCAGCCGTTCATCTTTAATTAGTACTATGTGGCCTTCCTGTTTTTTTGTGTCTGTTTCTTGTCGGGCGAGATACTCGTTACTCCACTGCTTCCAGAAAGATTGGAGCACTGTGTGTACTCTCTCCCAGCGCTGGAGGTGGGAAATTTTTTCTAACTCGTACTCAGGTTGTGGTGGTGTGATTGGTGGTTCTCCCACGAGAAGGTGGCCGGGTATCAAGGTGTTAAGGTCTTTAACAATATCGCCGTGAAGTAGTTTTTCGTGAGCATCGGCGATAATGTGTTTCGTTAGTGTGGTGTGGTCTAAGTCTAAGAAGAATTGGGTTCTTTTTATGAAAGGGTAGGGTGGATTTGGAAAGTCGCCCACCAACTCGTAAGATTCCTTCCGCGTCTCGAAACGGATTGAGTGACGTATATCCTTTGGTTTTGTCATTTTCCTCTTCTTCACGAAACTTTTCCTTTTGTACTAAACATATGACTCTTGTCAGCGTCTTTTCCAGTTCCAGCGGTGTTAGAATATCTGAATACTGTTCCGGGTGTTTGCTTCTGTGTCGGGAACGTAAATAATAGGCAATTACTCGCAATGCCTTTTGAAGCATAGAAAATTTTGCTAAAATGTCATTAATTATAACATTGTTCTTGCTTTCTACGCAGTGATGGACGGACAAAGAACAGACTTCTTTAGAAGTACTCAAGCAAGATAGTTGCACAGGGTGGATTGAGTCCGAATGATGCCGCAGAAAATCGGCCTTTCCCACCATAGTTTGTTGTTGGTGATCATCGAGGGAAAGGTTCCGCGCGATGCTATGTGGCTATGTGCTGAGTTTTGTTCCGGTGGAATGTGTTTCCATATGGCATTGGTGTTCAATTTCTATGTCTGGGAAACACGATTCGCAATGAAAGTCTTCCAGAAAGATCTTATCCAGCATAAAGCGGTAACTGAGTCGGTCCACGCATAGACATCGGCCGCTTCTAACTTCAATATTTTTGACGTTTCATGAAGAAGTCTAGCTAGCAGTACTGCTCGGCATAGCTCCAACCAAGGTAGTGTGATTGTCTTTAAGGGAGCCACTTTCGTTTTTGAGATTGCCAGATAGATATGTGTTTCGTCGCTTCCATCCAATACACGTAGGTAAACGGCTGCCGCGTATGCGTTACTAAACCTATGGACCTCAGCTTCTTGATGTTTTCGTCAGTGTTGATCCGACGACGAATCTAGACTCGTTCCGTTTCCAGTTCAGGTGGAATCGGCTTATCCCATTCTAATGCTCTACCTCAAGCTGCTGCATAATTATTTTCACTTTGACTGTGCAGGGTGAGACCCAGCCTATTGGGTCATAGAGCTTAGCTATTGAGGATAAGATGGATTGTTTTGTGACTTCGACTTCCTTCAACTGCACCACTTGGAAAGAGAAAACATCTGGAATGGGCATCCATTTGATATCAAGCGTTTTTACTTCACTTGTTTCAACAAACGGTAATGAGAAGTCTACTGCTCGCTGATCTGCTGGAATGTTCTGCAAAACCTCTTCTGAGTTGCTGGCTTGCTTGCGTAGTTGGAAACCTCCAGTTTGCAAAAGATTTCTTATTTCGTGGAGTTTGTGTTAAGTTTCAGCAGTAGTATCAGCTCCACCGATAACATCGTCAACACTGATGGCAGTAGTAGCCGTAGGATATTTGTATCCTTCGTCCTCCGATAATTGCAAAAGTACGCTGATTGCAAAATGTGTGGCTGATGCTGTACCAAAAGTTACCGTATTCTGTCGATAAATCCTTGGCTGGGATTTTCTCTATTGGTCTCCTTAACTTCCTATCGGAAGTATTTGGTGTAACAGTTTCTTTTTTTCCTAGTATGTTAAACTTTAGCTCATCGACATTACTTCGAACCAAAATACCAGTCCGTGAGGTGTTGTGGACTGCACAAGGCATTCGCTTGCCCTGATCATTAAGTTCATTAAATTCCTAACATGTAGCCTTAATATATTCTAACAATCTATAATGAACTCAGCTCTTTCAACACCTCCGTTGACTTGAGGATATGCAACACTGGTTGCTATGTGTTTGACACTCAATCATTTACACAATTCTTCGAAAAAGCCGCTGCAAAATTCTAGCCCGTTATTAGAAAGGATTATCTTCGGCACTCCGAAGTTCATTATCCATTCTACTATTAGGGTTCGCGCTACGGTACCCATTTCTTTATGTCTTACCGGAACAATGAATTTCGAAAGGTCGTCCTGGATAGGCAATCCAATCTTAAAACCGTTTTTGTGTCTTCTAATGGCCCAATTAAGTCAATCATGATTTTTTCTAGTCCTCTATCGGTTGATGTTATTATCTTCATGGGACTTCTTGTTGATACTCGGTTCACCTTTCAATTTGGCAATATGGGCACTTTCTCACAAAGTTTTCAATGTCTTTCCATACCTTTCGATCTATATTTTTTCCTAACCTTTGAGCATGCACCTTTTTGTCCTGTGTCTCCTCCTTCATGGTATTGACAAGTTCCCTATCATAAGATCATTCTTCTTCACAAGTACTATCGTATTCTACAATGTTTCCCTCGTGAATATTTTCAGCGACTTCGATAAGATTTCTTTACTCAATATTTTCATTACCTCTACTATGTCCGATGTTTTCTGATTCTCTTTCGTTAGTGTTTTCCACTTCGTTTTCATTACTTATGTTATTTTCAGTACTTCTGATTCGTTTTCATTACTTATATCTATACCTTCTTCTTCTATGGGACTTATTAGATCTTTCCAAGTCTCCTTTTCTTTTTCTATAATTCTCAGATTCTTACTTAACTCGTCAGCAACAACAACAGAGAAAATTTTTTGTTGTAAGTTACTCGTATGACATAGTCAAATCTGTCAAGTTTGAGGCGCCACCTAAAAAGCCGGCTACCCGGATCTTTTACAATAAATAACCACGTTAAAGGCCTGTGGTTTGTTGGAATGAGAATTTTAGTGCCGTAGATGTAAGGGCAGAATTATTTTGTGGTCCATACTATAGCCAACCATTCGTTTTCCGTGGTGATTTAATTTACTTCAAATTTGTTAAGCGTTCGACTTGCAGAATGTATGTTATGTTCTGGGCTAAGTATTGCACTGGTTTTTTTATTAGAAGCATCTGTTATAATAAATTGCTTCCTAAGATCTGGGTACTGCAAGATAGGATGTTTAGCTATAAGCTGTTTAACTTTTTTTAAAGCTTTCCTCTTATTTCTGTCCCCAAGTGATTGACTACTGAAGTTATTTACCTGTTTTCGGTAATGTCCAGAAACAACTTTATCCCCTTGAGATCCTTAGGTGCTTCTATTTCGGCTTTACACCTTTAAGTAGACGAAGAACTTTGTTCCCTGAAGTCCGGTCAACACCGAATTCATCAGCCTTCGGAAACACCTGAAGCATTTTGCAACCCAAACGGTATTCTTGTGTATTGGAAATGGCCGTATGGAGTGCTAAAAGTCGTGTTCTCTATATCCTAGTCTTTTAAAGGGGTCCGTAGGTGAAACTCGGAAGTTAGGTCCAAAGCGGAGAAATATTTCGCCTTTCCCAATTGGTCAGGAATATCTGTAAGGTTTGGCAAAGGGTAGTCGTTAGCTCGTTGAGCTTGCGAAAGTCAATTAACATTCGTGATTTCTTTTTACCGCTTGCATCGGTTTTCTTCGCAGCTATCCACAAAGTTGAACTCCAAGGAGAACTACTATCGGGAATAATTCCATCCGTTTTCACTTCGAAACCTACTCACGAACTTACTTCTTCCTCGTGAACCTTTGGATAACTATACCTTTTGATGAATATTGTTTGTGGCCAACTTCTGTTCGAATCTTGTGTTTTGTTACCTTTGTTTTAGATAACTTCTTATCCACTACCCCGAATATATCTCTATACATCCGCACGGTTCCTAGTAGACTATATTTTTTTCATTGTTTAAGTGGTCTGTCCGGACGTTTCCGGTAACTTCCTCAGCTCTGTTTTCCGCAATGCCGAAACCCTCCAAGTTGCAACCCCCTATTGCAGCTCTTTTATATTATACGGTTAGTCCGTTGTATTCACTATTGACACAATACATTTGCCACTTATATTTTCATTAATACAGCTAGGGACGATGACACCTTCAGTGATTTCCTATTTTTATTTTTTTATCTCTGCAAGGTTTTTTGCTTTAAAGTACTTTTGGGTGTTAGTTTTGAAGACGTTGCTCTTCTGCGAGACTTCTTGGGCGTTGCGCTATCACATATGTTAAAAGTCTTGCACGCAGTCCGTTAATGAAGACCTTTAAGTTTTCATTTTTTGGGTGGCTGTGGCTCAAGTGGTAGTGGACTGGCTTCCAAATCGGAAGGATCGGTGTTCGAATCCCAGCCTTGCCCGAAAGACATATTCATTTTTTCAGTTAACGACATTCAAATAAGATGAGTAGTTGACTAGAAATCAACATCAACCCAACTTCCACTAAGAATTTAGTCAGCCCATTAAATGTTGGATGCCACCCATGAAGCGAAATAACCACTGAGCCCAAACATCTTTCTTTCTCTCTCTATCCCATTTTCTAAAAATCTTAACACATGCTGAGGCATTATAAGTATATTCATACCCACTGTACTGTCGTCAACAAAGGAATATATTGGATTAGAAGTAACAGACAAGAGATCGTTGATAAAAATTAAAAAGAGTGTCGGAGTCAGAACGGAGCCTTGGGACATACCAGGATTTATTTTGTAAATATCAGACTTGAAACCATCCAAGACAACTTGAATTGAACGTTCCGAAATATTATTTCTAATCCATTGAAGAAGAGAGTCGTCGATCCCAAATTTTCGCGTTTTCGACAAAAGATCCTGATGCCAAACTCTGTCAAATGCCTTAGAAATATGAACTATCTTGCTTTGGCCGGATTGATGTACGTTTTGGTTCCACTTTTCGGTGAAACATGCCATCAGATCACCAGTGCACCTGTTTCGAGTTATTTCATGAGCTGACGTTTTGTCAGCGTTTCCATGACCTTGGAAAGAAGGGGCGTAACTGCAATAGGTCTGTAGGAGGAGAGAGAGGAAGATTCGCCTTTTTTAGGGAAGGGCTGGACAAATGCTGTTTTCGATCTGCTTGGAAAGAGTACTACAGAGTAGGATTCATGAAAAAGCTTACGCAGCGGTTTTGCCAGCGAGGAAGAACACTTCTTCACATCTTGTCCAAAGAGCTGACAGCTGAAATGTTATTATCAATGAGCGTTGGGATGGAGGATGAGGCAGTATTTCTGATATTTTTAACGAAAGACCAAATATTTTTTCTGCCCTTGGGACATTGTAGTATTTTCTGCCTCAGTTTTTGGTCGTATTGGAATTTTACACGCTTGAGAAAGACGTTGCAGTCAGTCCTGGCTCGTTTAAACTTTTTTCGGTTTTCCTCTGTCAGGTTGGTCTTGAAGGACCTAAAAAACATTTCTCTAACCCTGACAGCCCCTTTACAGCTCGAGTCGTACCATGCCTTTTCCTTTGGTTTGATACTCTTCATCCGATGAGGGATAAAGTTTCTCATTTCAAAGATAATGGTGCCTGGGATCATAGCAGCGGCATACACGTTGTTATCGAGGAAACATAACGACCAGTTAAAATTCCTAAGCAATCTGTTAAGACCGCTTCAGTTGGGTTTCTCGTATTGCCATACCGTTGTTTTAGGAATATTTTCTCAGAGTGGTCGGTGTACGAGAAATTAGCTGATATAACACAATGATGCAATGAGCGTAGATGGGAGAGCACATCGACGATGTACTTATCAGGGTGAGAAGTTAAAAACAAGTCCAGGGTGTTGGCGGTATGACTATCATCGCGCGGGCTCATTTACAAGCTGCGTTAAGTTGTTTTCCACTGCTAAGATCTCAACACACCGTCCTTCGGGTGTTGTCTGTCCAGGGCCTCCGCCCAATTATCAAGGCTTCGCCCATCAATGACGTTGTCTAATAAAAAGCGGGGGTAGATTATTCTATAACTGGTCTTATCGAAAACATCCAGATTTATTGCATGAATGGATGCTACGATTTGACCAGTTACAAGTTGCCGGTCATAGGTCTTGTTGGCGGCTTGACCACCGGTAGTCCATACCAGGACTTAAATCACGGTACCATGGGAGTCAGGAGCCCCCCCGGATTTCGGTCCGGGCCTGACTTGTTAGAGGTAAGCTCCCTTGTGGGAGCGTCATGGTGGCTGTGGTTTAAACCCAAATCGCGGGTACGGGTATTCCTTGGTTTTGCCCATTGTAGAGTAGCAAATAAAGTACTAGGTGCTGCGACCCTAAGAGCAGCAAGAGGTTTTAGGTCGGCCTCGACTCATACCAAAGGTGGGACTTGTGCCTCCAACACAGGTTCTGCTTTGGTATAAAATATAAGCGAAGTATTAATAAATATAAAGCGAGTATTTAGCGATGGCAAGGCGTATCCTTGCTCCCTATGGGTGTATGGGCACCTCGTAAACATTAAGTCTTATGACAGGTGGTTTACGTTAAAAATCCAGGTACATTCTGTTGTCTGTCCAGAATGTCGAAAGCACCCAGAATTGTGTATATTGAAATCGTCCGTAATAACAATTTCAGAGGACAGTGGGATACAATTCTTTGAATGGAGTCAGACAGCGCATCAAATTCGTTAAAAGTCGACTTGCTGTCTAGTTTGGGGCTTCTGTAAATAAAGCAGTAGTGGATAATTTGCTTTCCGAGATGGTATTTTAACCACATGACATTGAATTCCGGATTGGAAGAGGGACTACATTGTGGTGGAGTTTTTTAAGCTACATCACTACGTACATAAATGGCGATGCCGCGGTGATGGCACTAGTTCGTAGCCAGGTAGCTTCAGATCAGAATGATCTAAGAGGTGTGGGCAGGGGTGTGCCTCTGTTTCACTAAGTGCCAAAACAGCTGGTCTATATTTACAAACGTGGACCTAGGCAGAGAAGTGATTACTTTTTAGCCCGTGTATATTGGCAATATCCACTCTAAATTCCCGAGTCATTACAAAGAAAGCCAAACACAAAAAACACCGACGTTACTAAGCACAACTGTGAAGAAAAAAATTCAGAGTTGGTTTACGGAATCAAATTTCACCAACAAAATTCAATCCCACACCCCGCTATCCATCGGTTGTTACATACACTCAGTCACTGCACGCGCTGTATGACAATGTAATACAGCAACGGCAGTGACCGAGTACAAGCAACAGTATGACCATAGGCAGAAAAGTTGGAATGCCTGCACTGGGGATTTCATTGCAATCGCGCGTGCTATTTTGAATGTACAGCGTCACTATTTCGGCTCGTTTTTTCGGTGTGAAGCGATTCATGGTTAAAATTGTGTGGAATTAACGTTTCAAAAACATGTCTACTTAAGTCAATCGGTTGATAAATGTCAAAGTTATTCAATGTTTACATACCGACGTAAAAGATGGTGCACTCTGTATATATATACACATATGGTGTATGTATTGTATATACGTACGAGGTGCGTATATACACCCGTATTCGTATATATTTAATTCAAAACAGATTCCAATATAAATTATCTTATTTATTTATTAAATTATTCAAAGTTAAATAAGACTATTAAGAAAAAATAAATAACAAAATCTCTATTTCCTTTTTTAGGTCATCAGTGGATCCGCACAAATCTTAATGTCTCTCCCGTAGTGGGATGGTCAATTGACCCATTTGGACATGGGAGCACAATGCCATATCTTCTTTCAGGAATTGGATTTGAGGGCACAATAATACAGAGGATTCATTACTCGTGGAAACAGTGGTTTGCCAAACATCAGAAGGGAGATTTCGTATGGGTTCCTTACTGGGATGTTATTAAAGGACCTAAAGAAGAATCGAATTCAAATCGAAATTTATTAACTCATAACATGCCATTTGATATTTACTCTATAAAACATTCGTGTGGGCCACATCCATTCATTTGTCTGAATTTCGACTTTCGAAAAATACCTGGTGAATACACGGAGTACTCTATCAAAGCTCAGTTTATAACAGACGAAAATGTTGAGGAAAAGGCGCAGTTACTATTAGAGCAGTATTCGCGGACAGCTTCATTATTTCCACACAATATAGCACTTATCCCATTAGGTGATGATTTTCGTTATAATAAAGAACGTGAAGTAGATCAACAATACATAAACTACAAAAAACTTATAGATTATATAAATGCGAATAAAAAAACCTATAATGTTGACATAGCTTTTGGAACACCGCGTGACTATTTTCGTGAAATTAAAAAACGATCGAAAATTTTCCCTACACTAAAAGGGGACTTTTTTGTGTATTCTGATATATTTTCAGAAGGTCGACCTGCTTACTGGTCTGGCTACTTTACTACTCGACCATTTTATAAAATATTGAGCACGGATCTAGAGCACAATCTGCGTGCTGGAGAAATTCTTTTTACAATAGCATACAATACGGCACGTCAATTTAAACATACGAATGCTATAAAAGTTTTTGAGAAAAACTATGAAAAAATTATTCTAGCCCGGAGAAATCTTGCTTTATTTCAACACCATGATGCAATTACAGGAACATCAAAATCTGCTGTGATGAGAGATTATGGATTGCGTTTATTCGAAAGCATAAACGATATTGTTAAAATGCAAGAATCTACAATAGAATTGTTGTTACAAAATTCCACTCAAAATCAACATTTTATTTTAAG
Organism: Volucella zonaria; assembly: GCA_963966105.1. Taxonomy (NCBI): domain Eukaryota; kingdom Metazoa; phylum Arthropoda; class Insecta; order Diptera; family Syrphidae; genus Volucella; species Volucella zonaria. The sequence continues at coordinate 127,470,343 of OZ014530.1, read as the reverse complement.
CGATGTAGAACGGGATAATTATATCAATTTACCGCGTAAAACTCCTATTTCGTTAAATGAAAATAACGAAGCTTCATTTGTTATTTTTAATGCACTAACCCAAAAGAGATTCGAAGTCCTCAAAATAAGAGCTGCAAATCCAAATGTGAAAATTTTGAATGAAAATAACGTTTCTGTTCTTATGCAAATAAATCCTGTCTGGAATATTACAGGCAATTATGAGAATCCTAATTCTCGGCACGCTGAAAAAATTCATGTATCTGCGAAATTATTCGAAATCCAGTTTTTAGCAACATTAGAACCGCTTTCACTTACAACGTTTAAAATTGTACCTGATATGAACTTCAACAAGCATATGGCTACTATATATTGTGATGAATGTAATGACGGTAGTAACAAAATTGAGTTCATTATAAAAGCTAAGCCTTCAGGTGATATACAACTGGAGAATAATAAAATGCGTCTTTTATTTGATGAAAAATCTGGATTTTTAAAAACTTTAACACAAAAAATGTCAGGAAACGCCATGCAATGCTCCATAAAGTTTGCTGCCTATAGAAGTGCCCAATTTCACTCTGGAGCATATCTTTTTAAAACAGACCCGGAGCAAAATGATGCCGAAAAAGATGTACTAGAACAATATAGAGACATTCGTATTATCATTGCCTCGGGACCAATTATTAGTGAAGTGACTGTAATATATGGTCCATTTTTATCACATACAATAAGAATTTTTAATACAGGCACCTATCTAGACAATGCTGTTTATATAGAAAACGATATAGATTTTGAACCACCACCGAAAAATCGAGAAACTGAACTATTCATGCGAATCTTAACTGATATTGAAAATGGTGAAACCCCAGAATTCTTTTCGGATCAAAATGGGTTTCAATTTCACAAGCGAGTAAAAGTGCCTGCAGTCGGAATCGAAGGAAACTATTTTCCAATAACTTCGGCAGCTTTCATTCAAGATAAAAGAGTGAGAATGACTTTATTAACAACACATGCTCAAGGTGCAGCAAGTTTCGAACCAGGACAACTTGAAGTTATGCTTGATCGGCGCACACTGTATGATGATTATCGTGGGATGGGTGAAGGAATCGTTGACAGCAAGCTTACAAGACACAAATTTTGGCTAGTCATAGAAGACATGCCTTTGCTAATGCAAAACACTTATCAAGTTTTAAGCTTGACTTCGAATTATTTAGCAAATGGCCTGCGATATCCACCGAATATTTATTTTATAGAAAATCTTGAAATACCGCCACCTGAAAATTTACGCAAAAAACTATCTCTGCTATCACAGTCATTACCGTGCGACTTGCATTTGATAAATCTTCGTACTATGTCTGATGAGCAGTTAACGTTATTTCCTTCAAGATCTGCACTATTAATATTACATAGACAGGGATTTGATTGTAGTATAGGAAAGTTAGAAAACACATTTTTATGTGATGTTTCTGAAACCATTGAAGACATTTTGAAAATAAAATTCAACGACTTGAACATAAAATCAATAGAAGCTACCATGTTGACAGGGTTGCAGAAACGACAGAAGCTACGATTTTTTGGAGATATGAATATAGATCCAATGGATATCAAAACATTTATTTTAACATTTAAAGACTAAAGAATTTTTTTATCCAAGCAACACAAGTTTAGTAAAACACTCTTTATTATACTAGAGTTTTATTTAAATTCTTTCGTTATACTACTACTCTTACTATTCCTAATATCTGGCGCATTGTTTATAATGTATGCATATAATAAATTGAAATTCAAATTCTTTGCTGATTTTGTTGTATAGAAAATATGTTAGACTTAAATAAAAAAAAAATATTTTCGTAAAATCAAAATTGAAACACTTGAAAAGCCTTCCGTCTTTTCAAAAATCAAGCGAAACACTTGCAGGCAGGATTTTCCAGGTTTTGATAGAACTGTTTGAATTGAGTAAAGAATCGTGTTAATATATGGAGTTTTCGTTTAGGCTGTAGGAAGACTTTTTTTTTTTGTGTACTCCGATTTTTATTTAAATGGAACGGGGTGAGTACGATAACTTAGGCGCCAAAAATTGATAACGTTTTTTTGTATAACAGTTCAATACAAGCATTTTTTACTAGGAGAGGGGGGGGGGGGGGGGGGCCTATCTCACCCCGTTTAGAAGGTAGGGGCAATTTAAAAAAAAAAATTATTGGAAAACAATGGAAACAGTTAAAATGAAGTACTATACAGGTTTTGAAACCCAGCAACCTGTTCTTTAATCCTCAATTTAAATTAAATTATATATGTTAATAGTTTTTGAAAAATTCGCATGCAAACTCAAAATTTTGATAAAAAAAAATAAAAAAAAAAAGTTTGAACACCCTTTACTACATGTGTATGAAAAAAAACAACAAAAATCAAATCTTTGTTCGGTTATATTTTTGCATCATTATCAAGTGTATTAGATATTACATAATTACAGACATACGCACATATTACGCAAAGTAAATAATTTGCTGCAACATTCGAACATGTGAATTTTCTATAATGCGAATCAGCAAAAGTTTGTCATTAATGTGAACTTTGTAATTTTGGAATGAGTGTTGTAGATGAAGAGTATTGATGACATAGGCGCCTGCCTGACGAAAAGCACCTACACCGGTGGAGCAACGAAGTTGCGTGAGCGGGTACTGTTAATTCAGAAAGCTGTTGATATAGGCGCCTGCCAGACGTTTAATATATTATTCATTCATTTACCTCAAAGGAAGACGACGTAAATGCCAAAAAAGCAAAATAAAAATAGTAATTTTCAATTTTCTCAAAAACTAGAAAACATAAAACCATTCGATTTTCTGGTTTCTATACAGAATTGATATAACCAAGCATTAACCACAAAAAGCCAATTTAGCACTTCATTTCACAATTTTGAAAAAAAATTGGTCTAAACTTCTTTTTTTATTTTTTTCATAAAAATTTTGAGTTTCCATGCGAATTTTTCAAAAACTATTGACATAAACAATTTAACTTAAATTTAGTATTAAAGATCGTATTTCTGACTTCTTTTAAAACCAGTATAGTACTACATTGTAAGTGTTGCCGTTATTTTTTAATAATTTTTTTTTTCATTTTAAGTAATTTTTTTTTCTAATATTGCCCCTACCTCCTAAACGGGGCGAGATAGGCCTCTCCCTCCCATAGTAAAACTGTTCTAAAAAAAAAAAAAACCGTTATTATTTCTTGGTGCCTAAGTTATCGTACTCCTGCCAATGGAACACTAAAAACTTCTTCGGACTTTTACATTTTAAATATATTTGCTTGCGAATCAATTTTAACATTCAGGATAACAAATTGGCCAAACACAGCGGATTACACGGAAACAGACACCTAGTTTGACACACTATACTATTTGACGTTTATACATATTTATATGTTTTAGTACATTTTGACATAAAATCTAGGAGAGAAATTTTGATTCTGAAATGAAAACGAGAAGCAAAATTTTGTTTCTGAAAAAATGAGAGAAAATGGTTTTATGTCACTTTTGTAATCCAGAGCACTAATAAAAAGCCTAAACGAAAACGCCAATAGCTTGCACATTTATGATACTTAACAATTGACATTAAAAGAAAACTCTTTGCATACCATTTTCACTATTAAGAGAACTAATGTAAAACCAAAATTAAAATATTATTTACGAATATGAACATATATACTGTGTTCCGGATAGTATATAGAAGACTTTGAGGGGAGATTTTTTGCCATATTTTCAGAAAATAAATCGTGTGGGAAATAAGCGGGAGAAATGCATACCCTCCGAGATACAGAGTTTTTAAGAAAATCTTTATTAGGCTCTCTACAAATGGGATATCATTGAACTCGTAATTATGAGTTTTTTAATTGTTTCAAAGTACTCGTAAATGTTCCCCTAATGTGTCAAAAGCTATTGAAGATAAAAAATGAATTATTTTAAACTTGAAATTTTTACTGTCATATTTTTTTCTGAAAAATATCTTATTAACCCCTACTTTTTGCAACTTTGAAATATGTACCTAGTATTTACAAACAAAAAACAAGGTCGGGTCATTCCATCTCAAGCCAGTAGTTTTGAAGGTGCGACTCAACTCATACAAACAGGTATAACATTAAATTAAAAAGTGTTAAAAATGTTAGATAAAAAATATACAAATATTGATTGATATTGATAGAACGATTTAATAAAATTTGAATAATGCTTTAATGATACTTTACAGTGCCTGTTCACATTGGCGCGGGCAGGAAGATTGTCCGAAAGAGAGGGAACGCTTTTTGTTGAAGTGGGGAGAAGAAGGGTTACTTGCACCATTTCTAAACTGGATTCTCGAGTGAAGCACATCGTTTTTTTCCATATTGTTCCATTTCTGACATATTTTTTCATTTTGGTTTTGATCGTTGATGAGCAAGGAAGTGTAAAGAAGAGGAAAAAAAGGTACGTTTCAGGCCAACTGCCCAAATTTAAAAATGCTCCGACTCAAGTGTTCCGCTTGTCAAAAAGTCTTTCAACACCATGAAAATGTGAACACGACGTTCATGGTGAGGACTTTTATTCCCTCGCCAATGTGAACAGGCACAAATGAATATTTAATCAAAAAACTTCCAATTGCTTCCAAGTACAATTTCACAATGTTCCAATGTCTGATTCTTATCTCTATTTTATCGAAAACTGTTGGTAAACCTGACAGATCGACAGCGCGTTCGGGACATACCACTGTCGGTTCTGCCAAATCTGCTAACATCAAATGATTTAATTTATTACAAATGATTTTGTGGATGGCTTGTTGACTACACGATTTATTTCAGAATGAATAGAATAGTCTTTATTTTTATCTTTGGTAATGTTAATAAAATTTTTTAATTTTTAATGCTGTCTAATTACATATTTTGCCGTAGGGTCGCTGGTTACAATTAGGTTGTGCTATATGGTAGTGGTATATAAACGTCGGTAATGTTGTGTATGAACTGCCACACTTTTTTTTTTTATAGTTTACGCGCGCCTAAGGGGTTATGATGCCCTTTTATTGTTGCTAGGGCGCGGGCGGAAAGATAGAAGGAGGAGAAAGGAAAGCAATGTTGTGATGTAGTGGTTTGAAACTCAGGTGTGTTTGGTTTCGATATTGACTCTCCAGGGGTGGGAGTCCGAATAAGACGGAGAGATTTTTCTTCACTCGGAATGATTCAGGTTGTGAATTTTAACGGTTGTTTTGTGCTTGAAAACTCTACAACAGCCAAATTTACATGTCAGTGTTATGCCTTCACACTCAGATTTTTCTGACTGAGTTCCAATTACACAAATGAAAACTTGCCGAGGCTAGGATTCGACCCTCCGAGTGAGAAGCGATTGTTAGTACCACTACACCACGGCCACCCTTTAATTTATAAGACGGCTTTTACACAGTGCATGTTTAGTGAGATTCAAATAAGTGCAGAAGAGAGGGATGAGAGGGAAAATGAAACAAAAAAAAAATTTTCCCGATACTCGGCGGGCAAGATTTGCTTTGCATGTTTTTGACATTTCCTTTTCGCCTTCTTTCTTTTTTGCATTTGCTTTATTGCTTCTTTCGCTGTTGTTACGAGCACAACATTTCAGTATAGCGGATGAATTTCAATGGACCAGAGAATTAACAAACGAGCTCATTTTCAATTGTGAAATGTACCCGTGCGAACTGTAGTCGGTATCTATGCAATGAATAATCACTTCCGAAGAGTCCAATAAATTGTTTAGTTCTGCAAATGCCAATTTTACTTTTATAATTTATTTTGCTTTCAACAATCAATATTGAGCACAAAAGATGAAATGAAAGAGAGCTGTCAAATAATATGAAAAATCAAATACTGAGAAAAAGGCTTCGTGTAAAAATGCACTTATCACAGAATGACAGTTCAAAAGAAAATAACGAAAACATGCGCATCAAACTCATGCGCTGTGTAAAAGCGGACTTACAGATTGAACATTTTTATTTTTATTTTTTCCTTAAACCTTGTATCTTACCAATTGTTCAAAATATGAGCCATTGCTTTATATTCACGCCAGAGTTCGCCTCTGAAAGGCTCTAAGTGTAGGAACGTCATTTTCCTGGTACATAATAGCTGTGCTTTTTTCGGGCGCATGTAAGCCATCATAAAAATTTGGTACCACAGATATGTCTATGATGTTTAAGGACTGAAACGAATAAAATCTGTAAATTTTAATACGGGCTATACTTCCAATGCGTAAAAATTGTAATCCCATTTTGTACCCAAATTAGCTTGTATATTCTCTAGTTTCAGTTTGTTATTGATTTTAGTTCGGTGCGGTTTAAAATATTTATAAAATATGAGTCAAGAGGAACGCCGTAAAAAGATCATCGGCAAATGGCTCAAAAATACTTCACGTCCAAACCATTTCATCGCAAAAAATTTAAACATAGCACGCAGTACAGTGGATTCTGTTATTAAACGATATTTGGAGACGTTGACAGTTAAACGAAAACAGAAAAGTGGAGCCAAAATTGGAGCACATGATACAAATTTGGACAGGAAAATAGTGGGTACCGTCGTAAAAAACCGGACTATGTCATCCAGAGATGTTGCTCGGAAATGTAATACCAACCAAACAATGGTACAAAGATCTAAAAAACGTAACGGTCTAAAAACACGAAAAAAACAAAAAATTCCAAAAGTTACTGAAAAGCACAAAAAAGTCATAAAAACACGAGCCCGAAAGCTATACGAGTTGATCGGCAACAAGAAAGCGTGCTTGGTTTTGGAAGACGAAACTTATGTCAAAGCCGACTTTACTACTCTTCCAGGTGCGCAGTTTTACAACTTGTTTGAAGCTGAGATTCTTCCGCAATCAACAACATTGATTGGGATGGAAAAATTCAGGTTAAAATATCTCGTTTGGCAGGCCATTTGCCAATGTGGACACAGAAGCTCATCGTTTATTACAACGGGAACAATTAGCGGAGAAGTGTGCATTAACGAGTGCCTAAAAAAACGGTTGATTCTTTTCTTAAACAAACACGAGGGTTCAACATTATTTTGGCCAGATTTAACTTCAACTCACTATGCTCATGCGACGTTGAGCTTTCTTGTTGCTAAAAATGTCAACTTTGTCCCAAAAGACATGAATCCACCCAATGTTCCACAGTGCCGTCCCATTGAAAGGTATTCTGCTTTGGTCAAAACTAAATTGAGGAAAAGTGAGCAGTGTGCAAAGGACGTAAATGATTTTAGTGCTAAATGGAAAAGAGCGTCCAAAAAGATCACGGATGTAACTGTCACCAACCTTATGAAGGACATTCGAAAGAAGTTGAGGAAAGAATGGGAACCAAATAATTTTTTTATTTTTTGTAACTGCGAATGAATTTAATAAAAACACAGTTTTAAAGCAAATAAAAAAAATGTACATGAATTATGAAAATTTTTTTTTTTGTACTTTGAAGTTTCCAAATTTTATTCGTTTCAGTTCTTAATGGCAGTTATCTGACGGTAGGCGAACAAATTTAATTTTTTTTCCGGAAGTGTTGGCGAGATATGTCGAATGTTTAAGATGTTTAAGATTTCTAATTGCAACGATTCACCGAAAGCGTAGAAAATAGTATTTTGAAGCATTGTTTTATATCCGCTAAGTACACAGGGTATATAAATTGACTTATATTATTGTTATCGCTATGATATTGTGTGTATGTATTGGGTATATAATTCTTGCGGTGTTTTTTTTCAAAATTTGAACGTTTATTTAAGAAAAACATGTAGAATAGTATTATTCAAAGTATTGCCCATCTGAAGCTATGACTTTTTCCCATCTTTCTGGCAATTTGTGAATCCCAACCCAAAAGAACTGCGCCGGCTTGGCAGCCAAGAATGAATCAAGCCAATGAACCAAGCTCTGATGTGAACCGTATTTCAGTGAGGGCGTTCTGAATCGACCGGAACAGATGGTAGCGAGAAGGGGCAAGGTCTGGGCTATAAGGCGGGTGGGGTAAGACTTCCCATCCACTGTTTTCCAAATAGTTCTTAACCGGAATAGCAACGTGGGGCCGAGCGTTGTCATGATGGAAAATTATTGCCTCGTGTCTGGTCGCATATTCCGGGCGTTTTTCGGCCACTGTTCTCTTCAAACCGATTAATTGTGTTCGGTAGCGTTGTCCATTGATGGTTTCACTCGGTTTTAGCAGCTCATAATACAGCACACCCGTCTGATCCCACCAAATACAGAGCATTACCTTCGCGCCATGTATATTCGGCTTTGCCGTTGATTTGACTGGTTGGCCGGGTTTCACATATCATTTTTTGCGCTTGGGGTTGTCGTAAGGGATCCATTTTTCATCACCAGTAACATCACCACTTTTAAATCGTGCAAACCACTTTTGGCACGTTCGCTCAGCTAGCGCATGTTCACCATAAACTTCCACCTAAATACGATGACTCTCGGCAGCAGTTTTCTTCATATTAAAGTAATGAAGAAGAACTCCCCGCAAAAACACTTTTTCAGACAGAAAGTTCGACATATTTGAGTGAAAAAAAATTATTGTTGTTTACGCTTCAAATGAATGACATATACTGAAATGACGTATAATGACAGTAGCCTTCCAACGCTTGTTCCAATGGAATAATACAAGTTACATCATCTCTTAGCAAGCCGCACGAATTAAGTTATAGGCCCAATATTTTACACGCAAATTACTTTTTTAATGTATAACGGATGTAAAAAAAATTGTTTCGGAAAAATTCCAGGTAGAGATCTGAAGTAAGCATTGGAGGAAGCCGAAGGGGTTCGACCATCTTATTATCAAATATGCCCGGTGACCGTGGCTCAAGTGGTAATTGGCTTCCGATGCGGAAGGTTCGGTGTTCCATTCACTTTTGTTAATAGTTGTTATGTTCCTTAAAAAAATAAAATAAAAAATGCATTTCCACACACTAACGTTAAACTTATACTGGAAAGCTCTGTGTTTCACGAAGTGGGCGTTGCTTTCTGCCCAGATATGTAAATTGTGGATGTTTGTAATTCCATCTCTGTTAAATTTGGTTCATCCGTCTGCAGAATCCGGCGAATAAAGTTGCCTTCCTCACAATGTCTTTCCAGAATATAATTACACACTTTCCAACGCTTCTCTGAGTCCCCGGATTATGTCTACTGGCATGCCTTTTGAATGTACGTAGAATTATCCGGATGTAATTAAAATGTCTGCTTAATTACCTAAAACTAGTATTTAGATGGTGTCTTCGTAGCTGCGAGTGCCTTCTGCTAAAGCAGAAAACCTGGAAAATGTTCTAATAAATGTCCTGCCATTTGGGACATTAGGCTATCACCTCTGATATACCAATCCCACTCCTTACCGTTGCACAAACTATAAACATAAAGCATTGTTGCGTATTCTTGTGAATGAAGCCCACCATAGAGAATTGTGTGAATTAAACGTTAAGATCTCGGTTAAAAACTATAGACTGGTTATGCAAATAATTTTACGTTCTTTTTATATTATTTCATAAGAGATGTGCTAATATTTCATTTCAGAAAAAGGATCTGTAATTTTAGGCATCTGAAAAAATGGGTGTTACCTGCCCGAAGTGGTAGGTCTCCCCTTTTAGGAGTCATAAAATGATTTTCTGTTTAAAAAAGGTTCTATTGGATTTACATTGCGCAATAATAAACTTATTTTATTTAAAGCAGCTATTAACTATTGTAGTTAATTTGATAGGGCTGTTGTAAAAGAATACCCCATTTTTAAGGTTTATAGTTTCAACAAGTTGGGTCTTATCTTGAAAACTGACTTGAGATGATATGACCTGAAATTTTTTTTGTTTGTAAATACTACAAAGATAGACGTTTCAGAGCTGTAAAAAATGGGGGATATTTTTTCGAAAGAAATTGTAAAGTCATAATTTTAAGTTAAAAACAAAAAACACTTGATCTTCAACACCTTTTGACACATTAATCTTAGGGCACCATTTTTTTTTTTTGAAGCAATTGTAAAACTCATCATTACGAGTTCAATGATAGTATTCCAGCATAAATTGGAAAAATGTTATTTTCAATAGTAGTTACAGCAGGGCAGCGTAAGGCTTTGCTGAAAGCCTCTGTATATCGGAGGGGGTGCATTTTCGACCCCTCGCTGATAAGATTTTCTTCTCTAAATATGTCAAGGAATCACCCCTTAAAGTCTTCAATGCAATATTCGGAATATTCTGTATATACTCGTATAAAATTGTTTTTAAAGTTTTTTCTTTCACGTAAAATAAAAGTAGAAAATAATTTTTGTAGCATAGAAATAAAATTGTGCATCGAAATTGATGTTAAACTTAGATGTGCTGAAATATCGTAGGTTCAATGAGAGAGAAATTTGGGTTAGTAATTTGATCAAGAAATTGATTCAAGTGAATTCTTTAGTCGATTAGTGAGTTTAATTAAATCAACTAGTCTATTAGTTATTTCAGTTGAATTAATCCATTTATTACATAGAATATATCAGAACTAAACTTGAGTGCAAAATTTCAGGCAATTCCGACAACGGGAACTGAGTCCAAATTGACTTCCAAGATTTGTAACAGACAAAGGCAAGTTAAATAAGTAAATTAGGTACATACATAGCTATTCAAAATAATAGGGAATATCGCTGATAAGCTTTTTTTTTGGTTGCTTTCTTTTTACCTTGTGTCAAGTATTCCCGTTATTTTCACAGTTGTATTGTCTTTGTTATGATGAGTTATAGGTCAGTTAATCATTCGTGTATTTGGTACTGCGGTGCAAAGTATACAGAAAGTGCCTCTTAAAGTGTTCGAAATAATAGGGAATTTTGTTTCATCTTTGATATTTTTATGAGAAAGCAGTTGAAAGGTAATTTTTTTCCTGTGTGTAAAAACTTTCCAAATATCTTAACGCATTTGTTTAAAACGAGAAGTAAAAGCCATTGTTCTGATGAAGAAGGTTATATTATACGAAAACTCAAAGACCAAGGAAAAGCTCTTAAATTTATTGCCGACGGATTGGAAAGGTCATTCAATTTTGTTTTTAACGCTCTTTCAAGAACTTTACCAGAAGAAACAAGATCTAGACAAAACAAAAAATAAACGAATTCCACTGACGATTTCCATATTGTGCTACTAGCAAAGAAGCACCCATTTAGGTCATCAAGAGCAATTGGCGCGGAATTCAATCACATTTTCAGTGCTCCAACTGTCTGAAAAAGGTTGCTATAAAATGAACTGCCTCGGAAAAACTTTCTATTAATCAAACGGGACATTAAAGCAAAAAACGATTTCGCCTTAAGATTTAAAAATATCAGAAATGTTTCGCAACATTCTTTGCAGTGACGAAACCAAAATAAATGTATTTGATTCTGACAGTGGTAGTTGCTTCATGGTGTGAGGTTTTCATGGTTTGGTGTTGGATCCATTTTCTAAATAAAGCATATCATGACCAAAGAAAGTTACCATGATATTTTGAAGAACGTTATGATACCATGTGTTGAGGATAATATGCCTCTAAGATGACACTTCCAAGCATTTATCGAAATTGGTAAGCGGTTGGTTACGGGATCATCTAATGTCGGTGTTACTATGGCTTTCTCAGTCCCCCATCACAATCCCATTGAGAACAAAAAAAATCTTCGGCGACACAAAACAAAAGGCTGTTGTGGACTACGATTGATAGCCATTGGAAGGCCATTCCAAGTAAGTGTCAAAAACTTATAGATTCTATGCTTGGCCGTATAAATGCTGTCACCAAAAACAAAGGCGGTCTTTCTGGGAATTTATGTGCTGAAATTAACTATTTATTAAAATTATAGCTATTTACCCAAAGAATTTTTTTATTCTTATTTTATTAATTTTAACAAACTGAATAACCCTATTATTTCGAAAAACCAAATTCAAAGGAATTTCAATTAAATAATGAAAAAATAAAAGTATAATAATACAAAAAAATAATAATTTAGCCAGATTGAAAATTATATGTTTCAGTTAAAAACTACTAATATTTCGCTCTACAGCTGCAAAACTTTTCTGAAATCCTTAAAAAATGTTTCGTTTTTTCCGCTTCCCTATTATTTTGAACAGGTCTGTATATGTACCAACTAAACGCAGATGGAAAAGGCATTTGGTACATTCAGTGTTTGTTTTAAACTTATAACGGACGATTTATTTATGAACACGAGTGACTTATCAAACAGTAGCTATCAATGCCAAATTCTCTTAAATTTGATAATAGCCAATTGCTCACCTCACCTTCGTAGGAAAAAATAAAAGAAATTAGGTAGAAATGTGTTTACTATATGGGTATGTTTCTAGAGTATTTAAATAAGCATTAATTTAATAAATAGAAAAATTATAAGAACAATGATTTGAAATATAAATATATTATGACTTCAAGTGGTGTTATTATTGAAATATATTTAAAAGAATATCACACAATTACATCACTACAACTAATTCACTAGTAAAAATGGTTTTAGTTCGCCTTAGTGATTCGAGTAAGTATAATCTGGAGAAGGAAAACTATCGGCTTTATCTTGTTGCTGTCTTACTCTTTTCCTTGCAGAATTTGCTAAGAAATTGAGAAATATTTTAAGTAGATAGTTATACAACTGAAAATACAACATAATTGTGAGAAGTGAACGTCTACAACTCAGAGCCCATATTTTCATAAAGTGAACTATAAAAAACACTGATCCCGGTTTCGTGGCAAAAACATATCGAATACGAGTACTAATCGGCGCTTTGAATTCGCAAGACGTTCTTTTTTTCTGTACGGCACTATTGTATACATATCAAATCGTCAAAAATCTGCAAAGTTCCTAAAAGATCTCGGTCCCCTAATGTTGAAGACAATAATTTGTCTTCAAACATTAGAAATTTAAAAATGGGCTCTAGAGCTAGGACTCTAGGACCAACTTTCACACCTCTTCAGTGTATCCAGATTCGGATAGTGATAATGATTGTGACAAGATTCAGAAAATCCCGACATCTGAAAAAAAATGAAAAAATTCCATCCATCTGCATTTTGCAAAAAACCAGTGGAGAAGTGCATTCTTTATTCCGCGATGTAAACATACTACACTATTGTGTAAAGAAAATATCGATCGGTATAAAAATAATAAGTAAAACCATTGATTGCTACAATGCTACAATATATGTGCAGTGGTAAAAACAAAAACCTGGTAATTTTTTTTTCCCATGATCTTCCAACAGCAAGGTCATTCAAAGTCATGTTGAATCTCTAAAAAAAGTACTCATTTCCTTAGGGCTAAAAGTCCAAAACATTAAAATCATTAAGAAGAACTACAGTGAATTTACTAATGTGTTCTATCTTGCATTTCTTGAGTGCGGTTCTATTAAATTAAATGTAAGAAAAATGTTCGATCCATATTTAGAACTCACGTCAAATGGGATTTCGCCCGTAGGCAACACAATAACGTCACGCAGTGCTACAATTGCCAAATGTTCGGCCTCGCCGAAAAAAATTGCCATATTAAAACGCATTGTGACATTTGCTCCGAAAACCACAATTCAAGTGAGTGCAAGTCAAATAATATTAAATGTGCAAACTGCAGCAAAACTCATACTCGTAAATCTACCGTTCCCAACTGTGAAAGTTGAAAATCATTCCTTGAAATTAGAGGACGGTTCTCTAATAAAATCAATTCACAACCGGCGAAGTTTGATGCACATAAAAATTACCAGCAACAACACCAAGCGCAAGGGTTCGTCCCAAATGCCAACGACTTTCCCGCTCTCCCGTCGCGGCGAAAAAGTACTTTGCCGCAGCTCATGCCAATAGCAAATCCAAGATCCAATTGCCCAAATGCGTGGACCAACAACAACTCAGTTGCGGCACCAAAGGAAACCAGCGAGCTTTTCACCTTTGAAGAAATCAACGCTCTTACTGCTGAGATGATCGCGCTTCTTGGAAAATGCAACACAAAAGCCGACAAATTTAATACTATTGCGCAATTAGCTATTAAGTATTTGTATCAACAAGGTAAATAAATATGAACGTCGGTTTAAATATAATATGTTGGAATGCTAGAAGCATTCGCAATAAAGCTTTCGCTTTTTTAATTGACATTGACATGACATTGATGTAGGTCTAGTCACTGAAACAGGACTCAATCAAAATGTACACAAATTGTCAAATAGAGAATACATATGTTAAGGCTTAGACAGAAGTGAGAGAAGAGGTGGTGGTGTTGCCGTTGTCGTAAAAAGAACAATAAAGCACCAAATTCTTTCAATTGTCAGAACAAAATTAATTGAGAATATAGGAATTGAAATACCTTTTACTAATGGCCGTTCAATAAATTTTTTTTTGTGTTTACTTTCCTGGTCGTCGTGCTGCAGCACAGTAGCGTCTCGATTTAAATCGCGGTTTACGGAAATTGATTAGTTTTATCGACAATTTATTGTATGCATAGAAACTGGGGTTGTCTCAGATCGAATTCGTGGGGAAATATCCTTGCTGACCTACATTCTGGGCACCCATTTCATATTTTGTAGCCTCTTCATCCAACTTTTATTCCCTCAAACCCACGGGCTAACCCGTCAACATTAGATTTATTTCTCACCAATATGCAAGAACTTTTTAGCCAACCTATTGTGATAAATGATCTAAGCTCGGATCATTTGCCGGTTAAATGTAGCATTGTTTTGTCACCCAAACAGACGAACAATTTAGTTTTTTACTCTCAGAATGCTAATTGGGGTCGATTTAGGAGCAAAATGCGTTTGAAATTGGCAAATTACCAGGAAATGTTACCTGATGCAATAAATCAGGACCAAATCGACGAAGCTGTAAGTCATTTCACAAGTTCAGTACTCGATTGTATTGATGAGTCAGTACCTAAGAAAATCATGGGTTGGAATAAGTAGCCTAAATTCGCTCCCACATTACATCATTGATCTGACCAAAATGAGAAATTATGTCAGATCCAGATGGATAAGAACGAGAATTGACACATATTTGACCGAAGCAAAAGCTTTAACGGGAACTATAAAGTCACTAATTGTGAGTTTTCAAAACAAATGCTGGAATAGAAAACTGCAAGGTCTAGACAAATGCAGCAAACCCTTTTGGAACATTATTAAAGTTATTAAACGGAATTTAAAGAAGGAAGCACAGTATTGTTGTCCAATGCCGAAAAATCGGATGCGCTAGCTAAGGTTTTCTTTGCGAACCATTCGATAGGTAGGAACATAATTAGCAGGGAGAGACACTCACGATTTAGTAATTGGAGGTGGAGAACTTATTTCAATCGAAGATATAGAGACCGTCCTAATTAGTCTTAAAAATTCAAAGTCTCCACGTTTCGATAAAATAAAAAAATATACATATTTCTAAAAAGCCTACCAAAAATCGGTTTAAAATTCCTAAAGAATGGAAAAAAGCTATAGTTATACCCATTCTAAAGCCGGGTAAAAATGCTTACTTACCTAGTAATTATAGGCCTATAAGTTTGCTGAGCTCGTTAAGCAAGTGCTTTGAAAAGTTAATCAAAATGAAATTAACAAATCATCTAAAGGAACACAATATATTACCTGCAGAGCAATTCGGTTTTAGACCGCATCATTCCAGAGTGCACCAAATTCACCGTATTACAAAGCACATACAAAGTAAAGGGGAAAAAGTACTGGTATGGTTCTCCTTGACGTCGAAAAAGCGTTTGACACTGTATGGCACCAAGGTTTGCTGCATAAACTTTTCAGCCTGCATTTCCCTATGTATTTAATAAAAATAATTCAGTCATTCTTATCAAGACGTACTTTCATAGTATCTGTAAATAACTGGCTATCTACAGGTTTTTCTATTGAAGCAGGGGTACCCCAGGACTGGGTGCTTGGGCCAATCCTATATAATATTTACACTTATGATTTTCCAAGATTAAATTGCCAATTTGCTATTTCTGCAAATGACACATGCATTTATTCTTCAGATTCAATTGGCTTGAATATTGAAGCTTGTTTGCAATCTGGTTTAAATGTTATCGAAAAATACTTTGAAAATTGGAAGATTAAAATTAATGCATCAAAGACTCAGGCTATCTTTTTTACAAGAAAAAGAAAAGTCTGCTTCTTACCAAGCAACAAGCTACTACTAAACAACACACAAACGGATTGGAAATCAAGTGCTAAGTTTCTAAGTATCAAGGGGGAGACCCAGACAAATCATTAAGGTTTGGTCTGCATATTCAAGAAACCATCCGTAAGGTTAACCTTACAATTAAAATGTTATATCCATTTATAAACGTGAGATCAAAAATGAGTAATGAAAATAAACTTATTATTTTCAAAGCAATTTTCCAAGCAATAAGGTTTTATTGATCGCCAGTTTGGGGCAAATATGCAAAAAGTTACCTCCGTAGATTACAAGTAACACAAAACAAACTTTTGAAAATGATTTTAAACTTGCATTGGCACTTTTCGAGTGAAGAGTTACATGTCATATCAAAAATAGAAAAAGTTTTCTTAAGACTTAACAGATTATCTGAACGCTACAACTGTTCTTGCAGTTTATCTGATAATTACTTGATTTCAAGTTTACTACACCAAGCAAGCACCTAAAATATAACAATTTATATTGTAATTGTTATTTATTAATCTTATTTTTCTATATTATTATGAATATTACTCTTTGTTTTCTATTTATTTATTATTTTTTTTTTTTTCGTTGTAAATTTTGTTTTTCCCTTTTGTTCATTGTTAGTTATTTATTTATTAAACCATATTACCTATTTATTTTTATTTATTAATTAATTTATATTAATTAATTTAACTTGTTTATTTATCTGTTCATAATTGCTAACTTATTTATATTGGTTAATTTATTAAGTTTGCTAGTTTTTTTTTCGTTTTTTTTTTATATATGTTAATTTATTTAATAATACTCAACAAGTTTACTTGAAATCAAGATCACGCACCACCACATCTCTCATTTCGATGTCAAATAATAGTTTATATTGAGGTTTTTTCCAGCAGCTTTTTCTCAACTATCAATTAATCATTTGAAATACGAGGGCGGGTCAATAAGTCCGTTGGATTTCTGACCTGTTTACTGAAGCAACAACATTGCTCCTGTCAACAGGCATCTGTCAGTTGACTCCTGTCAAAATTTAAACTTGCTGCGTCAGTTAGTTTGTGTTTGACAGCTATTTTTATCAGACTACTCACTAATTTGAGGAGAAAATGGAAAAAAGTGAATTTCGTGTGCTTATTAAGCATTATTTCTTGCGAAAAAAAACCATTACCGAGACCAAGGCTAAGCTTGATAAATACTATGGGGACTGTGCACCATCGATTTCAATGGTAAAAAAGTGGTTTACTGAATTTCGTTGTGGCCGTACAAGCACTGAAGATGTCGAACGTCCTGGACGCCCAGTTGAGGTCTCTACACCCGAAACAATCGAAAAAATTCACGATATGGTGTTGGCCGACCGAAGATTGAAAGTGCGAGAGATTGTGGAAGCCGTAGGGATCTCGCATAGCTCAGTGGTTTCAATTTTGAATGATCACTTGGGCATGAGAAAGCTTTCCGCAAGATGGGTGCCGCGTTTGCTCACAGTCGACCACAAACGCAATCGTGTAACAACTTCACAGGAAGGTTTGGCGTTGTTTAATCGCAATATGGAGGAGTTTTTGCGCCGTTTTGTAACCGTGGACGAAACATGGATCCATCACAACACACCAGAGAACAAACAACAGTCAAAACAGTGGGTTTCTAAGGGTGAATCGGCGCCAAAGAAGGCCAAGGTGGGTTTGTCAGCCAATAAAGTTATGGCGACTGTTTTTTGGGATGCACGCGGGATAATCCACATTCAAAAGGGAAGAACAATCAATGGGGAATATTATGCCAACTTATTGGACCGATTCAATGACAATTTGAAAAAAAAAACGACCTCATTTGGCCAAGAAAAAAGTTCTTTTCCACCAAGACAAGGCAAGGGTGCACACATGTGCAGTTGCCATGGCAAAAATCCATGAATTGGGCTATGAATTGCTCCCTCATCCACCCTATTCTCCAGATTTGGCTCCGAGCGACTACTTCTTGTTCCCAAACCTGAAGAAATGGCTTGGTGGAAAAAGATTTGACTCCAATGATGAAGTCATCTCGCAAACAAAGGCCTATTTTGAGGACCTCGACAAATTTGTTAAGATAACATATATTTCGAGTAAGTAAGGTAGCAATAACCAAATCTCTCTAAATTGTGCAATAGTAGTTTTAAGAATGTATATTTTTGCTGTAATAAAAAGTATGTATGTAACATATCGAATACATATAAATTACATGTTAAATGTTAACCGATTGCGTAGGTTGATCCTTTAACTCGCATTCAAACTTCTAACGTCAAGCTATTTATCGTTATACATATATAATAATTAAACCCGCTGTATCGAGAACACTCATTCTAAATGTTATTTGTGCTAGGAGCTTACGGCTTTTAATTAATTATAAACAATACACGGACGTCCGTTGTATTTCTTTCGTAAAGGGTGTTTTTTTTTTAGAGTTATACAAATTCAGTATGAAATAAAACACTTGAAACTGATGTTAATGTCTATGATATTAGCTTTATTTAATAGATAATTGTATGCCATTAGTGTTTAAATATGACACGGCTAGTTCGAATAAAGCGCAATCCTGAAGTCCACTTTTCGACAACTTTATCGAGCAACTGGGGCCCTATATTAGCAATAACACGGCCAAATCGTCTAACGTCCCTGGTTTATCGGCATAGACTAGCGACTTTACATACCCCCAAAAGAAAGTAATCTGAAAGTGTGGGATCACAAGATCGTGGAGTCCAGTTCACAGGTCCATTACGCGAAATTATGCGCTCAGCAAATGTTTCCTGCAATAAACTGATAGTTTCGCACACCGTGTGGCATGTTGCGCCATGTTGTTGAAACCGAAGCCCTTTCACGTCAATGCAATTCAACTGAGGAACGAAGAAGTCAGAAATCATGTTTCTTTAGCGCTCTTCATTGACGGTAATATTATGGCAGTCATCGTCCTTAAAGAAATATGGGCCGATAATTCCATCAGCCCATAAAGGACCCCAAACAGTGAGTTTGAATGGTTGTAAGCGCGTCTCGACAAAGGCTTCTTGGTTTTCTTCATTCCAAATTCGACAATTTTTATTGCTTACATATCCATTTAACCTCATCGAAGAACAAAAGGATCAAGCTGAATCATGTTTTCGGCCCATTCGCGAACCTACTACGCTGTTTCAACTCTTCCACAAGCTGGATCTTATAAGCTTTTAAACCAAGATCTTTTTGTAAAATCTTCCACAAACTGGATGGACATAGCTCCAATTGCTGTGGACGATGGCGAATCGACTCATTCGGATTCTCCTCAACACTGCGCTCCACAACGGCAACAACTTCTTCTGTTCGCACTGTTTGTCGTACACTAGAGTGTACGTGGTACGAAAACGATTCATCGTGTTCCGAATAACTTGCTCAGATGGACGATTATGTCGACCGTAAAATGGACGTAGCGCACGATAAGTTTAGCTAACCGAACTATGGTTTTCAAAATAAGTTTGCACAACTTGTACGCGTTGTTATGGCGTTAATCTATTCGTTGTAAAATGGCAAAATGAACTAAATCAACTTTCAACTGTCAAGTTGACACTCTGTAGAAACAGTGCTGCCGGTTTAACAATCAAACCACCCTTTATAAGGAATCGTATCGAATTCACATCTATATTGGGCGACTCGTATTTGAAGTATCTGACTCTTTGAAAAAAAGCAACGCATACTTTTGTTGCTATGCAAATGTCAAACTGTCAAAGCGAACAAAGGAAAATAAAAACAGAGATTTATGTGTTTTTCAATTGAGAGTTTACAAACAAAAAATATTTAATAAAACTTGAGTTCAATAGAATTATTTTTTAGTGAAAAAAGGATGAACCCGTTGAGAATTTGGCAGTGAGGATGTGCAACTTGTTGGGCCACCTGCAGTAGCTCTTATTTGCTACGAGTATTTTAAATGATTAATTGATAATTGAGAAAAAGCTGCTGGAAAAAACCTCAATATAAACTATTATTCGACATCGAAATGAGAGATGTGGTGGTGCGTGATCTTGATTTCAAGTAAACTTGTTTAGTATTATTAAATAAATTAACATATATAAAAAAAAAACGAAAAAAAAACTAGCAAACTTAATAAATTAACCAATATAAATAAGTTAGCAATTATGAACAGATAAATAAACAAGTTAAATTAATTAATATAAATTAATTAATAAATAAAAATAAATAGGTAATATGGTTTAATAAATAAATAACTAACAATGAACAAAAGGGAAAAACAAAATTTACAACGAAAAAAAAAAAAAAAATAAATAAATAGAAAACAAAGAGTAATATTCATAATAATATAGAAAAATAAGATTAATAAATAACAATTACAATATAAATTGTTATATTTTAGGTGCTTGCTTGGTGTAGTAAACTTGAAATCAAGTAATTATCAGATAAACTGCAAGAACAGTTGTAGCGTTCAGATAATCTGTTAAGTCTTAAGGAAACTTTTTCTATTTTTGATATGACATGTAACTCTTCACTCGAAAAGTGCCAATGCAAGTTTAAAATCATTTTCAAAAGTTTGTTTTGTGTTACTTGTAATCTACGGAGGTAACTTTTTGCATATTTGCCCCAAACTGGCGATCAATAAAACCTTATTGCTTGGAAAATTGCTTTGAAAATAATAAGTTTATTTTCATTACTCATTTTTGATCTCACGTTTATAAATGGATATAACATTTTAATTGTAAGGTTAACCTTACGGATGGTTTCTTGAATATGCAGACCAAACCTTAATGATTTGTCTGGGTCTCCCCCTTGATACTTAGAAACTTAGCACTTGATTTCCAATCCGTTTGTGTGTTGTTTAGTAGTAGCTTGTTGCTTGGTAAGAAGCAGACTTTTCTTTTTCTTGTAAAAAAGATAGCCTGAGTCTTTGATGCATTAATTTTAATCTTCCAATTTTCAAAGTATTCTTCGATAACATTTAAACCAGATTGCAAACAAGCTTCAATATTCAAGCCAATTGAATCTGAATAATAAATGCATGTGTCATTTGCAGAAATAGCAAATTGGCAATTTAATCTTGGAAAATCATAAGAGTAAATATTATATAGGATTGGCCCAAGCACCCAGTCCTGGGGTACCCCTGCTTCAATAGAAAAACCTGTAGATAGCCAGTTATTTACAGATACTATGAAAGTACGTCTTGATAAGAATGACTGAATTATTTTTATTAAATACATAGGGAAATGCAGGCTGAAAAGTTTATGCAGCAAACCTTGGTGCCATACAGTGTCAAACGCTTTTTCGACGTCAAGGAGAACCATACCAGTACTTTTTCCCCTTTACTTTGTATGTGCTTTGTAATACGGTGAATTTGGTGCACTCTGGAATGATGCGGTCTAAAACCGAATTGCTCTGCAGGTAATATATTGTGTTCCTTTAGATGATTTGTTAATTTCATTTTGATTAACTTTTCAAAGCACTTGCTTAACGAGCTCAGCAAACTTATAGGCCTATAATTACTAGGTAAGTAAGCATTTTTACCCGGCTTTAGAATGGGTATAACTATAGCTTTTTTCCATTCTTTAGGAATTTTAAACCGATTTTTGGTAGGCTTTTTAGAAATATGTATATTTTTTTATTTTATCGAAACGTGGAGACTTTGAATTTTTAAGACTAATTAGGACGGTCTCTATATCTTCGATTGAAATAAGTTCTCCACCTCCAATTACTAAATCGTGAGTGTCTCTCCCTGCTAATTATGTTCCTACCTATCGAATGGTTCGCAAAGAAAACCTTAGCTAGCGCGAGAGCTGGATGCGTCGCTATATACACGACTTCTGTCAAAAATCATATACAAGTATGTTCGTAAAATACGGCTCTGTAATAACAAAATGAGACCGTGTTCGGATTCGACTTTCTGATACGGCTCGCGGAATTGGGGTGATTGTCATTTTCTAACCCATGATTTTCAATCAAAATCAATGCAGCGTAAAAGGGCACTTATGATATGCAACGGTGGAAATCTGACTGCAACGCAGATCGCAAAAAAATTTAATAGGCACGAATAAATCCAGTATTTCCAGCACCATCAAAGTAGATCGCCCCTAAGATTGCAAGAGAACATCAAACACAAGATGAGCCCGACGACTTCAATCCAAGCCACATCTGGGAATGTCCATGCCCACATCAATAAACTGCTATCACACAACTCCACAAAAGTAGAAACTATTAACTCACCGAGCATAATGAACTCATCTGTTCACCATCCAGGAAAGTTATTCAGACAATCCACCACCTTAAATATAATGGAAATGGATTTTAACTCAGAAACACTTTCTTTCTCACCACATCTCCCTTAAGATAAATAATTTGCAATCAATATACAGGGTGTATCCTAATTCGTCAAGGATAATTTGGGAAATGATTCTTGGATATATTCTAAGAAAAGAAGTAAGCGTCTATCTCCAATTTTGACATCATTTACCGGAGATTTTAAAAAAGGCTTACTTTGGTGTACCCTAAACCATGTTAACGGAAATTACGCTGTTAATAATAAAGTTAGAAACTTCGTTTAGGATTTTATTTTTAGGAGAAATACTACCTTTTGTAATTGCGCTTAAATAATATTGATATTTTGTTTAAGTCTTCACATATATGTACAATTTATAAGCGTGTTCCATTTTTCTTGGCCATGCTGATTTTTGACTATGAGGTCACTTTTCTCTATAAACTGCGTAATAAACATAACGTTTTACTGTTTTTTTTTATGAACGTAATAATAGTAATAAAAAAAATCTTCAACTGGTTTGCAGAAAAACCTATAAATTATTATGTTACTTGGGAAAACCAGCAGCAGGTAAAAAAGGAATTTATGATTTTTTACTTACGTTTCTAACAACAGTTGACAATAACGACTGAAACGAATAAAATCTGTAAATTTTAATACGGGCTATACTTCCAATGCGTAAAAATTGCAATCCCATTTTGTACCCAAATTAGCCTGTATATTCTCTAGTTTCAGTTTGTTATTGATTTTACTTCAGTGCGGTTTAAAATATTTATAAAATATGAGTCAAGAGGAACACCGTAAAAAGATCATCGACAAGCGGAGCTAAAAGTGGAGCACATGATACAAATTTGCACAGGAAAATAGTGGGTACCATCGTAAAAAATCGGACTATGTCATCCAGAGATGTTGCTCGGAAATGTAATACCAACCAAACAACGGTACAAAGATCTAAAAAACGTAACGGTCTAAAAACATGCAAAAAACAAAAAATACCAAAAGTTACTGAAAAGCAAAAAAAGGTCATAAAAACACGAGCCCGAAAGCTATACGAGTTGATCGGCAACAAGAAAGCGACTTTACTACTCTTCCAGGTGCGCAGTTTTACAACTCGTTTGAAGTTGAGATTCTTCCGCAATCAACAACATCGATTGGGATGGAAAAATTCGGGTCAAAGTATCTCGTTTGGCAGACTATTTGCCAATGTGGACACAGAAGCTCATCGTTTATTACAACGGGAACAATTAACGGAGAAGTGTGCATTAACGAGTGCCTAAAAAAACGGTTGATTCTTTTCTTAAACAAACACGAGGGTTCAACATTATTTTGGCCAGATTTAGCTTCAGCTCACTATGCTCATGCGACGTTGAGCTTTCTTGTTGCTAAAAATGTCGACTTTGTCCCAAAAGACATGAATCCACCCAATGTTCCACAGTGCCGTCCCATTGAAAGGTATTGGGATTTGGTCAAAACTAAATTGAGGAAAAGTGAGCAGTGTGCAAAGGACGTAAAAGATTTTAGTGCTAAATGTTTTCCAATATCTAAAAAGGACACGGATGTAACTGTCACCAACCTTATGAAGGACATTCGAAAGAAGTTGAGGAAAGAATGGGAATCTAAATAATTTTTTTTATCTTTTGTAATTGTGAAGGAATTTAATAAAAACAGAGTTTTAAAGCAAATAAAAAAAAAATTACATGAATTATGAAAATATTTTTTTTTTTAACTTTGAAGTTTCCGACCGCAATGTAACGGCACTCGTCAATAAAAGTCAGTGAATGCTAGTTGTGCACCTTTTGACAGTTACTTACCGAAGTTTCAGTCATTTTAGACGCGCAGTTTTCAGTTAACAGTCGTTTGAGTGAGTCGATGTGAGTGTTTTTTGTGAAAATGGGAAAAATTGAGTATCGAGCTGATATTAAATTCTTGTTTTTGAAAGGCAATACGCTTACGCAAATCAAAAATGGGTTGGAATCTGGGTATGGGGACTCTGCACTATCATTTACCATAGTGAAATTTTGGGCAGCTGAATTTAAACGTGGTCATAAAAGCTTGGGAGATGATGAACGTTCGGGACGTCCAAAAACTGCAACCACTGACGATAACATTGCTAAGGTTCACCAAATGGTGTTACACGACCGCCGAATTAAAGTGAGGAGATAGTAGAGGTTGTGAAAATGTCACAGCTGTCCGCGCGTCGGGTGCCGCGTTTGCTTACGTTAGACTAAAAACGTGTTCGAATGAACATTTCCAACGCTCTGTTGGCGCAGTTTAGGAGCAATAAATCCGAGTTTTGGCGCCGATTAATTACAGTAGATGAAATTTAGATACACCAATATACGCCCGAAACAAAAATTCAGTAAAAACAGTGGACTGCAAAGGGCGAGCCGGCTCCAAAAAAAGCAAAAACTGTTTTTGCGGCTGGGAAAGTCATGGTCACTGTTTTTTGGTTTTGGGATAGTAAAGGAGTTATCTTAATCGATTATCTTCAAAAAGGAAAAACCATTACAAGAGCATACTATGCATCATTACTTGCCAAGCTGAAGGCAGAAATTGCGGAAAAATGGCCAAATGTGCAGAAAAAGAAAATCCTGTTTCACCAAGACAACGCGCCGTCTCACACCTCAACATTTGCCATGGCGAAAATCAATGAATTACGGTTTGAACTGCTTGAATAAGGCGGATATTCACCAGATCTAGCCCCAAGCGACTTCTTTTTGTTCCCTCATCTAAAAACTGCGCTCGGAGGACAGAGATTTTCATCAAATGAGGAGGCAATCATCTTCGTGAACAATTATTTTGCAGAGAAAAACGTGAAGTACTATTTGCCGGACGGGTCAGAGAGATGGGAGCATCGCTGGGAGAAGTGTGTACAGACAACCCTCGTATGTGGGCAGGTGTAATTTGTCCCTTCAAACTACCACCTAGGCTAAATTCTACAAACTATCGGGAAATGATTTACCAAAACTAGTGGAGGATATTCCACTGATTCAACTAGCTTCATCATGTTTCCAACAGAAAGGTGCTCCCGCCCACTATGGTCGTAATCGTTTAATAGGAAGAAATGAACCAGTTCACTGGCCTGCAAGATCTTCTGACAGTATTGGATTTTTTTATATAGAAAAAAATTAAAGAATTCGTTTATTCAACAGAAATAGCAACTTTAAGTGAATTGGAAGAGCGTATTCTCGAAGCGTCATCAAAAGTGAGGCAGCAGTTAGCATCAATAAACATTCGCAGTGAAATCTAAAAACTGGCTCTAGTATGCATACAAAATCAAGGAGGAAACTTTGAGCACCTGTTACAACTATTTTAGTACACATAAAAAATAAAAATTAAATAAAACCGCAGAAAATAATTATTAATTCATAGCCTTTGGAGCTTAGGCCAAAAAAAATTTTTTTTTTAAATTTTACCTGCTGCAGGTTTTCCTAAGTAACATAGAATCTATAAGGTTTTCTGCAAACTTGTTGATGATTTTTTTTATTATTATTGTTACGCTCACAAGAAAATATTAGTAAAACGTTATCTTTATTACACATTTTCCGAAGAATAGGGAGCTCAAAATCAAAAAGCACCATGGCCAAGAAAAATGGAACAGGTTTATAAATTGGATATCTGAAGACTCTAACAAGATATCAGCTCTATTTAAACGCAATTATAAAGGCTAGTATTTCTCCTAAAAACAAAATCCTAAACGAAGTTTCTACCATTAGTATTAACAGCGCAATTTCCGTTAACATGGTTTAGGGTAAACCAAAGTTAGCCTTTTCTTAAACCTTGATAAATGATGTCAGCTTTGGAGATATACCCTTACTGTAGAACGATTTTTTTCTTAGAATGCACCCAAAAATTATTTCCCAAATTATCCTTGACGAATTAAGGGACACCCAGGTTCACAAACAATAAGTATGCTCTCAAACACAGCCCTGACATAATAGCGCTCCAAGAAACCCACATTACACCAAAAACAAAACAAATTATATTTACATGTAAAATTACCAACCTCTCGGTCACAATAAATATGTTCAATTTGCTGTAGCAGGTATAGGTTTCTTATCTAGGGTCTACACAGGCGAGTTAAACTAGCAGGGTTGTATCGTGGTGTTAGGTTTTTGTTTTATTAGCAGCCTACTCGCAGGACAAATTGGTCTGCTCACTCGTGCCTACATGTATTAACACATGTAAACCTTACTAGTTTAACTCGCGTGTGTAAAACCCAATGTTAGTTACAAACAATATACCGGTAGCATTACATCTTATATACTCTTACAAACGCCTATTTATAGGGAACACCATGTAGTTACCACCTCCGATTTTCTGAACGATAACCCTCCAGGTAATAACAGCCACCAGATTATAAAACGTGACCAGATAAGAACGATAGTAAAAAAAATGTACACGTCATTCAAATGGCCGCTTCGGCTGCGCTGGCAGTGGTTCAATGGTCCAATTTTTGATGACTCTGTCCAATATGTGCGGCATTATTCCGGCAATAGAAAGTCGAATGTTGGCCTCGAGTTCGTCCAAAGTGGTTGACTAGTTAGCGTAGACTAAGGACTTGATGCAGCCCCAGAGAAAATAATCGAGTGGTGTCAAATCGCATGAACGCTCGCCGTGAGATGACCCAGTCGCCAAATTTCTCCTTCTCATCTTCGAGCGTTGTGTCGCTTGTATGGCATGTAGTGCATGTTAGAACCACAACTCGGATAATATATATCGATGTTGTCGAGCTCTGACCACAGAAAGCCGCTTAACATCGCTCTATACCTGTGATCATTTCGAAAGAAATAAGGTCCGATGATGCCGCAATGCCATAAACCGCACCAAAGAGTCAGTCTTTGTGGGTGCATTAATACTTGGCCGAACACTTGTGGATTGTGTTCGCTCCAATAACTACGATTTTGCTTGTTAACATAGCCGCTGATCCAAAAGTGGGTCTCGTCCGAGTAGATGATTTTTTGGCCAGAATCCGGATCTCCGGCCAATATTTTTGGCGCCCGATTAGCGAACTCAGGGTCTTGTCTGTGGTCGTACGGCTTCGATTAACCCGGGTTGACTCTCTGGCGATGCCGAATTCAGCTAATCGGCGCTGAAGTGACATTTCTGGATTTTCTTCGATACAATCTCTGAATGGTGCGAAATGAAAAAAAAATCCAAAAGAGTGTACTCATGCTCAAATTTTTCCACGGTGCGACGGATTGCCTGCACGCTGAAGCCATGATGACGACCGACCTCACGACGAAATTCACGTTGCATATTTACAACAGAGCCGGAATTTCGATAATACTTTTTAATAACTTCCGCACGTTCGGCAAGCGTAAAACGATGCATGGTGAAATGGCAAACCTTGCTGAATATTTTGACAGCTGGATGTCATTGGTAACTTTGACAGTTGCTCAAACATAACAATTGGAAAAACTGCCATTGCTATTTGGTCACCTGTTATTAGGACGCTTAATCGCAGGCAATAATTTATGGGGATCAAATTTAACTAATCCGATTGGGTTGAGAATCGATGATATTATCAATGATTGTAATTGAGAAGTACGATACTAAATGATGGCTCACTAACACACTGCGATATTACCAAAGCCTTCGACATTGTTGACCATTTTTGTTAAAAAAACTGGAAAATGCAAGTGTAAGTGGTTTCATGCTTAAATGGTTTGAATCATATCTGAAAAATGGATGAGACGAGAAGTGATGTGTAATTGATCAGGCTTGGGGTACCCCAAGGTTCAGTCTTGGGTTCCGTTCTTTTTTTAATTTACATCACCTCAATCTCAAAGGCTTACGTACTGCTTTTACTGACGATGTTGGGTTAACTTATGGCCTAGATAATCCCTTAGATCCTACTTCTGACATAAATTGCGATTTACATACACTAAGACAATGGTTTCCCGAACACAAGCTAGTAATAAGTTCTTAGACTAAACTAATGTTGTTTCATTTATCTTTTCCTATTAACCCAAAACCAAATGTATAGTATTTTTTCACGCTCCGAATTGCAAAAATTTAAATTATATCACTGTAAATGTGCAACAAGTGGTCATTTATTTTGTACTAGTGACAATTGTAGTAATGATTGTTTTTTGATAGAGAATGTGGACGAATTTATGTACCTAGGACTCTTACTGGACTCAAATATGAAATTCTCATCTCACGTCAGTGGATTGAAAAAGTATTTTATCTTTACACTTAGGCATTTCTATTACCTACGTAATATATGTTCTACTAAGCTTTTAACCACAATTTATTATGGACTCTTTCACTCTAAGCTTCAATACGGTATAAGCTGCTGGGAAAGCGTTCAACCATAGCCAGTCTTGCAAAAGAATGTGGTCAGGAAAATATGTCGTAAACGTGGTAGACATCCTTGTTATCCTCTGTTTTGTGAATTAAGAATTCTTCCTGTTCGTCACTTATACTGTTTCAAGATTCTAAAAGCGTTCTTTATGAAGTCCGGCAACCGAAACTTTCGAATCATTTCAAACTATAACCTGCGTAAAAACTCCCTAAATATGTTACATACATATACCTAGTTTTTGTACCGCTGTAATAGTAGTAATTTTTATTTTTTATTACATATGGTATAATTGTTTATTTAATTTACTCCCAGAAAATATCAGAAAAGTTAACATTTCTAAAGCTGTTAAAAAATCGGTTGTTTCTCTATGACTATAATAGACTAACCTCTCTCACTTCTAATATTTTGATTTATTATTTTAATTGAATAAGTTCTGCATTTGTAACTAAAGAAGTTTGCTAAAAAATGCTTTCCTTTTTTGCTTGTACCCCACCCCACCTTATTTTGGATTGATTCAATGAAGTCACATTCAATTCTATTGAATTACGTTTGTAAAAAAATATGGAATGTCACCTAATTTTTTTCTTATATTACATACCACATATTAAGATATTGAATTTTATATTATGTTTAAGTTACATGTAATTAAGAAAAATAAATAACATACATACATAATACACTTTAGTACTAGAAAAACTTTTACTGCTATTGATGTTACAGATGATGCAGATGATGACATCTCGTAGGAGATAATATCATCCGGATCAGAGACCCGAGATCATATACCCATTATAACTCGAACACAAAACCGAAGGAGAACAAAAATATTAGGCCAATATAGTATGGCCAACTGGAGCCTGTTCGAATTAACAACAGAAACTCTTTCATTTACAATACCGGTATCAGATAGTGCCAACCAGGAAGCGGAAAAAATGAAAAAGATCATTCGAACGGCAGCCGAGCAACGCATTCCTGTATCAAATCATAAAGAATTCAAGGCGAATCCCTCTGGTTCACTAGGGCCATTTCATTTTTAGTTAAATAAAACAACATCGCTTGGACTAAGGCACGCAGAAATCCTACAAAACAAAATATAATTATCGTATTTACGGAAAAACTTGCAAAAGATCTATCCAGTCGAAAAGAGCATCGTGGGCTTTAAAAACACTTTCGAATAGGATAAAATCACTTCGAGCCTCGAAACCGTCCCAGGAATTTCCTTGAATCGGGCTCTAAAAAATGACCCAGAAGTGATAGCAACCACCTTTTCCTGAAAATATAATAGCTATAGTGCTGACAACACCTGCGCTGATAGATTAGTCCAAAAAAAGAGAAATTACATAATTACTGATCTGCCTGAAATGACGAACCATCTGGAATATTTTTTGGAACCAATAACATCCATTGAACTTTAAATGACACTCCATGGAGCTAAAGCAAGTGTTATCCTAAATTTTGATACACTAAGTGGAACACGAGATCGGAGGAAACGTATCTGTATCCTAGTACATGTTACAAAATATGACACCCGGAATTTAAATCAAATTATGAGCTATTGGATATGCGAAAAGTAAGACAAACCTATCGAATGTCAATATCTTACGTGAAGTACAATAAATAAATAAATGAATGCAACGTTAGTTTTATTACAGATTGATTTAAGAATTTATTTAGCAAGTAAACATTTTGTAGAGCACAGCATTTATTATGTTTCAAGCATTTCGGTTCGTTAGTATATTGATGTTAGGTTTAAACATCCTATGTCTTCAATATTAATTACTTCAACTTTTTCATTATTGATTATTGTCTTAAACCATTGCTTTTTCAACTCCTTTGGTGCAAATGATTTCGTCTTTTATTATTTTTTAAGATATTTATTTGACTTTACTATATTCAGTTACTCCTCCATCCCAAGTTAAACCATGATAATTTTGATAAAGCTATTCATCGTGGCTTCTTTATGATGATGTCAATTGATATCAATTAGAGTTGTATGGAGTTGCTAATATGAAATGTCGAGAATGTTTGTTACTATGAAATTATTATTAAGTCCTTTAAAACCTTGAACATCCAAAATAGTGACAAGTTTTGGTTTGTGTGTTTTCTCGTCAATGATTTAAATTCAACCAACAATTTATATGTATTTCTCGGGAAACTCTTTGGTTCAATGGATTATAGTTTACAACACTATCGTGTAACGTCAAACAGTAGGCTAGCATGTTGTTGAAAATTGATTTTGAGGTTTTGATTTCAATCGAATATCAACTGGACCATTTTTAATTAATTCACTTTGATGTCTGCAATCGATTACAAAACTTGAAACATGTGTTTTGAACTTCTCCATTGTCAATAAAGGTTCGAAAACAAATCGATTATAATAGTTTTTTTTTAAATTGCAATGCATATTATATAGTAAACTGTAATATTTTTTTCCAAATGACAGATAGACATAACTCTTCGCATGAATAAGCATCAGAGTTTAAATATGCCTTCACATTTGTTACGTCACAATGATCAAAATGTTTTGGGTTTATTAGTTTCCAAAGCTAGAATAGTATATCGTGGTTTTTCTATTTGTTAGGTTGTCCTTGTATTCCAAACATGGTGATTGGTATTAGATAATACAGGGTATTCGTAAAAGAAATATAGGTTTGTATAATTTTAATTTAAATGAATCTGACAAAGCAATATGTGAAATTTTCCAATGAATTTTGATCAATTTTATTTCTATCTTTTTCATCTGGCTTGGTAATTAACGAATTTTCGTCACAGTATGAGCGTACTAGTATTAAATCGTGGCATGCGTTTGGTACCTAATCTATTAAGAGGTTATGGAAGCATAAACCAAAGTTGAATCCATTGATATTAATTGATGAATGAGGAAGCCAAGATGCGTGTGAAATCATTTCAATCTCATTTTTGTCCAACGATATTTGACCTGTTATGTACAATACTATTATTGTTGTGGTTTTATATGTAGATGAACTGTTATGGTTTTACTTCAAGAATTTATAATACTCGTATTTCCTTCTTGATCTACTCGATGTAATAGAGCTTGTTCTCTTAGCGTTTAATGGTAAATACATAACATTTTGAGGAACTTAAATTATTCCATATCCTAAACGTATTATAATAGAAAATTCATGGAGTATATGTTTATTGATATAAATACCATCAATTAAATTACATTCGATTTGTATAATGTTCTATTTATGACAATACGAAGATATGATTCATGAAACTTATTTCCATCAAGTTTTTTCTTTATTATTATTATTATAAGGTTTATTAACCCATATTTTATATTTTACAAAATAAGTGTGCTTCTTAATTTCTATAGTACAGCATAATATATCTTAATTTAAATTGATTTCACTGTTTATGAATTAGATTACAATTTTTGAATAGAATGAATTTTAATTCAAATTTTAAGTTTGAATATACTCGTAAGCCTCCCCCAACATTTTTCATACTGTTTTGTGTTGGGTTATTCTTTCGCACATATTGCAAACCTGGTAGATGTCATCTCTCCAACGTTTCATTTCATTGGCCTTCCAATTCTCCTTGTTCCACTTCTAGGAATCCACTGAGTTGCTTTAATGTTCCAACGGTTATCTCTTGCACTTATTCATGCTATAAGCCCAGCATAGCTCCATTTTTGCTGCTTCACTTTTTCTATTACTTACATCTCAGAAATTTGTTATACTCCAGATGGTTTCACTCCGTATCCGATGTCCCTTGGATATACGAGTATTTAGAATAGCTTTTTCCATTGCCTTTTACGTTGTTGTTAAGTTCTGAGTTGATTTAGCAGATAAATTCCAAGTTTCGAAACGCATCGAAAAGATATTTTCTAGAGCTTAAACTACAATTCGAATCGAATATATGTTTATGTTCTCAATTTTATTACTATTGAATCCCAATTCACCTCAAGTAAAACATCTTCTGCAGAACAGAAGATAGTAAGTGTTTGTCGTGGGGTCAACACGTACTTTGTTGTGTCCGTAAATATTGTTCTTTTCTTTGTTAAACTGTTAGCAGTCAGTGTAAACTGCAGTGTAAATTGCGTGCTGAAAATGCATACACTCTCTCAGTGATTGCCTCCTTGCAAGAAGAAAAAAATAAACTCTTGCAGACTGTGCATGATCTTCAGAGAGAACTTGATTTCTTGCAGAAAAGTAGAAGAGAAAAGTGCCTGTTCCAAATATTAACAATACCAATTCAATTCAGAGAGAACTTGATTTCTTTCAGAAAAGTAGAAGAGAAAAGTGCTTGTTCCAAATGTTAACAATACCAATGCACTTAACTGCGCTCTGCAAGTGTTTTCAAAGGGTGCCTCTACTGATGTGTCCGAAATGGAAATTGACAATTGTTTTGTTAAAAATGTTAATACGTCAAAAAATTCTAATGTAAATAATGTTAAACCTGTTCTGGTTGTTAAATTCGTGTCTAAAATCAAAAAAGACTTAATAATGAAAAACAAAATTCTTCACAAAAGTAACTTATCCACTAAAATATTTAATTGTGATAATCATAGTAAAATTTATATAAACGAGTGCTTAAATGGGAAAACTATGTTCCTTAACTACTCGTCAGTTCTTACAAATATACAAATGTTCTTCGATAGTCACAATTTCGGTTTTATTGCGGAAATTACATTCTCGCTCAGTTATTAATTTTCTTTAGACTCAATTAATTTAAGTTATCGGGATTATAGTCATATCTGTTGCCATTTATTTCAACATAATTTATTGGCTTAATGTCAATTTCCTTAAAAGTTTTATTAGAAATAGGAATTATCATCTTTAATGTTGTCTGAATGTAATCTTTAGGTAACTTAATTGCTAAGACAAGTTTCGTATTGTTTAATCGAATAGCTCCAATTTTGGCATGCTTTAGCTTAAAGTAGTCTAATTCTACACTGTCTAATAGTTCGTTTGTTAAAATACTTGGGTGTAATAATCCCTGTTTGCAGATGCTAAATGATGTCTAAAATATTATTAATTTTTCTTCGAGAATCTTTAACTTCAAAGCTGTTCCGTTTGTAGTAACATCAATGTAATATTTCTTTGACTATCTATGACGACATTATAAGCATTATATGTTGCCTATCTTCTAATACCATTGTCTTGATGTTATTTATATTATCTATGAATTTTTGATTTATACCTATTTGTTTGTACAAATTTTCTATAGCAGCATTGTCATTCGTTTCGACTATTTTAAGATGTTCAGCAATATCTATCCTATCTTGGTCATCCATTGCTCCGAATAGTCATTTCTGACCAGTATCAATGAAATTCATAAGACCTCTTTTTTCCGAATTGGGAGTGTTAACCCCTTCCCTTAAATTTCCCTAAGCAAAGGACCTTTCTTCATTAAATTAAGTTTTTGAAGATTCATTTCAGCAGACTCTATACTACAGCTACAATTTCCAAAGTGTCTATTATATCTATTAATTCAACAGATCCTTAGTATAGGGTAACATAACCTTGCTCACTCTGGATCGGTGTTATTAGGAGGGATGATTGTGCTGCTGTCACGGTTATCAACATGGTTAGTAGTATCACCAGCCAATTCTGTACCTGTAAATTTATTTGGTCTTTTAACTGCGGTGGGATGAACATTTACTAATTTATTTTTTCTATAATAAGGTTCATTCTTGTGCCTTAAATGTTTGTAATTTCTAATAAAACCTTCATGCCTATTTTCTTCATAATCTTCCCTAGTTACATTCCTCTTATTTAAAATTTTATCTTTCTGTTTTGAAATTTTAGTAACTAATACTTCCGGGTCTACGTTCCTAGCTTGATTCGGACTCATTCCAATTGTAGAATGGTGGCGGTTATTGTAAACTAAAACAGCTTTATGCACTTTCCGGACAGTTGTAAGTTCTTGGTTCTTTAATTGTTAGTAGGATTTCTAGTAAAGTGGAATGGAAGCGTTCAATATCAGAGCTTCCAGTGTGAGAATTCGGTATGGTAAAATGAACTTCGATGTCATTTTCCTTGAAAAATTCTTGAATATTTTCAGATTTGAATTCATTATCGCAAATAATTTTTCTAGGTTTACCGAACTTTGTTAAATGGTCCTCAATTGCTTCTACTTTACTAACCCAATTTTTACTGTTCAAACTGTATGCATATGCCTGCTTTGTTGGCTTATCAATGAAAGTAAGGAAGAAAAGCTTATTGAAATGATAAATCATATGCAGAATTTCATTGGCTTTAGAAGGGGTTTCTGATCTTTTAAATTTTGGTTTGAGAGGTTTTCTATCGTACTTCCCTTCCTGACATTTTTGGCAGTTTCCAATAACTTTAGAAATTTCTCTCATAATTCCTGGGTAATACAATCTGTTTTTAAGTGTGTGATAAGTTTCCGAAATCCCTGAGTGATTACTTTCTCTTACATGATAAAGTGAAATCTGCTTGCAAATTTCTGACTCAGTTCTGATTTCTTGAGCTCTTACTTAATAAACGAGATATTTCTATTTCCTCCAAAAAGACTTATCAGACATTGTTGAACTTTATTGTACTAGGTGTACGGGAGTTCGGTAGAAATACCTACAATTCCCTTTTGTAACACTCTCTTGAAAAGGTCTTCCCAATATGAGTTATTTTTAGTCATATCTAATTGAATAATTTTTCTACCATGGATTACCTCCTCCTGTGCCGAAACAGAATTTGTTAGAATTAATTGGGTTTTGCATTTATTAACAATATCTTCTTTTATAGGAAAATGATCTACTTGTTGTTCAGAGGCAGAAAGAACTGTTGCCTTGTTCGATTCGGTTTCCTCATCTATTTGGTCGACATCTTTCATACGGCTTAAAAAATCCGCTACTTTATTTTCCTTTCCCCTGAGATATTCGATATCGTAATTGAACTTAGACAACTTAAAAAGCCACCGCTGATTTCTAGCGGAGAACTCTTTTCCGTTGTATTTTTTGTTCAAATACTTTATGGGTTAGTAACGATTTTAAACTTATTTCTACACAAATATGGCCTAAAATATGTTACAGACCAAACAATAGCTAAGAATTCCTTATCGGTAGGCGAGTAGTTCTGTTCATGATCATTTAACGACTTAGATGCATAGCAAATTGGCTAACCCTCTTGGGCAAGCACAGCACCCATTGCAAAGTTCGATGAATCTGTGAACAACGTAAATGGTTTTCCGAAATTTGGAAACCTGAGTATGGGGTAGTTGATGATGTTTTGTTTTAACGTTTCAAAGGCCTGGATGTATTCGGGATCGCTAATTTTTATCTTTGCATCTTTTTTAAAAAACCTAGTCATTGGATATGCTATTTTCGAATAATTTTTTACAAATTTTCAATAAAATCCAGTGACTCCAAGGAACGTTTTTAGCTCTTTTTCCGCTATACATTTGACCTTTTCTGGATTCGGTTTCATGCCTCCTTCTGTTAATATATGGCCTAAAAATTCCGTGTCCTTTTGAAAGAAAGAACATTTATCAAACTGCACCTTCAGGTTATGTTTAGCAAGGACATTGAAAATCGTAGTAATGGCTTGGAGATGTTCTTCGAAACTTGTGGAAAATATTAGAATATCGTCGAGATAGACGACACAGATCTTGTTTATATACTCCCTTAGTATTTCGTTCATCAGCCTCTGGAACGTCGCTGGAGCGTTCTTGAGGCCAAAAGGCATCCGTGTGAATTCATATAAACCGTTTGGAGTTACAAATGCAATTTTATGAATATCCTTTGGATGCATCTTGATCTGATAGTATCCTTTGGCAAAATCCAAAGTACTGAAATACTGGGCTCTCTATTGTCTACACAAAGTCTGAATTTTTGTTCTCCTGTTTTACTTAACTTTTTTGCAAGAATTACTATTGGAGAAGAATATCTACTATTCGACATCCTAACAATGCCCTGCTTCTCCATTTCTGTAACCTGTCTCCAAACTTCTTCTTCATGTTTCGGAGGCAGTCAATAAAGCCTTGCATTAATTTGTTGATCAGTGGTCGTTCTGATGTCATGCATGATTGAATCCGTATTTGTAAGCTTATCCCCTTCTTTATAGATTAAACTCTCATACTGTTTCAATATTTTCGTTATTTCTTCTCTTTCTATTTTACTCAGATGTGAAGTGTCTAATTCCTGCTTTTGTTGGTAATTTAATTCCTAACAGCCTATATTCTCGTAGTCTTCTGAATATACCTTTACACTAGCAGTGTTTACTAAATTCATTATTTTCCTGCTTATATTTAATTCATCTACGTTTTTTCTAATAATGTCCATTCCCAAAAGAAGACCATAGTCTTTATCTGTAAGTGA
Organism: Volucella zonaria; assembly: GCA_963966105.1. Lineage (NCBI taxonomy): Eukaryota > Metazoa > Arthropoda > Insecta > Diptera > Syrphidae > Volucella > Volucella zonaria. The sequence goes on along the minus strand of OZ014530.1, from coordinate 127,433,407 downwards.
CAGTTTATACCATTTTAACTTACTGTTAGAACTCATCCGAAATTCTTTGGGAACATCAGTAATAATAATCTTAACATGTTCCTTAGTTTTATTATTTATCGTGTTTATGAACATACATTTTCCTTCAAACACAGGAAAATAGCTACAGTCAACCCTTGATGAATTTATTATACTAACCCTGGAATATTACAAAATATTTTGTTCCCGAGGCTTAATTCAGAAAATCCGTCGGCTCTATACTGTGAATCTCCCCACTAAATGTAGGTACACTCTCATTAGCAGTATTAGCTCCTACGGAATTTACCTCCATCGGTAGCGGATTCTGACTATTATTCCTCGCCTGTCCTGAACGATTAAATGTTTGGGATGAATACTGTATCGAGTGGCTAGACCCATTATTATTACTATTTCTGCCCTGCCCTGAATTGTTACTTTGATTTCTATATTGCCTATCATTTTTCTGGTACCTGTTAGCATTATTTTGCGACCCTCTCTGTTCTGAAACTCTATTTTGTGATGATCTATTATCATCATTGCTAGCTCTCTCTGAATCGACATTTCTCGAATGCTTGCCAACTTGGAAATTATTTGAATTATTTTTGTTAAATTTCCTTAAATTCCAGGCACTATCTGGAACCCAAGATGGACAATATTGCATTCAAATCAAATCCATTCCTAATTTCTCTCGATAGCTGACCGATTGTTAATTCTTTTATTTTTGCTACCATTAAGTGCTTTACAGAATTAACAATCTCGCCACTATTAGTTTCATATAACGCATACTTATGGGCTTCTTTTAACAGTAAATCTAACTTATTACACAGTTCTAAGATACTATTTACCTTCAGGTTACTAATTTTAAGTAAAATGCCGTTGAAATCCACGATGGGGCGAAAATGCTGTATTAGATGACCCTTGGTGTCTTCCTACGTTGTTATCGGCGTCGTATACAAAATACTCTTTGCTGTCCCCACGATCTTGATGTTGTATATTGCCCTAAACACCTCCGTCTTTCGGTTATCAGGAACGGCTGTTAGATGGATGTCCACACAAGTAAGGAATTGGGTCAGCTCGTCTTTCTCACTGGAAAACTCCTTTATGTAAGAAATAGTTTTCTCTGTGGGTTCTGGTCTCCTCTGATTAAGTTGTTGCTGGAAGTCCTGTTGTTGCTTTTGAACAGCGGCTATGTTGTTAAGTGCTTCCATCATGCTTTGCATCATCTGCTCCATGTTGTTATTTATAAATATCCCTCGGTTAGCAGTGAACAGTGACAATCGCTTATCTCGACTCGATGCGATTTTGGACAAAAACTGAGTTCACTGGATATATTTTCGAGTGGTTCGTGGATGGAAACCAAAAGTTGACTTCTATGTACGATCACTTTTACACAACCGATTAGTAACTCCGTATTAAGCACTGATTTTAAGTGGGAATACCGTCACTGTTTTTTAGTGTGAATGATTTTTAGTGTGAATACCGTTGTGATTACTTTTTCAGGTTCGACTTAAATATCTTCCAATTTAGAAGAAACACACCGACTGCGACAATTATATTTATTAACGAATGGAGAAATGAAACTACACTGCTTTTGGTGTCGTCTCGATTAAAACTGCTTATTTTCTTTATTTGAACATATTACTTCATGTCATATCATAAACATAGATATGGTCAACGCATTCCTTTTCCGATGACCTTCAGACAGCACCATTGACACCGGAATGTAATTGACACTTTTGTTATTCGTTGCGAAGCAACATAAATGTGCCGTCAGCGAGTTTGCTGACTCGCATTTGTGTAACTCGGGCGCTGTTGTTGTTTGTTTTGCGCAAAGTGAACTTTTTTTTGTTAGGTTGTTGTTGTTTTTTTTTTCACTCGCGCGCGGTTATTTTTTTTTGTCACGATTTTTTTTCTTCTCCACGCAAGGAGCAAATTTCACAGTGCACTTAAGCGTGGGCACTTGTCTATAGTCAGCTCCGCACCTGATTCGTTACTAAGCCGTACAATTCGCTAATGGAATGCCCAGCCTAGCTCCTTATTTCCAATTCAAACATTTAAAAACAACGTTCACCGGTACCTCTCTTTCCATTCTCCCTGATTTTCCTTTGCCCGCACTGTGTGCAAACATTTCAAGGATACTTAAATCTCTTGAGCGCGCTCAAATTACAAAAAAAAAAAATAAAAAACAGAGGCGTAGAACTTATCTAACCTGCTACCTCTTTGGCAGAGTTGATTGAGCTGGTGCTCCAAGGTCCATAGTGCAGAGAGAAGCATTGTTTAGTTTATAGCCAATCGCTGTCAAAAATGTTAAAGGACACCAACGCACCGTCGATTGGACCCTTGATCTTTTCCCGAATATGTTGGAGTATTCCGCGGTAAATCAACTTTCCCTTAACTATTGAAAAGTCCTTCAGGATAGCCTTCACGGAATGCACTCAGGACACATACTGTGTGGCGTCAAATACCTGTAACTCTTTTACATTATCAGGCAACTGATTTCCCTTTGCTCGGCCTCGTTTTGCGGAGGACAGAGTTGGATCGTGTTGCTCTGATTAGTGTCAAGGGTAGCCGAAGCAGTTTGCACTGACCTGTCCTCGACAGATTTCAGGCGGGACTCCAGCGTTTTCATTTGGACCAGGGTACTATTCACTGCACCAACCAATTCGGTGATGGATTTAGCAATTTGATCCATTATAAAGAGGAAAAAAAGTTTCGCTTACCTTGAAAAAACGTCAGGATTTGAGAATTTATTTGACTTCACGTCTCACAAATTTTTCCTTGCCACAAATAGCATAATAGTACTTCCCTTGTACCCATTTTTATATACTTTTTAAATTCTTAGCTTAGATAGTTTCTCCAAATTTTTTTATTTTTATGGTTATAGAGGTGGTTTTTCACTTTCCCTGTTTTTTTGTTTTTTAGGGCACACAAACAACACTTCTTATGCAGTTTTTCGCTTTATTTCGCGTAAAAATAGATTATTATTTTATATATATTCTTTTGAATTTATAATTTCCTTTGTTACACCAGTCGGTTTCTTTTTCTATTTCCTTATATTATATATTGCACAGTTTAAATCACATAGAGGTTCTTTTCATTTTCAGTCTATAGGATTGTTATAATAGGAACAACAGCTCAATTTTCTCCCAGTTTACGAAAACTTGCTAAAAATCAAGGGCTAAGAGAGAGAATTAGAAAGAAAAAAAAACCAAACCGAACGGAATTTTACTAGGATACCGGTCTTGGAAGGTTCATGTTTTCCCTTTTTGGAAATCACCATTGAGACTGGACACGACCTACTCATGGCACGAAACACTTCACAATTTATCTGAACGATCTCAGTGCATGTTCTCATGGTTATACCGGAACTAGTTACTTCCGAGTTAGAATAGTAAACCGTGTTGACATCGTGGTACGTGCACTGCAATAGAGCTTACTAACTCTTCTGTCCTGTATGAAAGGACCTGATACTGTCGAACAAAGAAAAAATGAATCAACTTGCAGACCGGTCACTGTTCGGGCGCCAGTTAAGGTATCCTGTAGGGATAACCATAAAAAAAAAACCTTAACTTAATCATCACCCTGACTGTTCGACTCACGTTTGAAGTAAAAAATTTAAACGTTATTTGGAATACAGATTTATTAAATGTGAAGTGTGTTCTTCCACTCATCAAATAGAACAAACTTAACGCAAATACTTATTTCTAACTTATCGCCTACTTCATATATTCGCGTGAGTAAGGGTAATTGCTGCATCAGCATTACTTGACTGTGGGAAACTTTGTCGTAAGAAAAATACGCCAAACGGGTGCGCCTAAAACATCATGTCCGATGGGTTGAGCTTGACGGAATCTAACCTTTCGACTGGTCGGGAAATGCGTTTCCGTAACTAACTGATAGCAAGCCTATAGGTCGATAATTATTTGTATTTGTTATGCAGTACTATAATAGTTGACTCTTTCCTCTGTATTGGGAATTGTTCGAGGCCAAGATGCTGTTGAATAGATTTGTAAAACTTGGTGGTGTTTCTTCATCATCATCATTCTGATCATCTAAATCAACTGTTTCATTTTATATTACAGTATCGCTTAATTTATTGTGAAAAGTGTTTCATAAAATTCTGTGGCTAAGTTGTTTATTGCTTTTCTGCACATTTTTCTCGTTGTTTTTTAATTTTAATATCCATTCTTTTCCTGTATTTCTCTGTACATGCATTTCTTATCGGTTTTGTCTTCTCCATGATTTGTTTTATTATTCTGTTATTATGGATTTATTTTTTGCACGTTTTTCCATATTTGTAATTTTTTTTTGACTTTATAATACCCTCTTTTTGATTAGTTGCTTCGTTGTTTCTGAAGGTTTGTCTATTTTGTATGTTCGGGTTTGAAGGATACGGTCCTCAGCTGCGCTCAAAATTCCAAATTCTAGCTGATCAGATGTTTTTCGGATGTAAGATCTGTCGGGAACATCTTTTTTTTAGTCTCTGCTTATGGTATTGTTATTTTTTTATTTTTTTTTTTATAAAGTAGCCCACGCTCAAGGGATTAAGGTATCTTCGAAATGTTTGCACACAGCACTGGCGAAGGAAATTTAGGGAGGATAGAAGGATAGGCACCGATGTACATTGGTTTTAAATGTCTGAATATTATAATGACTAGGAAATAGAGAGCTCAGGAGGGCATTCCACAAGCGAGTTGTTCGGCTTAGGAACGAATTACGATACTTCGGAGCACGTCCGAAAGTAGGCTTGAGGGTATACTAATGAGCATTCATAACGAGACGGGTGTTACGGTTAAAGTTAAAATATTTCTAATATTTCTATCGATTAGATTAAATCGAAGTATGTTCATCTGACTAATTAATAAAATATGTAAGTACATTGATTGAGCTTAAGTTTAAAGAATGTAGAGTTTTATTAAAATATATACAATATGTATATGTAAACTTGAGGCTTATTATGAAAAAAAGGGTCTTAACCTAAGAGTGAAATCTAAAGCGTGCCGAAATAAAAGTGCCTGGTGCCACTATATCTTTTTTATAAATTTTGTTTTTTTATGTATTTTTATCAATATTTTTTGGTTTTTACACATGTATTGTATATTCGTTTACAATAATATTTTTTATAATAGAATACCCTACATAGTTCTATAATGTGGTTTCTCTATGAGCGTTAGGATTTTACCCCTTAACTTGTGCTCCTTATGTGAGTTTTGTGCACTTTTCGTCCTGTCGAAGTCACGACAGTTCCACGGTTATTTTTCGCTACTATTTCTCTTTAAAAAGAGGATTATTTTTGGCTTTAATGCCTTTTAATGCCGTATAAATGACTTCGCGTTTTTTTTATGCTCTCAGTTTCATCCTACACTTGTTTCGAACCAAATTATTTTCCTTCTGCTTTCGTTTAATTTCAGCACCATCATATTCATCATCATCTTCAAATAGTTCATTACTACTGGAAGTATCTTGGAGTCCGTTAAGTGCGGTGTTAGTGGAAGAGCCATTTTCCGAGGAGTCGGTGGCCCTTTTCTCATCGGGTGAGGGTTTGTTTTGAGACAGAGGTGGACACAAATTCAATTGATTCTGAACTCTGCAGATGATTTATTTCGGTCTTTAGCCTAGAAAGATCGTCGGCTACTAAATTTGATTTACCAGGTTTGTAAATTAATTCGTAGTTGTACTCTCCTATACGTGCTTTCCATCTTTTAAATTTCGCATTATAATTTCTGTTACCTAAAGCAAAAGTTAGAGGTTGGTGGTCTGTGAATATTCGATTTTTTTTTGCACCATAAAGGCACGAACGTAGGTTATACAAACCCCATACAGTGGCCAGCATTTCCTTTTCATTTGTCGTATAATTCTCCTCGGTCCTGTTCAGCGACCGTGAGATGTATGCGATTTGCCTAACATTTCCGCAATCTCCTTGTGATAACACTGCACCTATTGCCACTTAGTCAGGGAACGCAAGTATCTCCGATGATGTTAACAGAATTTTTAGTTCATTGAAAGCTCTTAGTGCCTCCTCATTGAGATTAATTGGAATTCGACTTGATTGATTTACCTTCACCTGTGCATTTTCACCTCTGCTTAGGTTTGCTACAGGTTTCGCGACCTTTGCGTTGTCCCAAAAAAATCTTCCGTAATATGAGTTGAGGCCAAGGAATGATTACTATTTTAGACTAATGCCGTCAGGCGTAATTACGTGGCCTAAGAATTCCAGCTCAGTTTGCATGAAATGAGTCGTTTCTAAATTAACCTTCAAGTTTACTGCGCTCAATCTCGCCGAGGTGATGTCCAGGTTCTTCAAATGGTCTTCTTGTCTACTGCCTAAAATGATTATGTCATCAATATAGGCATAACAGATCTTGGCAATGCAGGGTTTCAAAGCATCATCTATCATTCGATGGAATATTACAGGGACTGTTTTTAGCTCGAACGGTAATCGAAGAAACTCAAACTTAACATTCATCGTCGAGAACGCTGTTTTCGGAATATCAGAGGGTCTCATTGGTATTTGGTGAAACCCAGAGGTCAGGTCGAGAGTCGAGAAATACTTGGCTTTACCAAAGCTTGTAAGTGTTGAATTAATGTCAGGGATAGGATACATATTTGGGATCGTCACATTGTTTAATTTCTTTAAGTCGATCACCATTCTGTATTGTTTCTCGCCAATGGGCTTTGGTTTTTTAGGAAGTACCCAAATTGGCGAGTTGTAAGAGCTCTTCGATGGTCGAATGATATTTTCGTCGAGCAGCTTAGCTAACTCTTGTTCATCCACCTTCCTTAGTCACAATGAATAAGGATAACTCTTTGTATAGATTGGTTCGGCAGCACTGGTTCTTCAGCAAGAATGGATGTATCGACGATATCTTTCGTATCAATAGGACCAAAAAGAGTTATATTTTTTGACTAATTTACTCAATTCGGATTTCACATCACCAAAGAGTTTAGGGTCTATTATAAGGCTCACTTCTTTCAACAAATTTTCCTTAAGTGGAATTTCGATATTTGGTTCCAGCTTAAGCACATTCTCCTTTCTATCTATAACTGCCTCAAGTTCTTTTAACATATCATCTCCGATAATATCTTCAAAAGAATATTACCACCGACTGATTCTACTCTGAAAGGTTTGTTCACACGGACCGTGGGCTGTTTGATTTGTTCGCTAATAAAGTTCTTGTTCGGTCCTGTATCGACAAGAAACTTTAAAACAGATCCGTCTCTCATAACGTACTCTATGTATGGTACGTTGGATGGTCTCCCGTCATAAAATTCACTTCGTCGCCCACAGCCCCTATCGCAGTGTGACTGTATTCCTCGGTTACATCTTTCGTCATTTATATTCCTCGGATTCTCCATGTTTACTTTCTATACAGTACAATTTTTCCAGTTTCCTATTGAAATTTGCGGACATGGTCCTTCGTTTGAATGGGTTAGAAGAACTTGAATTCTTTGGATGATTCATATAGTTCACTTGTTTTGAATTAACATTATGCTCCACTTCCATCTTTTCATGAGGCTAGAGTCCTGGCCTTGGTGGTAAACCGTTACCTTGTGAGGAGTATTTCCCAACACTTCGCATTTGGGGACCTGATTCGAATTGCCTGGTTGCACTTGGGAAGTTATAATGGGATCTCTGAGGTGGCTGGCTGTGCCTTTGTGCGCTGCTAAATATCTGATTTATCGGGACAGTGATTGTATTCTTTCCAATTCCTATGTGGAGAGAGTTGCTCCTGAAATTCAGGTCTTGGATTTCGAGACAAGCTGAGTATGCCTCGGGAAGAGTCTTGGGTCTCTGAATGATTAGCATCCTCGAGAGATCGCCGTTAAAGCTGCGAACAAAAACACCTAGAGCTCGGTTTCGATAGGACTCCATTAAGGCTTTAACAGTTTCTTCGTTGTATGTCTCTGTCTTAAGCTTGTTAACCATCGACGATAGCTGTTGATTAACGGCTGCGTAAAATTCATCAAATCTGCTATGTCTCTGAGCGAGCTGATGAAGCTGATACTCCAGCGTGCGCATATCACGCTTATCGGAGCAATGTAGTGACGGGAAATATTTAATTTCTTACCAGCTACAGTCAAAAATGTTGTAGGAAACGAGTGCAGCTTCCGCAGGGCCCCTCACCTTGCCTCGAATATGTTGAAGAATAGCTCGGTAGATCGGCTTGGATTTGATTATGTCAAAATCTTTCAGAATACCTTCTACAAAATGCACCCATGATACATACTGTGTCGGACTTCCATCGAACACCTGCAACTCCTTCACGCAATCGGGCAGACGACTGCAACTAAATAAATTTTTTTTCTATCTAATTAAACTATGTTTACTTATGTTAATGAGTGCATAATAAATTTTCCTTAAGATTGTTATAAATTCCATAATTGTATAGTATGGGTTATTATAAAAAATGGCTTAAACGAATGAGGAACCAAACCTGGTCCGAAGACAAATACGGAGCTTCACGTTTTTCAACAATTTTTTTTTTATTATTTTTATTTTTTTGACCTATATTCTTTTATTATATTATAGGTATTGGGTATATAACTTAATTTTTTTCCAAAATTTGAACGTTTATTTATTAACAAAAACATGTACAATAGTATTATTCAAAGTATTGCCCATCCGAAGCCATGACTTTTTCCCATCTTTCTGGCTATTTGTGGATCCCATCCCAAAAGAACTGCGCCGGCTTGGCAGCCAAGAATGAATCAAGCCAATTTTTGATATTCTGCTCTGATGTGAACCGTATTTCAGTGAGGGCGTTCTGAATCGACCGGAACAAATGGTAGTGAGAAGGGGCAAGGTCTGGGCTATAAGGCGGGTGGGGTAAGACTTCCCATCCACTGTTTTCCAAATAGTTCTTAACCGGAATAGCAACGTGGGGCCGAGAGTTGTTATGATAGAAAATTATTGCCTCTTATCTGGTCGCATATTCCGGGCGTTTTTCCGCCACTGCTCTCTTCAAACCGATTAATTGTGTTCGGTAGCGTTGTCCATTGATGGTTTCACTCGGTTTTAGCAGCTCATAATACAGCACACCCATCTAATCCCACCAAATACAGAGCATTACCTTCGCGTCATGTATATTCGGCTTTGCCGTTAATTTGGCTGGTTGGCCGGGTTTCACATATGATTTTTTGCGCTTGGGGTTTTCGTAATGGATCCATTTTTCATCACCAGTAACAATCCGATGATTGTGATGACTTCCTTTTGTGGCGTTCCAGCAGCATTTCGGACATGCAAAACCCCCTTTCGACGTCTCTCGGCTTGAGTTCATGTGGAACCCAATTTCCTTGCTTTTGAATATATCCAGCTGCTTTTAAACGTTTTGAAATGGCTGCTTGAGTGACACCCAAAATTCTGCGAGCTCTTCTTGTGTTTGGCAACAATCTTCATCTTCATCTTCAAACTTTTCTGGCTGCCCAGGACGTTCATCGTCTTCCAAGCCAAAATCACCATTTTTAAATCGTGCAGACCACTTTTGGCACGTTCGCTCAGCTAGCGCATGTTCACCATAAACTTCCACCAAAATACGATGACTTTCGGCAGCAGTTTTCTTCATATTAAAGTAATGAAGAAGAACTCCCCGCAAAAACACTTTTTCAGGCACAAAGTTCGACATATTTGAGTGAAAAAAATTTTTGTTGTTTACGCTTCAAATGAATGACATATACGGAAATGACGTACAATGACAGTAGCTTTCCAACGCACGTTCCAATGGAATAATACAAGTTACGCCATCTCTTAGCAAACCGCACGAAGTTATATACCCAATATATTCTTTTATCCTTTAAGGCTAAACTTCACTTCCTTTCACTTTTATCACAAGCAATTCTATTTCTTAAAAACTAAAATACAAAACATTTCTTACTGATTTTTGTTTTTTATTTTTGAAACTTTTTCAGGCTGAACTTCCACTAACCATTCGACTTACGATCAAAAAAACCGTACGAATTCCGATCAATATCTTTATTCTTCGACTGCTAATTACAAACCTTAAAAGCAAACTCAACATAACATCTAGCCCTAAACTGGCAGGTTCAATGGCAGCTGTGCCAGCATTCTCTGAGCCTGGGAACGTTTTCATGTTGAACCAAGTTTTTTCATGCGTCAAGTGGATGGAAGGGGTCGTATTGCATTAGGAAGTTCAGAATTGTAATTCTCCTCTTCTAAGGTATGCAGAGTGTCGTGTTACCTTTCCGTTTACTCATTATCAACATTAACGAATAAAAACAAAAAACGCTTTTCATATTATATCACTTACCACAGTGTTGGTAAGTACGTAGGTGGGTGACCACATGGGAACTCAGTACTCCGCGTGCTGTTGACAAAACGCGCCACATGGGCATAGTACCCCGGCGTTAAATCCCGGACCTTACAAATTAATTTGTATCGTTCCCTTGATAATAATAATAATACTAATAATATTTTTTGTTTAATTTCAAAATGACCCCATCCACAGTTCATATATTTGTATATCTTTTAGTATCATTAAAACTTATGCTACAAGCTACTTATTATTGTACTATTTTGAGTATTAATATTACGAGTATGTATTGTACTTCTAAATATGTATATACTCGTACGTAGACTTATAAGTATATATTTTTCTTATTAAACATTTACCATAATATTTACATCCAAATTGCTGGTGACAGACCTTTTTATTCCTTTACCATTTTTTACTACTCCACTATTTTCTATGGCAAATAAATTCATTTTAGCTCTCAACCCAGTAAACTCTAATATTCTTCGAGAGTTATTTTCATCTTTAAGCATACCAATACTTTGCTATGTGTTAACGGAAAATTATGAGGATTCTCAGAAGTATCAAACTTATATTCTTCAGGATTAATATCCTCATAATATTAACAGTTTTCAAAGAATCGCGCTGAATGAAAATCGTACATTTACCACTTAGAGAGTTTTAAGACTGTAAATCCAAATGTGCAATAATGACATAGGTCTAACTCATATCTGTCAACAATAAAACATCTGTTGGCAGACATAATAAAATGTGTTCTTGTAAAGTTTTATACAAAACTTAAAATTGCTCCATTAAAGCATGCTCATACAATAGTCATTTTCTGAACACTCTGTGTTGCACATTTTGCTGTAGAACTATGAAATTGATGGAAGACAACACTAATCAAAATGTGTTCGTGAATCAAAATAATCATAAGGGAATACGCATTTTCATTGCATTTAACTAAATGATTTATCATTATTGTTACCGTGATTCAAAAAAATAAAATTATAGTAAATAAACATACAATTATCGATTTTAATTTATTTAAATTCAATTATTAAACAAAGGGCCAACATCTTCGTATGCCTTTATCCGGTAACCTCAAATTCGAAAAGTGATTTTATCACATGTCGTTTTCCGACGTATGGTATATTAACGTCGTTGAATTAAGGTAGCCTCTATTACCGGTATGAAGCCCAGTTTAAATGGCATTGCCAGTTGTAATATTGGCAGGTTTGGTAACTATTATTGAAATCTCTATGCTTGATTGAAAATATGTATCTATTTGAATCTAAGCATCTTAGTTCAGATTAATCATCATTATGAAGATATACTCTCTTAGAAAGCGAAATACAGCTTTCTTTGTTTTGTAGTATTATTTTTATGGTGGCAAGAGCATTCGAAATACTTTTTCTAAAAAATATAACAATCATAGCCACCCTTCATATACGCAACTTTAAATGACATTGTGAATGCGCTGGTCCTCTATGTTTTCTTAAAACTATTCTTAAATATGCAAGATGAGGTATTGTGTATAAAACGGGAACATCGGCAATGGTCTCAAAAAAAATTCTTTATTATGACCTAAGTTTTTTTTTTTTTTTTTAAAAATGCCTCAGCATGTGTTAAGTTTTTTTGGAAAATGCGATAGAGAGAGAAAGAAAGAGAAAGTTAGCAAGTCAATAAATTTATCTGGTGTATCTTTACCTAAAAATAAATAATTTAAGTGTATTAGTTTAATTGAATGTTTAAATGTATACAATAATTATTTTTCTCACTGACATATTTTCTGTTTATATCCAAATTGTTGTCGAAGGAATACTTTATAATGTTGGAGAATAGCAACGAGGTGGCATATCTATGTATATCACCCGGCGTAACTCACGGTGTGCATCTCACTCTCTTGCCATACAATATATGTAGATAGAAAATCGTATCGTAAATGAAAAACTTGGAATAATGCAATTATTCCTTAAAACAGAATAGGTTTAAAGTGAAAATTGAAATATGTTTGTTTGTATTATTTAAATAATTAAGTTTTATTTTTTTATTTTTTGTTTATTTATTGTCTTTATTTTTTTTACATTTTTATTAAACTTCCATTTCTCCTCAAAAGAGCATCTTGATATTCATGTTAAAAATTTATATTATGCATTCACACTATTGTAGTAACGTTGATAAATTAATTATAAATATTTTAAACAAAATGGAATATCTTACGAGTTTTCTGGTAGTTACATATAGTTCGTAGCGGCGGTCTGGATACGTTCTTAATGACATGAGGGCAGGATTGACCTGGATGGTGAACGACGTGGCCGGTAAAAACGCACGAAGTCGCATGAGAGTTGATCGGCGCAGGAGTCTAGTCAACTAATTCCTAAGACGCACATTTTCTATTTTGAATTTTGTTAAGGGGTCACCACTGCCGAGTGCACTTGGATAAATGTATTGTACCAGTGCACTTTTCTTTGTTTCCCAAATCAATTTGTTTTTTTGTTTTGTAAAATTTCACTAAGGATTTAAAAATTGAATCACATACCAGATTTCTGCCCAGAAAAATCCATTCGCGACTATTTTGAGCAAACTACTATTATCAACTAACTAATCAACTAATGAAAATTAATCGTTCATGTTCTTTTTTTGGATTACTATTGCTCTACGGCTTGCAATTGTGCTGTTTTGTGTTTTTTTTGTAATTTTTAAATATATGCTTAAGATTGTTTTATTTTCACAACCCTATTTTTTAAACAAACAAAGAAGCCGTTCCCGCCATCAAGTGATGTTTAACCGTTTAACATAATCTTAATTGGTAAAACTTTAAGCATAGTTAACATACATAAATATTTTGGTTTTTTGTTGATTAAAATGGCCGACGACTAAAACGAAAAAAAACAACGGGCGTCCCGGTGGCGACATTTTGTAGTAAATTCTACGATAGTGGAAGAACCTTGGCGGGAATACTTACAACGCTTTCTGTAAACAATACAGATATTGTGGGGTTTCAGGTTATTTATTATATTATTTCAAATTGTAGAAGCAAAAGAAAAGAAAGTAAGATCTACATATATTTATAATTCTTTGTTGGGTACATTTCATTTTTAAACTATGTAGGACAGCAAAGCTTCAATTTGATTATGGTCAAAATGTAAGAGCCCTGACTTAACTTTTTTAAGGAATTCCGGAAAGTTTCTGGTGCAGTGTATCGATGAAGGAAACATAATAAATAATTTATAGGACACGACAGAGTAGACATTTCTAAAGTGGGTGGTACGAATGATGGAACATTTACAAAATTATTCAAGTTGCTTCGCAGAGTGCGGATATCAGAATTCGGGCTTTGGAGATAACCACCTCTAATAAAGAATATTTTTGAGGCTTTATAATAATACAGATATCTAACTTGCAGAATTTGTTGAGACTTAAACAGCTCAATAGAATGAGCTAATCGGTATCCACCAGAAATATCTCTCATTGCCCACTTTTGTAGAACCAGCAAAGGTTGTATTTTCTCTTTGTAAGCACCTCCCCAACGACTTATGCCATATTGCAATTTAGAATGAAAAATTCCAAAATACGCCAATGTTTTACTTCCGCACGTTTTTTTAAGAAGTTACACGCTACGAACAGAGGAACGCAGGTATTGATTCAAGTTCATAATGTGACTAGACGAGCTCATATTTTTGTTCATTACTACACCAAGGTATTTAAATTCTTTTACAACTTCTACGAGTACTTCAAAACATTCAGAGTCACAATTTTTTATCATATCGAAAACCTCTGTAGTTTCGTAATCAGGATCACCACCAGTTTGTACGTTTATATCTGCTGTATCCTATGCCATGAAAGTATATTTTGGTATCTGGTGAATCTTGGTTTTTTAAGCTGAAATACATCAGTTTAGTTTTATTGCTTACTTTTAGTTTGTGACAGAAAAACCACCATCTAAGCAAATATATATAAAAGTTTGTATCGGCTACGACATTTAAAGGATTAGTTGAGTTGTATGAGATACCATCATCATCTGAAAAGGCAGTTAGCTTACCTAGAGAATTGTATGGTCAACCATATCAAACGCTTAGGTAATGTCAACGAACAACCCAGCGCAACATTTTTTATCATCCATTTTTAAATAAAGTTGGAGATACCATCTTCACCGCAGGCATGTGAGTTCTTAAGCGACTTAATTAAGCCTAAGACTTCTGAACCAGTAATTTTCTTTTAAAAAATTGAACTTATTTGCAAGTTCGTTAGGTTGATCAATGACATCGTCATTTATGTTTAAGGAGAGCTTGTTAGAAACATTTGTAACTTTTGAGTTTGTTACTTCATTTATCATTTTCCATTCTCTTTTTAGGTTGCTTTGTGAACCGAGTAAACATCTTTGATAATAACTATCACGACACTTATTTATGAGATTGTTTAGATCCTTGTATAAGCCTTTATACCGATTTTTCAATCTAGTATTTAATAGATGTTTCTTACATATTTTGCCCAGTTTGTTTTTCAGTTTTATTTTTTTGAGTATCCAGCGGTTAATCCATGGCTTTAATCTGACGTCTGATTTTCTGATGGCTAAACTATTGCTGAATGTGATTAAATATCCTTGTACAATTTAACTAAAAATTTCATATGCCTTTGAAGTATTACTTTCAGCACAGACTGGAAGTCAGTATTCAGAAAGTAAAGCATTATTCAAATGATCAAACCTTGTTTTTTTTTAACTAAGGACTGAAACGAATAAAATTTGGAAACTTCAAAGTAAAAAAAAAAAAATATTTTCATAATTCATGCAAATTTTTTTTATTTGCTTTAAAACTCTGTTTTTATTAAATTCATTCATAATTACAAAAAATAAAAACAATTATTTGGGTTCCCATCTTTCCTCAACTTCTTTCGAATGTCCTTCATAAAGTTGGTGACAGTTACATCCGTGATCTTTTTGGACGCTTTATTCCATTTAGCACTAAAATCTTTTACGTCCTTTACACACTGCTCACTTTTCCTCAATTTAGCTTTGACCAAAGCCCAATACCTTTCAATGGGACGGCACTGTGGAACATTGAGTGGATTCATGTCTTTTGGGACAAAGTCGATATTTTTAGCAACAAGAAAGCTTAACGTCACATGAGCATAGTGAGCTGAAGCTAAATCTGGCCAAAATAATGCTAAACCCTCGTGTTTGTTTAAGAAAGGAATCAACCGTTTTTTTAGGCACTCGTTAATGTATGTTAGACTTCTCCGTTAATTGTTCCCGTTGTAATAAACGATGAGCTTCCACAGTGTCCACATTGGACACAGAATTTTTGGATATTTTGACCCGAATTTTTCCACCCCAATCGATGTTGTTGATTGCGGAAGAATCTCAGCTTCAAACGAGTTATAAAACTGCGCACCTGGAAGAGTAGTAAAGTCGGCTTTGACATAAGTTTCGTCATCCAAAACCAAGCACGTTTTCTTGTTGCCGATCAACTCGTATAGCTTTCGGGCTCGTGTTTTTATGACTTTTTTTTTGCTTTTCAGTAATTTTTGGTATTTTTTGTTTTTTTCGTGTTTTTAGACCGTTACGTTTTTTAGATCTTTGTACCATTGTTTGATTGGTATTACATTTCCGAGCAACATCTCTGGATGACATAGTCCGGTTTTTTACGATGGTACCCACTATTTTGCTGTCCAAATTTGTATCATATGCTCCACTTTTAGCTCCACTTTTCTGTTTTCGCTTAACTGTCAACGTCTCCAAGTATAGTTAATAACAGAATCCACTGTACTGAGTGCTATGTTTAAATTTTTTGCGATGAAATGGTTTGGACGTGAAGTATTTTTGAGCCATTTGCCGATGATCTTTTTACGGCGTTCCTCTTGACTCATATTTTATAAATATTTTAAACCGCACCGAACTAAAATCAATAACAAACTGAAACTAGAGAATATACAAGCTAATTTGGGTACAAAATGGGATTACAATTTTTACGCATTGGAAGTATAGCCCGTTTTAAAATTTACAGATTTTATTCGTTTCAGTCCTTATACGCGAGAAAGTATAGGTTCTCCGTTTGATATTTCCATTGCTTAGTTTTTGGGATAATAAACCTGTCATGAAGGTCAAGATTTACACCAAAGCAATTTTCTAAAGATATTTTTTTAAAGCGTCCAAGTACATGATCTAAGCAAGAACTTGGGATTAGAATGGTAAGCTCATTCATAAATATTGTAAGACCATACTCTGCAATTAGGTTGAGATACAAACACAGAAATTGTGTTTGGTGTTGTAATGTCAATGTTTAAATTACCCAAGATGACCAAATTTCATGTCTTTAATTTATCTGACAAAAGAGAAAATTCCACCAAGAAAAATTGCGGTTCACATGAGTGAAGTCTATAAACACATACGAAGTTAATTATATTGTTATCTATAGTACATGAAATTTGTAATACATCAAGACCATGTAAAACTCCAATGAATTGGATATACAAATTCCTACTCCACCTGTTTCATAGGATTCATTTGTATTTGCACAAAAATCATATCCACGAAATTTCGAAATTGTCGCGTTCACAAGCAAATATCCATATTTTCGTTGTGAATATCAAGTCTGGTAAAAAATTGAAAGCTTCAAGATTGCACACAAGTAAATTGAAGTTTTGCCGTAGACTACGTATGTTTTGATGGATTACAAAAAAGTGTATTATGCATACTCTTCAGATTTATTACATAATATTAAATTATCATTTCGGTTTCGTATTACTGTAGAGGTAAGATTGTTGCTAATAAGCTGAATGGATCCATTCAGACATTAAAAAGCAATTAAAAAAAAGCTTTCGATTGGGTTTATTCTTACACATTTACCAAATCTTCAAGCGATCTTATAGCAACAATCTTTTCCTTGTCTACTTTCTTAGTAAAATTTGAGAATTTTGAAACCACATATGTATATTTGTAATGTTTTTCAGTCTTACAGTTTTTGGATTCCATAAATAAAGCTCGAGTATATCTTGTAAAACAATCATTTATAAATATTCTATTCTTGCCGGCCGGAAAAAATAGAGGTGAAACCATCTTCTTCACCGCTTCCTTCCCGCTCTTCATTATTTTTTTGTTTTATGTCCAGAGATGAAAGGTGGACACGGATTACATCAGCGCGTTTGTTGTTGTTGAATCATTGGCTCGACTTCTTCTCCCTATCTGCTTCACATAGCAATGCTGGATATGTCCGACAGGGATAAGAACATCTAGTATACTTTGAAATAATTTTTGCACACACTCTAGCGCACTGCTGTTATTGACTCCTAATACCAGAAATCTTTATTACGTTCTCCACAAATTTCTGTTCTCTCCAATTCAATTTGCTCTCGAGAGCGAACTTAGTATGTCACAGTTAATTTTTTTATGCTGAGCATTTCCACATAAAACAATTGCAGGATGACAGAGCTCTTGCTGTGCAGACGTTGGTCGTCTGGAGCAGTGTCTGATAACAGTCGTTGTTGTGTGTCACGTTGCAGTTCACCAGAGTAATCGTAATGGAAATCTTAATGTAGTTTCGGGTCCTGAAAAACTCTCCTCTAAGCCTGGTAAGTTCATCAACGATTTCATTTCCAGTGATCCCATTCTCACCAGGCACCCATACAAAACTCAATGAATTAGTTTTCCGACTGCCTTCAGTAAGTTTTTACGTTCTAGAATTGGCTTGTTGTTTTTTGTTTTGGAAGTCATAAGAGGGATCAGCGAGGCTACCAGCGCAGCTAAAAAGGTTTATTGCAATCCGGATTGGGTATATCTCCACTTGGAAGACAGACGCAAGTGTTCCTAACGAGGAGTGAAACGCTTACGTCCTCCAAAAAGACACCAACCGCATCCTATATCCGTTTTGGAGCCATTCATGAAGCCTCGAATAGTTTCCTTTCCTGGCTCAGATTTTGGCCGAAACCAGTCTTGCGCACAGGGAAAGTCGATTTCGTATTTTTTCCGCAGCATGAGTTCATGTATCAAACGGCGTGTCCATAAGTCAAACGGCAGTCGGCCCACAAGGTCATCAAACTTCCAGTAGGAGTTGTACCGAAGACCACTTCTTATCAAACTGATGATAGCTTTGAGAGTGCAGCACATGATACGAATATTAAGGGAAGGGAGATTTATCAACGCGTCTAGAGCGAAGCCAGGCGTGCTACCCTGTTCGCCAGAGTATCGGGTACGTCAGTTCTAGTGAATTTTCTCTTCAGAGTTACCAGCAGCTGATACCTTTTTGTAACATAACTGGTGGTTTCTTTATGAATACACTTCACGAATTCATTCCACAAAGGAACGGGTGATCTGCAGGATTGCTTTCTAGCTGGATATGCTATTTCGAAACACTTTGTGAGGGTACCGTTCAGGCTCTGAACAGCTGCTTCTAGCTTTTATTTTGTCCTGAGCTTAAGGGGAGCACTGTTGGACTTGCTGGGTTACTCCTTAAATCGAGTCCTGTTGGTTTTCCACTGCTCTTCTTCAACAATGTCTAAACCGCGCATCCGATTCTGAATTCAATGTGTCTATGGTCTGATATGAAGATAGTACTTTCCAGCCAGTAATCTTCTTAACATAACTAAGTTGAGAGCAAACATTGTTGACAACCAGTTCACACGATAGTATGAAATCCATCAAATGCCTCTCTCGCTTCATTTGCTACTGTCCCAAAAAGTATTCTGAGCATTAGCATCCCAGCATAATGTAAAATGTTTGAAACGCTAGATGGCAAAGATTGTTCTCGAAATATGTCAGGATAGTGTCAGCATCCCAAAATATGCAAGTTAGTTCGTCAGTTGAATTTGAAGTGTGAATTAAGAGAAGTGTTGGAGTAATCCGCTTCCTAGTGGAACTAGTTCTGGTTTCTGGAGGATTTCGAACAAATAAAATATATGCGTTTATTGGCTGTCGGTTATTCTGGGTACTTCACATTTAAAATTCCTATATTTAAGCAGTACATACATAATATGTAATTCATTAATATAATACTAGATTTTAATTAATATAATACTAGAAAAGTTTACTTTCTAGTGTGGAAACCAGCTTTGAGATTACAATTAGTTATTGCAAATATGTACATATAAACTTTACTCGCCGACGGTCAGAAGAAAAAAGAAGGAAGTTCTTTCTCCTCAGTGACATAAACTAGGTGATGGATTAATTCATGTATTGAGTACTATATACTAATAGTAAAATAAATTTGTAATAGATTTATAAGATAAATAACTACAATATTTATAAGTAGTTATATACTAATAGTAAAATAAATTTGTAATAGATTTATAAGATAAATACGAGTAACTACAATATATTCTAGATCTTTATCAGTGGCGCTAGCACCACCCCCTAGTATGGCAAGAAAGAGTTTTCGCCGCCCTACTCCGTTCCGGCCGCAACTTCCAGTCTTGCTAGTTTTGTTGCCGGTCATTCCATTATTCCGTAAGCGGTTAGGATCTTGGCGCTTCGAACTTGCCCGTCGTTTGCTCGTTTAACTTAAAGCAGCTTTCCTCTAGGCCAAACGTTTCGCGGAAACTTTGGGTCAACCACCACCGCCAAATCCCCAATACCCAATGGTTTACTCTTCTCGTGCCATTTTGCTCGACAAGTTAGTGATGGAAGATATTCCGCCACCCATTTTTGCCAGAAATGGTCGGCGTACTGTTGTGAAACAAGCCAGCTATGACTGCGTGGTCTACTCGATTTTTTATTGGTTTAATGCGGTTTGAACACCTTAGTAGAAAATGGTTGGCGTATGGCTTCTGCAGTGATATTTTCAAGAGGCACACAGGTCAGTGGTCTAGAATTGATAACGTTTTCCACTTCCAGGAAATAGCAAATCGCTAACTACCAAAAGTTGTTCTATTTGAAGACGACATTCACGGGAGGAGCAGACAAATTGATTCGTCACTTTACCATTTCTGATGCAAATTATAACGCTGCATGGAAGGTAATATCAGAGCTATATGAAAATACCCGACTCTTGGTAATAGGATTGGTAAATAAGCTACTGGCGCAACCTACTCTACAACTAGAGGGAGCAAATCAAATTAAAGCATTGCATAACACTACACAAGAATGTCTTTTTTTTTTTTATAATTTACGCGCGCCTAAGGGGTTATGATACCTTTTTACCGTTGCCATGGCGCGGGCGGAAAGATAGAAGGAGGAGAAAGGAAAGCATTGTTTGTGATGTAGTGGTTTGAAACTCAGGTGTATTTGGTTTCGATATTGGCTCTCCAGGGGTGGGAGTCCGAATAGGACGGAGAGTCTTTTGAGTCTGCAAAGCTAGGCATTGACATCAAAAATTCTAATCCACTTTTAATTAACAGTAAGTACGTACGAGTAGGTGGGTGACCACATGGGAACTTAGTACTCCTCGTGCTCTTGACAAAATTCGCCACATGGGCATAGTACCCCGGCGTTAAATTCCGGACCCTACAAATTAATTTGTATCGTTCCCTTGATAATAATAATTCTGCTTAGGAAGTTAGATAAAGGCATAATGACGATTTGGGAACAATCCCTCAAGCAACCGAAAGCATTACCTAACTTACCTGACTTTCTTTTCATTTTTGGAGACAAGATTCCAATCATTGGAGGCTCTGGGTACGAAGATGGATTAAGGGAGATGCAAATTATACAAAACGATCCAATCTCACACTGCAAGAGAGCACAATAGATGTGCCAGTTGTGATCAACTAAGTCATCCCATCTTCAAATTTCCGAAGTTTCTGCAGCTCTCCTCAAAGGAAAGATTTAAACAAATAAAGGCTCTCAGAAAATGCATCAATTGTTTACAATTTGGTCATCAGAGCTCAAACTGTACTTCAGGATACTGCACTAACTGCGAGAAATTTCACAATCCCCTGCTCCATTTCCAGACACCACAGATTCAACCTCAAATTGCTGCTTAAGGTCCACTAATTGACAATCGAACCACCTTATCAACAACCAATTCAGATGCCACAGCATCAAAATACGTTTTTTTGGGGGGCAGCTGTGATTAATGTACTCAACCGAAATAACAGCCCCAGCAAAGCAAGGGCTTTATTGTATTCCGGATCTCCAATGAGTTTCATCACAGAGAAATTAGCAAATCAGCTGCAACTAACTTCATAGAACGAATTATTGCAAGTTTCTGTAATGGGAAATCCCCAATACAAATCAGTAAGAATTGAATTTACAAGTCCTAAAAATCATAACTTCCCGGCAACCAAGCCAATATATCGACAGTAGTCAATGACTGTTACCAAAGAATATTTAATTGGCAGACCAAACTTTTTACCAACCTCAAGATGCTGATGTTCTCATCAGCGCAGAACTTTATCCAGAGCTCCTGGCGGTAGGTCAAATTACGGTCAATAGCGGGGGACCGATAATACAGAAAACATTACTTGGATAGGTAGTCGTTCGAAAGTCATCATTTGAAGTACCCTCGACACTATTTTGTGGTATCGGTGTGGACACCTCCATCCTGGACAATTTTGTTGAACGATTTTAGAGCTTAGAGGAAACCCGATCTGCTTCAGCAACCAACAAGAGACAATTGACTAAGTATGAAAGGCAATGCGAGGAGATCTTTACTGCATCTACAACCAGAACAGATTCAGGTCGTTATATCGCAACGCTGCCTTTTAAAAATAGACCATCTAGCCTTGAAGGATCAAGAGAAATAGCTCCTCTAAGATTCCTGAACTTGGAGAACAGGCTCCAAAAATTGCCGGTGATTCGCCAACAGTACATTGAATTCATGAAAGAATACATGGATTTACCCCACATGGAGGATATTAGTTACAACATCATCATCATCATCAACATCAATTCAGGCCCCCCATTTCTTTTTACCAGATCATTGTGTTCTTCGCCCTAAAAGCAGCTGAACTAAGTTACGAGTGGTGTTCGATGGATCTTCAAAGACGTCAACAAAT
This sequence comes from Volucella zonaria, assembly GCA_963966105.1. Taxonomy (NCBI): domain Eukaryota; kingdom Metazoa; phylum Arthropoda; class Insecta; order Diptera; family Syrphidae; genus Volucella; species Volucella zonaria. Next base: position 127,411,232 of record OZ014530.1, on the reverse strand, counting down.
ATATCACTCAACGAGATTTTACACACCAGACCAGTCCTTTAGAATGACCTTCTATCTATTCTTCTACGTTGCAGAGTCCATACCTATGTATTCACCGCCGATATATCTAAAATGTACCGCCAAATATTAGTGGATGATTACAACAAACGGTTCTAGCGAATAATTTGGAAGAAATCCACTGATCAACCATTGAGGTGTACCAACTCAACACAGTAACGTATGGAACTAAATCTGCATCTTATCTAGCAATAAAATGTCTTCAAGATTTGGCTTAAACCAGCAATGAAAGAAAACCATTTGCAGCAACTATCATACAACAAGATTTATACATGGACAATATCTTAACAGGCTGCAATGATTTAAGTAAAGCTCTTAAAATGCAAAGAGAGCTCAAAGATTTACTTAGAGAAGGACAATTTCATTTAAGAAAATGGTGTGATTTACTTAGAGAAGGACAATTTCATTTAAGAAAATGGTGTGCTAACGCACCTGCACTCATAAAAGATATACCAAAAACAGATTGTGAAACGGAAAAACGCCTTCACGATCAAAACGAAAGGTTTGTTAAGACTCTTGGGATGACATGGCTGCCGTCATCAGATCAGTTTCGTATCATAACGAAGTGAAAAGAGACGACTAGAATTACCAAGCGATCCATATTGGCTGATACTGCCCACATTTTCGACCCAATATGCATTGTGAGTCCAGTAGTGATACTCGCTTTATCCAAGAACTATGGATTTCCAAACCTGACTTGGATGCTGCGTTACCTATGGAGATGTACACAAAATGGATGACCTGCAGAAAAGGTCTAACCCAGCTTAACAGCTTAAAGGTACCCCTACATCTAATGTTGGTAGATGCAACTAGTGTTGACCTGCACGAATTCTCGGATGCCTCTCAGCAAGCATATAGTGCCGTAGTCTACCTAAAGTCTGTAAATCATCAAGGAGAAATAAAAGTACAATTGGTATGCTCAGAATCTCGAGTAGCACCAATCAAACAACAAACTATTCCTCGTGTTGAACTGTGTGCCGCCAAGCTGATGACACAATTAGTGAAGTACCTGAAGCAAAACCTACCAACTGATATCAAGGAAACAACTTTTTGGACGGATTCGCGAATTGTATTAGCATTGATACACACACAATCTAATTTGCAAACGTTTGTAGCTAGTGGCATTTCCTTAATTCAAGATGAGACGAATAAAGACCATTGGAGGTTTATCAATACCGATCTCAATCCTGCTGATCTTTTGTCTCGGGGCATGTTTCCACAACAATTTCTGAAGTCAAGGATATGGTTTCAAGGACCAGAATTTTTACGAAAATCTCGATCTTACGGGCTGACACAACCAAAACTGGCAAAGGAAGATGAGATACCCGAAACCAAAATTAGTAGCGGAGAACACAAACTACCATTTTATTGAGCGCATCAATCATAGAAATTCGTTCCGAACTTTGCAAAAAATAACGGCATACATTATACGCCTTATTAGTAACTTAAAAAGGGCAAGAGGATATAGTCTTCTGAACAACGTTCTCTCAGTGCAGGAACTCAACACAGAAAAAGCAGTTAGAGTTAAATATCTGCAATGAACAGCATTTCCAGGGTGGCCGTGGCTCAAGTGGTAGTGGACTGGCTTCCAAATTGGAAGGTTCGGTGTTCGAATCCCAGCCTCGCCCGAAAGACATATCATCCATTTTTTCAGTTAACGAAAATCAAGTAAGACGAGTAGTTGACTAGAAATCAACATCAAGCCAATAATAATGTAATCTCCACATTAAATGTTGGATGCCACCCATGGAGCGAAATAACCACTGAGCCCAAACATCTTTCTTTTTCTTTCTATCCCATTTTCCAAAAAAAAATTAACACATGCTGAGGCATTATAAGTGTGTTCATACCCACTTGAGTGTTAAGTTCTTTTTTTAAAAAAAAAAAAATCTTAAATTACTCCTGAAAACAAGATATGTGTCCGAAAAAAGTCGTCTAAGCTCGTTATCGCCATTCCTGGATGACAAAAACATCATTAGAGTAGGAGGTCGATTAGAAGCTTCGGCATTCCCATATGAAGCCAAACATCAAATGATTTTACCAAACTCACACATTTTCACGAAATTATTAATGACATAATTGCACTTAGATAATCTGCACGCTGATCCACAAGCATTACTCGCAGCATCGAGACAACATTATTGGATTTTGTTAAGTCCCCCAAACACCACATGAAGCGAGTATTTGCTGGTGTGGCAGTAACTCAAAAAGAATTTACCAGTCTTAGCGCAAGTAGAGGCAGTGCTTAATTCAAGGTCATTAATTTTGGTGGGGGCGAAAGCCCCCATTTATTCGGCTTAATACAAGCTATAACTTAAAATTAAACTTGAACTAAAACTTAAAACTAAGGTTGGTTATTGTGGTGAAGGAGTACGGATTTGAGGTAGGAAGTGGTGCGGTGGAAATCAAAGACGCTAGGGTTTGAATTAATTTTTCGTAGCATACGGGAGATTGGTTCGTTCGCGCCATAGGTGGTGTGGTGCGTTGGGAGATAGAAGAGACGAGGGGTACGTAGATTACGAGGGTTAGTGTTGAGGAAAATAGAATTGTGAAGGGACGTGCATTCAACCTGACCTGAAAAAAGTCGATGAATGAAAAGAAAGTCGGCTGCATCTCTGCGTTCCTCAAGGGTGTTTAGGTTAATAAGTTTGAGACGGTTTTGATAGGGGGGCAGAGTAAAAGGATCATCCCGGGGCAAACCTCGAAGATCGAATCGATGCTTTCGATTCTCGAGATATGAACGCAATGATATGGGGACCATACTTGACTGGTGTACTCTAGGAGGGGATGAACAAAGGTAATATAGAGGGACCTGGTCACGTATGGGTTGGTGAATTCTTTGGACCATCGTTTTACAAAACCTAGTGCAGAGTTGGCTTTAAGGATTATCCTATCCATATGCAAACGGAAGTTGAGCTCCCTATCACACAAAATGCCGAGGTCGCGAAGAGATTCAACGGAGGAGATAGGTTGGTTGTGGAGAAGGTAGAGTCGGGGAGGAGATTTGAGCCGCTTATGTGAAAAGGTGATGGATTGGCATTTGGTGATATTAAGTTCCAAACAATTTTTGAGGCACCAGATCGAAAAACTATCAAGGTCTTGTTGAAGAAGGAAGGAGTCATGGGGAGAGGAAATGGTTTTGAAAAATTTGGTATCGTCGGCGTAAAGGGAGACTGACGAGTGTTTAATGATCCTATCGAGATCATTTATGGTTAATATAAAGAGAAGGGGACCGAGATGGCTACCTTGAGGAACTCCAGAGTAGCCAAAATGGAGCGGAGTGGGCTGACCTAAAACGAACACTGTAAAAACGGTTTTCGAGGTAAGAGGATATCCATTTTAACAGTATGGGTTCAAAGCCGAGGGCAGACAATTTGAAGAGTATTAATCGATGAGAGATTTTATCGAAGGCTTTGCTAAAATCGGTTGCAACTACATCGACTTCGTTGCCGTCCTCTAAGGCAAAGATGGCAAAGGATACGAATTCAACGAGATTTGTGGTGGTTGACCTACCGTTTAGGAAGACATGTTGTCTAGGGGAAATAAGTGATTTGCATTGGAAACTTATAGCTTCATACAAAATACTTTCGAGGAGTTTGGGTATATGGGAGAGTTTAGCGATTGGACGATAGTTTGTTATTTCGTTCTTTGATCCCTTTTTGTGGATCGGGGTTATAAAGGAGGTTTTCCAAACCTGAGGAAACTCTCCTTGTGAAAGGGATAGACGAAAGAGATCAGAAAGGGCAAGGGAAAGAGACGAAGAACATTTTTTAAGAAATATGGCAGGGAGGCCATCTGGACCGGGTGTAAATTCGTCATTGAGTTGGTGTAATTTATATTCGATATAGGAGGGGTCCAAGATGTGAGGGAGAAGTGGGCCATTGGAGAAGTTCAGTAGGTAACGAAAATAGGATGGATCTGGTACAAAGGAGTCGTTGGTGAAGGATTGTTTAAAGAAGCTGGCAAATAGGTTGGCAATGGTGAGTGGATCGGTTGATGACTTGTTGTTTAAAGAGAGTGGAGGAGGGTAACCACCGGACTTTCTTTTGTAGTTAACAAATTGGTAAAAGGACTTAGGGTTATTTATAAGGTTGACTTGGGCATTATTAAGGTAACGCTGGTAAAGGGAATCGTAAAGTTTGGTGAAATGAAGATAAGCACCAAGATAGTTGGAATAGTCGGACAAGGATCTGGTACGCAGGAAAACAGCCCATAGCTTGTTTCTCTTGTTTCGTAAGCAACGAAGCTTGCGATTATACCAGGGAGGACTAGTAGATGATGTTTTAAGGCGGGAAAACGGAACGTAAAGGCTAAAAGAATTAAATATTTCTTTATAAAAAATGGATAAGGCATCATTTACGCTTAGGTTGTGAAAGTTAAAGCGGGATCTGCTAAGATAGTCACTGATTTTGTGAAAGTTTGCTTTATGAAAGTCGTAGGATGAGAGAGTTGTGGGAGGAGTGGACTGGAAAGAAGAGTTATGAAAAAATGAAAGTAGAAGGGGGGGGGGGAGGTGGTAGTTTTCGATTGTAGAGAGAGATAAGGGACAAAGTGAGACTGAGACTATGACTCCTATGTCATAGGATCCGAATGATCTAGAAAGTTCTTTTCCCAGGGCAGTTTTTAATTGGAGCACCATTGACTACTATCCTGTATCCGGATAGTAAGACGTCTAGCATTACCCATGCAGCTCGATGGAATCAGGTAACATCAATACATCGGGAGTTCTGGCGTAGATGGAGCAGGGAGTAGCTACAAGAAATTCAACAAAGACATAATTGGAACCATCCTCAACAAGACATACAACCAGGAACACTTGCCCTTTTAAAGGAGGATAATCTACCTCCATTAAAATGGATAATGGGCAGAGTTATTAAAACAATTCTAGGACAAGACAAAATGACTCGAGTAGTCGATGTAAAGACTCCAACTGGAGAAATAAAGTTTGTCCCCTGTCTTATGAAATTTAGCCTGATATGCCAAAGTATTCGACTAGCAATCTTAGAGATTCATCAATACAGAAGGAAATAACTCACCCCCTTAAAGATCGATTTCTTCCAATACATATACAAAATCCTACCTCTGATATTCAAACCCTCAAACGAAAACACCCAGAAGCTTCTCCGAAATGAAAAGTAAAACTCTATTAATTATTGCATTACTAATTGGAATGGTAGTGGGCCCAATAACAACACCAAGTGCAGTAGAAATCAACAAATTTACAGACAGCCCTGGAAGGTCTGCTAAATACTCCTCCGTGGCGTCGATGATTTCCTCGCGTGAGCTGAAGTTTTTGTTGATGAGCCATTTTTTGAGGATTGGGAAGAGATAATAGTCCAAGGGAGCCAAATCGGGCGAATACGGTGGATGCAACAGCAATTCGAGCCGTAAGTCATTGATTTTAGCAGTGGTTGCGATGCTCTTCTTCTTGGTTAGGAGTGAGCATTCGCGGCACCCAGCGGCAGGATAACTTTTTCATATGCAGAATATTGCCCAAAATATGGCGTGTGCGCTCAGTACTAATCTTTGTGGTATCTGCTAGCTCACGCACCTTCACTTTCCGGTCAGCCAACACCGTCATAAAAGAAGACGTTAATAGATTGAAATAAAGATGCAAAATCATACAACTCAAGCCGAACAACATATGTACCCCAATTATACTACAATTGGAACAACAGTTGCAGGAAACTGATAGTTTAAACGAAATTTTAAAATATGAAATGGATTGGTCATGCGTAAAAGACGATCCCCGCTCGATTTTATTGGCACAATCGCAAACAAGCTGTTTGGTATCCTTGATCAGGACTATTGGCATTACATGGAAGCTAACATTGAAAAGGCAAACAACAATGAAAACCACCTCCTGGTATTAAGCAAACAACAAACACCCAATATTGAATCCACAGCCAATATCCTCAATAAATCTATGACTTCAATTAAGGCACAGTTCATTGTAATAAAGCAACAGCTGACCCAAGTTAATCACGTTATTGACAACCTTAACCACACAATGATGCAATCACAAGTGTTCAACTCCGTCACTATCTACGTATCTAAACATATAGACAGTTTTCATCAAAACCAAATATTACTTCTGGAAGCTATTACGGATACCTCTCAAGGTAGAATCAGCTCGTTAATCCTATCACCAAAACAGTTTTTGAGTGAGATCAACAAAATTCGGAAATATATACCAACTAGCTTAACACTTCCTGGATATGATAAATACAATCTACCTAAACTATACGAGCTATTAAGAGTAAAGGCCCGTGTCACTTCATCTGCCATTCTGTTTCTCATCAGTCAGGTGTTTCAGCTTTTCAAACTGATACCATTACCAGTTCAACACAACAACTCTTTCGTGTTTATCAAATCATCCACACCGTTTCTTGCTATAAGTCCATATACAGACTAATATTTTCCAGTATCACAAGTTGAATATCAAAGATGTCTGCAAAACGATGAGCGGAAATATCTCTGCAGGCAACGACATCCTATTCTCAACACTCATTCTACGGAAAATCAGTATGAAATCCATTTACTCAACTACAAAAAACCATTATCGCCTTACTGTTCTCTCAAGACTACCAATTCAGGAACAATGCGGATTCAGTTACATAAACCGAATCACTTGATATTCGCCTTTCAACAAGAAGGTATGTGGATCCCCCAGTTGACTTAAGTAACTATTAAGGCCACCGCATGTAGAACTGCACCAAAGTACCATTCCAGTAACAAAGAATGATAACGAACTCATCATTTACGATGATAATGATTTAGCCTTTCTAATGAAGAGAATCGCTGAGCAAAAACCTCATCAAGTATTGCCAAATGCAATAACACATCATGACATATATCAATACTCCATTGGCTACTTATCACTATTTACCGTCCTCCTGCTAATATTCCTTATTTTTCACCATAGAAGAAAGACGAAAAATCGAAATCCTAAAAACATAGTATTTGAGCTCCAGGATCTCAACGCCGTGGAGAATGTTGAAACTTAAATTTCTTCACTCATATACATATTCTTACAGAGAGTTTTCCCACCCTATTTACCGCCACTTGACACCTACTGAAATCCAGATGTAGCGTCGCATTTCGCCTGGCTACGAGCATACACTTTTTCATTTCCCACATTCCCACGATTTACTATTTTTTATTTGTTTTTATTTTAATTGTAAAATAGTATTTAAGCTAATGCATTTTTGAAAATAAGGTCACTTGTCAGAAATCAGGCAAGTCGTTTTAATTAGGTCAAAATAGCTCTGTTCATTTTGTGGTCCTTCGAGCCGGAGATCTGTTCACCTTCCGTCGACTCGAAGCACGTTATTTTGGTCTAAATATGGAGAAAATTTATGACTTACTCAGTATTTTGCCAGCGCATAACTCACATATGTCTTCCGCATATTCTTGGTTTTGTGCTTGCCGATGTAGGAGGACTTCTGCCCACTGCAGCTCGTTTCGAGTTAATTCGCCACATATCTTTGGCTGTTGTTCTCCTTTCTTATTGCTGTTTACTGAAAATCGGAATAGGCGGCAGTTCTTAACATTCTATCCCACCTAGAGAACCGCTGAACATTGAATGAATGATTTACTTCGGTTATATGGAACAGTTGTTGATGCTCGATATATGTGAGTGTACTCTCACCTTCTTCTCTAAACCATTTGTATTCCGGTTGTTGCAGAAATGGAGACCCGTTGAACTAGCGACTATTCTGACTGATAGCTGAGATGTTTGGCCATTTTGTTGCTTCATCTAATACGTGTAATTTGATTGGAATCCATTCATGTATGTCGGTGATGTCGATGATTTTAGACGCACGAAAGGCCACGAACTGATAGTATCGGCGATGATCTGCCGCGCGAAGCTAGCTAAGAACTGTCTTGGAGTCAGACCAATATATCTTTCTAGCGATCTTCATTGAATTACTTAGCAAATCGGGAACCGATTACCGCCGTCACTCTTGTTTTTGGACTTATCAGAGAGGTTATGGTACTTTGGCCGTTCGAATGTCGGAGATAGCACACGGCAGCGTACCCCTTGTGATTTGCATCAACAAACGTATGCAACTGTATATCGCTACCACAACAATTAGGGAGATGTTGTAACTGACACCGTGGAATTAGTAGCTGGAGCAGTTTCGGCAGAAACCTGCTCCAATTGTTCCATTTTATGGCATGTTGTTCCAATATTCGATCACACCAGTCGACAGTGCTCCTCCATACTTCCTGCAGCAAAATTTTAAGGACAAATTTTAAGAAACATACCAATCAGTCCCAATGGGTCAAATGTGGACATTAATACACGCAGCATTTCTTTTTTCGTAGGTGATCTTAAACCCAAAAATATGTCATTTTGTAGAGTGGTTGCAGATATTTTAAAGGTTATTGCATTCTCATTGGGGATGCAATAAACTCCAAGTACCTTTCCAAGACTGCTTCTTTATTCAACTCTACGCTTTTCTTTACAACTTGCTGATCTTTATTTCGGTTTGACGACCACTCTGCTTTCGTCCCATTCCCGTCAGAGAAATCTGCACATCTTGATCTTCTGGTAATATAAATATTTGGTGGAACATCTGTTCTATATCACCGCATACGGGAATCGATTTCTCTCGGAAGCGGAGAAGTAACAGGAAGCGACGCCAACATGTCAGGTCCTTTCAACAATAGGGAATTTAACGACACGCCGTGTGATTTCGCCGCCGCATCCCATGCAATATGAGTTTTACCTAGTTTATTTTTATTGAAAACTGCAAAAATTGGCAAATACCAAACTCGACCTTTTCATTTTAACTTTATTTCGGTTGCGGACAATTTACGTTTATAGCCCTTCAAAAGATATTCCCTTATGGTATTCGTAAATACAAGACGTAGCTACGGCTACGATTTAATTTTCCTTTCTAGACACATTACTCTGTTCTTTGCCATCGAATAACTATCCGATAGCTGGAATTCATAAAAACGCCACAATAAACCGGTCTCAAAGTGTTTATCTGCTCTCTCTTCGTCAGTTTATTCATTCCGCGTATTTCCTCATTACACCCTTACTTTTTTGTTACAGATACACCTAAACTTTCGAATGAGAAAGAATTCTTAACTAGATTACACAGGCTAACATCGTTATTGTAATCACACTCACAGATGTTTCAGTTATAGGATTCCTGATAATATTTACCACCCCCATACATAACCCACCCCAGTTAAGTGCGTACAGCGACAGGCTCATATGGCTTATTTTCCCGTATTTTCTTTGGAATGCCCAGGATCCAGTTATTAATGCCTATCAGTAACCGCAGTATTTATTGTAGCTGTAAATTGGAAGGTTTTTTAGGTGGTGAAAACGGTTACTAAGTACTTCGTAATTCAACGTTTGCATAGGAAGGGACAACTTACGAACTGTGTTAACCTCTAGAGAAGCAGTTCTGCCATTTTAACCGGCGATGGTCACTACCAGACGCTGTAATGCATTTTCTGTACACTGTATTTGACCTGTTCATTTTAAACATAGTGGACGAAAATCTCTTTTTAATTCGAGTTCGGAGGCCAGTTCCTCATCAAGTAAACTTTTGACGAACCTTCGTCGATGAAGCGAATGTATTAATTATTTTCCACGAATAGATATTGGCAAGACTTTGAACTATGTTTTGCGATTTAATTCACTATGTGCATTGACATTTCCTTAGTCTTCTGCTACGAGTATGCCGTCCTTTTCATCACAATTTTGTTTTTGTGCAAAGAAACGATGGAGTAGAGCGTGATGATTGTATGAACAGCCATCAACACCGCATGTTTTCTTACTCTTACATGTGTTTGAGCGTGGATTCAAGGACTTTTTGCACAAAATATGTTTTCGGACAATTTTCCACCTTTCAATTCGATCGGCTTTTTAAATGTATCGCAGCTAGCAACATTGTTGCAGATCGCTTTGCAAACACAACATTTTCTTCTCTGCTCTTGCGAATGAGCACATACATATGCCTTTTTTTGCTTTGTTTGGCATACTATTTTTCTTTGTTGCAAAACTAGACGTGACTTTAATATGTAGATTTAATTTATGCGTTCCCTAGTTAGTTGATAGCATGCGTAAAGTTTTTTTATCAGCTCTTGGAGCAGCTCGTCTTTTAAATCACATGCTATAAAACTTTTGACATTTACGGCAAAGGCAGTAAATGATTCTAATTTGTTTATGCTGCCCAAAAAGTAACTTCAGCGTTGATATAGCTGTTGGAACACATGAAGGGTAAACTAGCATATGTTGCACAGACCGCAGTGCCCCTCCTTGAAGTGAACGATGTAGGCGAATAAGGTTTTCGGTGTCGGTTAATCCGCATACCATTGTGGAGCTGAAGACGGGCCATTCCTCCGGATCACAAGAGAATATTGGCAAATCTTTTGGAACGGATTGGCGTGCCTGAATTTTTTCTTTCATCAAGTTTGACTGAGTTATCTACAATGGGCTGACTACTAGTGAAGCTATGTTATAGAGTTGTGTGGACGCCGCATTTGGCATGCCATTATTCCAAAGGCGAGCGTGTTGTGTCTCTGAAGGGCAATTGCAGTATATTAGTGTGGTTGGAACGCTGCGAAATATCGAGTTGTGTAGATTGTTTTTGTAATAACTGTCAGTCGCTGTTGATATTATATTTAGTGTGGCTGTAATTGGATTATGTACCTGTGTGAATCTGTTTTGTGGTATATGTAGATTCAGATGTCGATTGTGTGTTAGCAGATGTTATTGAAGTAAAATTGTTTGTGGAGCTGTGAATTGGGTAAACTGATGTATGTGAAGTTGGGGGTAACGAAAAGCGGACGATATCTTTCGGCAAAGGTGCTTCCCATGGCTCCAAAGATACGTGGGTGGTTATTGGTATATCGTGTTGATCAGTCGTGCTATTGGTGGCAAACACTGGATGTTGATCTGGAGCCTGTTGTTGAAGCACTGCTTCCGAGTGTTATGGCAGCTTTTGAAGGGATATTAATTGGGCAAAGCCAGTCAATACTCAGGGCTTAGCACTAGCGCAAGTCTTGTGAAACTGTTTATGGCACCGGCTGCAGCAGATCGTTTCCATCTTGGACAAATTAGTATAAATTTGGCACGAAGGTATACGATCTGCTGATTGGGTATTTTGGACGGCATTGATTGTAGGGATTGGGGAATGTTGTCGTTAACCCTGTAAGGTAGAAATGTTCACTTTGTACTCACGCAAGCTGATCCACGTGGTTCGCTACCGAGTCTCTTGGATGATGATCGGCGAGGTATGGTTGTACAGCAACAGCAGCAGTAGCCGTTGTAACTGTTGTCTTTCTTAATAAATGTTGACGATGTTAGTGCTAAGACATCTCCGATTGTACTGACTTTATTCTTACATTCTTACAATATACATATACATACATGGACTTGCATTTGAGTATAGAATATAATAGCATACGTTCGCATACCAGTTATATGTACATACAACATCTCCCCTCTTTTAATTTAAATCAAAATTCAGATATTTCATTTGTTTATATAGAGTACAATTCAAATATTTAAAATTTTTTTGTTTTAGATAAAATACAATTCAAAAATTAATTTTTTTTTTCTTTAGATACATAAATTACAGTTCAAATATTTCATTTTTTTTATTTTTATTATTATTTTTTTTTTTTATTCGTAGTAAAATCTTATTGGTGCTTTAATTTCCCTTCCAGAACGCGTTCTATAGATTTTTTTCGAGCGTTTCCGCGGACTTAGGGCTTTTGCCAGGTGAATTGGACACGTTAACAAAATTTGGGTCATATTCATATTGCGATGTACTACTATTTAGCGTATAGTTATTGTGATTTTCTAAGATTATATGCTCTCTATTACGTCTAAACCGACATTCCCCGTCAAAATCCTCTACTATAAACGAATTAGGTTCTTTACATTGATCAATAACTTTCCCAGGAGACCATGGAGCTGTAGGAGTCTTTTTAAAGAGAACTTGACCATCAATATAAACTGGTGGTAGTCTTTTAGCATGCATATCATAATATTTTTTCATCATCTGATTATATTTGTTCACATTATTTTGATGTTCTTTCGAATCAATAACTTCTGGCTTCAGGTATTCTATTCTAACCGGTAACTTTGAGCGAACATTCCTTGACATGAGCAATTTAGCTATAGATTCAAGGTTTCCCTTAGGAGTATTCCTATACTGAAGGAGGCCAATGTATGGGTCTGTGTTAGATTCCTTACATTTCTTGAAAATATTTTTTATTGTTTTTATAGTTCGTTCTGTAAGGCCATTTGATCTCGGATAATAAGGGCTTGAAGTGACGTGTTCTATATCCCAAGTGCAAAGAAAATGTTTGTATTCACTTGAGCTGAATGGTGGTCCATTATCCGAAAATAAAATTTTTGGAATGCCGTGTCTGGCAAAAAATGATTTGAGATGAGTTATAACGTTTCTAGCAGTCGAATTCTTATTTAGATTGGCAATTTCAACATATTTTGAATAATAATCAACGGCAATCAAATAAATATCACTATTGAAATGAAACAAATCAATACCTACTTTTTCCCAAGGAATGTCTGTTGATTGATGTGGAGTAAGGGGAACTTTTGAATTCGAAGGTCTCTGTTCTGCACAAACCTTACAGCTTAAAATTACGTTTTGTATATCATTCTGCATGTTTGGCCAGTAAACAATGTCTTTAGCTTCTCTCTATACCGAAATGGCCTTCATGAATTTTATTTAGAATATCTTTTCTCATTGTTTTGGGTATGATAAGGCTTTTGTTTTTAAAAAGTATGTATTTATTTCTCCTCTGATTTGGAAATATGGTTGAGCTTCTTGTTTTGTTAAACTCCTTTTTTCTGGCCATCCACTCATGCAATAATCTTTGACAAGTTGAAGAGGAGGGTCTTCATTTGTAGCATTTTGTATTTGCTGAAGTTTCTTGTCTGTAACAGATAAATTTGACAGAACTAAATTGACATGTACTGAGATATCATGCTGAATATGTTCAAATTGAGGATCTTGAATGGAACATGCTCTCGACAAACTATCAGCTACATACATATTTTTACCAGGAACATGCGATACACTCATATTATATATTTGAAGATTCATCAAAATTCTTTGTAATCTAGGAGCTACTTTACAGAGCGGTTTTATGACTATTGAAACTAATGGCTTATGGTCTGTTTCGACATTAAAAGTCTGACCATATAGATACCTATGAAACTTGTTACATCCAAAACATATTGCCAATAGTTCTTTTTCTATTTGGGACTAATTCTTTTGTGCCTCATTTAAAGTAGTGGATGCATAAGCTATAGGACTTCGACCATGTAAAAGGACAGCTCCCATCGCAATTTTGGATGAATCAACAGAAAGTGTTATCGGTTTTTTGGGGTCAAAGTGACATAAAATTGGTGGCTTACATAGTAATTCTTTTACTCTATTAAATTCTTGGTCGTGAGAACTATTCCATTCCCATTTTACATCGTTTTTTAAAAGAGAACGAAGATTAGACGTTCGTAAAGTCAAATTTTTTATAAAACAACTAAGATAGTTAACCCTTCCTAGAAACCTTTGAAGGTCTTTTACGCACGAAGGGGTTGTCATGTTTTTAATGGCAGTAACTTTCGCTGGATCTGACAATATTCCTTCTTGTTTAAATATATGGCTTAGATATCTGATTGTTGTAACCTTTATTTGGCATTTGTTCTTATTGAATTTAAGACCCTTTTTTCTCGCCCTTTCTAATAACAATTTTAAATTTCTGTAATGTTACTGTTCTGTTTTTCCATAGATTAGAAAGTCATCTATATAAATGAGCAATCCAGGTATGTCACCAAATGTTCTAATCATATAACCATGAAATATTTCTGATGCTGCATTGATGCCAAATGGAAGCCTCAGAAATCTATATCTCCCAAAAGGGGTATTAAATGTACAGAGCTTAGAACTAGCTTCATTTAACTCAAGCATCCAGAAACCCGAATTCGCATCATGAAAACTAAAGTATTTTGCATCAGAAAGTTGTGAACGAATATATTCAAAATCAGGTATTTCAAAATGAGGACGCAATATTGCTTGATTCAAATTTCTTGGATCTAGACATACTCTTAGATCTTTATTTGCTTTTTCAACAAGTACAATAGAACTTGGAGTGGGTTCAGCTACCTTTGTGATGACATTTAGACGTTCCATTCGCTCAAGTTCTTCCTTAAAAGCACCTATCAATTTAAACGGAACCTTTCGAGGGGCATTAATCTTAGGCAATACGTTCGGATTCACTTCTAAATTTATTTTTTCTGACAATAGACCTAGGCCTGTGAAAACGTCACTGAAATTATTTAATATATCTAGATTATTAATTATTGCTTTACTGATTTTACATACTTTTTTGATCAAATTGAGTGCTTTACATGTTTTCAAGCCAATAATTGGAAGAGCACTTTCCTCTTCTGTAACATAGAATTCAATAGTCACTCCTTTATGTTTGTCTAAATCACAGTTTATGTTACATATTCCAACAGAATTTATTTTATAATTTAAAAAATTTTAGTGTTTTTACAGATAATACATTTGCTTATGCACCACTATCAAGTAAACAACTAACTTTTTTTCTATTAACACTTAGACCTACTGTCCATAATTGATTGTCCTCATTGCAATTTCTTTTTTGACGTATGGATCCCAAGAACAAATCTTCTCTTTTTTCTTCTTCCTCATGTAAATTTCTAACATGCAACTTACTCCTACACATTTTTGCGAAATGATTGGGTTTACCGCAATTTCTATAAACTACACCCACTGCTGGACATTTGAATCGGTGTTGTTGTCCACATCGATAGCAAGAACTTGATGAATTGGGTTCATGCTGCTTGGTGTTTTCTTCTGCCCATGATGACGTCTTGGTACTGCCGTTCTTTTCTGCAAAGTTGAAAGTATTTGGTTTGGTGTTAATGTAAAATTTACCGCTTGACGTAGATGTAGATGTATGTGAAAGCCTTTTGTCGATTTTGCCTATGATAGATGTAGTTGGGTCTTCAAGTTGTTTCGTCTGCGTTTTAGTTTGGTCCATTACACGTGCAATTTCAATGGCTTTAGGCAATGGTGCCTTTCCTTCTTGTAAGAGTTTTTCTCGTATGACATGGTTCTTCTTACTTAACCCACAAATAAAAATATCTTTTACGATATCGTATTGCAGTGCTCTAAGCTCACGTGATATGCTTAAATTTTTTAAACTTGTGACGAATTCAGTTATTGATTCGTCAAGCATTTGCTTACGCGTGAAAAAATTGTGCCTCTCCACGGCTATATTCTGAATTTGTCAATGACATCATCATATTTGATATCGTCTACTGATACACCGAACGAACTAAATATTTTCAAGGCTTCCGGACCAAGATAGTGTAGGAATATAGCAACTTTTCTTTTCTCAGGTTCATTCTCCATATTCGACGCTCTCATAAAGATCTTAAATTGAAGAATCCAATTTTTCCATAGATCGGCTAGATTTTGTTGACCGGATGTGAAATCCAATGGAGCTATGATTGGTGATATGCCGAGTTTTGATTCCGTTTCTTCTGAGGATTCAAAATCACTCATTTTAATTAAAATTTTTTTTTTTTTTTAATTTACTTCTGACACCATATTGTCTTTCTTAATAAATGTTGACGATGTTTGTTGGAGAAGATAGAATTGGTATAACTTTTAAATTTCCCGCAAAAATTATACCAATCGCCATATTTTTCTGAATTATAAAATTGTTGAGGGAATAAAGCACATAAAAACTGTTGTTCAAGAAGCCTATAAAAACCTCGTAGGAATAGAGTTTTTTCCTTTTTTGTAAAACCACACTGGTGGAACCCTCGCTTTTTCATTGTTGCTATCGCTCGTTTCGCTTGTTTTCGCTCGCTTTACTCGTTTTGCTCTTTATCACGGTTGCTCGGATTGCACAATTTTCAATATACTCGTAGTATAAATCAACCCGAATAAAACGTATTCCTGATACGAGGAAAAGATATTCGAGGTTGACGGTCAAAAAGGTCGGTTTGATCGTTCATTTTGGCGCCCAAGTTCCCGAACCCCGGTAAAAACAATAAAAAAAAAGTGTGCAATCAAGTGATACAATTGTTCGCATAGCAAAAAACAAAAAACCTAGAACTAAACACAAAAGACTACATAGAACACATAAAAAGGACAAATTTGTGAAATTTGTGAAAGAGCTTTCGCTATTTCGGTTTCGGTTCGGTCTCGCGAATGCAAAGTGCAAAGAAGTCGGAGACAGAGAAGAAAAAGAAGACACCAACCAACCAACACCAAGAAACCAACATCCATTTAACTTAGAAGCCATTGGTACAGAAGTATAACCTCCCAATCCAGGTATGAACAAAGTCTAGTCTATCGAACGTGCGCTATCTATTCATCAAATATCAAAAAGTTCCAACAATATCCATAAAAAAAAGTAAAGTTAAATCAACTTCAAAAAAGACCAGCGCACATTCGAACAATGGCAAGCATGCATATTCGTAGATAATAGAAAAATAAATTATCTCATTACTATATAACAATTATTCGTCGTCATATTGCTGCAAATTCCACCGTATAAATTTAATTTTCTCCGCGTCATTGACGACTCTACTTGTTCTTAATCGTCCAAAGTTAAAGTTATAATCCACAAAAGATCTTACGATCCACAAATTTGTCGCCAATTTCTCCAACGTAATTCTTTCGCCTCTCGTATCAAAAAGCTTCGCTCATAGAAATTTACAAAGGGATATTACATTCCACAACTTTTCGACACTTCCTCTCATGCAACTCTTTCGTTTTTCGCTTCCAGAAGCTTCGCTCATAAAATTGCACTTGCACTTTTCGTCGTTTGATCGTTCGCCTATAGAAAGATTGTAGACAATTTCGTAAAAGCTTTCTTCTGCATTAATCTTAATTTCGCCCATTCCTCCATCACTCAACACAAATTCTCGTCGTCGCCGGAGAGTCAGCTACATCGATCGTATGCAGAGGAATAGCTTTCAAATCAACGTTATTATTCATCGAAATAACAAAATTAAATCTTAAGAAATTTTATATTCAATTTATTGGTTATTTACAATCCATAAATCAATACAATAATTTCCTAATTCAACGGATAAGCAGGAATCTTTCGCCGGGGGAATTATTTTGTCAGTTAGGAGTTTTGTTGCCGATGATTATTCTCAATAAAAATTAGTTCAATTTGAATTGCCGTTTAGCCGTTTTTTCTGCGACAAAAGTAGAATATATTGATTTTCATTCAATTAAATTACATACGTAAATATGCCGGATGAAGAGAACACCATGGAAGAGCTAAAACAGCTGCGCTCATCAACCAAGGGCAGTATTAGTCGAATTAGGAATATAGTAGATACAAAGGAAAGTACCCTTTCACAAACCGAATTGGAATGTCGTTTGGGTATTGTGGAATCGTACTTTAAACAACTTCTAGCGTATCAAACTCAGATAGAGCGACTAGTGCCATCCGAAAAAAGTCGAGGAGATTTAGAAGACTTGTATATCTCCACAAAAACCAAAATTCTTTCTCTCTTGGGATCTAATCGGCGTCTTAGTGTCGCAGAGTCAACATTTTCTCTCCCACATTCTGTTAATCATTTACCAAAGTTAAAGTTACCTCGATTTAATGGTAAATATTCTGAATACAAGAATTTTATTCATTCGTTTACTACTTTGGTGGACAGCGACCCATCGTTAACAAAAATAGAAAAATTCAACCACTTATTGACATGTTTAAGTGATAAGGCATTAGGAACAGTTAGAGCGTTTCAGGTTACTGAGGAGAACTATCCAAAAGCTATCGCATCACTCAAGGAAAGATACGACAATAACTGTTTAATCTTTTTAGAGTACATCTCAGAGCTGTTCGAGTTACCGAAGGTTCAAAAGTCGTCTGCCAATGCCTTGCGAAGCTTAGTAGACAATATTTCAGCTCTCTACAATTCGCTTCAATCAATAGGTTCTTCTGAGGATATATGTAACGCAGTTATTATATATATCGCAATGTCCAAACTCGACTCTGATTCTCAGTCAAAATGGGATGAACACTTGAATTATACAACCCTGCCTAAGTGGTCTGATTGCGCCAATATACTCAGCAAACGTTGTCAATATCTTGAAGCGAGGGAAAGTAAACAAGTTCGATCGGAACCAGCTTGTCGAAGTTTGAACAGGCCACATCAGAATTATCGTTCCCAAACATCATTGACTATGACTCAACGGTCTTGCGTTTTTTGTCGCGATGGTAGCCATTCTATCTCAAGTTGTTCCAGTTTCAATACTCTTTCTGTCAAGGATCGATTCGAAAACGCTAAAAAGCTAGGGCTTTGTCTTAATTGTCTAGGAAAGGGTCATGATCTAGCAAAATGTCCATCAACATATAGATGTAAGAACTGCAAACAACATCATCACACTCTCTTACACCGGACACAGCCCAATGAGAACACTGGAAGGAACGAAGAAACTTCTAGGTCACTCAATATGGACAGAAGTTACGGACCATCGACATCAGCAGCAGTTCACGCAGCAGTTAAAAATACAAGGGTTCAAAATACGCAAGTTATTCTGGCAATGGCATTGGTTCTTGTTCAGGATTCGTCAGGTAGCTTCCAAACAGGTAGGGTTCTACTTGACTCAGGTTCGCAGGTTAATCTCATTAATGAAAGATTCGCAAACAGTCTTCATCTCAAGAAGGAGAGAAAACGAGTAGACATTGCTGGAATTGGGGTTAGTGAGACAAAAATTAATTTCCAAACGCAGACAACGATTCGCTCGAGATACAACAATTTCGAGTTGTCTCTAGAATTGCTCGTTGCTCCATCTATAACCGGATATCAGCCAGAAAAAACGTTAAATGTGAGGAATTGGAACATGCTCTGTAATCTGGAGTTGGCAGACGAACACTTCATTCAACCATCATCAATAGACTTGCTTTTGGGTGCTGAAACATTCTTCGACTTGCTGCAGACAGGGCAAGTTAAGCTCGGCGAAGGACTTCCAACGCTACAAAGGACGTTATTGGGCTGGATAGTGTCGGGCAGATACAAAACAACGGTAGAGAAGGACAATCAATATTGCTGTATAAGTTTGTTGAGAGAAGAGAACTTGGAGCAATACGTCGAAAAATTCTGGCAACTGGAGGACGTTCAAGGACGCAAATCAAACTGGACAGAGGAGCAGCAGGAGTGCGACAGTTTTTTCAAGCAAAATGTTGAAATTTTATCCAGTGGTCGACTGATGGTTAGACTTCCTTTTAAAAAGGATCCAATCTGTTTAGGGGTATCCTACGACATTGCATTTAAAAGGTTTTTATCACTTGAACGCAGGCTGTCCAAAAACGATTTGCTACGGTCCCTGCATGTAGCGTTTCTCAAAGAATTTGAGTCATTAGGTCACATGACTCTGGTAAAGGAACCTAATTTAAACGAACCACATTATTATATGCCTCATCAATGCGTAGTTAGACCAGATAGTACTTCAACAAAATTAAGAGTGGTTTTCGATGCATCCTGCCGTACATCTTCGCAAATTTCGCTTAACGGAATTTTAATGGTTGGTCCAACAATTCAGGATGATCTTTTTAATATCCTTGTTCGATTTCGCTTACATCGGTATGCTATTACTGCAGACATTGTAAAAATGTACCTGCAATTCCTGATTTACCCATCTGATCGTCGATTTCAATATATTTTGTGGAGGGAGAACGAGACAATGCCGGTCCAAACCTATCAGTTAAATACGGTGACATATGGTACGTCATCGGCTCCGTATCTAGCCATTCGTAGTCTTGCTTACTTGAGTGAGCAAAGTAGGAACAGCTATCCATTGGGTTCCCGTGTTCTGAACACTGATTTTTACGTAGATGACATGCTGACTGGAGATGATAATCAAGAAGTCGTATTGCAAATAAAAGAAGAGGTTTCGAAAATATTGAAATCATCAGGGTTGTAATTGGCTAAATGGAATAGCAACTGTCCCGCGATCGTTCAGACTTCAAATCGTGAAAAGAAGGAGATTAATCTCACGGAATCTAATCTCACAAGCACATTGGGAATCGCTTGGAACTCTGCTTCTGACGAGTTTAGTTTTTCTTACAAACCACATCGGATGTACACTAAGTACACAAAAAGATCAATCCTTTCGTTAGCTTCCTCGCTCTTTGACCCTATGGGACTTATGAGTCCGGTAATCATCCTGGCAAAGATAATCCTTCAACGATTGTGGATCGAAAAACTGGACTGGGATGCACCAATCCCACAAGGTATCGATTCCGAGTGGTGACAGTTCGTGGGTGATCTGCATTCGTTGCAAAACCTGACTGTTCCACGACATGCCTTAATAGCAGATATATGTACGTATCAAATTCATGGGTTTGCGGACGCTTCTATGCAAGCATATGGGTGCTGTTTATATCTGAGAGCTACAAATTCGTCAGGTATTGTACAGGTAAACTTACTAGTGGCAAAATCACGAGTGGCGCCAATGCAGAAAAAGCAGCTACCTCGTTTGGAACTGTGCTCTGTACATCTTTTATGCAAGCTCTGGAGAAAGATAAAAAATATTTTCGGAAGCTCTCCGGCAAAAACCATTTTTTGGACCGATTCGGCAATCGTCCTGCATTGGATTGCAACTCATACGTCGAAGCTCAGCACGTTTGTAGGGAATAGGGTGGCAGAGATACAGGAGGAATCGCGAGATATAATCTGGAGACACGTTCCCACTCTCGAAAATCCAGCAGACATCGTGTCTAGAGGCTGTACAGTAGAGGAATTAAAAAGCTCCATATGGTTTCAGGGTCCTAGATACTTACGTCGACAGGAAGAAAATTGGCCATCGATTGTTCAACTAAATCTCTCCCCAGAAGATCTTACGCTAGAGAAGCGAAAATCAGTTCTCATCTGCATACAACCAAAGCAAAATTTTTTGTTGGAATTAGTAGAGCGTTGTAGTTCATATACAAAACTTCTTCGAATTGTTGCATATGTTGTTCGATTTTGCAGTCATTTAAGGAACAAAACAAGTCACGTAAACAGCATGTTAACTCCATCGGATTTGAACGAAGCACTTTTACTTGTGGTCTCGGCGGTACAAACTTCTTGTTTCGCTGGAGAAATAGTATCCATCGAGAAGAATGAAAACCTGAAGGGCAGCGTAAAGTGGCTTAATCCGTTCGTTGAAAAGGGTAACAATATGCGTTTGCTAAGGGTAGGTGGACGACTCAAACATGCGGACATTCCTGACGATTGTAAATACCCTCTTTTACTCCCACGAAACAACGAATTCAGTAAACTTCTCGTTAGGTATCTGTATCGGTCAAATTATCATGCGGGGGCGAAGTCACTCGTGGCGCTGATAAGGCAGCGATTTTGGATAGTAAATGCAAGGGAACTCTCTAGGCAGGTCGTCTGGCAATGCATACATTGTGTAAAATATCGGCCAAAATTATTAGAGCAAATGATGGGAAATATACCTCGGGAGAGATTGACAGCTTCACGTCCCTTTTTAGTTTGCGGAGTCGACTTCTGTGGTCCAATTAACACTTACTTAAAGATTAGAGGGAAGGTACCCTATAAGTCATACGTGGCTGTGTTTGTATGTTTTTCTTCGAAAGCGGTTCATTTGGAGGCAGTAACAAATCTTTCTGCAGATGCGTTTATTGCGGCCTTGGAAAGGATGATAGGTCGTAGAGGACTTCCGAGTGACATTCATTGCGATAACGCGACAAATTTCGTAGGGGCCCATTCAAAACTTCTCGAATTGCGCAATATGTTGATGAAGAAATCCTCACAAGAAATCATATCTAATTTTTGCACTAATAGAAATATAAATTTCAATTTTATACCCCCCAGGGCACCGCACTTTGGAGGCATTTGGGAGGCGGCCGTCAAGGTTGCCAAGGGGCACTTGTATCGCAGTTTGGCCGGAGCCAAACTAACGTTCGAAGAGTTGTCAACAGCACTAGTCGAAATCGAGGCGGTCATGAACTCAAGGCCCATTACACAGATGACGTCAGACCCTAACGACTTCGAAGCACTCACGCCAGGTCACCTTCTCATCGGGTCTTCCCTAAAGGCCATTCCCGAGCTAGCAACAGAGGTCTTGGACATCAGTTACATCCAGCGATGGCGAAGGATAAATGCCGTGAAGACACACTTTTGGAAACGATGGTCGGCGGAGTATGTCAACGAGCTGCAATGTCGGTCCAAATGGTTCACACCAAGTCCAAACATAGAGCCTGGTACTCTAGTCATCATTCATGACGACAACATCCCTCCTCAAAAGTGGCAGATGGGGAGGATCAGCAACGTCATCGAAGGCCAAGATGGAAGAGTTCGAGTGGCAGATATAACTACATCCAGAGGTACCATGCGTCGTCCAGTATGCAAACTAGCAGCATTGCCAGTTTGAAAGGCAGTGCTTTCAAAGGGGCCGGAATGTTTGAGAAGATAGAATTGGTATAACTTTTAAATTTCCCGCAAAAATTATACCAATCGCCATATTTTTCTGAATTATAAAATTGTTGAGGGAATAAAGCACATAAAAACTGTTGTTCAAGAAGCCTATAAAAACCTCGTAGAAATAAAGAGTTTTTTCCTTTTTTGTAAAACCACACTGGTGGAACCCTCGCTTTTTCATTGTTGCTATCGCTCGTTTCGCTTGTTTTCGCTCGCTTTACTCGTTTTGCTCTTTGCCACGGTTGCTCGGATTGCACAATTTTCAATATACTCGTAGTATAAATCAACCCGAATAAAACGTATTCCTGATACGAGGAAAAGATATTCGAGGTTGGCGGTCAAAAAGGTCGGTTTGATCGTTCAATGTTAGTGCTAAGACATCTCCGATTGTACTGACTTTATTCTTACATTCTTACAATATACATATACATACATATACTTGCATTTGAGTATAGAATATAATAGCATACGTTTGCATACCAGTTATATGTACATACAACAGTAACAAAAAATTTTAAATTTGTTGGAGTAATCCGCTTCCTAGTAGAACTAGTTCTGGTTTCTGGAGGATTTTGGACTGTATGCCCAACAAATAAAATACATGCATTTATTGGCTGTCGTTTATTCTGGGTTCTTCACAGTTAAAATTCCTAAATTTAAGAGGTACATATGTAATTCATTAAAATTTTAATTAATATAATACTAGAAAAGCTTACTTTCTGGTGTGGAAACCAGCTTTGAGATTACAATTAGTTACTGGAAATATGTACATACAAACTTTACTCGCCGACAGTCAGAAGAAAAAGAAAGAAAGGAAGTTCTTTCTCCTCAGTGACATAAACTAGGTAATGGATTAATTCATATATTGAGTACTAGATACAAAAAGTAAAATAAATTTGTAATAGATTTATAAGATAAATAACTATATTCTAGAGCTTTATCAGTGACGGTAACAAGAAGTGATTATGTAAGTTGTTTAAGTAAAAGATAAGAAAAGTATAACTGGTTGAGATAAGCGATTAAATTGTGAATAGTAATTGTATTGAATAAAGCGATTGTATTGAAAAGAATAAGTTCTATCATTTGTACCCACACAAATATTTTACAGTATTATTAAATTAAATGAAGTTGCGTCAGTATTTAAGTTTTTTATTCCAATATTTAATTATTTGCAGAGGAAATTGCATCCATTAAGCAATTTGTTGAAGAATGAGAAATAATCCCAAGAATTAAAGCTATGATTTTCGACCTGATGGCCTTGTCGTTTCGAGCTGAAACCAAAGTTTTCGATGACATTCCACCGCTACCATACCAATTATACATTACGTTTTTTTGGATTTTAAATAACTTTGTTAAAAAGAAAAAAGAATAAAAGAAAAATATTATATTCTTAATAAAATTATATTTATTTAATTTTTTTTATTTTTATTTTTAATAAAATATATTTAACAAACATATTTTTTTTTGTTATTCTTTATATTCAATTTTTTTAGCTTTAGTCACAACTATTTGGTTAGATTTAAAGTAATTTGCTGGGATTTTCCATTTGAAATTCCCTTCTTCAAGAAATATATAGTGGAGGGGGAAACACTCTCTGGAAACAAAGAAGGAATGCAGTTTTTCCTTTTTGTGATTCCTTCATCTAAAATTGTTATCTTGTCTTGTTTTCATTCTGTTCGGCTTGCTGTTATATGAACGTGACTGTGAAAAGGACTGTAAATTTGTTAAATAACGTAAAGGTAAAACACCGCTTTCAATGAAATTCCAAACAGAAGTGATTTTTTATTGTTCTGTCGCTTTTCGTTTTTTATTTACATCAATGGCATTGGTACCAACTGTTTTGGAGGCATTGTTGCGTGAGTGTGGTGGTAGAGTGTGCATCCTAATGACGTCATCTACCAACACCTTCTTCGCTTATTATAATTGAAACTGGGTCCCTCAGAAGCCAATGCGGTTAAGTCCATTTTTTTTTATTTTTCATAGTTACGTTTATATTTGCACACCTCATGCATATCTTGTTTAGTTTAAAAGCAATACTCTTCAATTCTACATTAGCCATAACATAACAAAAAAAATAATATGGTCCACTGACCTACTTACAACGCCTTTCCCATTTCTATATTAACGACAGCATACCAAAAAGTAATATAGTCTATTGACCAGGAAAAAGAACCTGGATTTGTACATACGTATAAATGGTGTTTTTTTGGAGGTATTCAAATTCAATATGAAATAAAACACTTAAAGCTAGTGTAAATGTCTCTGATGTTAGCTTTGTTTAATAGAGAATTGTATGCCATTAGTATTTAAATTATGGATGAAGCTGAATCATGTTTTTGGCCCATTCACCGAACCTACGACGCGTATAATGATCACGAGGTTTTAACTCTTACACAAACTGGATCTTACTCGTATAAGCTTTTAAGCCAAGATCTTTCCGCGAAAAGTGGATAGCTCCAATTGCTGTGTACAATGGCGAATCGACTCATTTGAATTCTTGTCAACACTGCGCTCCACAACGGCAATAATTTCTTCTGTTCGCACTGTATGTCGTCTTTGGGGATGCCTATTATCCGCTGGAGTGTAGGTGGTGTGAAAACGATAAATCGTGTTCCGAATAGCTTGTTCAGATGGACGATTATGTTGACCGTAAAATCAGTTTGCACAATTTGCACGCACTGTTCTGGCGTTAATCTGTTCGTCGTAAATGGTAGAACGCACTAACCGCAAATCAATTTCCAAGTGTCAAATTAACAATCTGCAAAAACAGTGTTGCCAGTTTAAAAATGAAACCTATAAAAAAACACCACTTACTTTAAGATTGCTTAGCCCAATAAAGAAATGATTCTTTCTTTCACAACACTTTATAGTGTAGTGAATTTATTAGAATTTGAAACTATGAGATTTTATATAAATTAATTAGACACTCAAAAATTTGGGGAGGGTTTTGCTTCAAGGTAAGTGTGTTGATGGTAAATTAATAATTATTCTAAACCGGGGTGGAGCGTTGAGCGAAGCTTGTCTCAATCTTCAACATTCGCGTCGTTCACCGTTCATTTCGTAAAAGTGCCCATTAAAATAAGTAGTCCCTTTCACTCTTGTGACTCAATAGTTTTGGTGGTATTACCGTGGTTGGAGCATCGTGATTATTTTTAATAGCGAATTTTATAATTGTATGTACTCGTAGTTATAACGTACCACATGTTCAGGATGTATTGTACCTACAATAACTAATAACTGGCAATAACTGAGAAATATTAAGTTAAGCACTATTTTAATATGAAAATAATTGGACATTGTAAAATCGGGTTCGTTGTTTTGTACAAATTAAGTGATTTTTTTTTTTTTTACATAGACTTTTATTTTATCGAAATCATTTCCATTACAAAGTAGAAAAAAAATGCTTAAAAAACTGCTTAATCAATTTATACTACAGTGTGAATGACTCGAACTCCAACTTTTTAAAGTGCTATAATTTTTTTATTTTTAGATGAATTTTATTGCGCCAAAGCAAAAAATGTTGGAAAATACATCAATTTTCAAATTGTATCAGTAGTTTTCAATATCTCCACCTTTGGCGCGAATAACGGCCTTGAGACGGCCGAAGAAAGCATCGCACGCTGCACGCAAGTGGCTCTGCGGTATTTTGGCCCATTTCCTGCGAAGTGCTTGTTTGAGCTGGTCCAAACGTTGGTATTTCAAAATGCCCCAGACAGAGAAATCCAACGCATTTGCCTCCGGAGAATTTGCAATCAATTGTGTCGAAGAAATGAAGTGTGGAACATTGTTTTTTAACCAATCTTGGTTGACGCATGCTTTGTGAGACGGTGCCGAGTCTTGTTGAAATGTCCACAAAAACCGACCGAAATGATTGTTTGCCCAAGGCTTCAATACTGATTCTAAGACAGTTTTACGGTATACGATCGCATTAATTTTGACGCCACGGTCAAAAATACGAGCGGAGAGCGACCATCGGCAGTTATGGCGGCCCAAACTATCACCATCGGTGCTGCCTGCTTTCTGGTGGCCGTCCGAAGGTGAAAATTTTCGTAGGACCTCGATGGCAAGTAAACTCGGTCATTTTGTTTGTTGACATATTACTCGATAACAAATGGCGACTCATCGGAAAAAACCAAATTCGGCAATTCACCACTTTCGTGCAAGCGTAGCGACTCCTTCGCTCTTTCGACGCTAACTTTTTCCGTTGCGGTGTAAGATCGTGTGCTTTTTGGAACTTCAATGGCTTGAGCCCAAGCTCATTTTTCAGTATGCGTTGCATCCGTTCCAACGATATGTTGAGTTCACGAGCCATTTTTCTTCCACTTCGACGCGGATTTCGCTCAATTCGAGCCTTCACTTTCGAACCATTTCTGCCGATGTTGCTGTTTTTTTATGGCGTTTTGCAACGCTGCCAGTATCACGGTAACGAGTTATGGTTCGAGACACAAATGATTTATTCACGATGAGGTGCTGGAGGGCTCTAACGATAACTACGTGTGGTTTTCCAGCCAAATATAAAGCAATCATACTATCACGTTTGAATTCCATCGCGGATAAAAATTTTTCAACACAACATGTGTCAAAATTTGAGCTCACTGTCATGAACGGTTTGGAAATTATAGCAGTCTGAAGTTGGTTGCAGTTCGAGTCATTCGGGGTGTATACTACGGAAAGTTACAGGGCTCATGGGGACGCTCTAAGTTAAACATAACCCTTAAACTACCATATGTTTTTCGACGTAACTGAATATAGTAATTTATTTATTTCATTATATTATTTATAACGCTAAACAAATGAGTTTTTTCTATTGTAAAAACTTAGTACATGGATTTTTTATAAATTTAAATAAAACTATCTTAATAATTGCCTCAACTTAATCAAACTATCTTAATTTTAGAGAAGTTCTTTTTTTAGAAGTTGCTACCTACCCAATTGTCCCAAGTTTTTCTTTTCTATTAATATTTTTTTTTTATTTATTTAAAATTACCAAAGTTACCAATGGTATCCAGCCATTGCTGAGATTACTAAAAAATATTATCGAAATTCCGACTCAGTTATAAATAGGCAACGTGAATTTCGTCGTGAGGACAGTCGTCGTCATGGCTTCGGTGTGCAGACGATTCGTCGCACCGTGGAAAAGTTTGAGCGTCAGTACACTCTTTTTGATCTTAAGCCACCAATCGGATAGAGATCGGTGCGAAATGAAGAAAACATTACGTCCGTAGCAGCCAATATCGCAGCAGACCCAGAAATGTCGATTTGGCGCCGATCAGCTGACATGGGCATGACCAGAGAGTCAACTCGGTTTATTTTGCGGTTGAATTTGGGCCTACAGCCATATAAGATTGTGCTAACGCAAGAATTGAAGCCGAACGAGCATGGACAACGCCATGAGTTCGTCAATTGTGCGCTGGAAATGTTGGTCGGAGATCCGGATTTTGGACAAAAAATCATCTTCTCGGACTAGGCCCATTTTTTGCTCAGCAGCTATGTCAACAAGCAAAATTGCCATTACTGGAGCAAACACAATCTACAAGTGTTCGGGAGAGCATCAATATATCCACAAAGATTGACTATTTGGTGCGGTTTATGGCACGGCGCACAGTGCAACGAATGTATTTAAAAAAAAGGACAAAAATCATAGCTCATTGTATAATTGTTTTATTTATTAATTATTGTTAGGTTATTACAAAATGGTTAATTATTTGTGTATTAAACAATTTTAAATAGGTTTTCAGACTGATTCTAAGTTACATTATTCGCTTTCTAAGTCTGTTTCAGATTCTGTTTCTGTTTCTGTGACTGATTCATTTGAGTGATCCGAATCTATATTTACCTCAAATGTTTCAGACTGAGTATCATCAATAATATATTCGGCAATGTCTGAAGTAATTTTTTGACAACTATTTAAAACTTTTCGAAACTTAGCAAGGCCTGGGTCAGACGTAATAAGAAGCATTGTCATGATATCACTATTGGTATTGATTCGTGATGACTTCCGGGCATTGTGCTCTCGGATATAGCGAATATTCTTGTGCCTACACTCCAATGCTTCTTCAGACAACTGACCTATTGGAATTGAAAAAGATAAAATCACATCAGGACCATGTATTAACAGTTTATGCAAATTACAGGCATATAATACCAGTAATAATTACTAAGATATATCTCTTTTGTTTCATGAACTAATGTCCTAAACCTTGGGATATTAATATTTCTCCCGCAGGATATTACTTAATTTTGAAATCAAATTTTCGTTTATGCCGGTAATTGAGGAACTTACAGATGCATTAGCAAAAAACCGACGGGCAGTATTTCCGTCATTAGTGGAACCGAACCCAGGCTTCGGTTTCTCAATAATTAATCCAAGCTTTTCTTTGAATTCTTTTTTTATATTTAATTTTCTTTCTAAAAGCTTTTTTTTTAAATCTTCGCCTTTAGCTTGCCAATTTTTAAAATCCAAACGATAAGAAATATGTAACATGCATTCAAATATCCTTATCCGACAATGTAAGGGTGATAAACCAAAGCCGTAAGCTAACTCATTTGGCTGAAGACGTTCAATTCCCTCTTTGTTCATATCTTTAGGGGTACATCCAAAAATGTAACACGTTTGAGCTGAGTTCGTTTCACTTATAACATTACAAATACTACCATCTGTCATGGTGAACAACATTTCAAAATTTACAGTGATGCAGCTGTCTTTAACAGTAATGTTAAGAGGAACTAATTCATTAATAAATTGATCCATATTTGCTTTCTCATTATCTACCAAATTTGCTGACTTTTTCGAAAATATTGTCGGTCGACAATAAAATATTGATGATGGTCTGGGATTTGCCCACGGAACAAGTGCAATAAAAAATACAAATTCATCTGAATTATTAATATTCTGAAACCTCTGTTTATAAGCACTATGCCCAGAGCTTCCATCAAGGCCCCATTTACATACTAAGGTTACAATAGTGGACAAAGACAAAAATTCATCTGCGATGGGATCAATTATATATTTTGCAGTTTTATTGAGTAATTGCTGCAAATCTACTACAGCATGACTATCTGAAACATTTATTGTATCAGGTAGTCTTTGATCCCTAATTTTTTTTTATCGCATAGTAACTAGGGAATGTATTCTTATGAATACTATTAACCGTGGAGCGCAAGATATTGTATTTTCGGAGACTGAGTCCCAAGTCTAAGTAAAGGACTAAGGCTTGAAGACCAGGTATACATTTTTCATAAAATGAAGTCCCTGACTCCCTTGATTGAATGACAGCAAAAGACAGCTCATTAGAGTCAAAATTATGAATAAGACTTTCAATTCTGCGCTTTTTTGATTTATGACATAGGCTCTCAAAATCATTTTCTGGTCGACCTCTTTGTAATCCACTAGTGGAAAGAACTGGGGTATTGGACGTCTGCTGGTAGCACAAAACTTTTTCTTCCAGAGTAACTTCCTCTCTCAATCAGTCCGCATATTGTGTGTTGAACGTATTTTGCATTCGATGAGTGCGGTCCCATCTAGTTTTTAATCTTAAAGAAATTAAGCGGCTTGTTTTTTTTATACTGCTCATAATTTGTTCCGGAGCACTTTGCAAACCACGCTTAATCAAAATATGTTCCAAAATGGCTTTTACTTTGCAGTTTGCATTAGCAACTCTCCACACCTCGAAGCAAGATTGGTTGGTAAGTTCTAAAGTGTTTGCTGAAAAAAAATTAGATAATCTAAATCGGCACGTTTCGGAACGTAAATTATTTGGGAACACAAAGTACACGAATAATGCTTTCCACAAAAAAAAAACTGAGGGTGGGTTATGCCCTCAATTTTTTTAAAGCTTATCCAAAGTTAGAACAACACAAGATTTCGACATTGCACCACACAAATCACATCCACATACCCATCTTCGATAATTTCAATGTATTAATTTTATTGATGAACACTTCAAAATGCACTTAAAATAATATAATAAATTTTAACCGCAAAAAAAACACTACACAATTTGTAACTACGATGACAATTGTCAAATGAATTGCACAAATTACAGTGTGTTTATGTTTACATCTAAAATAACAGTTAATTATTTACTTAGAAGAAAGAAAAAAAATCTTGCCATACACATTTTTCTATTACTTACTTTTATAATAATACGATCAATGCAAAAAAAAACATAAAAACCAAAAATTTTAATTTTATATTTTTGTGCACTAGTCGTTGCACTGTGCGGCGGCGTGATCGGAACCTATTTCTTCCGAAATTAGGAAGAATGGTAACCGACTTTCTGTGGTCAGTGCTCGACAACATCGATATATCCGAGCTGTGGTCCCAACAACACGCGGCTACATGCCATAGAAGTGACGCGATGTTCGAAGTTGAGAATTTGGCGACTGGGTAATCTCACGGCGAGCGTCCATCAATTGGCCAACGCGATCGTGCGATTTGACACCACTCGATTATTTTCTCTAGGGCTGCATCAAGTCCTTATTCTACGCTAACTAGTCAATCACTTTGGACGTGCTCGAGGCCAACATTCGACACATTACTGCCGCAATAACGCCGCACATATTGGACGTAGTTCTCAAAAATTGGACCCAATTGGAGCACCGCCAGCGAAGCCTAGGCAGTATTTTGAATGATGTGTTATTGCATGCATAAATGTAGCTGCAAAACAAAGCCAGAATCAATTTTATATCTCACACCGCTGCTGCTTTATTTAATTTTTTTTTTCTTATCGTTCTTATCTGGTCACCCTTTATGTAAGCCGGTCATGGCTTAAAATATTAAGCATACCGACTTTGCCCCCCATTAGGGCTACTCCTAATTAGAAGGAAACGACGAAGTAGCTTCCTCCCCTTCAGCAATCCACCAAAATTGTTGGTGCTACCGAACAACATCAATCACGACTGACTCTCTACCGCCCTAATGAACCGGAGACGCTCCGCACTGAAGAGTTCGACGTCTCTGTTGTAGTTGAGTCGCCTATCCGTAGCTGTTCGAGCGACGTGGAAGATTAGCGGCACCGCAAATTTGTCTTGGATCAGCTCCTTTTTTTTTAATCAAAATAGAGGAGTGCATCTAGGGACACAAAACCGTTGAAGCGCACGCTCTCGTGATATAAATAGTTAGAATAATGAGCGCCGGAGATCAGATTGTTCGTCGCGGTCATTGGACCAGCAATGTGCCTTCGAATAAACATTGCAATATCGTATTTGCATATTCATGAACTCGATTTTTGGACTTGATCTCTATGCGATCAAGTCGTCTGCGTACGCTATTACATGGTGAAATGAACTCATAAGATCACTTGTGTAGATGTTAAATAGGGTCGGCGAATTGACTGCACCTTATTGCAGACCATTTTTAATGACAAATGTTCCAGTAGAAGTCGCATCGCCATTCTTCACGATGAACTGTCTACTGGTGAGTATATCAGGAAGAATGTACAGAAGTGGCTTACTTATGCCCAACCTGTTCAGCTTGAAGAGTAATCGTTCTAACCATACGGTGTCGATCAAGGAGTTACCCGTGCATTGTTTCTTTAATTTTTTCGACTGTATATCAGATACCAATTTAGACGCGGCATGTGAAATATCGTGCTCCGTTTAAAACCATATTGATTACTAGGAGCTATATTTTTGTCCTTAATCCTTTGTGTAAGTGATATTTGATAGAGTGTGCAACCTAACTGTGGATAGCGGCGCACTTGAAAATAAGTAAAATATTTTAAAATAAAATGAAATTGGCTATAATGTGCTGCATAGCACGCTTTCCGTCGAATTGCGGATTCATCGTAAACTAACCAAATATGAATAAACGGATTTCGGCACCATGTTTAATCGTAATAGTTTTTACGAGTTCCGACTAGGTCTTACTTCTCACAGCTAAGTATTTCATAACGAATAAAAAATTTAAAGAAAAGAATCTTAGACTTTTTTTTCTTGCCAACGTAAAAATAAAGTTTCTTTATTTTAGGAAACCTGACCCTTCCGTTCAGCGATTCAATTAACTTTTTACGGGTTCCTGTCTTCATGAAGCAACCTTGCTATTAGCTTTTACATTCAGCAAAATTTTGGCGGCCAACAGTGTATTTCATTCTAGTACTGGAATAAATATATAACTCACAGTATTATAGGTGAAGATTCTTTTAAAGTTAACATTCAATTTTTAGAATATACAAAATAATAGATGTTTGAATTAAGTACATTTCCATTAATAATAATTTTTAAGTGATTAGTACAACATTTAACATTCTGTCCACTTTGAAGAATCTGTTGTCAAAGATACTTTAACTTTCTATTGGTAGAGGGGCCAATCGGTGTACAGCTCTTCGTAAAATCTCGTTCTTCGTTTTAAAATCCACGACTCGCACCTAGCCATCTTGTGATGGGATGATGTTGATAATTCTACCCATCAGCCAGTTTTGTGAAGAAGTATTATCGTATACGCGATTAGGACAAGCGTATCTAATTTCACGTTTTCTGACGACGATGTCCACTTAACGCGCCTGCATTAAGTAGGTATTTCTTTGACCAGCGTGCTAAAAATATTGTTTTACTAGAAACTACATTCACCACTTATTTAGACTGAATACTCGTTCATCTCTAGCGCACAGGGGTGCCCCAATCAAAAAATGTCCTGACGTTAGTACTGTCTCATCGCTGGGATCGCTAGACTTCAAACAGAGAGGGCGGGAGTTTAGAATGGCCTCGATGTCTACTACCATCGTCGTCAGTTCCTCAAATGTTAAGTACGCTTGCCCACTTGTTCGAGAAAGATGATTTTTTGCCGATTTGACGGCCGCCTCGCAAAGCCCACCGAAATGCGCTGCTCTTGGGAGGATATGATGAAATATAATTTGGTCGCCTGCACACCAAGCCGCTATCTCATCTTGGGCCTGCTGCTCCATGAACCGTTTTCAAAATCCTATCAATTCGTTACGGGCACCAACAAATTTTGTACCATTATCGCAGAATATGTGTCCACACAAACCGCACCGACCCTCAAACCTTTAAAGCGCTTCAATGAATCCCCGACGCGATAAGTCAGATACTACTTCTAGACGCACCGTTTTGACTACAAAATATACGAACACTACGACATACAATATGCCTTGTAGCTTCGTTGTCCTCGACGTTTTAGGGTGAGGTAAAATGTTTCACAAAAGTCCACCCCGTTCCTCCAGAATGGTCTGGCTTGTTGCACCCTGTCTATTGGTAGATCTCCCATAATTTGTGTAAACGTCCTTGGGTGATATTTAAAACAATGTAGACAGCTATCTATTGTATTATACGACGTTTCTTACCAACTTGCGGACACCTAGAATCCAGAAGCGCTGTCTGACTATACCCACTAAGGCTTGAGGTCCACCATGATAGGTCTTTCTATATAAATAAATAAGCAGATTTTTAACAAAAAGATTAGTTTTGGGGAAAAGGATAGGACAGTTCAGAGGATAAAGAATGTTCGCATTCTGCAAACGCCTCCCAACTTGGAGGAGTTTTAAAGAATAAGTGTCTAAAAAGGGGTTTAAGTTCTTGACACCATAATTTGGGCTAATCATCTGCTCCAATTTCAAACATTCGATTTCGTCTTTGAATGCTTTTTGTTGAATATGCCAAATTATCCGATTCAGGGCTTCGCTTAATATGTCCGCTGATAGTAAATTCGTAGAATTTATTTCGAATAGATGCATTTCTTCCATTTCGGAATGCTTTCCAACATATCTTTTTAATTTCAATTTACTAATAAACAAAATAACGTAGCCTACCAGTCTTATAGTTTTTTGAAAGTCATTACTTTGCGTATACCATTCCGAAAATTCTGAGGGTACACTTGAAGCTGTCAGCACTACTTCGCATTTTCGCTTTCCTAGAATTTCCTTATTAATTTTCGAAAAGCCTTTTCCAGCCAACTCTCTACTGAGCTATATAACATATCTGGACCAAAAAACCATCATCTATCTAGTAATTTATTTGGCAATGCTCCCCTCGATATGATGTCGGCTGGATTTTGTTTGGTGCTTATATGCTTCCGTTTTGCCGCTGAAAGTTCGCATTGTATCTTTGATACTCGATTCGCCACGAAAAATTCCCAGGTAGACGGATGAGCGGATAGCCAACACAGAACGATTTCTGAATCAGATAGATGTCGTCAATTACGAGTCCTAAATTAGACCTTTACTAATAGAACAAATAGCATCTCCGCAGCGCACAGCTCAAGCACATGGGAATGCTTTCAATTTTAATAGGAGCTACTTTAGATTTTGCGCTTAATAAGTGACATTGCCCATTGGTGTCTTCATTCACCGTTCGTATATATATGCAGCATCCGTAGGCTCGCGAGAAAGCATCTGCGAGGCCATGGATTTATATCGAGTTTTGTAATTTTCTTCGCAAACTTTATATCGGGAACCACGTACTGCAATTGATCCAACGATGGATTCCATTTGATTCCTGGGGTTTTAATTATGTCGCTATCATTTATTCTCAAAGGAATTTCTTTTTGGGCCCCTGGAATATCTCGCAGCAATGTCTCCTCATTGGTCCACCATTTGCGTAGTTCGAGTCCGGCTTCTGAAAGCATAGCCTTGACTTCAGTATAAATGCCTGCTACTTTCTGGCAGGAATCTCCGTCGCTAATGAGATCATCCATGTAAAAATCTTCTTTAAGTACCCTCGATCCTAGCGGTTGCTTTAACTGGTTGCAATCCGCCAACATTTTTAAACATCGGGTACCTAAGAATGGAGCCGAGGTTGTTCCATACGTCACCGTATTTAACTGACATGCCTTTACGTCTTATTTCTCCATAGAATATACTGATACTTCCGATCTCGTGGGTCTACCCATATTTGCCTATACATTTTTGAGATATCTGCAGTGACTGCATATTTGAATAATCGAAATCGTAAAATTATTGCAAACGAGGAATTTTGTATAACTGAACCCATTAATAAAACCTCATTTAAAGTACTTTATGTATTGTATGTAATTCTATGAACTTGAGGTACTTCTTCCAAATGGCCTAGTTCCTCGTACTTCTCTATAAACTGTCCGTATTGCACTTTAACTTCTGGATTCCTATCTAATCTTTTTTCCAGTGAAAGAAACCGCTTCTTTGGTATATGAAACGAGTCCCCTAAGATATCCCCTCATCTAAATGTTTTTAAAAAAACGATTCTCGCCCCCTTCCTCCTCCAGCGTATGACATGATTTTTTTATATCACCCTTCTCTATTTTCCGAAACTGTCCCACTAGATCCTCCAATCGAACTTCCCTCATTCCCTTGGCCGCTTACTAAACAAACTGTTTTGGTTCTGATTTGGTTCTGATTTGGTTCTGACGGACTACCGTATCTGCCCGATACAACCCAACCGAATACCGTCTTCTGTAAAGTAAGCCTTCCTTCCACCTTAATCTGCCCCATCGACAACAACTCAAAGAAATACTCACTAATAGGGGTATTAGTAAATTTATTTTAGAGGCCCTGTTGAAATTACGATCAGCTAGTACCAGATTTTTTGGAATATCCCAACTACCGACCTCGAACGAGTGACTCGGCTGCAGATCAGTAACATTCCTTATTATCAAAAGCTCTAACTCTGTTTTGAATTCAGAATTGCCCGAGTAGTATGACGAATTGTTGCAATTTCTTTTTCGAATCCATTGATTTGCAGCTCAGTTTTCGATTTTTTCAATCTGAGTATTTAAGCCATATGCTCTGTTATAAAATTCAATTGAGAGGCTGAATCCAGTAGTGCTCGAGAGGGTGGGGGTCCGATCCAAAACGATCCTTAACCTTTAACATCGCAGTCGCTAATATGACTTGATTTTTTGTTCTTTCAAGTAAGGCCGCTTGAAGTGGAGCATTCTGGACCCAACTGGGGCTCGCCGCTGCAGGCTCAGTTGCCGTCGGTGCGAATCTGTGATTATGGGGAAGTGCACAAATACTACATCTTAGCCCTTCGGGTTAGGGGTTAGAATATACCCAAGGTAAGGCATGCCTATCGTAAGAGGCGACTAAAATCCACTGGGCCATATTAAGGTGTTAAGCGACCCGTGCCAGAATCGTCCAGTATAAAAATAGCTCAATCTTTAACGGAGCATCCGGATACTTGGCGACCTCCGGATCAGCCAGCCTTATCTGTCTAATGCGGATCTCTGGACAGACGGACTACCCTTTCTCCGCTACTCCTGGGAACTAAAATGAGTTCAAATAATCTTCAAAATAATACAAATATAAACCAGGACCCCTTTAAAAAATGCTCAAAGGTCACGAGACCTCCAGCACGCGGGTCGCTAGGAGTATCATATGAAAGCAAAAACCAATCACAGTCGGTAGCTCAGGGCAATAGCATTA
The DNA here is from genome assembly GCA_963966105.1 of Volucella zonaria. Classification (NCBI taxonomy): domain Eukaryota; kingdom Metazoa; phylum Arthropoda; class Insecta; order Diptera; family Syrphidae; genus Volucella; species Volucella zonaria. Next base: position 127,374,329 of record OZ014530.1, on the reverse strand, counting down.
CACCGAATAAGCTACAAAATCTCGAACGCGAAAATTCTGATCTCCGCGCCAGACTCCAAAATATGGAATTGCTCTGTGCTGAACTAAAAAAGCAACTAGATGCCATTAAGCCGCAATCTAAATCTGAGTCTGAGTCTGTTTCGCTACTTGACCGCCCCGAAAACTCGAGTTTTCACACGGATGAAGAAGAGCTAGTCCGCGAAACGGACTGGATACTTAAAAAAAAGCCAGGTAAGAAGCGCAAAGCAACTTCCCCGCCTGATATCGAACAAACAAAGAAGCAAGCCAGCTTTAACACTGCTGAGGTCGATAAGGCAAGAAAGCAACCCAAACAAAGACCGCCGCCGCCAATAAACGTTTTTGGAATCTCGGACTACAACAAGTTGCACATAATCCTGAAATCACTGTGCTCAACCGATTATAAAGTAAGATCTCGTAATAATGATACATGGACTATTAATGTCCTTAATCCAGACAACTACCGTTCGCTTTCCAAAAATTAAATGCCGAGAAGATTCAATGGCATACGTACGAAAATAAAACGGAAAGACCCATACGCGTTGTAGCCAGAGGATTGCATTCCTCTTGCCTTAAAGAAAACATCGTAAATGACTTTAAAAATAAAGACTTTAAGATAATCGACGTAGTTAATATACTTGCGCAAAAACAGCGCAATGTTGAAAGCGAGAGGACGACCCCAAGACTCGGTCTTCCCCTCTTTGGGCTAACTTTCGACAAAACCGAAAGCCTAGAAAGAATTTATGCCATAAATTAAATTTTGGGACTTGTTGTCAAAATTGAACCTCCGCGGAAAAACTCTAGGCTGATTCCCCAATGTACACGTTGCCAGGGATTCAGCCATACTCAGGCCTACTGCCAGAAGGAACCTCGCTGTGTAAAATGCGCTGGCAAACATCTGACTCGAGAGTGCAATGCCGCGAAAGAGTCCCCAGCGATATGCATTAACTGCAAGGGAAAACATCCAGCTAATTATCGAGGCTGCGAAGTCGCGAAGGAGTTGCAAAAGCTACGAGATCAATCAAAAACGAAGCCTTTGAAAAACGCAGGGACAGCTAGAATGAGAAATAACAACAGCGGTCCTACTCCAAAGCCTTTGAAGAAAATAATGGTGACAAACGCTAAAATCACCAATAACAACAACGCCAAAAATAACAATGCGCAAGTGGAAAGTGGAAAAACTTACGCGCAAATAGCTGCGCGAGTAAATATGACTAACTGTACATCACCGGATTCTGCCTCAAATGTGTTCTCAGTAATTCTCGAGAGACTAGAAGAACAGACTAAAATAAATAAGATAATAGTCGAACGGCTTCTCAAGTTTGAAGTCAATTTCTGCAACTAATTATGGCAAAGAAGCTCAATATACTTGCGTGGAATGCCAACGGGCTACAGAAAAGGTTTGATGAACTAAATATTTTCATGCAGGAAAAAGTAATTGACATATGTTTAATTTCTGAAACTCACTTGGCGACAGAATCGGGCGTGGAACTAAAAGGTTACCGCGACTACCACGCTCATCATCCATCGGGAAACCCATGAGGCGGGTCATCCCTATTCATAAAAGACAGCATTAAACATACTCTGGAAGCAGTAATTGAACTTGACAAATTTCAAATGACCATGGTGCGCGCTAAAAATAAAAATTACTCTTTTAATATATCCTCAATCTATTGCCAATCGCGCTGCAAAATAGAAAAACACGAATTTATTGACCTATTCAACTCTCTTGGACCAATCTTCATTATTGGTGGCGATTTTAACGCAAAGCACACCTTTTGGGGCTCAAAAACGTAAAACTCTTTACAAGGCTGGTATGGAATGTGGTTGCTATTTTTACTCAAAAGGCAAGCCGACATATTGGCCCTCGGATGTCGCCAAAACACCCGATCTAATAGACTTCTTTATCGGAAAAGGAATAAATGCTAGTTACGTCAAAGTTGAAGAGGGCTTCGATCTTTCCTCCGATCATTCTCCAGTTATCTTCTCACTGTGCGAATCCTTGGTCAAGAAACAAACACCACCCAGATTAACTAACAGCAAAACTTACTGGGAAGATTTCCGAATAGACGTTGTAGCAATACTGAGTTGAAAGTAGCACTTACAACGCCGTATCAACTTGAAAAAGAAGTTGAACGTTTTGTTGAAGTCATACAGCAAGCGGCTTGGAAGAATACTCCCCGCGAATCGAACAAAGTTCCCAAAGTCGGCATAAGATACCCACCGGAAATCAGAGAAATGATAAGAAAGAAACGAAGAGCGCGGAAAAAGTGGCATGAAACCCGGGCACCACAAGATAAAACGTCCTTCAATAGGCTCTGCAACTTGTTGAAAAAATCGATCAAAAACCAGGATGACTGGGCGAAAGAAGATAAGGAAAAAGTTAATGTTTTCGCCGATCATCTTGCAGAAACGTTTAAACCATTCGACGGGGAAGTGCTTCCAGAGAATGTCAATACGCTAGACGTGACGACAAACTTTCCAGTAGAAAAGGCTACACTTAGGGAACTTAGACAAGTTATAGACACGCTCAAGCCCAATAAAGCCCCGGGATATGACTTAATAACGGGAGAGATACTTAAAGCGTTGCCGAAAAAGGGTTTGCTAAAGCTGCTCTATCTTATAAATGCCAGCAGTAGATTAGAGCATGTACCGCACCAGTGGAAAGCAGCTGAAGTTATTATGGTTCCGAAACCCGGTAAATCGCTGACTGAAGTCAAGTCATATAGACCAATATCGCTTCTCCCGATTACATCGAAGGTCTTCGAGCGAATCCTTCTTAATCGTTTTAAACCAATTACCGACACAAATTCCCTCTTGCCTGATCATCAATTTGGCTTTAGAAGCCAACACTCTACAGTTGACCAAGTACATCGAATAACTGATGTAATTGAACGAGCACTCGAGTGTAAGTTAGTCTGTTCAAGCGCATTCCTTGACGTTTCGCAAGCCTTTGATAAGGTATGGCACGAAGGCCTAAAATATAAACTTCGACAAGCTGTACCCCAGCAATTGTCTTGTATTTTAGGTTCATACCTGGAAGACCGACTCTTCAGTATGAGACACGGAAACAAATATTCCACTTTTAAGACAATAAAGGCGGGGGTGCCTCAAGGAAGTGTTCTTGGCCCTCTGCTATATTTACTTTTTACCTGCGATATACCGCAAACGGACGACACTGTTCTACCCACATTTGCTGATGACACTGCCATTTTGGCAACGGCTAAAACAGTCGAAGAAGCAACTGCCAAGTTGCAACGTGCCCTTACACTGATTAACAATTGGACAAAGACTTGGCGAATCGCGCTTAATGAAAACAAGTCTGTCCACGTGAACTTCACTCTCAAGAAAATTGAGAATCCACCGGTGTTTATCAACGCAGTACGAATACCTTACGCGAACGAGGCCAAATATCTCGGTATGACACTCGACGCTAAACTAAAATGGAGAGCACACGTCAAGAAAAAACGTAAAGGGCTTGAAATCAAATACAGAGATATTTACTGGCTTATTGGAAAGTATTCCAAGCTGAGCTTAGTGAACAAACTGCTGTTATACAAACAAGTGCTAAAATCGATCTGAACATATGGTGTACAACTTTGGGGTTGTACTAAAAATAGTAACATTAATGTATTACAGACATTCCAAAACAAAGTTCTTCGGGGTATTGTTAATGCGCCGTGGTACATTAGAAACGATGATATCCACAGAGACTTAAGAGTCGAAAACATTCAGAACGTATTTAAAATGTTTGCGCGAAAACATAATAATCGATTACAAGGTCATACGAATATTTCTGTTCAACAGATCCCCGACGAGACAAATTTATTGCGCCGTCTGAAAAGGACTAAGCCTCTCGATCTAGCGTGGTGATTTTTCTAAAGTACACAGGAATTCTCAATGGAAAATCGCCTGCAGGATATCTTATAAAAACAAAATAAAATGCGATAGAAGAACTGCTTGTTGTGGTTTGCAGAAGGGAGATGTTTTTTAGTGAGTAAGAATCTCACACTACTATAGGTTCTGGGCCTATAGTGTCTATGAAGATTTCTCACCTTCCCAAGAAAAAAAAAAAAAAAAAAAAAATACTACATCTATTCTGAGTGCAACGCCTAGTGGAGGATGACCTTTCTCTAAGCAGTTTATACATAATATCAACTTTTTTGTGACCTCCACTGCACAAAATGCTGATTGGATGTGCTGCATCGCTACAGTAGTCTGCCTGCCCTGGTGCCTAATTGCGTCACTGCCATATTTACCTCTAGACCGACGATCATTTCTAAGGACTGGTGTTACTATAGAATTTTCCGTACGTTGCGCATTAGATTCCTTCGCCTCTAAATTTTTACAGAGACAATCTAACATCTGTGTAAACTGTTCCCATGATGGCAATTGGCTATAATCGATCGTGTCTTACTATTTAGTTTGAGTTTCAGAATCAACTTGGTCCAGTGCAAGAGATATAAGGATCGCATTAGTAATATCCTTATAGTCTCCGATCGACAAGATTGCAGTTAGGTGAGTATTGAGACTATCTTCAAGATTCCTTAAAGAACAGGAAGAATAGGAGAATACGGAATATCTAACAAGGTATTTATATGCTCTTGAAAAATTAAACATTCGTTGTCAAATCTTTTGTTTGACCTATCTAGTGCCTTTCGATAATTCGCTCCAGTTAAGTCAAATTCTTTAATCGCATTTAATGCGGTTTTCGACAAGCAACTTTAAATAATTGAATTTCTGACAGTTTCATTGTCATCAACTAAATTTTTAAACAACCCAAAAAAATTCGTGTACTCTGAGAATTTTTCGGAAAAAACTGTGAGTTTGAGTTGTTCCAACCTCGCACGAACAACTGGCTGCTGCTGCAGCCGAGCACTCGGTAACGTTGGCTCGCTAGAATTCTCGATTTTGTCCAAACATACAATTCTTCTACTTCGCATCTAAATTCGTCATTAACTTTCTCTTCTTCGCTAATATCGAAGCAATAGACATTTGAAGGTTAGGTGCTTGTTTGAAATACCGTATGGTGGGTGACCGTGGCTCATGTGGTAGTGGACTGGCTTCCAAATTGAAAGGTTCGGTGTTCGAATCCCAGCCTCGCCCGAAAGACATATCATCCATTTTTTCAGTTAACGAAAATCAAGTAAGACGAGTAGTTGACTAGAAACCAACATCAAGCCAACTTCCACTAAGAATTTAGTCTCGCCATTAAATGTTGGATGCCACCCATGGAGCGAAAATAATCTCGAACGCGAAAATTCTGATCTCAGCGCCAGACTCCAAAATATGGAATTGCTCTGTGCTGAACTAAAAAAGCAACTAGATGCCATTAAGCCGCAATCTAAATCTGAGTCTGAGTCTGTTTCGCTTCTTGACCGCCCCGAAAACTCGAGTTTTCACACGGATGAAGAAGAGCTAGTCCGCGAAACGGACTGGATACTTAAAAAAAAGCCAGGTAAGAAGCGCAAAGCAACTTCCCCGCCTGATACCGAACAAACAAAGAAGCAAGCCAGCTTTAACACTGCTGAGGTCGATAAGGCAAGAAAGCAACCCAAACAAAGACCGCCGCCGCCAATAAACGTTTTTGGAATCTCGGACTACAACAAGTTGCACATAATCCTGAAATCACTGTGCTCAACCGATTATAAAGTAAGATCTCGTAATAATGATACATGGACTATTAATGTCCTTAATCCAGACAACTACCGTTCGCTTTCCAAAAATTAAATGCCGAGAAGATTCAATGGCATACGTACGAAAATAAAACGGAAAGACCCATACGCGTTGTAGCCAGAGGATTGCATTCCTCTTGCCTTAAAGAAAACATCGTAAATGACTTTAAAAATAAAGACTTTAAGATAATCGACGTAGTTAATATACTTGCGCAAAAACAGCGCAATGTTGAAAGCGAGAGGACGACCCCAAGACTCGGTCTTCCCCTCTTTGGGCTAACTTTCGACAAAACCGAAAGCCTAGAAAGAATTTATGCCATAAATTAAATTTTGGGACTTGTTGTCAAAATTGAACCTCCGCGGAAAAACTCTAGGCTGATTCCCCAATGTACACGTTGCCAGGGATTCAGCCATACTCAGGCCTACTGCCAGAAGGAACCTCGCTGTGTAAAATGCGCTGGCAAACATCTGACTCGAGAGTGCAATGCCGCGAAAGAGTCCCCAGCGATATGCATTAACTGCAAGGGAAAACATCCAGCTAATTATCGAGGCTGCGAAGTCGCGAAGGAGTTGCCAAAGCTACGAGATCAATCAAAAACGCAGGGACAGCTAGAATGAGAAATAACAACAGCGGTCCTACTCCAAAGCCTTTGAAGAAAATAATGGTGACAAACGCTAAAATCACCAATAACAACAACGCCAAAAATAACAATGCGCAAGTGGAAAGTGGAAAAACTTACGCGCAAATAGCTGCGCGAGTAAATATGACTAACTGTACATCACCGGATTCTGCCTCAAATGTGTTCTCAGTAATTCTCGAGAGACTAGAAGAACAGACTAAAATAAATAAGATAATAGTCGAACGGCTTCTTAAGTTCGAAGTCAATTTCTGCAACTAATTATGGCAAAGAAGCTCAATATACTTGCGTGGAATGCCAACGGGCTACAGAAAAGGTTTGATGAACTAAATATTTTCATGCAGGAAAAAGTAATTGACATATGTTTAATTTCTGAAACTCACTTGGCGACAGAATCGGGCGTGGAACTAAAAGGTTACCGCGACTACCACGCTCATCATCCATCGGGAAACCCATGAGGCGGGTCATCCCTATTCATAAAAGACTGCATTAAACATACTCTGGAAGCAGTAATTGAACTTGACAAATTTCAAATGACCATGGTGCGCGCTAAAAATAAAAATTACTCTTTTAATATTTTTTTTTTTTTTTTTTTTATAATTTACGCGCGCCAAAGGGGTTATGAATACCCTTACACTGTTGCCAGGGCGCGGGCGGAAAGGTAGAAGGAGGAGAAAGGAGAGTTTGTGATGTAGTGGTTTGAAACTCAGGTGTGTTTGGTTTCGATATTGACTCTCCAGGGGAGGGAGTCCGAATAGGACGGAGAGATTTTTCTTCACTCGGAATGGTGAGGTTGTGAATTTTAACGGTTGTTTTGTGCTTGAAAACCCTACAACAGCCAAATCTACATGTCAGTGTTATGCCTTCACATGCAGATTTTTCTGACTGAGTTCCAATTGCACAAATGAAAACTTGCCGTGGCTAGGATTCGAACCTTGACCTTCCGAGTGAGAAGCGATTGCTAATACCACTACACCACGGCCACCCCTCTATTGCCAATCGCGCTGCAAAATAGAAAAACACGAATTTATTGACCTATTCAACTCTCTTGGACCAATCTTCATTACTGGTGGCGATTTTAACGCAAAGCACACCTTTTGGGGCTCAAAAAGGTAAAACTCTTTACAAGGCTGGTATGGAATGTGGTTGCTATTTTTACTCAAAAGGCAAGCCGACATATTGGCCCTCGGATGTCGCCAAAACACCCGATCTAATAGACTTCTTTATCGGAAAAGGAATAAATGCTAGTTACGTCAAAGTTGAAGAGGGCTGCGATCTTTCCTCCGATCATTCTCCAGTTATCTTCTCACTGTGCGAATCCTTGGTCAAGAAACAAACACCACCCAGATTAACTAACAGCAAAACTTACTGGGAAGATTTCCGAATAGACGTTGTAGCAATACTGAGTTGAAAGTAGCACTTACAACGCCGTATCAACTTGAAAAAGAAGTTGAACGTTTTGTTGAAGTCATACAGCAAGCGGCTTGGAAGAATACTCCCCGCGAATCGAACAAAGTTCCCAAAGTCGGCATAAGATACCCACCGGAAATCAGAGAAATGATAAGGAAGAAACGAAGAGCGCGGAAAAAGTGGCATGAAACCCGGGCACCACAAGATAAAACGTCCTTCAATAGGCTCTGCAACTTGTTGAAAAAATCGATCAAGGACTTCAATAATCAAGATATTAGTAACTACCTTGAAAGACTCACAGCGACAAAGGATACCAACTACTCCATATGGAGAGCCGTTAAAAGTGTTCGAAAGCCCCAAATACACGTGGCGCCAATAAGAAGAAACCAGGATGACTGGGCGAAAGAAGATAAGGAAAAAGTTAATGTTTTCGCCGATCATCTTGCAGAAACGTTTAAACCATTCGACGGGGAAGTGCTTCCAGAGAATGTCAATACGCTAGACGTGACGACAAACTTTCCAGTAGAAAAGGCTACACTTAGGGAACTTAGACAAGTTATAGACACGCTCAAGCCCAATAAAGCCCCGCGATATGACTTAATAACGGGAGAGATACTTAAAGCGTTGCCGAAAAAGGGTTTGCTAAAGCTGCTCTATCTTATAAATGCCAGCAGTAGATTAGAGCATGTACCGCACCAGTGGAAAGCAGCTGAAGTTATTATGGTTCCGAAACCCGGTAAATCGCTGACTGAAGTCAAGTCATATAGACCAATATTGCTTCTCCCGATTACATCGAAGGTCTTCGAGCGAATCCTTCTTAATCGTTTTAAACCAATTACCGACACAAATTCCCTCTTGCCTGATCATCAATTTGGCTTTAGAAGCCAACACTCTACAGTTGACCAAGTACATCGAATAACTGATGTAATTGAATGAGCACTCGAGTGTAAGTTAGTCTGTTCAAGCGCATTCCTTGACGTTTCGCAAGCCTTGGATAAGGTATGGCACGAAGTCCTAAAATATAAACTTCGACAAGCTGTACCCCAGCAATTGTCTTGTATTTTAGGTTCATACCTGGAAGACCGACTCTTCAGTATGAGACACGGAAACAAATATTCCACTTTTAAGACAATAAAGGCGGGGGTGCCTCAAGGAAGTGTTCTTGGCCCTCTGCTATATTTACTTTTTACCTGCGATATACCGCAAACGGACGACACTGTTCTACCCACATTTGCTGATGACACTGCCATTTTGGCAACGGCTAAAACAGTCGAAGAAGCAACTGCCAAGTTGCAACGTGCCCTTACACTGATTAACAATTGGACAAAGACTTGGCGAATCGCGCTTAATGAAAACAAGTCTGTCCACGTGAACTTCACTCTCAAGAAAATTGAGAATCCACCGGTGTTTATCAACGCAGTACGAATACCTTACGCGAACGAGGCCAAATATCTCGGTATGACACTCGACGCTAAACTAAAATGGAGAGCACACGTCAAGAAAAAACGTAAAGGGCTTGAAATCAAATACAGAGATATTTACTGGCTTATTGGAAAGTATTCCAAGCTGAGCTTAGTGAACAAACTGCTGTTATACAAACAAGTGCTAAAATCGATCTGAACATATGGTGTACAACTTTGGGGTTGTACTAAAAATAGTAACATTAATGTATTACAGACATTCCAAAACAAAGTTCTTCGAGGTATTGTTAATGCGCCGTGGTACATTAGAAACGATGATATCCACAGAGACTTAAGAGTCGAAAACATTCAGAAAGTATTTAAAATGTTTGCGCGAAAACATAATAATCGATTACAAGGTCATACGAATATTTCTGTTCAACAGATCCCCGACGAGACAAATTTATTGCGCCGTCTGAAAAGGACTAAGCCTCTCGATCTAGCGTGGTGATTTTTCTAAAGTACACAGGAATTCTCAATGGAAAATCGCCTGCAGGATATCTTATAAAAACAAAATAAAATGCGATAGAAGAACTGCTTGTTGTGGTTTGCAGAAGGGAGGTGTTTTTTAGTGAGTAAGAATCTCACACTACTATAGGTTCCGGGCCTATAGTGTCTATGAAGATTTCTCACCTTCCCAAGAAAAAAAAAAAAAAAAAAAATACTACATCTCTTCTGAGTGCAACGCCTAGTGGAGAATGACCTTTCTCTAAGCAGTTTATACATAATATCAACTTTTTTGTGACCTCCACTGCACAAAATGCTGATTGGATGTGCTGCATCGCTACAGTAGTCTGCCTGCCCTGGTGCCTAATTGCGTCACTGCCATATTTACCTCTAGACCGACGATCATTTCTAAGGACTGGTGTTACTATAGAATTTTCCGTACGTTGCGCATTAGATTCCTTCGCCTCTAAATTTTTACAGAGACAATCTAACATCTGTGTAAACTGTTCCCATGATGGCAATTGGCTATAATCGATCGTGTCTTACCATTTAGTTTGAGTTTCAGAATCAACTTGGTAGTGCAAGAGATATAAGGATCGCATTAGTAATATCCTTATAGTCTCCGATCGACAAGATTGCAGTTAGGTGAGTATTGAGACTATCTTCAAGATTCCTTAAAGAACAGGAAGAATAGGAGAATACGGAATATCTAACAAGGTATTTATATGCTCTTGAAAAATTAAACATTCGTTGTCAAATCTTTTGTTTGACCTATCTAGTGCCTTTCGATAATTCGCTCCAGTTAAGTTAAATTCTTTAATCGCATTTAATTCGGTTTTCGACAAGCAACTTTAAATAATTGAATTTCTGACAGTTTCATTGTCATCAACTAAATTTTTAAACAACCCAAAAAAATTCGTGTACTCTGAGAATTTTTCGGAAAAAACTGTGAGTTTGAGTTGTTCCAACCTCGCACGAACAACTGGCTGCTGCTGCAGCCGAGCACTCGGTAACGTTGGCTCGCTAGAATTCTCGATTTTGTCCAAACATACAATTCTTCTACTTCGCATCTAAATTCGTCATTAACTTTCTCTTCTTCGCTAATATCGAAGCAATAGACATTTGAAGGTTAGGTGCTTGTTTGAAATACCGTATGGTGGATGACCGTGGCTCAAGTGGTAGTGGACTGGCTTCCAAATTGGAAGGTTCGGTGTTCGAATCCCAGCCTCGCCCGAAAGACATATCATCCATTTTTTCAGTTAACGAAAATCAAGTAAGACGAGTAGTTGACTAGAAACCAACATCAAGCCAACTTCCACTAAGAATTTAGTCTCGCCATTAAATGTTGGATGCCACCCATGGAGCGAAATAACCACTGAGCCCAAACATCTTTCTTTCTCTCTCTATCCCATTTTCCAAAAAGCTTAACACATGCTGAGGCATTATAAGTGTATTCATACCCACTAGAGTGTTAAGTTTTTTATAACCCTCTAATGCACCAAACTTGTACAGAACAATCAGATTTTTTTTAATTGTTGTTTCTCACTACATATATTGTCTTCAAATAACACAAAAAACTTAGTTTTTCTAAATTCGGTTACTTCCACTAGTTTTAAAAAAATGTTGTACATATACAACATGGCGCATCAACGGAGTAAAAGAGGCAACGTTTTTTGCGAAAGAAAGCAAAGCCTAGTTTTATTTAGAAAACAATAATAGCTGGTACAATATTTATTAAAATATACTTAAATTAAGTTACTATACCTGATAATTAGTTAAACAGTTTCTTTTTGGCGTAAAACAAAGTGACACATTACATTTAGTGCAGATCACAGTTGTGAACCCATTTTTACAAAATTTGCAACGTGATTGCTTTGTTTTATAAGATGGAAAATGGCCAATTAGATCGTATTGAACGTCTTCAATTTGAATTACGGAAAGTGCCCTACGCTTTGAAGTTGTTGGAGTCATTTGTGGAGGACTTGATGGACGCCCACGTTTCCTTAGACGTAGTCGCAATTTGTTTTTGGAACTGAATTAGAGTTAGCGTTTCTTTTTCGCTGACTTTGGTAAGCTCACAATGGCGCTTATATAAAAGCCAGCTATTAGAGAGTGCGGAGTTAAGAACCTAAACGAAAATTCGCATATAATATTTTCGGGACCGATGGTTTACCCTAGATAACTCACAGAGTATATCTGGTAAGTCCACACCTCCCATAAAACGATTATATTGCTGAACTATGATTGGCAGTGGAATTTCAATGAACAGCTATTAGACCAAGCTTCGATTCTACACTATAGTCGTATGAGCCACAACCTTTTGCTTTTAATTTTGCATCAGAATCTAGGTTACATATTCCCAAACGATTGCCGCGATCTGTTCAGGTCGCCAAAATACCTTTATCCCTGGGAGCCTTCATCAAGTGAATCGACGTGAACCAATTGTCAAAAAAAAACCTGAAAGTTTTGGTGCTCTGGTTTATCCTTCAATAAGTGAATTACAATATCGGAGGAAATTCCTAAGCCATAATAAGAGCAAGTTCCATCTCCAACGTATAGTGCAAAGTCATATAGTATATAATGACAGATTTTCCACACCTGGTAAACATTTTAAAACCCCATTTGTTTGGCTTTTTCGGGTTATACTGTTTTAATTGCTGCCTTCCTTTAAATGGAATAATCTGCTCATCAACGCTGCTATGCGGGAAAATTGAGGCATTTTTTTCGGAAGCTTTCTAAAATAGGCTTAATCTTATGCAGCTTTTCATATCCAGGGTCACTTTTTTTTCTGTCATCACTGGAGAAATATAAAAATTGCTTAATTTTCTTGAAACGCTTTCCAGTCATAGCTTCATCTATTAAAGCAATTCTAAAATCTGCCTGCCATACCATTCTCATTTCTGGATATTTTACAATGCCCATAAAAAGAAGAATCCCTAAGTATTTCTCTATTTCCTTAAATATTACATTTACTGAAATGCCACATTCTCGGACTGAATACAAATTTGTTTCTTCGACAATTTGATTTATCATCGTATTATCAAAAAACATTAGGAAGTATTGCAATGGTGTACAAACTTCTACATCAAAGTCAATTTGCATTTTCCACTGTTTCTTGCCAAGAGATTGAAGGTCCTTTTTCTCTATTTTAAAGTTTTTAGGTCCACCTGTTCTCTATCTAAATATCGTTTAATACAGAAACATTTATTTCCTCCAACTCAACATCTTGAAGTTACATATCTTCCTGGAGTTCACAAATCAGCAAATCGGAAGCCGTTATGTCCTCACATATGTTGTTTAAAACATTCGGTATCAGCATTATCTGCGCTAGTAGATGGTAGTTCTGGCTCAGCTTCAGCCTCCGAATTATTCCAATCGAATTCCAGCATTTTGCTTATTTCCATAGTAGTTAATCCAGTTGTTCTTCGGTTCATTATAAATTAAAGGCACAAAAATGGGCTAAAATACTGGAAAAGAAACCAAAATAGTCACAAAAAATTAACAAAATGATAGCAAAAGGCAACACAAACTAATTAAAAACATAAACTACAAAATACACCATTCATGCACCATGTTGTATACAAACAACAGATAAAATTTAAACGTCTATAACCATTTGAAGATTAACCTTACCTGTTTTATTGCTTTTTTTTATTTCCTTATGAAATAATCTAACAGAAAATTGTTTTTTTTTGCTCAAGTGGAAATGCTTTGATAGAAATCCAATGACTCAAATATTACAAAATTTTCTTCCTACAAAATTGTCTGACTACACCGATTGCAAAGCAGAAAATGAAATGTAAATCCTTATTTTTCATATCAAAGAAGAACACAAAACTAAAGTAATAAGATAATACATGTCCTAAGCAAACATTGTTGCACGAAATATACCATGAGATAAGAACAATATGCTCTCAAAGTATACAAACAACAAATGCATGAAAGGATTAAAAAAAATATATATGATTCTAATATTTCTAATCGACATTCTAACTCTGTTCTGGCTTTCCCGAAATTAATTTTTTGATTTTTATTTTTTTTTTATAATTTACGCGCGCCTATGGGGTTATGATACCCTTTTACTGTTGCCAGGACGCGGGCGGAAAGATGGAAGGAGGAGAAAGGAAAGCATTGTTGTAATGTAGTGGTTTGAAACTCAATTGTGTTTGGTTTCGATATCGACTCTCCAGGGGTGGGAGTCCGAATAGGACGAAGAGATTTTTCTTAACTCAGAATGATTCAGGTTGTGAATTTTAACGGTTGTTTTGTGCTCGAAAACTCTACAACAGCCAAATTTACATGTCAGTGTTATGCCTTCATACGCAGATTTTTCTGACTGAGCTCCAATTACACAAACGAAAACTTGCTAGGATTCGAACCTTGACCCTCCGAGTGAGAAGCGATTGCTAGTACCACTACACCGCGGCCACCCCTTAAACTTCCTTTCGTTGATGAACGTAAAATCTTCAACTTTGCCAATTTCTTCTTTTCGCTTTTAATTGACTGTGTAGAAGTTTCCGCCCTACATCCTTCTTGTCCTCGCTAATCATCGTTTCAGCAAATGTATACTATGTCGATTTCCTCAAAATATTTGACTGCATTTACCGTTTCCCCTTGTTTGAAGAAATTAAAAGTGAATTGGTCCTTCCGATGTCCACCGGATTGTCCACTAGTTCCGGGTGAAGAACTAGTTTGGGTGTGTGTTTAGGTTTGTCTGCTACATCCAATCATTGCCCAGATTTTTTACGGTTGTCATACAAAATCCATTTTTCATCACACGTGATTATACGGTGCAAATACAGGTCATTTTGGTGCCTTAAGCCCAGCGATGCACAGAATTCCAAGCAGCGCAGCTTTTGTGCCTCGTTTAGTTTATTGGGCATCCACTTTTCGAGTTTTTTTACTTTTCCTATTAGAGATAGGTGTCGACATGGAGATACTTCCATGCTCTATGCAATGTCTCGCAAACGGTGTCATTTTTCTTGAATCTGCATCTATCGTTGCCTTAAAAACACATACATTACCGTTTCTGGTTTCCAACGTGGTTCGTTTTCAAGGCAAAGATCTCCCGCACGGACTTAGCAAATCAATGTCGAATGTTGCGTTCACTTACCTCTACATCTTTAAATGCGTTGCTGCCAGAGACTCATTACGGCCCAGTTTGAATCCATAAAGAAGAGAATCCGTGTTTGAGCCGTCGATAGCATGATAAACAATTCCTAGGAAAAAATTACTGTAGTTGCAACGAATCCTAAAAGTCTCACACGTCATACACACGTACCAACTTATCTTATGTTATTAAAAAAAATTTGCACTTTCTGCTACAGATGTTTACTCGAGAGCTTATTATTGCTAACTGAGTGAAAATCGGATATTCCATATGGTATAGCCCCAGCAAATTATTTTTTTTGATCAAATAGTACAATTAAAATTGGTAGAAGATAAAATACGAGTAGACCAAATATCAGTTCTTCAATTAAATATAATATTCTTCATCCAGGCATACTAACCCCGGAGGAAATATATTGACTCAAATTTAGGTATTATACGATTTAGCACTTTAGACTAGGAATGGTGAAGAAAACTATTGCCCTTATAATAGCAATTAAGATCCCCACAACAGTTATTGAAGTCAAAACAAAATTTTAACG
The DNA here is from genome assembly GCA_963966105.1 of Volucella zonaria. Lineage (NCBI taxonomy): Eukaryota > Metazoa > Arthropoda > Insecta > Diptera > Syrphidae > Volucella > Volucella zonaria. Next base: position 127,359,030 of record OZ014530.1, on the reverse strand, counting down.
AGTTTTCATAATAAGAATGGACTAGAAATAATTTCAGCAGGATGAAAGAGTGATTGAGTATAATAACAACTAATATGACTTTAATAAAGAAGTATGGATATACAACTGTGTAAAGTGGGAGACAGACTGCTGGTATCGATGCCAAAAGTCGGATATTAGCGTACCACTGCTTTGAACTGATTTCCATTTTTCAAGGGGGTGGGGAGGTATTGTTTTAAACTTTGTTTTATCTTAAGATTGTTGTGTCAAAATTTGAAACAAATCGGAGCAAAATCAAATGAAGATATAGAACTTTAAGCGTTCGTTCCATGTTTAAAATTGGATTTCCTGGTATACAAAATTGTAAAGCGATTTTCTGACACTTGTCATTTTTGAAGCCGGTGAAATGTGTAAATCAAAATCTACTCGACCTATTCTTTTGAAATTTACGAGTACTATACCACTTCCTTAAATAAATAATCAGGTATGTATACCCTGTAGCTTTTTTTTTATTTTTCATAATTATTAACTTTGCAATAACAAATTGGTAAATTTTTTTGGCCAAAAGCGGTATTTTCATTTCTAATAGTCAATGAAAATTGCAGTTGTGGACAAACTTCTTGACGCAGCTCTTGACATGCAATATCCAGCATCTAGTTCGCACATATGCCATCATCTTCTGGATTCCTCCATGCAAGGTTTTCTCATGTGCACTTGAGGTGAGGATAAGTTAGTGCTGCTGGTCGTAAACCAGATTTAAATGCTGCAACCTGCTTCTAACCCGCCAGAGGTTATCGTTGTCATCAAAAGGGTTCAACGATTTCAGCTTGCCGCTAAATCCAATTTCTTGATTCCTCCAATTTCTGTCGAGAACATCTGACCTTGTGCTATCCGTGTTGCTAGAGGTGTACATATAAGAATTTCTAATGGCGAAATTACATCATATATAGTATCTACAATCGCATTCCTGTCTACTATTTAGGCAAATCGTTTGCAAAGGGCGATGACTCATGAATGCTTTATCAATTTAGAATGGTTTTGAATCAATGAAGTTATTACTTTTATTTCCATAAGTGTGCAGTGCGCAGGAATATCCTGTTTCACAATTTTGGTTTGGTCGGTGAGCTGATGAGGGCAATAGAAGATCCTGGGGGTGGCCGTGGTGTAGTGGTACTAGCAATCGCTTCTCACTCGGAAGGTCAAGGTTCGAATCCTAGCCACGGCAAGTTTTCATTTGTGCAATTGGAACTCAGTCAGAAAAATCTGCGTGTGAAGGCATAACACTGACATGTAGATTTGGCTGTTGTAGGGTTTTCAAGCACAAAACAACCGTTAAAATTCACAACCTCACCATTCCGAGTGAAGAAAATCTCTCCGTCCTATTCGGACTCCCACCCCTGGAGAGTCAATATGGAAACCAAACACACCTGAGTTTCAAACCACTACATTACAAACTCTCCTTTCTCCTCCTTCTACCTTTCCGCCCGCGCCCTGGCAACAGTGTAAGGGTATTTATAACCCCTTTGGCGCGCGTAAATTATAAAAAAAAAAAGTATTGTGTAAGAAATCTGGACGACACGCGGTACCATCACCGTTAGTTGTGTTGGGACGTGTTTCCAGATCTGGTCCCCTGATTCCTGACAAATGTTGACCATTTGGATCAATATGCAACTATTTATGCTAAAACCATGGTCGAATCTAACCTTGGATTATACCTTTAGAGTCCAAAACACCTACGTATACCAGAGCGTCGTTTGTATACTCGCTGAGATGCGTTACCAAATCCGTGTATTTTCAGGTCCTGTTGTGCGTCCTGTGTGAAAAACCAACTTGGAATTCGTATCCTTTTAAGTAACGAAAGCGCTCTGCGGAAAATGGCCCAATCTTTGTGAAGTTTTGGAGGAATTGGATTATCGCAATCTAATCCTCGGGACCACATTTGCTGCTTCATCATTTTGGCCTTCATAATGCGGGGTGATATCCATCCCAATGGGCCATACAATCTCGCAATCGTTGAAGAATGGTTATTTTTGTTCCCTCAGTTGCGTTGCAAATAACCTTCTGGAAGCAGAATGAATTTTCTGAAGCCTTTATGTGTTCGGGCGAACTAACGGGTAATGAAAAAACGACGTCCCACTGGTTTGTCGGTATATGATGGAGAATATCACTAGAATTGGTCATTTCTCAAGATGAACGCTGCTGAGGAAATCACTCCTTCTATTTCTTCTCGATTACGCAAGGCTTCTTCTATACAACTAGCCCCACTTATAAGCTCATCCACATACATATCTTGCTGAATCATTTCTGTTCCAAGAGGATATATGTGCTCTTCATCAGCAGCCAATTTATTGATGGTCCGTAAAATAAGGTACGGTACAGATGTTGTATAGAATGACACCGTTTGCAGTCGATAAACCTTGATTGGATCTTCTTTACTATCTCGCTAGTAGATAGCTGATAATAGGAGTTCCGATGCACCAAATTCTCCATCCCAAGATTATGTCCACGATATTATCTTGCACGTATAATTCACTGTGAAGATGTTGGTTTAACGATGTCCCGTCTTAGGTCTTTACAGCAGCATCGAAGACAACTCGCAACTTAGTCGTGGAGATGGGCTCTTTAAAAACTGCATGGTGGAGTTCAAAATGCAGACTCCTCTCCTGGGATAATTCCTGAAAGAATAAAATCGGTATAACCATCACTATCTAGGAGTATATCCCATACCAGCTCCTTTATTTCTTTTATTACCACGGCTGGAAACTCAGTTTGTTGGAAGAAGACCAGTAAGCGATTTATATACTCGTATATTGAGACCGGAACGTCTGTTCTATCGAAGTCCAAACGCCTCAATCAATCCTCAATCTGCGATTGATTGCACCGTGGACTCTATTATAAATGAAGCTTCCAAACAAGAATCTATCAAGGCTCTCAAGAAGCGATATACTCCCGACGCGGCCTTAACTCTTGCGAGGGCCGTGGCTAAGAATATCTGTTTGATTCTATCATTGGAAGAATGAAAGGTGTTCAGTCCTGAGCAACTGGATGCTGATTTATGAACGCGATCATTGTGTGACAATATGCCGTGTTTGTATTGAGAGTGGAGACTTGGTCTGATTGTGTACTAGGCGTAGTTGAGCTTTGATTTGAACAGGTATTATATGGTGTTGAGTTATGATGTAAGCGAAGATGTGTAGTGTTGCATTTTTTGTGAGTTTTGGAGTGGAATATATTTGGTGTGTGAATGGGGGTTTTATGAGTTTGTGTTGGATAAATTTTGAGAGTAGTGAAGAATGGAATTACAGACAAGAGAATTCTCACATTTTCCTATTCTTTCAACAGTAGTTTCTCACAAACTTACGAGTACATCCATCCTAATTAATCGAATGAATGAATGAAAGGAATGTGGATTTTTGTTGCAGACCTTACACTAAAACTGCTGCTTTTCTTTTGGCCTAATGTGAAAATGCTGGCTCTTGTTTCTAAACCCCGGTGGTAACTTCCGTTTTTCCGTTGTGTTCGATTACAATTTCTAATGCCTTAACTCTGGCTTCAAGAAACCCCGAAAAATCCTGGTAAATAGGCAAAAACTTACATAGGGTAGGGTTTTCAAGCACGAAACAACCGTTAAAATTCACAACCTGAATCATTCCGAGTGAAGAAAATCTCTCCATCCTATTCGGACTCCCACCTCTGGAGAGTCAATATCGAAACCAAACACACCTGAGTTTCAAACCACTACATCACAACATTGCTTTCCTTTCTCCTCCTTCTATCTTTCCGCCCACGCCCTGGCAACAGTAAAAGGGTATCATAACCCCTTAGGGGTGCGTAAATTATAAAAAAAAAAAATAATAATAATACTCGTCGATTAAGAAGAGTCCCATAGTATTCTTGGCTTCTAACCCCTCAGTGTCTTTCGAGATATTCACCTTCTATAATAAAAAAAATCTAGAACTGTAGGAAGATTTGACTATCAGCTACATCGCTGAACTTACAGCTATGCAAAACGGAGTATTCACCGCCCAAACTTGGTCTGTTCCTGCATTAATAATTACGGATAATCTAAGTATGCCGAAAGGGCTTAGCAAAATAATATATACTCCAATATTACTCTAGCTGGGTGCCAGCACATGTTGAGATAAGGGGTAATAAAATTGCAGATATAGTCGCAGAGGAAACATTGAAATACCCATGGATAGTCGAATCAACCAACTTGAATAATCTCAAATTAGATTATGCAAATTAAATACAAAAAACTTAGCACAACGTTATTTTATGATTGTTATTATTGTCCAATAGTACCGATCGGTTTAAAGGTTCGCTAACAAGTGATTTCATGGTTTGGGATTGGTTAAGATGAAAACTGGTGTGGTGAATATATAGAATTTATTTAAGGGCGTGGGAGTGGGTGTACAGTTTTTTCGTCTTACAGTTTGTTTTTTTTTGTCTGTAGAATAATTTGTGCCGGCAAAATTTAAATATTCCACGTTTCTTTTGACAGCAACAATCAAAATTGCTGACTTAACTTTACACTTGCAATCTTTAGATCAACTACCCGAACCCTGCTGTTGTCGCTTTTTCATTCAACTATTCCCAAAGACCATTTGTACGGAGGTAGGGCTTCATCTTGGATTACCACTAAAGCTCCTTCTCGTAGATTTGGATGTGTTAAAGTCCATTTCGAACTTTTTTGAAGATTGCGGATGTATTCGGAAGATCACCTCTTCCAGAAAAATTACTTTAACGCTCGAATTCAATGCCAAGATGTTAAGATAAGGAATCTTATTACAATTTTCTTCTCTTTCAGTGAACGAAGGAATCTTACTACAATTTTCTTCTCGTCAGTTGATAAATGGCCCGGAGTGAGGGCACCAAAGTCATTTGGAGTAGAGGAAAGTGGCGTTTTGTATTGCATCGATTTCTGCTAGCGCTGCGGTGAGCTCTTCATAACTAAGCAGTGCTCCTCCAAAAGTTTTTAGTAGATGAGCTTTTACTCATCATTTTAGTTTAAAATGAACTCAATATACATATATTTTTTACAAAATTATATTTATTATACGTATTATATTTTTTTACAAAATTAGTTTGATAAATACTTAAGTAACACAATATAAAAATAACATAACAAAATTCATCTTCTAAATAATTTCATTGCAATTCTTAACAAACTAAAATTTAATTTTATTACTGTTTTAAAAATTCCATTTATAAATTCTATAAATTCCATCTTTGCGCTAACAAAATTCGTCGCGTTATTGCAATACACTTTTAAGGGACATTTCTTGCGACCTAGAAAAGTAAATTCCCCATTACTTCTGCAGTGAATGGATTTTGCTATACTATACCTGTATACCTGGCCTAAAGTGTTATTGTGGCTATTGGTTCATATAGAGATGTGTTGCTTTCTTCGTTTTTCAAGAATAAGGTTATCCAGATCAATCTTCTCAAATGTTGTGCTGATGAGCCACTGTTGAACTAGTCTATTTGATAAACTTTAGACCGTTAAACCAGATTGATTATCGTAAGTCCTCTGCTTCACTTCCTCTGGCTATTAGATCAGCAGAATTATTTTGTGGTCTTAACACAGACATCGGGTGTTAAGGATTGTATGTCACTAACTATATTTGCAATAAATGTATCCCACAAACTCGGCTAGTACAAATAATCTCTGAGTCTACCCAAAAATAGTTGTCTGGAGGTTTGATATTTAGGGAGCTCTTCACGTAGAGCCTGTGGTTTCGTGTCACCATAGACTTTGCGGTAACAAGTCTCAATGAAACTGCGTTAAATTCATCGACGTATTCGAACATATATGCAACATCCATATGATTTATCGAGGCATCAGAGAATCCATGAATTTGAATAGCTTTCCATCTCAGTTGAAAAATGAATCAGGGAATCTTGATGCAATCGAGATTCTGAAGATTTGCGATGTACCCTTCTCAGCATTGTTTTAGTTTGAATGGCAGTGGATCTCTTAAGTTCCGGACTCTTATCTAGTCGCCGCATTGTCTAGTGCGTAGAAACACTTTTTTGCGTCATCCAAAGGATTTTCTATCTGGACTGTCTTTAAAAAGAAGCCTTAATGAAAATGTTCCACTTTGCAAAGTTTTTAAGTTGCATTTAAATGCATTTCAGAATTGATTTGTTACGAACTAAGTTGAACAGTCGTCGGACCACGAGGGTTCCTGTACTAAGATGCAACTTCTGGTTTTGGTGCATGTATCTTTATATCCACCTGATACTATACAACCCAAGGTAGTTCGGTCCTAACTCATTTGCAGTGATCAAACTCTCTACGAGATCAAAAAGGAGATCTGCTCCTAACAATATGTCGATGGACTGGCCTTGAAGAATAGAGCATGAGCCAAATTTAAATCTCTCGGAAAGTTCCATTATCCAGTCCATAGTTCTCATTGGGGGATTCAGTTATTGACCGCACGATCCAAAATTCGCCATTTTTTTCCAAACCTCAAAATCTAAATTTAATTGTTGTAGCCGTTTGGGTACCAGTTGCACCTACTCCATTGGTATCTATTAGCTTATGCATTGTCCTTAGGTGAAGGTTATTAAGTTTGAGTGATTAAATTTATTTAGGAGCCCGAATCCAATAAGACACAAGGGAGTAATTCGCCTGACCACTGTCAACCACTGTCGCTGATATAATATGCGATTCCGTATCTTTATCTTTTTAATTCAACAATGTGGTTTAGAAGTACCGGGCACACACTCTTCGATTAATGCACTTCCAAATTATTATATCTGTGCAACAGATAATGATGGGGGTCTGCGCACACATTGCATCTTTTAGAAGATGAATTGCTCAATTCGTTACCATGACCAATTGATGCGGAGAGCCAATGCTTCGTTTGCTTGATACATTCATATACCTTTGAATTTATTACAGTCCACGATCAGATGGTTTATTAATTTGCAAAAGTGGCACATTATTTTTGTTACGGGCATTGCGACGCGTGACGATCTTTGCTGCAAGGGAATATCAGACTTTCATACTGCGTAGGAAGCTTTGGCTTCCCTGTTTTCCAAAAACCGGCACTTTTTATTCAGCAATTCTGAGCATGCTACTCGTCTCAGAATCTAGTTTGGACATCACCAAATATATTATGATAGAATTACAAATTTCCTTATACGTGCCTAAAGAAGTCAGCGAGTCAAAAAATGGGAGAAGCTCCCTTCATTTTGGGCAAGACGAAAGGGGTCACTATATACTCCAGAAAATTCAGACATTTGTTGTCATAACTTCATTCCACCCGTTTTAAAAATTTCAAATAGTTCTTCCGGGTTATTTGAAATGTTTTTATGGTTCTAAACGCCTGTGCAGTTAAGAACGAAATTAGGTGATTGAATTTTTCAATTGGAGCCAAGGAATTGCCGTTATGGACCAACGTTTTAAAAACTCTAATAAATTCTTGTAGTCAGCGTATTTCCCAGAAAATTTAGGAAGCCATTACTAGCCGAGAAAAAGACGGTAGAGAAATAGCAAAGGATGTGTCAATGAAACTGACTCGTCTCTTTGTCTCCATAAGTGAGTGTATTTTTTATTGCATTGTGCAATATAACTCTTCAATTTCACTACAACAACTATTTGTAGGACTGAAGTCTTCTATATGAGTCTATGCCTGTGCCTGTTGAAATAAGATTCTAAAATCTCCAGGCGACATTCCAATCCATTTATTTTAAGAGCTGACGATTTCCTGTCAATCAGAGGATAGAGGAACTGACTGACAAGATTTTTTTTCTTTTCTTTTTTTCCTAGTTCAGTAGCGACTGGGATCCGGAAAGTATTTTAATTGCACACTGATAGTGGCAGCTTGTTGCAGTACTTTGTAACACCAACGTTGATATACAAATGAGCCAAATAAAAGAATTTATATAAGTACTCGTATTATCTAGTCTTTAATATCTACATAATTTGTGTTGCAATATCTCTATACTTTCTCTTTTTATTTGTGGGACTTGGACTTGGACTTTGTTGGCTTTAAATATTGATACTGCCATCCCCACGAAGTATGTTTATGTATTTATTAGATGACCTGTTTGAAAAAGTTCCACGAGCAAGAACTTTTCCCGTTGTAACAACTCCAAGCAAATAAGTAGCTCTCCCTACGGCGAATGATCTTCCCTTGAAAAAGCAGCAAAACCTTACAAGCAATGGTTGTGCAGCCTTAGAAAAAAACAAAGCTCCTGCAAGCAATTTGTTTTCGCTGCAACAACAACAATGGAGCCCGTAGCTTTCGCTACGGCGATTAATTTCCCTTTAGTTTACGAGAAACGAAACGAACAACGGTTTGCAGAAATAAGCGAACATTTTGTAACCAGCAGCGGTATTTTTTTATTTTGTCTGCAACGGCTTGCACTTTCCTTCAGCAAGCTGGTTTTTGGTGTAAAAACCACAGCTCGAGCAACAACGATGATGTAATTTGCAGTGTCAGTTGGGTTCAACGACTTAAGCGAACCTCTTTGGCGGATGTAATTACCGAATTCCCTTAGACACCCTTTTGCGGGTATGGGCTTACTAAATTTCAAGCAAATGATTGACTATGAAATCTGCTGCCAGCGAAAAATCGCAAGTTTCAAAATATGACAAATTTACGATTTTTCTCTTTTAGCCTTCGAGTAAAGTATTAAAATCGAATTTTATGTTTAAAGGTACTATAACCTGAGGAAGCCTATGCAAGTGACTTCAAATTTCGAAAAACACCTCTAGCGGTTCTGCATGCACGATTTCTTTGACGATGGATTGGCTATGAATCCTCTGCCAGCAATGAACAGCTGATTTTTGAATTGCGATCCTTATGGTGAGCTTCAGTTGAAGTTGACGATGAAATAATTTGGAGCGAATTATTGTCAGCAATTTTTGAAGTTCTAAGCGCGAACAGCAAATGTCTCCTAAGATATTAATATTCGTAACGCCTGATAGAAACTTGGAGTTTCGTACAAACTACGAATAGTACATATGCGGTAAGCGGTAAGTATAAGGCAATGAAGGGGTTAAGTTACGACAATTGTTGTTATTTCGGCACAATCACTGCCTTAAATACAGAACCGTATAGACTCACACATACGTATAGTCTTTTTTTGCTTCTCCTCTGCTTCCCCGTTTTAATCTATAGATGAATTCAGCTAACGACCGATCGCGAAAAACCGAGCACTTGCACTGTCTTTTAATTTAGCAGGTAATGAATGTTTTTTTTTTTTTTTTGAAAATTCACTGTCTTGTTCTGTTGTTTATAGACCTTTTAATACACTATAGTTCTATCACGGCTGCAATGGATAATTTCAAATTATATTATGAAAATTAAACACAAACAATTGCAAAATGATTTTTATCGATACATACATATATTTATTGATATATCGATCGCTTCAAAGGTTCGCTAGGAACTGATTTCATGGTTTGGGATTGGTTCGGACGAAAACTGGTGTGGTAAATATATGACGGATTTTTAATGATTACAAAAAAGTACAAGAAAGTTTAAATTACATTAAGAAGTCAATATGACAACAGCACCATAAATCTAAAGATGTTGGAAGTACCCGAGATATGAGTGGATGTTCTGTCTACGCCGGATGAAAATTTGAAAATGCTCAACGAATTGGAGTTGGCCGATGTGCGAATGAATGCTTTACCTGCTGTTAATGGAATAAGTATTTTAATTGGAGCAGACAATTATTGGACAGTTGCAACTGGGCAACACAAAGGAAATACACCTGCTCTAGCAGCAATTAACACTGTTTTCGGATGGACGTTGCAGGGTAGGTCTCCTGTCATTTCCAATAATTCAGATGCTGTGGTGAATTTTTCTTGTGTAACTTCATTGCATGTTTGTACCTTTGAGGATCTTCAACCATTCTGGAGCCTCGAACGATAAAACTGAAGGACGCAGTCCAGATCCATCACTTATTCGGAAGATTGGAAATCGATACGAGGCATCACTACCATGGAAAGATGAGGAGGAACTACTTCATGACAACCGCGTAGGTGCACTTTATCGAATGCAGTCACTAGTGCGAAAATTAACGAGATGATAAATAGTGGTTTGACTGAACGGGTAGAAGAAGATAAACAAAGGTATTGGGTGTACTATATGCCCCATATACCTGTGTACCGGATAAGGATGTAAGAGTTTCGGTGCGTGTGGATGGAGATGTAACACTTGTTTGCCAGCAGCGGGTAGCATGCTTGCGGTTGCACGGCGTTCGCTCGTTGGAGGGGTAGGATCTTGCACAGAAGCTTACTAAATTTATCGTGCCAATAAAAAAATTAAGTATGAAAACATTTGGTCTATTGTGTTGGGTGTTGTAGATGTTATAACACCTGAGGGAACCCACCCACGGCAATTGGCATCGCCATTTGCACCACGACTATTCCTTCCTAGTTTCTGTTGGAATAGTCCCTAACTAGTAAAATTATCGAACTCTTTTCTACGCGATCATTTCAACATTCTACTCGGTCTTAGCACTCTGCCATTTCAAGGGAAATAGTAAAAAAAGTCATTTATCACAAACGTACATAGATACTGTTAAAAATCATAAACGCGACTGTTTTAGTTCACTTCATTGCGTACGGGTTTATTTCAATGTAAATACGAATTATATACTAGATGGAGGGAAAAGTGACCTACTTGGGAATTAAAACATTTTTTTTTTAAATATTTTTTTATATTATTCAATATAGTCCTCTTCTAGTTTGATACACTTATTCCAGCGATTATCCAACTTCTTGATCACGTCCGAAAAGTAATTTTCCGGAAGGTCTGCAAAATAATCCGTGGCGTCGATGATTTCCCCGCGTGAGCTGAACTTTTTATTGATGAGCCATCTTTTGAAGTTTGAAAAGAGGTAATAGTCCGAGGGATCCAAATCCAGTTACCAATCGACGCCAAAAGTCCGCTCGATTAGCATCAGCAAGTCCAAACACTCTTTTGAAGTGCTCTCGCGTTCGTGTTTTTGGTCATGCGCGGCACCCAGCAGCAGGATAACTTTTTCATGTGCAGAATATTGCCCAAAATACGGCGTGTGCGCTCAGTACTAATCTTTGTGGTATCTGCTAGCTCGCGCACCTTCACAACGGTCACCCAACACCATTTCATGTATTTTTTTGACATTGTCCTCTGTAACCGCATCGGAGGGCCTGCCGCTGCGGACTTGATCGGTAGTGGAGTTGCGGCCACCACGAAACTTTCGAAACCAATATTTGACGGTGTAATCTGACGGAGCATTAGCCCCATAATATTTATCCAACTTTTCTTTTGTTTCCTTTGCCGTTTTGCCTCTCAAAAAATAATGTTTTATGAGAGAACGAAAATCGTTTTTGTCCATATTCAACATGATGCCAAACACGTCAACAACAATCAGCTGTCAAAACAAAACTAAAGCACTGAAATTTGGTGTGTCTGCCTAAATATGAACGGACTTCAAGGCACCATAACCTTTTTTTGCAGTAGCAGCGCATTCTGGCGATCAAGGAGGTCACTTTTCACTCCAACTAGTACATATGTATATTGATTTGCATTGATAATATTAAGAACATTTAGATTAAGCTGACTTCAGTACATATACTCGTATATATAGATTATAAGGTAGATAAGAAAAGCTATATATGTTTATATACGAGTATATATGTAGGTACATATGTATGCATATTGAAATAGCTAGGAGTTATTGCAAGTGTAATATTTTAGAATTATAATAGATTAAGTATACAAGTATATGTAGGTACTAATTATTGATTTGTAGTATGTATATTGCAAATAGTTAACAGTTAATATTTATTCAATTTCAATTTCAAATTTAGATAATGTAGTAATTAAGATATATCATATGTATGTACGAAAAGCACGTTTGATAAGACTCGAGAAAATTTATGAATGTCTAAAGAAATTTAAATGAATTTTTGTACTCACGATTTTACTCGATGATCCAGTTGAATTTTATGCACAAATTTCAGCCGATATGATCCAATGCTACCTCTGTTTTAATACCACTTTGATCAAAAAGTTCCCGCACCACACCACCGTGTGATGTTTCCATTGCTCAGATTTGAGTTCTGTTTTTTTTTGTTAAGTTGCTAAATCTGTTCTTGACATTCCCTCTAAATCTTAGCATCATAGTTTGACATTTGCAAAAGTTACGTAGCCAAGAGCACATCTATTACTGTGTGTGTTGGCGATTTTTTACAATTTTAGAAATTTTAAATTTGCAACAAGGAACTTGTATTCAATTTTACGTAAAAAATGGATTTAATGGTGCGCGAACGTTGGAAATGTTGGAAAAGTGTTTCGGCAACGATTCTCTAAAGAAAACGGTCGTTTACCAGTGGCACGAGCGGTTCAAAAGTCAATCGAAGATGATGAAGGTAGTGGTAGACCATCGACATCGAGAACCTACGAAAACATTGATGAAGTAAAAGAAATGTTGGTCAATCTCTCATCTGAGAGATACCGGAGGACTTGAACATTGCCTATGGATCTGTCCAAGACATTTTGGTTAATGATTTGGGTTTCCGTCGTGTAGCACCAAATTTGGTGCCAAAAGACCTCAATTTCATGCAAAAAAGAGACCGTGATGACGTCGCAAAAGAGATGATTTGCGAGTCTGAATCCGATCCCACATTCATCAAAAGGATCATTACTGAAGACGAGACGTGGGTTTATGAGTACGACATGCTATCCAGGCATCAGGCAAGTGAACGGCGTTCACCAAATGAGCCGAGACCAAAAATACCACGTCATTTTCAATCAAAAAAGGAGGCAATGCTTACGGTTTTCATGGATTACAACGGTGTAGTGCATCATGAATTTTTGTCAGAAGTATTATTTGGGCGTTATGAGACGTTTGCGTAAAGTAATTCGCCGAAAGAGACCAGAATTGTGGGCAGAAAACTCGGGGATTTTGCACCATGATAACGTACCGTCGCACAGTGCCATCATTACTCGTAATTTTTTGACGAAAAATGCAGCAAATACCATCCAACAGCCAATGAATTCACCTGATTTGGCTCCCTGTGACTTCTTTCTGTTCAATCGAGTTAAAAAACCACCAAAAGTAATAAAAAATCGCAGGAAGCACTGGTGGACATACCGAAAACCGAATATAAATAATGTTTCGAGGATTGGATCAAGCGCTGGCATAAGTGTGTTGTAGTAAATGGGGATTACTTTGAAGGTGACAATATAGATTTAGATGAATAAACTTGTATTTTTAATTTTCTGAATAAATTCCGGAAATTTTTGATCAAGGTGGTATGTGTAAATATAAATGTATAATATTTCTCTGGCCTTTATGTTTGACAGTATTTTTTTTTTTTGGATTGTGGATTAATTAACAATACAACAACAACAAAAAAAGGAATCGAAAGATTTAATTATATGGCACATATATATATGTATATGTACATATATATGTACATATATCTATATATGTACATGCATGTATATGTATATATTATATTTATTCATAAAACAAAAAAAGGAACAAGAAGAATACTTAAAATAAGGTTAAAACACCTCCCTGCAACTCCTCGCTGAAAGCGCCTTCCTCGACCGCGTGACGTGTTGGTTGATGGGAAGTCCAGGTGCTATGTTTAGGTTGTCTCTAATACACCACTGTGTCTTAGCCTATTTCCTCTAAGTCTTTGGTCACTCGCGCACGAATTCCCTTAGGGTTTCCAATATAACCCTCACGGTTTAACCGAACCGATCGCGTTTTCTTCTATTTATTTATTTTGTTTTTGTCTTTTATTTACGAGTATTTTCTTGTGTTATTTCTCTTTGCACGCACTGTCTTTTCTTTTCTCTCCGCCGCGAGCACTTGTCTTTTCTTTATCGACTTTTATCTTATTTTTCGTTTTTGTTTGTTTCAGTTGAAATCGATACGCCCCGGGAAAGTTGTTCCAAAAAAAAGGAAAAAAAAAGGAAACACGCGACACTCCCTCGAACTCACTCCAATCTCCTTGTTTTGTGTTTTTCTTTTTCCGTTCCGACTTTAGGTTTCTCGACCGACCTGTTTCTTAGCTCTCGAATGACTGCCTCGATTTGTGTCCCACTTGCTAGCACTCCTCCTATATTCTCCCGTTTGGTGGTCAGTTATTTCAGCATCCCATCCATGGTCAAACAACTGACCCAAACTATCTACCGCTAACTATGCCTTACGCTTAGTCTAATTCCCTAACTTGACGGTGAAATCTACAAAAAGGAACAAGTGATTTTCGTTAGTCCTTGGGCTCGAACTCAGAACCTCTCGGCGGTTTTTAGCCAGTCCTCCTGCCAATTGTGCTACTCTGGGCTGCTGCACTCAATTAGGGAGACATCACTTCGGTCATGCGAAAATCTTGCCAATGCCATTGTATTAAAACCATAACATTCCCCCTCTTCTTTTAGAAGGTTTTCGCATGCCACTTATCGTTTTGGTTACTGAAGATTTTGAGGTCCTTAGCGCGCCATACACCTGCGGCCTTTCCATCCCTTCGCCATTGAAGTACTTCGCCGCATCCGACAACACAAAATTTTTCCGTAGCACTAGCTCCCTCGGGAAAAATTATACTGCCCTTCTCCCCAGGTTGTACCGTCGCGAACTCTTCTCCCCTGCTTCCAAGATCTTAGCATGTACGTCGCTTATGACCTCTTCTAAGGCGCTGGGCCTATTCCGCAATACGACCTCACCTGGGCGCTCTACTTAAAAGCCATCGGGAGGCACCGTATCGCTAGTCCCCTTAAGAGACATTTCTCGTCCAAAAAGCACAAAGAAAGGCGTGGATTTTAGCACCTCGTGTGTGGAAACTCTTATCGCACAGCTCACCTTGGGTAGGATGGAGTCCCAATCGCGGTGGTTCTCGGAAATGTAAGCCCTGAGCTTGGTCTTGAGTGTTTGGTTGAAACGCTCCGCCGGGTTGGCTTGGGGGTGGTAGAAGGCCGTGAAATTTATTATAAAACCATACTCCCGGGCGAGGCTCCCAAACTCTTTACTTCTGAACTAGACCCCGTTATCACACACAATCCACTTTGACACGCCGAACACTAAAAGGACTTGCTCTTCTACAATGGTGGTAAATGCCTTTGCTGTCGCCGATCAAAATGGAAAGAACAGTGTGAACTTTGAAAAGTAGTCGACCACGGTGAGGATATACACAAACCCCCGTGTGGATCTCGGCAATTGACCAATCACGTCGATGCACAGCATATCCAATGGCCGCGCGACATTCATTCGGGTGCACATCAGGCCCGTTGGTTTATGTAGATTGGGCTTGACAGACATTGCAACTGTGAATGTACCGCACCACTTGCGTTTTCATTTTGGGCCAAAAATACGTTTGTGCAATGCGGCCGCATGTCTTCTGAACCCCTCCATGACCCGCCAATATATCGTCATGATTCTCTTTGAGAATCTCACCCCTCAACTTAAAAGCGCAAGGGAGAGGGTTTCTTCCGTTCTCTCAGTATGGCGATAAGATGCTTTGGGATGTTTTCGTAGTCTTGCTTTTTTTTCTATTTTGTGTTAGACCTAGGAAAGGAGATCGCGGGTTTTACTGGCAGAGTCGCGATTCGACGCCGTAGAGCTTTTGGGGACAAAGGATAATCGCGTGGCGCCCTTACAATAAATACCCACGACTACTACTCCATTGAGCAGTCGGCAACCTTTGTTCCTGATACCGCTGTTACAATTCCTTTCCCTTATTCCTTGATCTTGAAATTCTTCCTGTTCGTCACCCTTATTGGTATAAAGTATTAAATACTTTTTACATTAAGTCTGGTAATTGAAATTCTCGTCTTTTTTCTAAATTCAACTTACGTGGAAATCATGCCAACTTAGTTCGAGTATATATACCCATGTCTCGAACTACCGCTTTTCAGAACTTTTTTTCTGTATCCTCTCTTCGTTTATTTAATAAGCTTCTGGAGTCTATAAGAAAAATCACTTCAGTTGGAATTTTCACAAGATTTGAGAAAAATTGGCTTTTAAATTTTAATTGCCACAGTTCAATATACCAACCATATTTACTCCGGCATATTGGTTTAACTTTAAAATTTAATAAAATTGTTATTACTATTGTATTTTATAATCCGTTTTCTCTCTGGAACTCACAGCCTAAAATTATAACATTGTGCATTACTTCTAGCTTGAAACTCCTTTTTACTGTATGTACTATAATAAAAATAATTTATTTTTCTTTTTTTTAATTTTGGCCACCCCCCTCAATTTTATTTATTTAATTGTAAGATATACCGAAGTGATACTCATAAGTAATTTATTACATATGTATACATATATTATAATTACAGAGGGTCACAATATAGGTCTATTGATCTGTAAGTCGATTATCTAAAATTGTTATATTTGTAAAATAATTTTATAAGAAATAAAAAAAAAAAATATATCGCTACGTTGCACACAGAGTATGCAACAATGGATTTTCTGCATGAAAAATTCGATGGCATGATTGTTCCACGTTCCGGTAAAGTTAAGTGACCACCGACATCATGTGATTTAAGGCCTTTATACTTTTTCTTACGGGACTACGTTAAATCAAAGCGCAGATTGATGTCTTAAAAGTCAAAAGAACCAACGGGATCAATGCTGTCGATTTATACGGTCGAGTCATTGAAAATCGGATCACTCCGATACATGCTGCCCAGCGAAGCCGCAACGACCATTTGGCCGATACCATATTCCATTCCACTCTGTCAGATAAAAGAAGAATTATTGATATTTCATATATAACTGGTTTAGTTTAAATTTGAAATGTGACATTAATTGAAAAGTCTGTTACTTCCTTGTGTCTGTAAAATTAAGAAATGTTCTCATTTCAATGATAAGCATAACAACTTTAATTGTTCTTAAATTTGGTAATAATTGTTTCCTGAATATCATTTTTCTAGAGGCTACATTATTTTGCATTGGAAAGTGTTTTTTTTTAAACGTTTTTTAAACTGGCTTTTTGTTAAAATTTTTTTTTTAATTTTCGATTAAAGGCTCAACAATATTAGGTGAAAGCAAACTGAAGCTAATGTCAGAACTTGTGAAAATGAAAAGTATCCTTAAGTTATTTCAAATGGTCAAGTTGGCCATAGCAGGCTTTTGAAAGCGTTTCCATCTATCATTTGTTTTGTGTATGTGCATTTGTTCACAAAAATTATTTTCAATCCTCTACGAGTATTAAAAATTAATAGGTAAAAATAATCAATTACAAAGTCCTCCACACTTTCGAATTTTTTGTGTTTTCTATCAAATGATAATTATCATCAAATAAGCTGGGTCTATAATTCGTGCGGTTTGCTAACAGATGGCGTAACTTGTATTATTCCATTGTTATTATTCCATTGGAACGTGCGTTGGAAAGCTACTGTCATTGTACGTCATTTTCGTATATGTCATTCATTTGAAGCGTAAACAACAAAAATTTTTTTTCACTCAAATATGTCGAACTTTGTGCCTGAAAAAGTGTTTTTGCGGGGAGTTCTTCTTCATTACTTTAATATGAAGAAAACTGCTGCCGAAAGTCATCGTATTTTGGTGGAAGTTTATGGTGAACATGCGCTAGCTGAGCGAACGTGCCAAAAGTGGTTTGCACGATTTAAAAGTGATGATTTTGGCTTGGAAGACGATGAACGTCCTGGGCAGCCAGAAAAGTTTGAAGATGAAGATGAAGATTGTTGCCAAACACAAGAAGAGCTCGCAGAATTTTGGGTGTCACTCAAGCAGCCATTTCAAAACGTTTAAAAGCCGAGAGACGTCGAAAGGCGGTTTTGCATGTCCGAAATGCTGCTGGAACGCCACAAAAGGAAGTCATTTTTGCATCGGATTGTTACTGGTGATGAAAAATGGATCCATTACGACAACCCCAAGCGCAAAAAATCATATGTGAAACCCGGCCAACCAGCCAAATCAACGGCAAAGCCGAATATACATGGCGCGAAGGTAATGCTCTGTATTTGGTGGGATCAGATGGGTGTGCTGTATTATGAGCTGCTAAAACCGAGTGAAACCATCGATGGACAACGCTACCGAACACAATTAATCGGTTTGAAGAGAGCAGTGGCCGAAAAACGCCCGGAATATGCGACCAGACACGAGGCAATAATTTTCCATCATGACAACGCTCGGCCCCACGTTGCTATTCCGGTTAAGAACTATTTGGAAAACAGTGGATGGGAAGTCTTACCCCACCCGTCTTATAGCCCATTCCATTATACCATTTCTTCCGGTCGATGCAGAACGCCCTCACTGAAATACGGTTCACATCAGAGCAGATTATCAAAAATTGGCTTGATTCACTCTTGGCTGCCAAGCCGGAGCATATCTTTTGGGATGGGATCCACAAATAGCCAGAAAGATGGGAAAAGGTCATAGCTTCAGATGGGCAATACTTTGAATAATACTGTTGTACATGTTTTTCTTAAATAAATGTTCAAATTTAAAAAAAAAAAACCGAACGAATTAAGTTATTTGTTATTTGTTAAAGAAATAAACTAATTTCTCCGAAGAAAAAGTACTGCGTTTTGTAATCTCAAATTTCAATCGGCTTGTTACTCGTAGCTGTCAATCGCACTTTACCTTCGAAGGCAAAGGTGATCGAAAACTCGACGAAACTGAGCAATCAGGCATTGTGCAGTAAACCAATAGCTTGTAGTCGCACATTCACGTACATTATACGATCCTTTTGCCAATTATGGGTCTGCCTTGAGTCACATAACTGTAAACTGATTTTGTAGTTACCAGTCCGTTCCATTGCTTGCAATTTAAAAAAAAAAAAGAATTTTTGTAAGTACGAGTATTTATAAACAAAATAGTTCTGTGATCTCGAAACCACATGTACCTCTACCTTCTTAGTTCATTTATAATTTGTTACTTGGCATTTAATTTAAGTGTGTTATCTCTTAAGTCATTTGAATAAATATAACTACAATAATATTTGAATTTAAAAAAAAATGTTTAACTATATTTATTTTAAACATATATGTATAAAACAATTGTATTCTTAATTTGGTAACGTGCAATTACAATATTATTATCGATACTAAATGACATTAATTAAGTATCTGTGGAGAATTTTCATAGTATATGTAATTGCTTCTGGCGTCAATTTTAATTACTCGTATGATTACAATTAGCAATATGTTTGTAAAAACGCCTAATTGCATTGTTTTGTTTACAAACGTTTAAATATTGAAAAAAAAATTTAATTTTTTTAATTTAACAAGCTCTGTTAGTTCAGATGTACATTTGTATATGTATAATAAAGAATCTCATCCTTTAAAAAATCTAACTTTAATTTGAATCAAAATTTCGGATTAGTCTAACACTAGGAAAAACTATGGGATACAAAAGGGTTTTTTGTTGGTAATATTTGCATACATACATACACTCTATTACGAATATGTGAACAAAGATGAACAAACTGATTATATGAATAATTTTAAAGCAATTACCATAGAAAAGGGGTGATCAAATTACTGTTTAATTTCAAAGTGAAAACATTGTAGCAGCGCATACAATATTTGTAGTTAAAAATAGTACAGAACCATTTAGTTCAGTAATACTGCTCGCTCCGAGCATATTAAATATAATTGTTAGTTCAACCCAACCGAAAATAAAACACGGCTAATCATTTATAAGATTTTATTTGTTTTCAAAATGAAAAATATAAAAATATTTTTTTTTATAATTCTCATCAATGGGACATCTATGCTCTATCAAGTAAAAAAATCATTTTTATTCGAATCATCGGAAAAATTCAATTATCGAACAAATGTATCTTCAAAAGGTAAGACAAAATTATTATGCCGTAAATTTAGTTTGTCCGTAGCCATTATTAAAAAGGAAATTTCGAAAATATTTTTATTATTATTGATCTTTTTACTATCAAAAAAACAAAGACGAAATAATCTTCGATTCTTTTTCGTTTTAAAAATTGTACTAGCATTTTATTAAGAATTATGCTACATACATCATATAATTAATTCAGCTTCGCAGAAATTATCAAGGCTTAGAATGTTCATACTTATTTTATAATAAAAAGAAAACATAACATATATGAAAATAAATGTGTAATTTTTATCAAATCCCGAATCAATACCAAAACGTTCTTTTAGACTTAAATAAAAAGTAAAAGCACATCAAAATTTAAGACACTAATTTGATGAGATATATGATAAGTCTGAGAAACATAATTGAGGCTATCTCAAAGTTCATTAAGGATAAAGAAGGATAAAGCAGAGCGAACATTTTAGTTTCATTTATCTTACTACCTCTTTCTAATTCATTTATAATTACCTTCTATGCAATTCGAAAACAAGACATTTACTTGTAAGATAATAGTGAAAAATATATGATTCGGTAGGCTTTTGTCCTGTGTAACGAAGTTTTTCAGAAAAAGGTGGGCACATGATTCCTCCTTCATGTTTTAACACGCCCAATTTTCTGGTAATGACTCGAAAGGGGTTTTCTGGTTTTATTTTCTTATTTCGTTGACTAGTTTTGTTTAATCCGCTTGTGGCAAAACGGCATTGGTAAATCTTGCAAACTCCAAATACCTTGATACCTTTTGACACATTGAGTCAGAGCTACACACCGAATTTTGTTGGCAATTTTCTTTTTGAAGATTGAGAGGTACTTGAATTTCGCTTAAGCCGTTTTTCTTTACCCATTTTCAACTTAAAAAAATTGTATTTAGTTCTTAAAAGTACGAACAGGTGATTTTCTTACAAAAAACAAAGAAACATCCACTCTTACGTTGGCTCAAAGTAAACTGAATGCAATTTCATTGTAATGTGTTCCCATTTCGTTACACAACGTATTCGGTTTTTTCAGGATAACGGTGAATCTCTTTGAGCGTTTTCAACCATAGAAATACATTCAACTATTACTCAAAACTGAACGAAAAGGGAAGTGCTCAAATTCATTACTAACTGTATTTTTTGAAAATAATATGAATGTGCTATCTTTTTGTCGCGATGTTTCTTCCTATTGGCTTCTTGTTCTTTTCCACAAAGTTCACACGGTGGATTTAGCAAGTATTAGTAATATGATATATGTACGAGTATATTGACAAAAAGTCAGCGGTTAAGGAGCAGACGCGTTTTTCTTCTTTAGTTTGAACTAAAATATACCTTCGAAATAAGACTTTTTGCTAGTGCAGTACAAACAGTAAAACAAAGTTGGACTCAACAAGTGAATGAATTAGTAAGTTAGTGAATTAGTGAATTTTATACAAATAAGAGTCAGAATCCAAGTAAAGCTTTCTCATTTCTTGAAATTTTTCTTTCTTTTTGTTCTCTTTAATTAATTTCTCTCTCACACATACACACATGGCTGGCAAACGGGCGAGAACAGATACCTTTCCCGAAACGAAGAACTCACCTCGACTATCATTGCTCTCCAAGAAACACTGTGGATGATGCTAAAATGTGGGACAAAGTGGATGAGTAAAGTGAGTTTATCATTTCTGTACTTTTGACCAAGATCAACGAATAGATCACAAACTGAGGTTAAAACAATAAACCTGACCGAACTAGAAAACGTCAAAACTGAACTTGCAGGGGCAACAGATAAAATTCAAAACATAATAAAAGCGCATGAAGTTTAAAAATGCCTATCAAACTTGTGTGCTTCCAGCGATTGTAAGCTTCGTTTCGAATCCACATGAGTTGCGGATTGACAGATAATTCTTCCATGAGTTGATGTGTTGGAAAAATGGCGCAAGAATGATGTTTTTATTCGGTATGAACACATTTCCCACGATAAGTTAGCCTTCGCCGCATACTATATCAACAAACACACATTCAGCGTCACTACCAGCCTTCAGATTACAATTAATACCTTCGAGCACGTTCATGCCAATACCGTCAATCTGACTTTACGTCAAGTTTCAGATACACAGACTACATCGACTTTTTGTCCTTCAAACAAATCACTAAACTCATCAATTTTCAAAAGTAAGGTCTGTGCATTCAGGTGGCAAACATGTAGCCCTATTTTGTGCCTACTTAATACTCTTATCATTGATCGTAGAAATTCAACGTGACTCCTCTAGTACTCTGTTTATTGAATACTAAAGGAACATATTTTGTTTCTAGAAGAACGGTGTTCATACATTTGTAGTTTCAAGAGATCGTGCACCTATGATATTGGCTATTATTTAGAGCAAAATATGAACAATTATAAAAGCAATTAAATCCACTAAAGAGAAAGGGTAAAAATAATTAAAATTAAATAAATGTATGCATGTGTAAAATATCAGAAATTCAAGTGTTCTACCAATCATAATGCCATACATCACACATGTCTTTAATACGATTTTGACAACTAGAGCTTAACCCAGCCAATGGAAAATGTCTAAAGTGATACCAATTCGAAAAGATTAAACTCATTGAGGCACATTTCAATTATACTCGTACTCTTCGTACTATCCGGTTATGGAACTCCTTACCAAGTCAACTTATCCACTAAGGATAAACGATCCGTCCAGAAAGAATTGAGGACTCACCTGTCTGTCTGGAAAATCAAAATATCGGTTTATACTTTTATTTCCTTTTATCAAAGCGAAATACTAATATAAAAATAACAATGGATTAAACAAATCGTTATCTATTCGTAAAATGTATGTATAGTATAAGTTCGAATATTAATATCCATTACATAATTTGGTTCTAAAATTATCGATTGATAAACGTTATACATTAAGTGTTGTAATTTATGTTATGCTTCCGTGTATTATATAAATCAAATTCTCACAGCTATACTGTCTAATAAGATATTGTATCTTAATTGATTGAGGCCCAGGTCAACGCCGAACAGTCTAAGGAAATTTTTAATACAAATATACAAGTATAACTTAACAAACTTAACTTTGACTTATAGTTAAAAATTATTTTTCACTTACACCAAGGTCTAATGACGGCAAAATGGTTGTTCAGGGAATTTCGAAGGTGAAGGAAATCGAACACTTGACGTATCCGATTTGTTTCACGTAGCATTCGGTACAGTGGCTCGTTCAGACCATAAGTTGTTCTGTTATTATTCGAACAAAAAATGTGGAGAGATCTTAAATGACACGGGTTGGTATTGAATGGGATTTGGGAGGGAGAAATGAACGAACAAAGGTTATGTAAAGGGATTTGGTGACACAGGGGTCGGAGACCATCGTTTGACATATCCGAGAGCGGAGTTAGACGTGCTATATGTGTGCGAAAATTGAGCTGTGTATCACAAAAGAAACCCAAGTTCCGCATTGGAGTAACTGAAGCTACTCTTTGATTAGATAAATAATAGGTGCGGGTGGGAAGTGTTAAACGCCACCGGGAGTAAGAAATGGCTTGACATTTTTCTATGTTGAGCTCGAGAAAGATCATCTTGTAAAGATTGAGAGTCAAAAGGGCTTGAAAGTTTTCTATAGATTTTCATATCATCGGCATAGATAGATATGTGGAAGTGCTTTATGACGTTAACAACATCGTTAATAGTTAAGATAAAAATTTATGGACCAAGATGACTGCCTTGTTCGGAACACTCGAGGTGGCAAGAATTGGGTCAGAAAGAAGGGAACGGAAATGGATTACATCAATTTCTTTCCCTTGCTCTAGGACACACTGACATAAACTCAATGAGGTTGGTCACCGTTGATCTGCCTGATTTTATCTAGTAACTGCGCTGAAGTAATTTCAACTGACGAGGGAGATATTTTAGTTCAGGTAACAACTGATCCTAGGTCATCAGATTGGACCGAAAACGATTGGCTAAAGAATTTCGTAAATAGATTAGCGATGGTTGATGAGTCATCCGAAGACATATTAGAAAATTTGAGAGTTGATTGATAGCAATAGAATTTTTTTTTTGTGTTAATAAATTAATAGAATTTTTTAGGGTCTGAGATGATGGTAGATTGCATTTGGCTGAGATATTTTTGGTAAAGAGATTCATCAACTAGGGAGAAGTGATTGTAGGCTAGGAGGTAGTTTTGTTGGTCAAAGTCAGAACTACATATAACGTATTGGTGCCATAACCTGTTTCTCTTATTACGGAGTGCAGAACTTCGTGCATGCCAGTGAGGAGATGACGAAGGATTTCTGCGTCGAATAAAAGGAGTAGTTTGTCTTATATAGTGGAAGATCTTATCGTAGAAGATAACTACAGCAGAATCTGCGTTTACGTTATTGTTGTATAGAAAACTAAAGTCAACATTTTTGAGAAGATTGTTGAGCTTAGAGTAATTGGTTTTACGCCTCAAGAAATCATTGTTATCATATGAATAAATAACGAGGAGTGGTGAGTGGAGACGGTCTAATTTCGAAAGAAGAAGTTTACACTCGAGAGCAACACAGTTCATGGTCTCGGATGTAAGGACCAAATCTAGTTTCCGACCCTTGAAGTTAGAAAGAGACAATCTGTGTGGAGGATTTCATTGTCAGAAGCTGCATTTGTGGCAACAAGATAGGATTCTCCGTCCGAGTGAGTCCATTGGAGATGGGGGAGATTAAAATCGCCGAGAAAAATGATTTCAAAGAGGGAATCGACCACATCAGTCGCGAGCTGATAACTGTATATTGGTTGGGAGGGGCGAACATAGCAATAGAGGATATAAAGTTTATGTTTGGAGAGAGTAACTTTAACACAGATGAATTCGAAATCGGCAGTAGATGACTTTTTAACGAGCTCAGGGTTCAAACGAACTTTGATTGCCAGGAGGACACCTCGTCCTATAGAATCATCATTGCTTTCACGTCCATCGTCCCGAAATAAACGGAATTCAGGTGTGAATAGTTCGGAATCCTTGATATTAGATATTGGATTAGTTTCGGTTAAAGTAAATATATCATACGGAAGCTTTTGAGAGTTGAGATAAATGGAAGATGTTTTTGTACGCAGACCCCTCACATTTTGGTAGTAGAGTGATGATCGTTTGCTGGATTATGGGGCGCGTTAGGAACGATAATATGTAGTTATTAAAACTAGAGCGCGTTTTCTGGACATGCAAGAGACGTTTGGAAGAGACTTGAGAGGCGTATAAGAAGAGATCGTTGTAGACGTCTGTAGAACAGATATTGAAATTGTTGTGAAAATCGGTAAAATTTCGTCGAAGATCTTTGGGATCAGTGGGGAGTCCGTCCTGTTAGATTGAAACCCTGAGATTTGTACGAGTTGCTGCATCTATGAAGATAGAATCGGCCCTATCCTGCAAGTAAGCAAGGTAAAGTCGCACGTGTTGATATACCCGACGGTCCCTCATCGTGAAAGGACATAACGACCGTCATTTTCCACACCGACCAGCTTCTTGGTTAGTTTAACTGCAGGTGGAAGCAAGGGATCGAGAATTGTGGAGGATGAGATTTCAAGAGTATTAGAGGAATTATTGTCAACAGCCAACGTGGATGAAGGAGGATTAAGTGTATGAGAGCCGATGAAATTGGGATAAGGGGCGGAAAGTGAGGGAAGTTTAGGACGTGAGGTTTGGTTTTTTATAAGAGATGAATCGGGTGTAATATTAAAAGAGACACGTTTGGGTGGGAGAGTTTTTGTGGGGAGGAGGAGGGGAAAGCAAATAATTCTGTAGAGAAAACGAGGAAAATAAACCACCCTTAAAACTCCAGTTGGGGTCTCCATGGAAGGACTTGGATTGTTTATTACGCTTAGGGCTATCTATAGGGTTTTCAGGGGATTTGGATTGGTTGGGGGACTTAGGGATATAAGCGGTGTTAAGGAAGATCTCTGAGGATTGGTGACGAAAAAGCCATTCGTATTTGCGGGGAATGCTGATTTTGAAACGAGAAGACTTTGATTTGTTGGGCGATGTGATCTTCTGGCAGTTATCTATGGTGATTTTAAATTTGCGCTTAAAAAAGTTCACAGGCCAGATTGAGTCTGTGGTTACAGATAAACAATCGAGAATGAGTGCTGCACACTCAAACTTGTTGTAGTTGTCTAGTTTTTGAAGACATTGTTTCCATTCCGTGGGTGTCCAGGAAGTACCAAATTGAGAAATTGTCTCCTCGATTTTCGGTGGATCGACAGCGATTACTTGAGTTGGAGATGGAGAGTAAGGTGTTGGTGAGGATGTCTCAGAAGGTACGACTATAGCGTTCCCTTGCATTTCAGTTAGTAGGTATGTATTATAAATTTCCAAATTTCATTAGATATGGGGCTAGAGCTGTAGAGGGAGACCGTCAATTTTGTTGAGCGTCGTTCTAAAGTCTTTAACGGCATCACCAAGAAGTAGATGGTTTGCCGGAACGTCGTTACCTACTTTATTCATTATAGTTATGACGTGAGCTAATAATGGATCTGATGGAGGAGGTCTTGCGTTTGATGAATCTTGAAAATAGATATTAAGGTCTGATCTTAAGGCACTAAGAGTGCCAGCAATGGACGGAAAATAGGACTTAAGGGCAGATTTCACACTGTTATCAATACCGTTTTTAATTGCACTAATATTAATATTGTCTTTCGGTTTTGGAAGTTTGAGGGTGTATGTCAACTATTTTTCGAAAGATTTACACTTTCTTTTAAAGAGGTAGGTGGATAGTTCTCGTACACTTGAAAGATCGTCAACACCTCTCATAACATCATCGAGTTTGGAGAACTGGTTTTCTAGTCTCTTGAAACAGAGTACGTTTTATTATTATTTATTAAGTCCCTGAGGCATTTTATGGCGTGCATAATATGTCATGTTTGACATATATTTACAGTCATTACAAAAAAAGAAAAAAATTGCATCTGTAGTCTTTGAGATATACAATTGATCTTTTACTTAATCCAACACAAAGGGCGTGATAAGATTTCCCACAGAGGCCACTGCAATTCATCAAGTCGGCATTTGTTTCACTGATAATTACGCAATTGGGGTTACAGCAGAATTTGGAATACGTTCATCATTGAAATAAATAAATAAACAAATAAAATAAAAAAAATATATAAGTACTCGTATACTGAATCAATAAAAGATGCTAATTGCCAGAAAAGTTTTTTTCCATCTATGCCTAATAAACTTATGGTTTCCATAACCATAGAGGAGACGTCGTTTCAACAAGGTGTACTTTATTTATTTTACCAGTCCTAAAGCCCACCAATATTCTAACATCCATACTCGTATGTATAAAATTCAACAAAGATTATTTCAATCGTTATAATATACATGAGTATAATACTATAAATACAATATAAATGGACATTAATGCATACATCACCAGAAAGAAAATTATGGGAGTTAATGTTATTTTTCAGTACACTGTTTTTATGCTACTTTTCCGGTTCGATGTGTACTAATTGATCAATTAAATTTATATACATTTGTTTGATTTTCGTAACTGCAGAACGCTATTTGGCTGTGTTTTCTAATGCGCTTACACATTTGTATTGTTAGTGTAAAATGGATTTATAAACACGAAAATAATAGTCACATTGTGTTGGAAGTATTATTATTAGAGTTATAAACAAATAAGGTCGGTTTTTTATCTTGCAATAAGGCCATTTTCAAACTCAAATTTATACAAACAATTTTTTTTAAAGTTAACTTTTTTTTTACTTGTTACACGTAAGCTACAATATTATTGCTAACACTAAAAATCATTATATACTTGTACGTACCTGCTGCGACCTAATATAACCGCTTCTGAAATCAATTTTAATTATGCAATTGTTAACAATAATTTTGTTAAAAATACCCAAGAACTTCCTTCCTTTGTTTTGTTTACAAGCACCTATTTTTTTTTAATTCTTAAAAGCATATCTACATACATATGTGTGTATGTAATACAGCAGTTCACGCATGAAAGACTGAATCTTAATTTGACTCGGTTTGCTTTAAAAAAAAAATGTGGCTAAAAAAAAAAAATCTGCATACATAACATACAAACTGTGTATGAACATGTGAACAGAGTTAATCAATGAAAACAAAAGTGCACACCATATTTACAACTAACATAGTACTAAACCATTTAGTTCAAGTTCAGTAAAATATCTTGAAATGAACATGTATTAATGTTATGAACTAATTGTTAGTTCCATCAGGCTAAATATAAGTAAAACACTGCTAACCGTTTTCAAGAACTAATTTGTTTTCGTAAAATATTGTAGAAAAATGGTTTTTTCTAATTCTCATCAATTGCAATGGAAAGAATTGTATACCAGCTCAACATTTTTGAATTTCTGCAGAAGAGCATGTTTAGTCCAAACGTTGCCAAGCTTTCAGTCACACGCCAAGTTATTGCCAAAAAGATCCGAGTTGTGTAAAATACGCCGGAAATCAGCCCTACACAGACTGTAAGTAAGCAAGCAAAGTCTGCGAAGGAGCGAAGGAGCTTCTAAAAAGCGAGATACAGTCATCGAGTTTTAATTATAAACATGCAAAGGAAAATTGACGGAAAAAAAGCACCAGGCATTAGAAGACGGACATCGGTCGGGCTTTCCTACTGTACTTGAGAAGCTTGAGGAGTAAAGTAGAATAAATAAATTTATCGAAAGGTTAGTTAATATCAAAAAAGGATATTTACCAATTTTATAAAAGGAGATGTAGGCTTTGAGCTTGTTTAGAGGAAAAACAAGTTTTCAAATTCCAAGAAATTTTAGCAGGCGTAACGCAAGGAGAAGTTCTCGGTTCGTTTCTATATCTCCTATATACCCGTGATACACCGCAATGAGAGGGGGCCGTTTTAGCTACATTTGCTGTTATACTAGCAGTTGGTAAAACGATTGAAGAAACAGCAAACACAGTACAACCGGCTCTTTATAGTGTAAGCTCAATTTAACCAAATCTGTTGAAGTAAATTTTACCTACGGAAAAACGGGCACGTTGCCTACCTCTATATACTGGGTCTGTATTTTACGAATGAATCTGGACGCATAGTTAAATCGCACGTGAAAAAGAAATGTAAAGAACTCTAAAATAAATATAGAGAAATATTCTGGTTATTTGGAAAATATTCTAAGCTTAATATTGAGAACAGCTGCTATTACACAAGGAAGTGTTGAAACCGATGTGAAGTTATGGTATACCATCTTAGGATTGTACTTAGAAGACGAATGCCAATATTTTACAAACTTTTGGAAATAAAGTGCTGGTAGCAATGGCTATGCACTGTGGTACATAGGAAATAATTTGCAAAGAGACCTCGTTGAGGATTAAATAAAAAACTTTGCGAGAAAGCACAAAATTCGACTAAGAAGAAAGGAATCTCTTTCTCTGTCTTCAAAGGACTAAACTTTTCGTGATAAAATTTAATCACAGTTAGAAAGGGGAACGTGCAGGAACTCCCGTTGGAAATACAGCTGCCACACGTCCATTCCATAATAGAAAAATGGCTTGATAATTTGAAACTTAATTGCAGTAGGAGACATATTGATTTTAAAGGGAATTGAGTGAGAATCTCACACTACTATGAGCACACGCTTGAAATCCTTATAGTGTCTATGGAAGATGTTCACCTATCCTTGGCAAAAATCAAATAAATGAAGTAGACGAAACATATTTAGATGTTCGAGTATACCTCTTCAGTAGCCATTATATATTTATATCTATAAGAAGTGCTTATCAAATGTTTATCGCCCAGCTGTACTTATTTCATAAAGTTGAATATAGGTATAGTCACACATTTACCTATATCCAATAATTTAATTATTCAGTGTGACTTTAATCTAAACAGTCTGGAAACTAGTGAAACGGTCTCGTGGTTTTAGCAGCACTGCATGGACTGTCCGGTTTTATTAATGAGCTTTCTATGACTATATTGGATAGCTGCTTAGATTACATACTTGGCCATTTTTGTACAATAGTAATCAAGTAAAAGGCTTAATCCAACTTTAAATCAAGGTTTGATGTATCCTAGATATATGATTTTAAATATAAAATACACCAAACTGTGCCCTGAGCTAAGAAAGGGGATTCCAATTTCTCACGATGCTAGTTATCGTTTCCCATTTAATGCTGGTAAAAATAACATAAAAAGGAATGATATAAAGTTAACAGCATTTTAAATAAATCCTCTCATTTCCAGTACAACCTACTTGTTTGGTGTGGTTTCTCCTAGGTATGGTCATTATTATCAAACAAATAGTTTTCTTTAAGATCCCATAACTTCTCTAGTCAAAAGTCCTTAATACTCCTTAATACTCTAAAAAAATTAAGTTCTTGTAGATTCTTAACATTTCGATACTCTTTGTTTAAAAAATTGCATGTTTTATCTTGAACGTGTAGTCAGATACCTTTAGTCATGGCGTATTTGCGGGTGTCTTTAAGGAAGCGCTTAAGTTTAAAGATGTTGTACATTTTCTTATAAAAGCATCTTCTATTGATATCTCGAACTATACACTCATTTCACTTCTTCCAGTCTGCAGCAAAATTTTTGAGAACGGATAGTGAGTTTCTTAAACGCAACTAAGACATTTCCCCTTCCTGCATAGGAGTGGTTTGCTCTGCTGTCAAAAAGGTGAGGTACAACAAACCCGCCAGCTCCAATGGTCTACTAACGGAGCTTTCAAACATGCATGGGTTGGATCCGATTTCTTGTAAGAACTGTCGAGTCATATCCCTGACGTATTATGCAAACAACTCAAGCCCTTCTTTATCACAAAAAATTCCACATCAACGACTAAACAAATTTTCGGACTAAAGCATGTTGCAAATATCGGTGGTGGTTGATGAGCGGTTGAAGAGGACTGCACAAAAGCGAATGTGAGTCCAAGAGTAAATTGCAGAAAAAGACCGGAATTGCAACAAGCAGCTGTTGATTAGCTGCGCACACCGCCCGACACGAAAACTCATAACAAACACAGCAGGTAGGCGCCACCCAATTTTTAATGCGAAATTGGGAAAACAGGAAAAAGTAAACGCACAATTATCTTTTCGCTGATGGGGAATTTACGACTATATACGAGGGGCGTTCAATATATTCTCGGTATCGATATGAAGGAAAATGCGAATTCAATTTAAATTATTTTTATTTTTCAATATAATCTCCCCTAACATCAATGCATTTGTTACATCTTGAGATAAGCTTTTTTAAACCCTCAAAAAAATAAATTTCCTCTTTCTCTGCAAAATACCCATTTATTGCCGACTTGAGTTCTTCATCATCCGAAAATCTTTTTCCACGAAGACATTTTTTCAAATCCGAAAACAGGAAATAATCACTAGAGGCAAGGTCTGGACTATAGGGTGGGTGTTGGATTTCTTTGAAACCACAATCTCGCGCAGCAGCCTTGGAAACTCGGGCCGTGTGAACAGGAGCGTTGTCATGAAGAAGCAACACACCCGCTGCGAGTTTACCCCACCTTTTCTTTTTAATTTCCTCCCGCAAATTATGCAAAGTGGAAACGTAGGATGTGGCGTTGATGGTTTCACCTTTTTTTTGTACTCAATGAGCAAGATTCCCTTTGAGTCCCAAAAAACTGTGGCCATGAGCTTCCCGGCAGACGGAGTGACTTTGAACTCCTTCGGGGGGTCTGTTCCTTTTTTATGCCACTGCATGGACTCTTGTTTGCTTTCAGGGTCATAGTGGTGGACCCATGTTTCGTTTCCAGTAACAATTCGATCCATAACACCGTCCGCGCTCTCACTACACATCTCCAAAAGCTCTCTACAGCATGCGATTCTCACTTTTTTCTGAGGCGCTGTGAGCATTCGTGGCACCCACCTTGCACTGACCTTTGAAAGGTTAAGATGGTCATGAAGAATGGTGTGAATGGTACCAATTGAAAGCTTGGTGATCTCTGCCATCATTTTCACCTTTATTCGGGCATCCTCAAGAACAAGTTTTTCGACTTCTTTGATGCTTTCTCCCGTACAAGCAGTAGCCGGGGCGCCGGAGCGGGGGTCGTCTTCAATGCTCTCTCTGCCTCTCTTGAACTCACTTGACCACTTTTGCACAGTTGATAATGAAGGTGCGGAACCCTGGTAAACAGCCACCATCTCTTCATGAATAGTTTTTTGACTTTTTCCTTGCTTAGTGAGAAATTTAATTACAGCGCGATGCTCAATTTTCACCATCATTGTCTCAGTTGCCATTATGATTCTGTTTAACTAGAGATAAAACGCGAATTAATAATCACATTTATATGAAATTTTACCTGAATGCACTAAAATAATAGTATTATTTGATAAATAAGTCAGTTTATATATACAACCACAGCTTCAGCCCGATATCGAGAATATGTTGAACGCCCCTCGTACTTACTCGTATTATGTATTTGATTTGTACGCTTTCAAGGTAAAACGGAAAGAAACCTTACAGACGCGGTTTTGTATTGTACCGATGTACGAGGAACATATATTTAAATACACAAATCCAATTTAAAAAGGGTACTTATCTGGTTATGGGGGTTTTTCTGCATATGCAGGGTCGCTCTCTAGCTAGGGATTTTGCTGGTAGATGATATGCCTTCTCCGCCGGTCGTATCGGTTGGGTGTTGTATTTTTTCCCTCTGGTTTGTACGTTGATGTGTTCCTTGTCAGCTCTCTTAATTGTGTTGTTCGTGTCCTCGTTCTTATTCTTGTTATTTTTATTCAGTTCTATTTTTCGGTTTTTTTTCCTGTTCTTTTGTCGTCGTTTTTTTGTTTGGTTTTCGTTTCTTTTTTTTGCTCTCTTTTTTTTGGCCCTTGCCAGTAAGACGATAAGCTATCGAACGAGTCTACCACGCTTTTTGGCCATGGCCGCCATTCGTACACACACACATTCAGCTCAACAGCTTCTCACCGAGTCCGCAGCCAATCACACACGTCGATGTTCTATGTTTGTGGGTCATGTTTTTTCGTTCTATTTGTTTTGTCGTCCAAGTGATTGCTTTGGTTCGAAGCCAGCCCTCTGACCCGGAACCAAAGCTAAGGTTGAGAGCTTCAATTGAGACCACCGGATAGAGAGGAAAACTTATTTTACTAGGGGTACCATGGGGGGCCCAGTAAACCTTCTTACAGACATTGGCAGCAGAGGATGCCGCGGGGAATTGTGGGCTTTCCTTTATAATTTCGTTTTTACTTTTGTGGGGGTTGGGGGTTATACAAATTTATAACGCAAACAATATCAGGTATGGTGAGCTCGCTGCCATTGCTGATTGTGTTGACCTCTCGAGGCATCAAGCGGCGGACCGTCCGTGGGCACTACTGGAGCGGTAGGCCGGGGAAGGGAACTGAATTCAAAGGATCCAGTGAATCCCACCTGTACCGTAGCATTCAGAGCATGACGGGAAGAAAGAAAAGAAGGGACAACACAAGAAGGGGGAAGAGAGGTCAACAGACAACAGATAGAAAAAGAAGTGTTTGACTTTAAACCCACATATGATCGCATTCATCGGGTAGAGCTCTACAAGACGGTGGCCAAACTTGTATCATGTTGCGCTGGAATAAATTGTGGGTACGGCTGATGTTTGCACGGAAGGCACTATCTTTAACAAATCAGTCCAGCAGCTGGGGTACGTGAACGATATCGAAATCTTCGATCGCTCGCAACGCACAGTCATATTGGCTTTTACTGCAATGTTACGGTTACAAGTTTGAAGGGGCGCAATGCTACTGGCAATTTCAGTGGAGTACTGGTTGTGAAAATAGCGATAGAACAAGATGAGACAGCACAGATTTCGTCGGTGTTCGAGGTTACCAATTGACTGGGTGATATTAGCACCACCTATGAGTGTTATCGCACGGTTTTGAATCCTGTCTAGGAGATGCAGAGATGTTATAGAGGTATTTGACCAGATGTGAGCATTGTACTCAAATTTTTGGCGAATAAATATTTAGATATTGAGGCCTGATCAGAGTGGATTTTGTATTTCTTACATCGTTTGAAGAAACCGAGACATTTCGCAGCATTTTTGGCGACATCGACTATGTGGTCATTCCAACCTAAGTAGTCATTGGCACTCATACCGAGACTGCAAAGTTTTTCAGACATGAGTCCGGAAACGAATATGAAAAGCACAGAGTACTGTCATCAGCGAAGGAATATATTGGAACACAAGTAGCAGACAAGTGACCATTAATAAAGATTAAAAGAGTATCGGAGACAGAACGGGCCTCCGGGGTACATCAGCCTTTATTTTGTGAATATGAGACTTGAAATCATCCAAGACAACTTGAAATTAACGATCTAAAAGATAATTTCTAGTCCGGACGTCATAAGTACTCTATTAAATGCCTTAGAAATATCAAGTACAACTATTTTTCTGTCGCCAGATTGATGTGCGCTTTGGTTCTACTTTTCGGTGAGACATGCCATCAAATCACAAGTGGACCTGTTGCTACGAAAACA
The DNA here is from genome assembly GCA_963966105.1 of Volucella zonaria. NCBI lineage: Eukaryota > Metazoa > Arthropoda > Insecta > Diptera > Syrphidae > Volucella > Volucella zonaria. The sequence goes on along the minus strand of OZ014530.1, from coordinate 127,324,801 downwards.
GTTTTGCCGGCCATTAAGAAGTTTTCGTGATTCTGGGTATTTCGTGAGCAGACGGTTTATCTGCGTTTCCATTACCTCGAAAAGATTGAACGTAAGTGGAATGAGTCTGTAGGAGAAGAAGAAGATTCATCTTTTTTGGGCATTGGTTGGACAAATGCTGTTTTTCACCTGCTCGGAAAGAGCCCTAAACAGCATGAAGAATGGAAAAGCTTACGCAGTGGTTTTGGCAGCGGAAGAACATCTCTTCAGCAGAAGTGTGCAGCAAGCAGATTGGCCTTATACAAAGAGCTGAGAGCTGGAATGTCATTATAAATGAGCGTTGAGGTAGATGAGAAAATTTTTACTACCATTGAGACATTGTATTATTCTTTGCGTCGGTTTTTGGTTGTATTCAAATTCTCACAAAGGCATTGCATTCATTCTGTTACGAATTTTTTTCTGGTTTTCCTATCGGTTCAGTTTTGTAGTACCATATACTCGTAGGACCATATATTTTTGTTGAAGAGACTGGAAAAGCTAGATTTCGTGGTTTCGTGTTTGATTAATTCAGGTCTTGTCTTCGAAATAGTTCTGAGAGATTAAAATTAGATGAGCTTATTTGCGAAATTAAGTATCTTAATTTTGGTGTAACCAAAGGCTTAACAAAGTCCAGTCACTTTAGGCATAAATATGGATTCTGATGTAAACAATTATGTACAAACTGTTTTTTTGATCAGTTTGTTTGGTGTTTTAAAAAAATTTTAGAAATCGAGGACGAGATCACTGCTGCATAAAAAATTATTTAAGATAAAAGTTCATAAAAACAGATTTTGGCGAATATTGCGTTTTCTATGGCTCGGAGGCCGATTAAAGTCATCGTAAATATGAAAGATAATAAAAACGCATGGTTTAGGCAAAAATCTGCTCCGAAGTTTCCACGCAAGGCGTATAGCCCATACAGAGAATATGTGCTTGTTCGATGTGTAGAGACTTACTACGATATATAAAATAAAATATATGTTATGCACAGACACTACCTCAGGATGGAAAAGTGTTTCTCGCAAACGACAAACTTAAGTTGCAGAAAACGTTCTCACGTTGAGTAAGCCATGACAAGTTATTAATAGAAGGAAACTCGCAACAAATGTCGAAGTCGGAGTTGAACCATGTATCGTAACAATATCATTAGTAAACCGTGTGTCAGAACAATATCATTAGCGATACGTAAGAGAACGTAAATAATATAAAAAATAAGTTTACAAGGGATAAATACAATCTTTTAATTCATCTCGGTTTTTCTGCGTGTGTTGTTACTTCAAATCTTAGGAAGTAAAACTGACTATTAAAAGTCTATAACACACTTTAATCATCTTAAAACATACAAGTAAAGTTGCAGAAGGAAATACCAGAGCCCAAATCCCAGGCGACAATCTGGCCTGATGCGAAAAAGGAATCGGAAAGAAAGAAGGAATATATTTATTTGTGTCCAAGGCATAACACAAATTTTAGTGGCAGCAGTGGGATACCAGCCAATAGACCTTACGTTGTTCATCGATGGACAAAGTGTAAACACCTAATATTTGAATTTCTGACCTCTTTACTGAAACAGCAACGCTGCTCCTGTCAACAGGCATCTGTCAGTTGACTCCTGTCAAAATTTAAACTTGCTGCGTCAGTTAGTTTGTGTTTGACAGCTATTTTTATCAGACTACTCACTAATTTGAGGAGAAAATGGAAAAAAGTGAATTTCGTGTGCTTATTAAGCATTATTTCTTGCGAAAAAAAACCATTACCGAGACCAAGGCTAAGCTTGATAAATACGAGTACTATGGGGACTCTGCACCATCGATTTCAATGGGAAAAAAGTGGTTTACTGAATTTCGTTGTGGCCGTACAAGCACTGAAGATGCCGAACGTCCTGGACGCCCAGTTGAGGTCTCTACACCCGAAACAATCGAAAAAATTCACGATATGGTGTTGGCCGACCGAAGATTGAAAGTGCGAGAGATTGTGGAAGCCGTAGGGATCTCGCATGGCTCAGTGGTTTCAATTTTGAATGATCATTTGGGCATGAGAAAGCTTTCCGCAAGATGGGTGCCGCGTTTGCTCACAGTCGACCACAAACGCAATCGTGTAACAACTTCACAGGAAGGTTTGGCGTTGTTTAATCGCAATATGGAGGAGTTTTTGCGCCGTTTTGTAACCGTGGACGAAACATGGATCCATCGCAACACACCAGAGAACAAACAACAGTCAAAACAGTGGGTTTCTAAGGGTGAATCGGCGCCAAAGAAGGCCAAGGTGGGTTTGTCAGCCAATAAAGTTATGGCACATTGACTACCTTCAAAAGGGAAGAACAATCAATGGGGAATATTATGCCAACTTATTGGACCGATTCAATGACGATTTGAAAAAAAAAACGACCTCATTTGGCCAAGAAAAAAGTTCTTTTCCACCAAGACAATGCAAGGGTGCACACATGTGCAGTTGCCATGGCAAAAATCCATGAATTGGGCTATGAATTGCTCCCTCATCCACCCTATTCTCCAGATTTGGCTCCGAGCGACTACTTCTTGCTCCCAAACCTGAAGAAATGGCTTGGTGGAAAAAGATTTGACTCCAATGATGAAGTCATCTCGCAAACAAAGGCCTATTTTGAGGACCTCGACAAATCATTTTTTTTGGAAGGGATAAAAAAATTGGAGAAGCGTTGGACAAAGTGTGTAGAGCTCAAGGGAGACTACGTTGAAAAATAAAATTATTTTTTTATCAAAAAATCTGTGTTTTAATCCAAAAGTCACGTACTTATTGACCCGCTCTCGTATTGTAGAGTATTACGCAAAGTCAAATACATAGAATCTGATATCTATGTTCTCGTAATTTCGAATAACAGACGGTAAACTAGAAAGTGAAACTAGTGAGGTTAGTGATAGTAAATCTATTGACAACAGTATTAGAGATATTAGGTACAGAGTATCAGGATTAGCTATGGCAGAGATACCAATAAGCGGGTTAATCTCCTTCATCTCCAAATTTAATTTCACGATTCAATGGACTGGGATTCCCTTCAAAAGGAGTTCACTTTACTGTTTCGGGAACCTCATGGTTGTCTTCAATTATAGGGAATTAATCTCGATAAAACTGAATAAAAAAGATTCTGTTGTTGAGCGCGTTGAGAATCTGCAAAGACGTCCTTACAAAGCAAACTTTCAAACGTTAAAAAATTACAGCGCAGTTGTATGTATGTTTTCCACAAGATGAGACTAACATTTTCGTAAACGGGTTAAAAGAGAGATTGTCAAGGTATGTGATTACGAAAGGTTCCAAAACACTAGCCTAGGCTAGTAAGTTTGCGTGTGAAGAGGAACAACGTATGAACCTCTTTAAAACAAACACCCAGAAACATTACACCTCTAAGAATCTAGCTAAGATCAACTTAAAAGAAATAAAATATTACAATTGCGACAAAATACAATAGGACATATTGCAAGGAATTTGTAGGATACCGAAACACAACAAGAAAGTGTTTTCTTAAAACACTGCAAAAGAAGAAGAAAATCACTCCGACACCAAACAGGAAGGAAAACAGTGCAAGAAGAGGTATTTTTCGTAAGCTGTATGGGGAACTATGCAGCTTCGAGCTTTAGTTAATTCTGAAAGCCCTCACATTTTATTAATGGGGTAAAAAAGTTAATTATAGATGCAGAACCTGAGATCTCCTTAATCAAATCTAACTGTGTGTATGAGGACGAGGTTAATTCAAAAGTAAAAATAAAATTTAGTGGAGTAGGTGGCAAAACGCGTGAAACAATGGATTAAGCACAGGTAGAACTCAGATTTTGGCCTTGTTGAAGCAAGGATAAGTTAAGTAAAACAAGTTTTTAAGTTATTCATAACAATTTATTAGGCGCGTGTAATGGACTAATAGGAAACCATTTCCTTAGAGAAATTGGTTGTAATATCAAATATGAAAATAATACCTTAAACGGTGATAATAATAAAATTCCATCAAGATTTCTATATGAAGAAAATATAATATAATTACGGAAAGGTGGGTGTAGTAAAGTTAACGAGATCATAAACAAAGAAATTGACATTTCCAAATAAGAAATTAGCGCAGGAGTAATAGTCTCAAGTTGCGTTACGTCCACAAAAATGGTAGATGCCTAGTTTCAGTAGCAAATACAACGGAAAAACCTGTAGAATTAACAAATATTAGATCTAATTTTAGTGACTTTGAAGTATGTAAAGAACGTCATCAAAAAATTTCGGGAAATGTTCGCACTGCACATTTGAAGAAGGAAGAGCAAGAAAGCTTGCTAGAAATATTAAAAGAGTTTTGCAACATTTTTAGTGTCGAGAATGAAAGACTTTCGTGTACTTCAGTGATGAAACATAGGATAAGGACGACAGATTTCTCGAAACCAGTTGTGACAAAAGCTTATAGATACCCAAAAGTGCACGCCGAAGAAGTCCGTGAACAGGTAACAAAACTAAAAAATTATGGAATTATACTCGTACGTAATAGTAGTCGTCCTTGGAGTTCACCTTTATCGATAATCCCTAATAAAGCTGATGCAAGTGAAAATTAAACGATTTACCTATATCTGACAATTCCCCTCAGTCCAATATAAATGAAATTCTTCTCTACCCTAGACTTAACGACAGGATTACATTAAATTCATATGAAAGAAGAAGATATCGAGAAAACGGCCTTCAGTACACCTTTCGGTCAATTTGAATATACTCGAATGCCGTTGGGTCTGATGAACGCTCCAGCGTGCTTCCAAAGGCTGATGAACACTGTTTTAACAAGACTTCACCGAATTAAGTATTCTGTTTATTTAGACGATAATATGACATATGGGAAAAATTTTCTGGATCCGGGGAAAATTGAGTGCATAGTAAAAATGGAAGCACCAAAGAATCCAAATGAAATTAAATCGTTTATAAGGATGATTGGATATAATCGGAAATTTATTAAAAATTTCAGTAATATCGCAGAACCAATGAATCGAATATTAATGTAGGATGTTGATTCTATCTGGGGTCCAGATCAACACTTATTACGAATTATCCAATATTGCAATACACAGATTTTATTGTAGTAAAACTTTCATCATTACGACAGACACTTCAAATCGAGGCATAGGAGCCGTGTTAAGTCAAGACCATAACGGGAAAGATCTACCCATACATTTTACGAATCGTACGCTGAATAAAGCCGAAGTCAATTATACAACCACAGACAAAGAATGTTTGGCTACAAAACAGTTCAGACCATATATTTATAATTCAAACAGACCATAGACCTCTAACATGGCTGTTTCGTGTCAAAGATCCTGGTAGTAGACTCATGAGGTGGCATCTGTAATTAGAGGAATTTGAGTACGTCATCTCTTACAAGATAGGCAAACAAAATATAGTGGCTGATTAAATACGAGTAAGTAAAAACATTAGAATAACTGAAAAAGAAAAAGAAGCAACTTGGAAGGATTTAATGAGTCCAATTGCGGAGGAAGGTAGTGAAATTAGAAATGAAAACGATTGGGAATTAAATAATCAAAATATAAGCACCGAATACAATGAATCAGACATTAGTAATCACGATAATACTTCTATCTATAAGGAAAATGATCAGGTTACTGAATCAGGTGCAATTTCGGTAGGAATAGATGTAGAATTAAAGGAGAATGTAGAAATCGTAAATAATATGAATAAAAGAGAAGCTATAATAAAAGAATATCATAATGGTTTACTAGGCGGGCACACGGTCCAAAAGGCAACATATGCGAAGGTAAGAAAGAAAAATATTACATAGTTAACGAATGCAGAAGCGCTACGAAAACTATGTGTGAAATTGTCCTTTGTGTCAACCCGAAAAAGTTAACCGATCAGCGACTAGAAATCCATTGAAAATCGTCAGCTCTGACAAGGCCCTCTTGGAGTAACAGAAGAAGGATTCAAATTTATAATAAAAATATATATGTTAACTATTATATATATAAACTATTATACATATATGTGATATATGACCATAGCCTTAGCTTAAACGCTCTCAAAAAATTTAATTTACAAGCGAACCCTATTTTATTATTGTAGATACAGTGTTCCATGTGGTTTACTTGTACAAAAGGTTGAACAATTGAAGTAATTAAAGAAAAAAGTATTAAAGTTAAAGATTAAAGTGCAATTTTATTTCCGGTATATTACAGTAGCGACAAGGATAAGAACAGAAAATAGAAAACTTAATTAACAATTTAGAATAACAAAGTGGCGGTGGGGATCTTCAATGAATTCCATCATGCAAGTATGGATGGGGTAGTGTACCAACAGAGGTTAGCGCAATATTTCGCAGCAAATGAAATCATAGAGACAAAACAGAACAATGCAATTCTACTAACAATATTGTCAGAGGATATACGAGTATATGTATTAGTCACAAATTCATGTTTTCCGGCTGAGCCAGAATCAAAGCCGTATGAGGAAATCGTTACTACCATGGACACCCATTTCAAACAAATAACCTCAATTTACAAAATTCTATTCGTTTCACATGGAAACCACAGAGGCAACCCAAGAATGGGAACGGCGAGTTAAGAAGTTATCCATCACCTGCAATTTTGTGGCGAACTTAGCGGTAATCATTTTGGACAAATAAAGGACAGGCGTACCAAGGAAAAACAGTACTGCCAGAATGATTTGACCTTTATTAAGGCCGTAAGGTCTTCTGGGGACAGAAGCGGTGAAAGAAGCAGAATATGTACAGCTAGAAACATGCCTATTAGAACCAGTTTACAAGGTCTGGACAGGGGCAAACAACAGCAAAGAGGAAATCAAAACCAACAACAGGTGTGTTACTGTTGCGTAGTGCAAGGACATATTTCTTTCAGTTGTTAGTAATAAAAAGTATACATAGTAAAGAAATATTTTTGATAATTCCGTAAAACAAAACTTTATTGAAATGGAAGAGAGCGAGAAAAAAATTGTTTGCCATTCGCACAAAAAGTACAATAGTATAGAGCCGATTTTGATACCAGTTAAATTAAATAATTATGATGTGGTGGCTGAATTAGATAGTGGTGCGGCAATAAATGCATAAGCTATGACGATTATTTAACGTCGCTTGTTCAAAGTTAAATTGAATTGTGGAAAATCAGGAGATGTGGTCTGATCTGATGAACCAGTTGAACAGAAAAAAAACTTGTGATAGTAGTTAGTACGAGTTTGGAGAAAACAGGCGACTGGTAGGGTGTGGGAAAATGGGAAGGCTGCGGTTGATAGTCTCGGTCAGTTAGTAGGAGCCAATCAAGCAGTTCGGTAGTCCGGTGAAAAATAGTCGGAAGTGTAAAAGAAAAGAAAACGAGAAAATGAAAAACGAACTAACGAGTTGGAAGTGCAGTACAGGAGTTTTAATCAATACGGAAGAATTTATATAGAGAATAAAAAAAAACATATACATGTACAATAGGAACCTAGATAATGCTGGAAAGAAAACTAGAAGTTCTCGGAAAAGAAAATTTAATTTCTGAAATCAAGAAAGGTTCAAGTGAATCAATACAAAAAAATATACAATGAAATAAAAAAAAAGGAATTAAATATGATAGTGTGACCGATTAGTCCTATATGAATTCTGCTAGATATATTTATGGTGGTTGGAGATTTTTTTTGAGTGCGTTGGAATAATTTGAAGCAGTGCTAGAGTTACTTTCTGAAGAAGCGAAGCCAGAATCGAAGAAGTGGCTAAAGATCCAGAGTTCGATGGTATCTCGAGGAAAAGAAGATAGATTGCAATTGGTCAGGTTATTCTAATTAGTATTTTTATTCATTTACGATTTATGTACAATAAAATTCTATATCTTTAGGGGTATTTTTTTTTGTTCCCATGCGAGTACCTAAATGAATCTGGTTTTGAGTAGAAAATAATATAGGGTCCGCCAAAAATATATATTTTTTTTGAAAATGCTATAAAAAAAAACTACTGAATATTTTCTCAAATTTCTTCTTTTATTTGAAAGTACAATCCTTCCGGTTAAAAATGGAAAATAATTTCATTCAAATGGCTGCCTCGGCTGGCCATGCAGTAGCCTACACGATCGGTCCAATTTTTAAGCACATTATCGATTGTGTGCAGCTGTATTTCACCTATGGCTTCACGAATATTGTCCTTTAAAGCGTCAATTTTGAAGCACATTATCGATTGTGTGCAGCTGTATTTCACCTATGGCTTCACGAATATTGTCCTTTAAAGCGTCAATTGTGTCTGGCTTATCGGCGTAACACTTATCTTTTACGGCACCCCACAAATAATAGTCCAACGGTGTCAAATCGCAGCTCCGGGGTGGCCAAACGACATCAGCTCTGCGGCTGATAATGCGATCTTCAAAAACAGGGCGCAAAACATCGAGTGTAGCTTCGGCTGTGTGGCACGTAGCGCCGTCCTGTTGAAACCAAATGTTGCCAATATCCTCCTCTTCAATTTTTGTGAACAAAAATTCGTTCAACATGGCCCGATAACGATCGCCATTGACTGTAACGGCCATTCCTTGCTCATTTTCGAAGAAAAATGGCCCAATTATGCCTCTGGACCAAAATCCGCACCAAATAGTGACTCGTTTTGGGTGTATCGACTTTTCAATGTATGCGTGCGGGTTTTCTGTGCCCCAAATGCGACAATTTTGCTTGTTTACATACCCGCCAAGATCAAAATGAGTTTCATCTGAAAAGATGATTTTTTTTGGCAAAATCGGCATCTTCTCTAAGTCGATCGCAGGCCAACTTAGCGAAGCGTATACACAACCATATTCGTTCAACGGAAGGATAAAACTAATTATCTGTCAAATCAGACATGAGCTAAGTGTTACCATTCACGAAATAAGCACTAGTTGAAAAAAAAAACGTTAGATGGCGACAAAGGAGGCGAGTTCGATTTCGGGTTGAGTAATCCCCTTTCTTATTATTATGCTAAGTAATATCATGTATTTTTTTCTTCTTGAATTTAATTTTTAAGGTAGAATTAAGCTAGATTGTTAAATTGAAGTTTTGGGAAAACATTAGGTTTTTTGTCTTTTGTTTTATCCTAATAAAACGCGATTTTATGTATGGATAGTAAGACGGGAGTGCAATCGCGTGGCGCCCATTTTAACACCAACACTCACGACCATTCTTCGTAGTGGTCGGGCAGCCCTTCCGTATTACGTCGCCTGGTGCGGAGAAACAGCGGTAACATTTCTGGCGCCCAACGTGGGTTCTTTCAGTAGAAAAAAAAATCGTAGATTCGCCGTTGCAATCGAATCGCCGCGTTAAGATATCAATAGTCGCATTTTTTTGTTTTTGTTTGTTCTTTTATCTTGGTTTCGGTTTTTTGTTTGTTTGTTTGTTTAACTTTCAAATTCAAAGAATCTCTAACCACATATTGTAAATTATAGAACGTAGGTTAATAGATTAAACTGGAAGAGTTGAAGTACGATCTAGATGTAAGAGGACTTCGAGGTGGGGATGTACACAGATGAAATGAGAAGATGCTCCGAACTGCTTTGAAGAGGAACTCAAGCTTTGTATTGCCAATTTAACCCTACACCTTTGAAGAGGATAAGGAGGCCATTGTACGTAAATTAGAGGAGATACTTAGGTTGGTAAACGAATTCGTAGATGACGAGCAATCCAAGGAATTGAAAAAAGTAGTAGCTAAGTTTGAGTGGGTTTTGTGGCGTCTTGGAAGGTATCAAGCTAGAGATCCAGAGGAGAAAGAAGCTTTCCTTGTCGATGCTAGGCATCAGCTGTTGGGACTTCTTTCCAATGTAGATATGAAGGCTAGTGTGGAAGGGTCAAAACAAATGGAAGCGCAAGTTCAGCCGAACGTAGTAGAGCTTCAGTCCAATCAACAGACTAGCAATGTATGTCCCGAAAATATAGAACACAGGGACTGTCAGAACCATCGGCCTTTTTGTTAGTGTGATGCTAGGACTCTTCTCTAGGTTCAGCGAACCTTGCACCGACGATGTTAAATTGAAATGGATTCGAAGGAACATATCACCGTTTTAGCAGACGCAGATGGCTTTGGTGTAAATTTCTTCCTTGGACCACTTAGTAGAAGTAGGCCACCGTCTAGAAGCTACACAATATCTAGTGCAAAGTTTTATCCCCCAACCATCGAGACGAAATCTCACACTTTTAGAGCCGGATTTGGCATATGTGGACATGGCGAGTATAGGAGAATTGCAGGTGATTGATTCCCCCTTACGCCGCGAGCCTAACACACTAACTTGTTTCCGGTGTAAACAGCTTGGCCACGTCGCTGCTCAGTGTCCACAACCAGTACGCTGTTGCGGAGTCGTTGTCCCCGTTGCAAACCACAGGTGGCGATGCCGGGAAGCAACTCATTGGCTCAAGGGCAGGCGGGCTATTGAGCCGAGCGTAAGAAACCACCGTAAAAGCAAAAAAGCTGACGGGGGGGTGAAATATTGGGTTGGATTTTATTTTAGGGAAAAAAGGACTAGATCGTTGTCCGTACTTGTACGTTGAGATTTATGGATATATTAGGGTTGCTGGATTCAGGGGCTTCTAGGATGATTGTAGGTAGTCAGGGATGCTAAGAGCTACGATCATCAAAGTTTAAATTGTCGCAGGTAGAGAGAAAAGGTAACGGTTGCCAACGGGGATGGAGTGGAGTTAGTTGGGGCTATAAATGTCCCCATAAGGGTGCAAAACGTTGTGACTCATGATTACAAAGCTAGCGCATAGCCTTATTTTAGGTGCGGATTTTTGCGAACATTTTTCTATAATTCCAGATCTAGAGAAAAGAGCTTTGAGTTAAAGGGAAGAAGAGAGTCTTAGGCTTGAGGACTGTCAGAAAAGTTGTCTGGACGAATTGGTTGATCAGGTATTTTTGTCGATGGGTGATGGTCTAACGCGTACTAGTCTTGTAGAGTACGTGATTAGGAACAACGCAGGCCCTACTAACCAGCGGTACTACCCTGTTTCACCAGTAGTCCAGCAGAACATCAACGCTGCAGTCGATGAAATGCTCAGAACGGGTGTTATCGAACCTTCTTGTAGTCCTTGGTCCACCCCTGTCTTACTTGTCTAGAAGAAAGATGGGAAGTATCGTTTTTCTGTTGACTTTCGTAAACTTAATCAACTACCGAGCGTGATGCGTATCCAATTCCCTATGTTTTCGCGACCAACGGCAAATTGAGAAATGCCAAGTTTTTGCCCTCGCTTGATATAAAATCCGCATACTGGCAAGTACCTATGGTTGAAAACTCCGAAAAGTACACTATTCCGTGAAAAGGGCGGCATCAATTTCGTCGGATGCCCTTCGGGCACCGGCAGCTACCTGGCAGCATTTTATAGATACTGGAAAAGACTTTAAGTGGACTCCGACAAGGTGAGGTGCATGGTTGAGTGTCCTCGGCCCACATCAGTATCAGCGGTACGAAGGTTCCTCGGTGTGGTATCATGGTATAGGTGATTCGTTCCAAATTTTTCCGCTTTGACCTCCCCCATAACTGAACTTCTTAAAAAGAAACGTAAGTTTTTATGGAGCAAGGAATGTGAAAACGCATTTCGTATCTTGAAAGAAAAGTTGGTGGATGCACCCACCCTTGCTTGCCCAGATTTTTCCTTACCCTTTACCGTGCATACAGACGCTTCGGGTTACGGGATAGGTGCTGTTATTATCCAAAATAAGTCGCCGGATGAGGAAACAGTGATTAGTTACTTGAGTAGATCTTTATCCAAGACGGAGCGGAGCGACAACGGAACGTGGGTGCCTAGCAGTTCTATGGGCAATTGAAAAACTTCGTCCGCACTTGGAAGGGAGTAGCTTTACTGTAGTAACTGATCACCACTCCTTACTGTGGCTGAATAATTTGAGAGATCCACAGGGTAGGTTGGCTCGGTGGACTGTTAAAATGCAGCGGTATGATTTCACGATTTTGCATATTGCAAGTTATTTCGAAGGATGGCAGGGGAGAGGTGTTAAGGCAATATCACGACGATGTTTTGGACACGGAGGAATACAAAAGATTTTGGATAAGGTTGTCAGGAATTATTTTTGGCCCAAAATGAAATCCGACATAACCCGCTACATTGTAGCTGTGTAATCTGCCAAACGGTAAACCCTGACTTACGGAAGCCCGCAGGGCTTATGGCTTCCGGATGTAAAGTAAATAAGCCTTGGGATATGCTATGCGTAGATTTTATAGAACCACTTCCGAGGTCGACAAGAAGCTATGCCTATATTTTGACAGTAGTCGACTACTTTTCCAAATTTCCATTGTTCTTTCTTGTGAGAACGGCTACTGCCAAATCCATTAAAACCATTTTGGAGGAGCAGATGTTTTTGGTATTTGGTGTGCCTAAGTGGATCGTCTGCGACAATGGGCACAGTTCACAAGTAAATAAAAGTCTGAACTAGCGGATGTCTACGGCGTAACCACTGCCTAAAATGCGCGACGTAAAAAGCAGAGGAGGCGAGTTCGATCCCAGGTTGAGTAATCCCCTTTCTTATTATTATGCTAAGTAATATCATGTATTTTTTTTCTTCTTGAATTGAATCGAATTGTTAAGGTTTAATTCTACATAGATTGTAAGATTGAAATTTTTTGTAGTATTATACTAAATGAATTAAAGGAGCCGAAATTTTGTAACGTTGGGTAAACATTCGCTTTTTTTTTGTTTTGTCCTAATAAAAGGATCGCGAATCCCACATTTAGTCGCGACTTTATATGTATGGATAGTAAGACGGAAGTGCAATTGCGTGGTGCCCATTTTAACACCAACACTCACGACCATTCTTTGTAGTGGTCGGGCAGTCCTTCCGTATTACGTCGCTTGGTGCGAAGAAACGGCGGTAACAACCTATCGTTCCCATTTTGAAGCCAGAAGGGCTGGTAAGGTTGTGCGGAGATTATAAGATCACCCTATACTCCTATATTAAGATGCCAAGATACGCATTTCCAAAAGTTGACGATTTTTTTGAAACCGTTTTAAGCGGTGAAATATTTGCATAGACACATCGTGCTCCAGGTTATCAGCACTTTGTGTTGCTGGAAGGTAGGCAGGAGTGCTCTACAATATGCACACATAAGGGATTGTTTAAGTACACTAGACCACCATAATGAGTTATTGCTAGTCAAGCAATTTAAAAAAAAAATTTAACAGATATTCTCAGGTATAGAAGGTGTTGCAATATTTTTTGACGATTTTTTAATTGCGGCTAAAACACGTAACAAACTTTTAAACAAATTAGAAATGATATTTGAAATATTTTATTATTGTGGACTCACAATACAGGAATCGAAATGCAAAATTTCCAAAGACAGCATTACTGCGGAATTTGCAGTATTTTTAATTCGTCCTTCTGTAGAAAGAATTGAAGCTATTTTAAAATTACACGCTCCGAAGTCTATACCAGAGCTTCAATCGTTTTAGGGAAATTTAATTATTATTATCGTAAATTTCTTTCATTGATGTAGGATTCATTAGTACTTTTTTTACAATACATTATTCAAAAAGGGAATCGTCAAAAACATTAGAAATTCTGCCTCATCCTCCATCCCAATGCCCATTTACAATGACATTCCAGCTGTCAGCTCTTTGGACGAGGCCAATCTGCTTGCTGCATATTTTGCATATTTTTCAAAATCCTACTCTCTAGGACTCTTTCCGAGCTGATGAAAAACAGCATTTGTCCAGCCCATCCCTGAAAAAGGTGGATCTTCTTCTCTGTCCTCCTACAGACCCATTGCACTTACGTCCCTTCTTTCCAAGGTCATGGAAACGCTGATAAACCATCAGCTCATGAAATATCTCGAAACATGAAAACTTCTCAATGACCGGCAATATGGTTTTCGTAGCAACAGGTCCACTGATGATTTGATGGCATGTCTCACCGAAAAGTGAAACCAAAGCGTACATCAATCTGGCGAAAGCAAGATAGTTGCACTTGATATTTCCAAGGAAATTGACAGAGTTTGGCATCAGGCTCTCTTGTCGAAAGTGCGTGGGGAACTATTAACCGAGTGGAATTTAATGCTTCCAAAACTCAATGCTGTCTGCTGTCATTAAAGCGAAATTCAAATACCGATAAACTTTCCATTCCCGGTATGTGTATCAGTGACAACTTACGTTGGAATGACCATATATGCGATGTCGCCAAAAATGCTGCGAAATGTCTAGGTTTCCTCAAGCGATGTAAGAAATATTTTACCCCCTCTGATCTGGCCACAATATATAAGGCATTTATCCGCCCAAAACTGGAGTACAATTCCCACATCTAAAACTAATTGGTGATACTAATATCAGTCAATCAATTGACACCCTCGAACACCGACGTAATGTCTCCTGTCTTACTTTGTTTTATCGCTATTTCCACCACCAGTGCTATATTGAAATCGCCAGTAGCATTCCGCCATTCAAACTTTCAACCGTAACACCCGTCTCGCTATGAATGCTCATCAGTATACCCTCAAGTCCATTTTCGGACGTACTCTAAAATATCGTGATTCTTTCCTAAGCCGTATAACTCGCTTATGGAATGCCCTGCCGACCTCTGTGTTTCCTGGTCGTTATAACTTGCAAACATTTAAAAACAATTTACGTCGGTACCTGTCTTTTCTTCCTCCCTAAATTTCCTTCGCCCGCGCTGTGTACGAACATTTTAAGGGTACAAAAACTCCTTGAGCGCATGCCGATTATATTTTAGATCCCTATAGAAAATGGAAAAGTGGTAGGTTGTGAAAACATTAGTGATGTTCATTTAAATTGTATAACGTCATCAGAAGTTCCAATTCATGTCGAAAAAGTTGCAGACGAGTCCTCAAAAAACTAGGTGCTTGCCAAGTAAAAAATTATGTACAAAAAGGCTGATATGGCGAAATAAACAAAGACATTAGTTAGAAGCTATGGTTTTTGGAAAGGATTATGTTTACTTTTAAGCAAATGTTTTTAACAGTAAAATGATATTCAACTTGTGACTCTCACTGTAGTTTTAAGGTAATCAATAATAACTTGTTAGCCAGACTGTAACTTAGTTCAATATTTGAAATAAATTCCTTTGTCAGCAATTAGTAACCTTGAACATAAATTTTGCCACATTTGTAATCAATAAGATAACATATTTCCATTGTGCGTTTTGTCATTTACGTAGAATAAGCAATATTTTTTGTATAAAAACCCAGTTCAGCTTCAAATAAAAATTATTATGCTTGTTACTCAGCTACTAAAGACTTATTTTTCTTCACGTGAGTCTGCGTGAAGGGCTGAGCCAATCATAGTCTTCTTCCTGTGTGAGTGTTCCACTAGCAATACTCCTGTCAGTCACGGTATAAGAACCGTGATCTGGCCAACAGACGATAAAAGAATCGTTACATTTTTGGTGACCCTGACGTGATACAAGCACAAATTTGATAAAAAACATAGCGCTTGCCAGGGCTTACACTGACAATATCATCAATAATCGTATAATAGCCACCGAACAACATTCGGACACAATAAGAGGCATTAACGGGCCGAGATGGACCAAATAGAAGTTGCCGTCATCGTTGCTAGGCAAAGGCCTTGGCAGATGAACTAGCTAAGCTCAAGGTAAATATCTCAAAGGATAGCACTTCAAGAAAAACGAGGCGTTATCAACAAGAGAGACTAGAACGAATTAGCGTCATGTGGAAGCAATTCAAGGATAACCAAGAATCCATAAAAGACGTGGTTAAACATG
Organism: Volucella zonaria; assembly: GCA_963966105.1. NCBI lineage: Eukaryota > Metazoa > Arthropoda > Insecta > Diptera > Syrphidae > Volucella > Volucella zonaria. Next base: position 127,309,101 of record OZ014530.1, on the reverse strand, counting down.
ACACTTCCTATATAGCAGGGTAGACTTTCAAGAAGGTAGAACTAATGTACCAGGAAATCAAGTGGATTCTTGAAGATATAGAAGATGTGGAATTTGAAGAAATAGAGGACACTGATATCAAGGCAAGAGGTTCATTGACGACCACTGATAACACTGCAAATGCGAAGCCGATACTGAGTATATATCAGAGATTCATAAGTTAATCAGAAGACAAAAAATGATTGCCTACACTCTTCAACGTCTGATTACTAACTTAGATGCTACAACCGCAGATCGCTCAAAGGTGACTGAAGATAGAGAGCATACACAATTATTGGCTCCAGTTGGAAGATCTTCACTATCAGATAGGAGAATCGGAGGATGATCCCATAGCATTGGGGTACAATATTACAGAATACATAGATTTGGAGAAACGGACTCAAGAATGCTTAATCGAATTGTTCAGCAAAAAAGACGAATTAAGGGCTCAGCCGGCTACATTGACAACCGCAGCGAGTTCAAACCTTAATTTGCCAAGATTTACCTTGCCGAGATTCAATGGCAATTATCTCGAATGGCGCCAATTTCGGGATCTCTTTACGGAATTGATTCATGAGCAACAAATTCCACAGTGCCAGAAAATGTTTTATTTGAAGACAACCCTTACAGGAGAGGTCGAGCAGCTCATTTCACAACATCTGACAGCAATTACAAAGCTGCATGGAAGATCATAACAGATCGTTATGAAAATAAGCGACTACTTGTAACGGCTCTATTTAATAAATTGATGTCACAGCCAATAATTCAAACCGAAGGTCCGTTTCAGATTAAGGGATTTCACGACACAACACAGGAATGTCTACTAAGTTTACAAGCTCTTTACGTGGACACAACAAACTGGGATCCACTTTTGTTACACATACTATTACATACGAGTAGGTTGGACCGGAACACACATACCCTGTGGGAACAGTCTTTGAAAGAGCCGAAATCATTGCCCACATTAAACAACTTCATGTTATTTCTGGAAACCCGCTTTCAGTCATTAGAGGCATTAGGAAGGAAGAATGGCAAGATCCACTCAAAAGAGCCACGTGAATGACACCCCTTGTCAAACGCATCGACAGTAACTACACCAGGAAAAGTAACGTGCATATCCTGCAAGGGCGCTCATCAGCTATTCAATTGCCAGCAGTTTCTTAAACTAAGTCCAAGGGATCGACTAAATGTAGTAAGATCTGCAAACAACTGCATAAACTGTCTCAAGGAGGGGCACTTCGCATCCAAATGCTCCGCTGGAGATTGCAGAAAATGCAACAAGAAGCACAACACGCTTTTGCACCTAAAGCAGAGTACAAGACCTATATCAAATGATGTACTTACAGCCAGTAATTCTTCACAAGCATCCGACGTTCTGATAAAGGATCAGTCAACTTCCTTGGCGACTCAAGGGAACTGTGTAAATCAAGGGTATGTTTTTCTATCAACTGCCATCGTGAACCTTACAAATCATCACGGCAAAACCATTAAGTGCAAGGCCATACTTCACTCCGGCTCACTGGTGAATATAATAACAGAAAGAATGATGCGCAAGTTGGAAATTCCATCTGCACACAATCCAACAATGGTAAATGGTATTGGACAATCAAGGCGAAATTCACATCGTAGAGCTAACATTAAGGTAGCCTCTGAAGCAACACATTTCTCAACAAGAATTGATTGTCTTCATTATGTCACAAGTGGTGTGTCCCCAAATATCACAAATGTTTGACGTATCCACATGGGGAATACCAGAAATCATCAAATTAGCAGATCCACAATTCAACAAGCCAAGTCAAATTGACTTACTTATTGGAGCAGAATACTACCACCAGCTTCTGAGTATCGGGCAAATGAGGTTAGGAGAGAGCCTGCCATTACTGCAAAACACCGTTCTTGGATGGATTGTCACTGGAAGGATTAGTGGAACATCTCTTTCAGCCACAACGTTGTGCATCTACACGGAAGATGAGTCTCTTGAGCAATTCATGGAAAGGTTTTGGGAGGTAGAAAAGCTACCGGAAGTTCAATCGAACCACATATTGGCAGAACAACGATGCGAAAAACTATTCAATTCTACCGTTGAACAAGATATGACCGGAAGATTCGTTGTAAAATTACCGTTTGCAGAAGATCCAGAAAGGTTAGGTGCGACTATGGACATTGCATTAACTAGGTTCTACGCATTAGAAAAGAAATTTATGAAAAATCCCGAATTATGTAATCAATACGTCAAATTCATGAGCGAGTATATGGAGCTGGGACATATGAAGGAATAATATAATTATAGCTCCGTTCCAACACCGCATTACTTTTTATCACATCATTGTGTGATAAAGCCAGACAGTAGCAGCACAAAGCTACGCGTAAGTTTTGATGCATCAACAAAATCATCATCCAACATCTCCTTAAATGACATCATGTACGCGGGACCAACAATACAAGCCGAATTATTTACCCATCTTCTACGATTCAGGTTGCCAAAATATGTTATCAAGGCCGACATTCAAAAAATGTATCGCCAGATAAACCTGAAAGAAGATGATAGGCGATACCATTTAATTTGGTGGAGAGCTGATTCAAACGTACCCATCAAGTGGTACCAGCTCAACACGGTTACTTATGGAACAAAGCCAGCTCCGTATTTAGCAATAAGATGTCAGCAAAAATTGGCTCAGGATCATGCCATAAAATATCCCATCGGGTCCATGGTGTTACACAGGGACTTCTACGTAGACGATGTTATGACAGGGGCGGATAATTTGACAATGGCAAAGGAAATTCAAACTCAACTAACAGAAATCCTTCAAGAGGGAGGATTCAAGCTAAGAATATGGTGCTCTAATCATCATCAGTTACTGACGAGTATCGCTTTAGAGGACCAAGAGATCCCACTTGAAGAAGGAAGCATGGAAAGATCCGTTAAAACCTTGGGTTTAACGTGGCTACCAAAATCAGATAAATTGTGCACCACAAAGAAGGTACACTAAAAGGTCGATAGCGTCCGAATAGCAAAAATCTTCGACCCTCCCGGAATTGTGGCCCCGGTAGTAGTCGTTGCTAAATTATTCTTGCAAGAACTGTGGAAACTGAAATATGATTGGGATGCAGTTTTGCCAATGGAAATGTCTACAAGATGGAGCAAGTATCGCGAAGGTTTACAACATTTGGACAAAATTCGAATTCAACGTCATGTTTTGGCACAATGCGTACCAGTGTCAGTACAAATTCATACATTTGCGGACGCATCAAAAAAGGCTTTATTGGTGCGCTAAGGAGGTTTATTGGTCGCCGAGGGCACTGTAAAAATCTTTATTGTGATAATGCCACCAACTTCGTAGGCGCAAGGAATCAATTGACTGAACTACAATCAACCATATATTCAGCCCAGGCTTATGACCAGATATCAACCACTTATAGCTCGAAGGGAATAGAGTTCCATTTTATTCCCCCAAGAGTTCCTCATTTCGGAGGCCTGTTTGAAGCGGCAGTTAAATCGGCAAAGCATCTGCTCCAGCAAAAGATCGCATCAGCTTCGTTAACATATGAGGAATTATGTACTTTAAGTGTAGATTCAGAAGCCATTCTAAATTCAAGGCCATTAACCGCTATGTCCACCGATTTGCATGACCTGACTGCGTTAACTCCAGGTCATTTTCTTATAGGGGAACCGCTACGGGCTTTAGCTGATTCTCATGCGGAACCACTCCGAGGATGTCTTAGTAAAAAATGGAAGTTAGTATCCCACCAGCGTTTCGCTGGTCGCAGGAGTACCTAAACGATCTACAGCACAGGAATAAATGGAAGACTTCATCGACAAACGTTGAAATCGGCACGGTGGTCATCATCAAAGAAGACAATGTTCCGATCATAAAGTGGCCACTTGGTAGAATTTTTAAGGTATATGCCGGGGCTGACGGTCACATCAGAGTAGCAGGTAACAAAATCGGGAGTTATAAAGCGACCAATACACAAACTGGCTCCACTTGTCAAGGATGAAGTTGCTATAGAGAAAGAATCAATAGCAGCAAACGATCTGATTCAGAACCAGCCATCGGTAACCGCTCAACATCGCAAACGACAAATTCAATCGAAAAATTCCGACGCACCTTCAGATAAAATAATTGAATCGTCGCATAAGAAGGTCCGTAAGTTGAGTTCACCATTGCTCGTGAGGGGAAGTAATACTGTGGAAATCACGAAATTTGGATCAACTCCAGGAATATACTTCTTTAATCAAGGAACAGTAAACTTAGTCACTAACCAATGGAATTTAGTCAGCTATTACAATCTTGACCCATACCGAAGAGAGTTTCAAGCCTTAAGAAACAGTATCACGATAATGCGGCATATTTGCAACCAAATCACGTCAAAAAGCATATGCGCTCAAGTTGTTCAGGAAGTTCAGTACATCAATCAACAGCTAACAGATCAAAACGAATTGCTTGGGACTCAACTTCAAACTAAATCACGAAGGGTTAAAAGAGGAGCTGGGGACGCTGTTGGTAACATTGCGAATATACGCTTTGGAGTGCTTGATTCTCGATACGCTGAGCAAATGTCCGCTGATATTGACAAGGTGTACGTCAACGAAAACTATCTGCTCGCATTATTAAAAAATTACACGTCAATATTGGATTTTACTGTAAATATAATGACAAAAAACCAAGCAGCCATGAACCAACAGCATAACCAACTTGTAAAACAATCAGATCTAATAATCAATCCTGTGCATAACGTTACGGAGTACGAATATCAGATAAAGGTTCAGCAGCTATTTTCATCATGGTCTATTTACACCACATTGCTTATTACCAACATTCAGCGGACGCAAACATCCATTTTCACCGTGCTAGCAGACACTCATCATGGAAGAATCAATTATATACTGATTTCATCACACCAATTGAGGGAAGAAGCTATCAAAATTAAAAATCACCTTCTACCAGAACTTCATTTTCCTGTTGAGCTAAACGACATGCTGGGACTATACAACTGTATATCAGTAGAAGGGCGAATCACGACCAACCATGTCATATTTAAAATCAGTTTACCACTGATCGAACGTGAAGAATTCGCAATGTATAAGATCATCCCGATTCCAGCAATTGCAAACAATACACTTATCACAAGACAACCGTCATCTACATATCTTGCAGTAAGCGCTCATCAAGACGAGTATTATCCGTTATCCGAAGACGACATTGCATCATGCACCATTATAAAAAATGAAAGGTATCTATGCAGTCAAACCCATCCACTCTATCGCCGGGGATCAACCATCTTAATAATAAACCGTCGCTATCAACATGTCAATTAACGGTAGTTGAAACGAGTCCAGTCTGGTCAAAAATTCCAAACATAAACCAATGGATCTTCGCCGCAATCAACGAAACACTTTCGAACATAGTATGTGACAATCAACCATCGCATCTCACAATTAGCGGAACTGGCTTATTGAAACTTCAGCCAACCTGTGTTGTAAAGCAAGATTATCTAAAATTGCAAGCTCATCATATATACACAAGCAGTATCTGGCTATCAGAAACCAGATTTTTTCAAGCTATAACCCTACCCAATGTGACACACCTGGCAGCACTTCGTCATAATGCGATCAATATCAGCACTCAAATCATGGAACTTAAGGAGCTTCGTGAACAAATTAAAGCCCAACAAATAGAGCTTCCTAACCAGCTTCAACACCATAACATCTGACATACCATCACGAGTTCTTGTGGACTATTCCTAGCAGCCACAGTTGTCATTTATATATTCTGGAAACATCGTCCGATTAGTTGCAGAAAGACGGCTACCATGTCAATACCAATGCCAGTACCCAGAATAAGGCAACCCGTCCGTGTCATGACCAACGTTTAACACATAACTCTGATGAACCCATGGATCATCAGCGCGGGGCAGGATGTTTACTTCTAAGCAAATGTTTTTGGTAATAAAATGATATTCAACTTGTGACTCTCACTGTAGTTTTAAGTTAATCAATAATAACTTGTTAGCCAGAGTGTAACTTAGTTCAATATTTGAAATAAATTCCTTTGTCAGCAATTAGTAACCTTGAACATAAATTTTGCCACATTTATAATCAATAAGATAACATATTTCCATTGTGCGTTTTGTCATTTACGTAGAATAAGCAATATTTTTTGTATAAAAACCCAGTTCAGCTTCAAATAAAAATTATTATGCTTGTTACTCAGCTACTAAAGACTTATTTTTCTTCACGTGAGTCTGCGTGAAGGGCTGAGCCAATCATAGTCTTCTTCCTGTGTGAGTGTTCTAGTGTTCCACTAGCAATACTCCTGTAAGTCACGGTACAAGAACCGTGATCTGGCCAACAGACGATAAAAGAATCGTTACAGATTGCGTAAAGACATAAATTTCTCCTTAAATCGTGGGTGGTTGGTTCTTCACAGCTAAGTAATCTACCAAATGAACTTAATTCTTAGCAGCTCACAGACGGTCCATAAGAACGGCTTCACTTGGATTTTTTCGAACCTTTGCGAAACAAAATATTTTTAGTTTGCGTGTTTAGTTTCTGGAAGTGGGTTGAGGTATCGGAAGTCTGGATGGCGGATGCGGCTAGTACAATACAGAGGTTAAGAGGGATTTTTGTCGATTCGGTACTGATAGTAGGTCCCCTTACACGGGAGAGGAATTCGTCAATTTTGTGCCATACCATGCTGCATCCAACGGACAAGCGGAAAATTGCATTAAGTCAGTAAAAATTGCGCTAAATAAATTGTTTTTAGACGGGTCACAGAATATAGAAGCTTGTTTATTAATATATGTATCTATTTGATTACAGGACCACTCCCCATTGCACCGCTAAGGTAATTTTAATTTAATTTTAATTATAATTTTTAATTTTTTAATTTTGGTGGGGGCTGAGGCCCCCATTTATTGGCTTAATACAAGCTTAATCTAACTTAAAAACTAACAGAAAGACTTAAGAGCTAGTGACCAAGGAAGTGATGGAGGAGATCTTGTTTGAGACGAGGAGTGCTCAGGTGGAAATGAAAAAGGGAGAGGTTCGAGTTGACCTTTCGGAGCATTCGGGAGATAGGTTCGTTGGAGCCATAAGAGGTGCGGTGGACCGGTAGATAGAAGAGACGAGGACAACGTAGATTGCGGGGGTTGGTATTGAAGGAAATGGAGTTCAAAATGGATGCACAGTCGATGGAACCTGAGAGAAGACGATGAATGAAAAGAACGTCAGCAATATTCCTACGTTCTTCTAACGAATTCATATTTAGAAGTTTGAGGCGGTCTTGATAGGGAGGTAAGATTAAAGGGTCGTTTCATGGCAGGCCACGGAGGGCAAATCGGAGGAATCGACGTTGAATACCCTCGATTCGGGAAACATGAACCCGGTGAAAGGGGGACCAAGCTTGACTGGCATACTCAAGCAGGGGGCGAACAAAGGTAGTATAGAGAGATCTGGTTACATACGGGTTGGAAAATTCCTTGGACCACCGTTTAATAAAGCTAAGTGATGAGTTAGCTTTGAGGATCATCTTATCGATATGCGAACGGAAATTAAGCTCACTGTCGAATAATATGCCAAGGTCTTGGAAAGACTGAACCAGGGGAATTGGTTGACCATGGAGAAAATAAAGTCGGTGAGGAGACGGGTTACATTTACGTGAGAAGGTTATAGATTGACATTTGGTTATATTAAACTGCCTAGTTTTGAGGCACCAGATTGAAAACCGATCAAGATCTTCTTGAAGAAGGGCAGATTCCTGGGGAGAAGAAATAGATTTAAAAAAATTTGTGTCGTCAGCGTAAAGGGAGAGGGAGGAGTGCTTAATGACACTCTCAACATCGTTGATAGTAAGAATGAAGAGAAGAGGGCCAAGATGACTGCCTTGTGGAACTCCAGATGAGGCCAGGAATGGAACTGAAAGGGCGGATCTAAACCGAACACTATAATATCGGTTTACCAGGTAAGAAGAAATCCATTTTAAAAAGAGAGGCTCAAAGCCGAGAGCAGACAATTTGAAAAGGATCAATTTATGAGATATCTTATCAAATGCTTTAGTGAAATCAGTTGCGATAACATCGATTTCTTTGCCATTTTCTAAGGCTGAGAGAGCAAAAGACACGAATGCAACTAGATCTGTGGTAGTTGACCTCCCTTTTAGGAAACCATATTGTCGGGGGGAAATAAAAGGCTTACATTTGAAGCTTAAGGCTTCGTATAAAATGCTTTCAAAGAGTTTGGGTATATGAGAGAGTTTAGCAATGGGACGATAATTGGTAACTTCATGTTTAGATCCCTTTTTGTGTATTGGGATTATAAAAGAAGTCTTCCAAATCTGGGGAAATTTACCCTGTGTAAGCGATAGACGAAAAAGGTAAGAAAGGGGTAGAGACAGGTTGGAAGAGCATTTCTTAAGAAACATGGCGGGGAGTCTGTCTGGGCCAGGTACAAATTCATCCTTAAGATTTTCTAACTTTTCTTCAATAACTGCAGGATCGAAATTTTGAGTGAGAAAGGGACCAACAGAGAAATTTGGTAGATCATTGAAGTAAGAGGGATCTGGTACGAAGGAGTTGTTGGCAAATGATTGCTTGAAAAATGTAGCAAAAAAGTTGGCGATTGTAGGAGGATCACATGAAGTTTTGGTTTCTAAAGCGAGGGAGGAAGGATAACCATCAGTCTTACTTTTGCAATTGACAAATTGAAAAAAGGACTTGGGGTCATTTATGAGATTGGTTTGCGCACTATTCAGGTAGCGCTGATAGAGAGAGTTATAGAGTTCAATGAAATGAAGATATGTACCTAGATAATTTGAATAGTCGGAAGAAGAGTGGGTGCGAAGGAATACCGCCCATAACTTGTTTCTTTTGTTTCGTAGAGAGCGAAGTCTACGATTATACCAAGGAGGGGATGTAGAAGAAGTTTTATGGCGGGAGTAAGGCACATAAAGGGAGATGGACTTGAATATTTCTCTGTAAAAAATGGAGAGGGCATCAACCAGAGATAGATTGGTAAACTCAAAAGAAGCACTGCTTAGATAGGTATTAATTTTAAGGAAATTAGCTTTGTGAAAATTGTAAGAAAATAGAACTGCGCGGGGAGGCGACTGAAGGGGAGAGTTGTGGAAAAATGAGAGAAGAAGTGGAGGATGGAAGTTATCAATAGTTGAAAGAGATAGGGGACAACACGATACTGAGGAGTTGATGGAATCAGTTGTGAAGATAAGGTCTAATTGCCTTTCCATATAGTTGGAAACGCCACTGACTTGGCATAGACTAGAGTCTGTTAGCCGATCTAAGAATAGGCATTCCTTAGTAGAAGTGGGATTGGAAGCAATGAAAAAAGATAGGTCTTCAGATGGAGTCCACTTTAGCTGAGGCAGATTAAAATCGCCGAAGATAATGATATCATCAAGCGATTCTGATAAGTCGATCAAATTGTCAATTGCTGCAATAGCAAGTTGGTAGGATTCGATAGGTTGCGCCGGAAGAATGTAACAACACATAACGTACAAGCATCTGCGAGTGAGGGTTATTTTAACCGACACAAAGTCGAGCTTAGGAGAGGATGATGTTGCAACGAGAGAGGAGTCCAAGCTGTTGTGAATAGCCAGTAGGACACCTCGACAAGGGGATTCAATCAAGGGGGGTGTGCGATCATCATCCCGAAAAACATTAAAAACTAAGAATAACTAAGACAAATCTTTCTTCACAGGGGCGACATGCCCGAACAAAAGTTGACTTATTAAGACCAGATAAGATTGTGGGTAACCAAAGCAGCAAATTGAAGTTTTCGAGAGTTTTTAGTGTAGGCGAGCCAGTTTTTGTTAGAGCCTACAAAAATACTAAAAAGTTCTGGATCAAAGGAAAAATAGTAAACATTTTGTATTTTGGGCGAAACACTTACACTGTTGAGACAGAAAATACAAGGCTGTTTGTAAACGTAATGGGGATCAGTTAAGGTTGCTTATTAGGGATTTGGTTTCAGAAAAGCATGCTGTTAACATAGACAGCATTACAGATTGCGGGTTTGGAGATCGTTATAATGAGGATATCTTACACAAATCAATGCCTAAAGTAGTGGAAAGTAAAGAAAAGGATTTATTTTCTGATTGCTAATGTGAAATAGACCATCGATCTCTGACTTAGAAAATGTTAGGGCTAATAGTCACAGGGTTAGATCTGGGGTTGAATCTCCTGATATATCTGAGTTATTGCAAAGTGCTACTATTACTAAAGCAACACATTTTGTTGAGGCGGAGGGAGAAAAAAATCATACATGGTCGGGTAGATTAAGGAGTAGGTAAAAAGAAAAAGAACCAGTAATGCAAACTCAATAGGAGCAGCAGAGAGGGAGATGATGTGAAATACGAACATAGCCTAGTCTTAGCTTATACAAACGCACTCAAAAAATTAGATTTACAAACGCACCCTTTGTAGGTGTCAAATTGGCAAGCACTTCTTCCTCGCGCTCATTTTATTTATATACTGTGTTCCATGTAGTTTACTTGTACAAAAGGTTGAACAATTGAAGTTATTAATGATTAAAGTACTATAAGTAAAGATTTAAGTACAGTTTTATAGATGATATATTTTGCGAAATATTCGATACAAATGATAAAACTTATTCCCTTCATTACAATCACTTTGTTCAATACAGTCACAATATAGAATTCAATCGCTTTCTCAAACACTTTTACTTTACTTTTTCTTTTACTTAAACCACTTTATCAGTACTTGTAATTCACATTTCAAATTCAACTTTAAAACGGGCTTGCATATCTAGGGGTATGCTGATATTTAAACTCCCCTGATATCTTTCGAGAATATTCTGTACCATCCAGCGTTCCATACAAATTTCCATTTTGCTAAAAAATTCGGTAAAAGCTTCCATTCTCCATTTTCCGATGGTTGAGTCTTCTACTGTTCAAATATGAAAATCTTCTGCATTTCAAATATAAATCATGCTATTCACATTCAAACGGATATCACACTGCTCCCTCCCTAAACTTGTTCGTCTCGAACAGCTTCGTTATCCATCGTTCAGTTGAAATGACACAGTTAATTCAAATGGACCACTTTCAAATTTCCTCGATCCCCACGCTGGATACGGTAGGCAACGTCGTTAATGCGGGTTACCAGCTTGTATGGGTCTTGCATCCTGTTGCAATTTTCGTGATTTGGCTTTCTTAATGCAATTTACGTATCCTGCTGAGGAAGTCATCCACGTAGTCGTTTACCTTCTTGGGCTCGGTAAGTGGAGAACCGAATTTTGTTTCACTTGGCAACGGAACTGTTTGACCAAATACGATCTCGGATGGCGTATGTTCCTTCCGCGTTTCGATAGGCCATTAAAGAGAGAGGTATATGACGATGCCAGTCCCGCTGGCAACCTAAGGTAAATGCTCGTTCACGGTTCTATTGAATCGCTCGATTATTCCATCGGAGTGAAAGTGTGGTGGCGTTGTCCCTGTCTTCCTTATTCCCAGATATTAGCACACTTCCTGAAAGAGTTTTGATTCAAAGTACCGCCCTTGATCGGAATATAGCTCCATCGGGACCCCAAATCTGCTCACCCAGTTATTGAATACCTCCTCTGCTATGGTCATAGCCTGTTGATTTGGGACGGAATACACTTCCGGCCACTTACTGAAGTAATCCATGATCACGAGGATGTATCGGCTGACATTAAAGGTTTCGGGAAACGGATCAGCGCTGTCGATGGCTATTCGTTCGAATGATGCTCCGACATTGCATTGTTCGATTCGCCCCTGTTGCTTTACTCTTGGGCCCTTGGTAGTTCCGTCATGTATTTCATGGAGCACTTGGCTGACTGGGGACTGTGGCGCGATTACCTGCATACGAGGTGTTGTTCCATCTGCACTTTCTCATTTTCTCTTCAGCAAAACATCATGCACACAAAGCGAGTCCGACTGTGTCCAATATGCTTTCAGAATTTGGCTCCGGTCCGATATCTGCTTTTTTAAAAAAAAAACAACTTAACACTCAAGAGGGTATTACTACTCTTAAAATGGCGGAGCACGCGTTAAGTTTAATAGAGAGAGAGAAAGATATTTGGGCTCAGTTATTATTTCGCTCCATGGGTGGTATCTAACATTTAATGGGGAGACTAAATTGTTAGTGCAAATTGGACTTGATATTTGTGTTTAGGCAACCATTTATCTTACAAGATTTTAGTTGCCTGAAAAAAAATCTTTCGGTCACGGCTGCTATTGAACCCCGAACCGTCCGATTGGGAAGCCAATACACTACCACTTGAGCCACGGGCACCCACCCCAAGCTGCCAGCTTGGTCTTACCTCGTGTTCCTTCCAGGCCAATATAGGCTCGATGTCATTATCTGCCAGTTGGGAGGAACGGATTTCATCTGTACTCCAACCCTCTACTGGCTCAGTCCTGATCATTTGGACAGTGGCCTGTTTTTTTGCTTCTTTACGGTTGCAATACTCACATTTGACTCCACACGGTCGACGAGAGAGAGCATCAGCGGTGGAGCTCTCTCTTGCGTTGTTCCAGTTCAAAGTCGCGGCCCTGCAACTGCTCGATTCATCTCCTTCAGGTTTCTTAAATTGTAGTAGCCATTTCAGAGCTGCGTGGACTGTGCCAAGAATGAACTTCTGTCTAAAGAAGTACCTAAGGAAATGCCTCGTTGCAAGAAATTCAAACCGTGGTACGCAATGGCTCCATTCAGGTCCGGAGAATGCCTTACTGTAATATGCAACACTTTCTCTTGACCATCATAAACTTGAGAGATCACAGCTCCAACCCCAACATTGCTAGCATTTGGGTCCACGATAATCATTTTTCCAGGTGTGGGGTAACCGAAGATGGGGATATTGCACAGTTGCCGCCTAAGTTTTTGGAACGCTTTTTCACACTCTGCTAACCACCTGGGCTGTCGGCCTCTTTCCGTAAGTTGATGCCGTTTCCTCACAATACCAGCAAAGTCCTTTACGAATCTTCTGTAATACATGGAAAGTCCCAAGAAGCTTCTCAGTTGGTGTTTATCTTTGCGCACATGCCGACCTTTCCCGGCTCCGATCTTATCAGGATCCATCCTTACTCCTTTCGCTTCCGTTCACTTTTCTGGGTTCAGCTTTAAATAAGCGCTTCGCAGCACTTCTTTTAGATTTTGGTGATGCTCTTCGAACGTCTTGCCTATGACAATAACATCGTCCAGATATACTAAGCGAGCCCTTGCAATGTTCGTTCCATTAATCGCTCGAGCGAAGCCGGAGAGTTATACAGTCCAAACAGCATCACCGTAAACTGCCAAAGACCGCTTCCTGTAGTAAAAGCCATTTTCTCACGATCTTGGCGATTAATCTCTACTTGCCAGTAACAGCTCTTCAGGTCAAGTGTTGAAGACCAATTCATTCCAGAAAGCGTATCCAAAATGTCATAAATTCTTGGCACTGGGTAGCTGTACTTTTTGGTGACATCGTTGAGACGTCGGTAGTCTACACAAAACCTCGTGCTATCGTCTTTCCTCTTCACGAGGACCACTGGCGATGCCCGCGGACTCCGCGATTCTTTAATGAGCCCCTCACTTTTCATCTTTGTCTCAATTTCGGCAACTTCTGTTTGCTTTCCCAATAGAAATTGCCTTGCAGGTTGACGGATTGGTCAGGCGTTTCCGGTGTCAGTATGTTGTTGAACAACTTCCGCACGTCCATATTCTCCGTCTTGTGTAGCTAATAAACCTGCGTACTCACCGATTAGTTTTCCTGACAATATACGCTGCTCTTGATTCAGATTACAGAGGCTGAGGATTTCATTTTTCATTCTCATACTCTGGTCACTAGCGCCGGTGTTGCACGACTTGTTTTGATATAGCCTCAATAGGTGCTCATTTCCCACTATCTCTCCCTTTGTCACATTTACACTCAATGTCTTTGTATTTGGAATCCTTACAGAAGCCATGTTGTTCTTTAGTTTCAATAAGGTCTGTCCCACCATGAAGTCTTTCCTATTTTCTGGCTCCTTGAAATAACATCCGTGGCTACCAGGACCACCTTCCACTTTTACCCAAGTAATTGCTTTCGACGAGAGCTGTAGAATCTGATTTTGGCAGATGACGACTTTTAAGATGGAAGTGTTGGCGTTTCCGTATTTAAGGGTTTGTGCCCCAAAGTTTTCTTTCCAATGACTCCTTTTACTAGAAGGCTTTCATTGCATCGTTTTGATAGCGAGACTTGGATGATGGTCTTGCCACCAACTACTGACCTGCGGAGTTGGTGCGTTAGCTTTCCCCGATTGATGGCTTCGGGAAAGTTGATCGCCTTCCTGAAAGCTGTTTTCTCTATTTGCTTGATCCTCAAATCACCAGTGGGAAATACCTGGGAGAAGCAGATGTTTCAGAGTGCATAGCAATTGTAGTTATTTTGTGATTCCTCGATCTTCAATAAATAGAAGACTTTTGTTCTCTTATTGCATATTTTGATCTTTTTTTGAGCATACCAGACGTCGTTATTGTGTCAGACATATGGATTTATGGATTTGAAAAAAAACGTTTACCATTTGCCTGGTTATAATTTTTATGCGAACACGAATGAAAATTATACGGCAGATTGCCTAGGTTGCTTTATTAAAAACGAGTACAAAGTTAATGAAGTGAAAAGTGTCGATTTCCTTAGCGCTGATGTTCTGAAATTTTCTATTGACGTTAACTATGTTTTTTTGTGCTTTTATAGACTACACAGGCATAATATCATGGCTCTTCTGGAAGAATTTTCATGTTTACTAGAAAACTTAAAATCGGGTAATCTAATTATATCAGATGATTTCAACTTTAATTTACTTGAAATCAACGATATGACTTCGAACTACTTGGCTCTTCTGGCATCGCAGGGTCTAGCATGTTTTATTAATGAGCCTACTAGCATGGTCTCGGGAAAGTGCTTAGATCATTTTTATGGGAGATTGTCTAATCGTTCCGTGAGCTCCTGCGAGAAACGCAGTTTCAATTTCAATATCACCGACCACTCCATGATACGTCTGTTAGTAACCATTGGTGTTAATAAAAGAAATAATGCTGTGTTGAAAATGTTACTAACCAGATGACAAAAATTGATTATGTAAAACTTAAAATCAGCCTTTTTTATGAGTCTTGGGATGGTGTTCACGGAGAAAATGATGCATCTCTTTCTTATTCTCTCTTTATTGATTCTTTATGTAAACATATTTCTGTGTGCACCTCTAATGTGCCTTTGAAAAAAAACTTCGAAAAGGCTTCGAAAAAACAAGTTGAGATTAAAATTATCAAAAAATCCTAACAACCAAAGGTTAAAAATTAAGGTTAAAAAAATATGTTCTCAACTTAAAAAATAAATACCTAATTGCCGCGATAATTATTATAAAAAACGATTTATTCATGCTAAAGGCAATTTAAAGAATGAATGGCTAGTGATTAATAACATTTTGAACCAGTTTTCTCCTAGGAAGAAACTAGCAGATATTCGTGTAAACGATTCTTCAGTCAGCGATAAACTTGAAATTGCCAATGCTTTTAATAGTTACTCTTTATCTGTAAGTTGCAATTTACCTTCATTGGAATGCCGTTGTTCGTTTTTTGATAATATTGGTGAATCGGTACTGATCAATAGTTTTGCCTTTGAACCTATTACTGCTTCAGAAGTATTTTAGACTATTGGTTCCCTAAAAATTCAAATTCTAGCGGTTACGATGGTATCTCAAATAACATTTTGAAAAATGTCGGATATTTTTTAGTTGATGTGCAAGCAATTATCTTTAACCGTAGCATTTTTTCTGGAATGCTGAAGTGGTTCCACTATATCAAAAAGGCTCAGAAGGGGATCTGTGCAACTGTAGACCAGTTTCACTTCTTCCTAGTTTTACCAAGGTATTTGAAGAAGTTATAAAGAAGAGATTATTTGCTTTCCTGAAAGTTACCAATTTTTTCAGTTCGCTACAGTTTGGTTTTCAACAAGGTAATTTTATTTTTTTTATATTCTTTATTAGTTCGTTTTAGAGAATAACAATTACATATTTATTATATTACTATTATCGTTAACATACAAAGAATTAGTAAAAAAAAAATAAAAAACAAGCTATCTATAGTTCAGAGGGAACTAGAGACGATAGCATTAACAATTATTCCAATTTACTATTACAAACTCAAAAGAGGTGGGGTCGCAGTATACTATTAATTTTTAGTTACAAAGTGTAGCAAGAAAGAAGAAAAAAAAAATAATAATAACAAAGGAAAAAAAGAAATTAAATGATTCAGATGGTAACAGATGTGAGGTTTGCAAGTTCTACTCTCTCCCTTTCCCTTCGGTCTCATTCATCCACATTCTTCTCCGTTGGTCCTTCAAAATCCTAGAAGGGTGGTGGGCAGCCATGGGTCCATCAGCCATTGGTGCACCCTCCTAGTCTCTTGAAGGATCAACCACAGCAGGTAGCAGCATTGAAGCAACCATAAGGAGGAAGGCGCGAGAAGTGAACAAGAGCCATTCACAAAGTCGTCGGCTCTTGCCCTTGAGTTGTGTTGTCTCTCCTATCGGGTAGATCCCTTAGCCTTAGAAGGCATCTCCGCTCCATCACGGTCTCTCCTGCCCGATCCGCTTTTTGGAGAAGTATATTAGCGGGAAGAATTGGTGGGCTCTTGAGCTCTGTCCTTCTGCTTTTATACTTGTCGGAGGGGACAACCAATAGATCCACGAGACGAAGAGACGGGAGTCTCGGTGGAGTGACGGACGGTCACCTTAAGCCCAACGCTGTACGTCTAGAGCTAGATGGACGGTCTGGAACCCTCTGCGTATAATAAATATACAAAGCCACAGAACCAGGCGGACTGCCACAGATGATATATTTGGTGACGGACGGTCACCACCCTAAATACAAAAAAAAAGAACAAAATAAAATTGTAACAAGAAGTGTTGTAAAGAATGGACCCCTAGTTGCGCTGCCCACATTCAATTAATTCTTAACAAAAGGATTCGCCGGGATGTCTTTATTTATATTTAGTTTTCATTGGACAGCACCCGTCTCGTGATTAGTTCCGTGTTTCGCCCTCAAGGTACGCCACCCGATCATTATCAGGAACGGATAATGATTAGAATGTATAAATGCGAGTAGGCCATAGATTGTTGGCAAATTACCTTTTTCCTTTTTTTTATCTTTTGGGAAGGACTGGTGTTGCATTCAGACTGAATGCAACCCCAATGAATGATCGTAAAGGGAAATATTAGCTCGGCCCAAAGGGAAATCCCAATCTTGGAGGAAATCTCCCCAGATTTGGGGAAGTAAGAAAGAAGCACGAATGTGTGTGTGTGTATGAGAGAGTGAAAGCAACGGAAATCCAATGTACGGTGGCACACTTCAGCAAATTTGCGGAGCGTTGCACACAAAGGCCAAAATTGGACCGTTGCATCCGTATGAACGGACGTATGAAGGAGTGTATGTGTGAGACCTACGGTTCGAGCTAATATCATCGAGATAGGGTTAATCACTTCTTGGTTGACCATCAAAAGCTTAAGACAAAAAAAAACAAGAGTTTAAAACAAAGCAAAAAGGTGAAGAACATTAATTAAAACAAAAAAAGGATAAAGATAAAGAAAGGAAAAAGAACAAGGACTTGAAGATATACCAAAACGAGGAGGAAATACGGACGAAATCAGGACAGGCAGGACAGGAGCATATCAATTATCCAGATAAGTAGTATTATTTACCCCCGGCGAATCCTTTTTGTAGAGAAAAAAAAACATAAGAATTTTCAATCGGTATCGGGTTCCCAACTAGCGGTTCAGTCTATTTAGTGGTACCTTCAGTACCGCCATTTGATTTGCCGCTTTGTCATTGCCGCTTAACGGCAACCGCATTCCTTTGTTTTTCCTTCACTCCGCAAATAAAGCGTTCATTTATAAAGTGAAAAAAAAATGTATAGTTTATTTTTTTTCCCCCGGTATTTCCCCCGACTTATTAGTAGCAGATGGTTTTGCACTTCCACTCGGAGCAAAAAGTGCATGGCGCCTAACACCCTTTTTTTTCTATTAATAGCTTAATTAACATTTAAAAATATCATTTTCGCTGAACCCAACCCAGCTGAGCAGCCACTTGGCTCAGCAAACTATATTGCTGCCATTACCAATTTCCCCTCAGGGAATTTTCTGTTCCCCAGGAAATCCAGGTGACAGATCGTCACACGGATCCCAACCACCGACAGTGTGGATCGGTTTTTTTGTTTTTATTAAATCGGTTTGCGTTTTTTTCTGGTTTTTCGGTTTTGCCGGCAGCCCGGCAATCGAATAACTTTAATTTTTAGACCGGGGAAAATTATGTAATAGCTATATCTTCATAACTTTTATCTAAAAGACAAAGTTTTACATTCTTTAGAAAAACTTATTTAGATCTTAAGGTTCTAATGCTAATAGGTATGAGCAATTGCCGTATAGAAATACAAAATATTTGTAGATTGTGTTGTGGTACTACCGCATAATTAAGATTGTTGATTCTAAGATTATAGTTTGCGGAGCCGCGATTTAAGTCCTATCCCGATCTAGTAAAAAAAATCTTTAAAACCTTAAAAAAGTATAAATGTTTAAGAGGGAGAATTTTAAGATATCTAAAAAGTGTTAAACTATTAACGTCACGATGTTTATTGCATATAAGACGAACAACGTGCTTCTGAGAAATTAAAAGAGGATTTAATTTATTGTCATGGGTGCCGAACCAGGAAACTATACCGTATTCAAGTTTAGAATGAACTAATCCATAGTAGATACATTTAAGAAGATCTAGAGAGCAATAGGGTTTTAAAAAGAAAAATTGCCTTGTGGCAGCTATAAGGTACTTCTTAAGTGCATTAGTATGTGCAGACCAATTCATCCTCCAATCAAGTATAACACCAAGGTACTTAAATGAATCGACTCTCTCTATGGTGAAACATTTATCAGAACAAGATTCCGTTACAAAATAAATTTGCGAACATTTACTCGATTTACAAATATGATTATTGTGTTTGAATTTATTACAATTAGCGCAATGAAAGGAGTAAGTACCAAAGTCAAACTTCCAACCGCACACATTGAAAAACATGATTTTAGTTTTATCACTTATCACTAAATTATGTTGTTGAAACCAGTGGGTTAATATCTCCTGGTCATGATTTATATCGGCAGTTCAGTTTAGAGCTGAGTTACTTTGAAAAGTGCATGCCATATCATCAGCAAACGCATTAACCTTACTTCGATAATTTTGTGAAAGTAGCGAGTTAATGAAAATCAAGAAAAGTATCGGACCAAGTACCGAACCTTGCGGGACTCCAATAGTAATGTTTCTGCTGGAACTAATTTGCCCATTAATTTTCACTTTTTGTCTTCTATTGGAAAGATAAGGAGAAAACCATTTATGTGTCATGCCTCTGAACCCACATTTGTACAATTTATCTAAAAGTATATTGTGATCTACCGTGTCAAAAGCTTTTGTTATATCGATGAAAAGAGCTGCAATTAATTTTCTATCGTTAAAACTATTAAAAACATCAGTGCAGAAGTTCAACAGTGCCCCTTCAGTAGAAAAACACGGGCGAAAACCGAATTGGGATTTACTAAAAAAATTATTTTTTGGTAAAAAAATTATCATTCTGATTTTTACAGCTTTCTCAAAAACTTTAGAAAAGACAGGAAGAAGTGAGATAGGTCTATAACTATTAACTGTTAACTGATGTCTTATAACCTTTTTTAAATAAAGGTATCACTTCGGCCTGTTTTAGATCATCTGGAAATGCACCCATGGAGACACTTCTGTTGAAGATATAACATAGAATGTCACAAATGTTCAAGGCTATTTTCTTAACAAAACTATTCGAAAGGCCGTCACTTGTCTTAGAGCGTGAGCTATTAAGAGAAGAAATAATTTTGTATATTTCGAAAGATGTTATTGGTTCAAAATAAAAACTGACACAAGAAGATACATCATCAAAAGTACATTCACATTTAGAAACAGAAGCACAGCTATCTGACATTACTTTGTTACCAATACAAACAAAAAAGCGATTGAATTTTTCAGCAATTTCGTTAGGGTCACTGATGATAGTATCGGAATCTTTTATATTTTCAACGAAACTAGTGACAGTAGATATATTTTGAATTTCTCTAACCAATTTCCATTCTTTTTTCGAGTCACCTTTGACTTCCCGAAGCTTGTTTAGGTAGTAGTTATGTTTACAATTTTTAACATCTTTGGCAATATCATTTTAAATTTTTTTATAAGCTTCAATAGTACTAGAATAGTCTTCATTTTATACAATTTATTCTTTTCTTTAACCTGTTTAAGCAATTCGGTCGTTATCCAGGGTTTTAGTCTTTTTGTTTTATTCACACTACTTTTTATTTTCGTCGAACTAAGCATAATGTAATTACTGAGTATATCAACGAAGTAACTGTAAGCTTTCGAAGGATAATTTTCATTATAAACATTAAACCAACTTTCATAGCGAAGAAATTCATTTAGCGCACGGTAATCAGTGATAGAGTAAGAAGAGCACGAAGGATGGTATACATGGACTAACAACAAAATTGTATTTAATACTCAGGCATGTCATACAGTGATCAGAAATCTGTAAATCGAAAACAGAGCTATAAAACAACAGATCTTCAGGTCTGCAAAAACGCACCATAATATGGTCTATACAGGTATTTGAGGATTCATTATTACACAATTTTCTCGATCTGACAAATTAAATTTATCCAATTGCCGGGCTGCCGGCAAAACCAAAAAAACCAAAAAAACAAACGTAAACAATTTTAATACAACAAAAACACCGAGCCACACTGTCGGTGGTTGGGATTCGTGTGACGATCTGTTACCTTGATTTCCTGGGCTTTCTGTTGCCCAGGGGGAAATTGGTAATGGCAGCAATATCGTTTGCTGAACCAAGTGGCTGCTCAGCTGGGCTGGGTTCAGGGAAGTCGGTATTTTTAAATGCTAAATATGTAAACTACCAATAGGTGTTAGGCGCCATGCACTTTTTGCTCCGAGTGGAAGTGCAAAACCATATGCTACAAATGCTACAAATAAGTCGGAAGAAATACCAAATAATATCCCGGAAGAAAACAATAAACTATAAATTTTTTTGTCTCTTTATAAAGAAACGCTTTATTTGCGGAGTGAAGGCAAAACAAAGGAATGCGGTAGCCGTTAAGCGGCAACGACAAAACGGCAAATCAAATGGCGGTACTGAAGGTACCACTAAATAGACTGAACTGCTAGTTGGGAACCCGATACCGATTGAAAAATCTTATGTTTTTTTTTTTTTCTCTACAAAAAAGGATTTGCCCGGGGTAAATAATACTACTTATCTGGTTAATTGATACTGTTATACTCCTGTTCTGTCCGTCCTGATTTCGTCCGTATTTCCTCCTCGTTTTGGTATTTCTTCAAGTCCATGTTCTTTTTCCTTTCCTTTATCTTTATCCTTTTTTTTGTCTTAATTAATTTTCTTCACCTTTTTTTTTGTTTTAAACTCTTGTTTTTTTTGTCTTAAACTTTTGATGGTCAACCAAGAAGTGATTAACCCTATCCCGATGATATTAGCTCGAACCGTAGGTCTCACACATACACTCCTTCATACGTCCGTTCATACGGACGCAACGGTCCAATTTTGGACTTTGTGTGCAACGCTCCGCAAATTTGCTGAAGTGTGCCACCGTGCATTGGATTTCCGTTGCTTTCACTCTCTCATACACACACACACATTCGTGCTTCTTTCTTATTTCCTCAAATCTGGGGAAATTTTCTCCGAGATTGGGATTTCCCTTTGGGCCGAGCTAATATTTCCCTTTACGATCATTCATTGGGGTTGCATTCAGTCTGAATGCAACACCAGTCCTTCCCAAAAGATAAAAAAAAAGGAAAAAGGTAATTTGCCAACAATATATGGCCTACTTGCATTTATACATCCTAATCATTATCCGTTTCTGATAATGATCAGGTGGCGTACCGTGAGGGCGAAACAAGGAACTAATCATGAGACGGGTGCAGGAGACGGAATTCTATGTATGGAGTGCTGTCCAATGAAAACTAAATAAAAATAAAGACGTCCCGGCGTATCCTTTTGTCAAGAATTAATTGGATGTGGGCCGCGCAACTAGGGGTCCATTCTTTGCAACACTTTTGTTACAATTTTATTTTGTTCTTTTTTTGTATTTAGGGTGGTGACCGTCCGTCACCGAATATATCATCTGTGGCAGTCCGCTTTGTGTATTTATTATACGCAGAGGCTTCCAGACCGTCCATCTGGCTCTAGACGTACAGCGTTGGGCTTAAGATGACCGTCCGTCACTCCACCGAGACTCTCGTCTCTTCGTCTCGTGGATCTACTGGTTGTCCCCTCCGACAAGTATAAAAGCAGAAGGACAGAGCTCAAGAGCCCACTATTTCTTCCCGCTAATATACTTCTCCAAGGAGACAACGGACATAAAATGAACGGGTGGGGCAAAAAGCGGATCGGGCAGAAGAGACCGTGATGGAGCGGAAATGCCTTCTAAGGCTAACTGATCTACCCGATAGGAGAGACAACACAACACAAGGGCAAGAGCCGACGACTTTGTGAATGGCTCTTGTTCACTACAACGTTGGACGCTGGTCTCGCGCCTTCCTCCCAATGATTGCTTCAATGCTGCTACCTGCTGTGGTTGATCCTTCAAGATACTAGGAGGGTGCACCAATGGCTGATGGACCCATGGCTGTCCACCACCCTTCTAGGATTTTGAAGAACCAACGGAGAAGAATGTGGATGAATGAGACCGAAGGGAAAGGGAGAGAGTAGAACTTGTTGTGGTAAATTTTACCGCAACAAACCCCACACTTACCTCCAAGGAAATGTACTTACTTTGCAAAGTAACTTAAGTCATTTCCAGAGGCTTCTATGGGTCAGGGATGAGAAGAACATCAGGGCCAATACATCAGTCTTAATCCCATATTAAAATACGATTTAAGCGAAGACAAGCAAAAAGAAAATACAATTTAACGAAAATATGTGCAGACCTTATTCTTTAAAAACCCGAACGTAAAGCTAATCTGTGCAGCTCAAAATTATTAAAAATTTCAAAATTACCCTTAATTTCCGATTACTTTGTTTGGGGCTTTCGATTTAGGGATCATTTGTGTCATAGTACGGTTTTAGGTCCTTACAATGCCACGTGCCGCGTTCTTTCCCGGTCTCGTCTGCTAAGACATATGTTCACGGTGATACTCTTTTTACGATTGTGTAAGGACCTATGAATTTAGGAGCTAACTTGGCTGCATAGTAATTGGCGGCATCTGAGAGAACAAAGTTTCGTCGCCATACAATCTCGTTCGGCAGGTACTGTGCGTCTCTACGTCGGAGATTGTACGCTTTCGTAGACTTCTTGGTTGCCGCCTTAAGTTTGTCTCCTATGTCTTCCCTAAGTTCCCTAAATCTTTCTCCTAACTCTCCCAAATCTAAATCCCTATTCGTTTGATGATCACTAACGGTTGGAACCTCCCTACCGTGAGTGACCATATCCCTCCCAAAGTTAGCGTAATAAGGGCTAACGCCTAAAACCTCATGTTGCGCGGTTCGTATTGCGCAGGCAACTTTTGAAATTTGGGTATCCCAGACTCGATGATTCTCGGAGACGAATGCTCTTAACGTGGTTTTTATTATTTGGTTAATGCGCTCTACAGGATTCGCTTGTGGGTAATAGTGAGCGGTAAACCTAAGTTGTGACCCGTAGGCTTCGCATAGCGCAGCCAGTTCCTTACTCCTAAACTGGGGACCGTTGTCACAGACACAGGCTGAAGGGACACCAAAAAGAAGGAACACATTATCCTCTAACTCCTACACACCGCTTTTGCTGTTGCGGACCTCAACGCGAAGAGTAAAGGAAATTTAGTAAAATAGTCAACGACGGTCAGTATATACATGTGACCCCTGTTTGATTTTGGGAGTGGGCCTACCAAGTCAACCGAAATCATCTGCCAAGGTTTTGAAATACCTATCCTCTCCGTCATAAGACCAGCCGGTTTCTCATTCACTGGCTTCACCTGTTGCCAAACCTTACATCGCACCTCATTTTGGGCCAATAGTACTTTCCTAATACCCTAGCGTAAGTTTTCCTAACCCCCATGTGTCCCGATAGCGGACCATCATGACACTCTTTCAAAATCCCTAATCTAGCTGATTTACCTACTACTAACTTCCATTCCTGACTATCTGTGTGTACTACTACGTGATTTGACTTCACAAATTTAAAGAGGTGACCATTCTCCACTCTCCGCGCTGGGAAGACTAGCGGATTTGCCTTAACTTTAGCCATCATTTTTACCACCCAAGGGTCCGATTCCGCTTCCGGCAGTCACGACCGTGAATCGAACACCTTCGATGTATGGCCGTAACTTTTCAACCGCCCATAGCACAGCTAAACACTCCTTTTCTGTTGTCGAATAATTCCTCTCATATCTGTTCAGTGACCTGCTCAAGTAGCACACAACTTTCTCTCCTTCTTCGAAGTTTTGCGAAAGCACGGCTCCTATCCCGTAGTCCGAAGCATCCGTCTGCACCACGAAATCCGGACACGTCAATACGGGGGCCGTTACTAGACACTCTTTCGCTTTAGAAAGACACTCTTTCGTTTTAGAAAACTTTCTTCACAATCTTTCGTCCAAGAAAATTTCCTACTCTTTTTTAACAAATCTGTTACTCCTAACTTCCTTCACGTTTTTCGCTGCAGGAATCCTAACCATGCTTTCCACCTTTTCCGGATCTACATGTAATATGTTTCTATCGACAACATACCCCAAGAATTTCAAGGACGGCCTACAAAAGTTGCATTTTTCCCGTCCACAAACTTCTTCCAATATTTCAAGATGTTTTGCAAAAGAATTTGTGCCGATGATGATATCGTCTAAATACACAAAGACATGGGGCTCGAGATCGGCACCGAGGACGCTGTCGATGAATCTTTGCCATGTCGCAGGCGCTTTGTGTAGGCCGAATGGCATTCGCTTGAATTGGAAAAGGCCTCTATTTGGCACCGTGAAGGCTGTGAGCGGCCGAGATCCCTCTTCAACCGGGATCTGCCAGTAGGCCGACTTAATATCCAAGGAGGACAAGTATTTGGCGTCTCTGAGTTTGTCTAACGTTGTCGATATGTATGGCAGTGGATAAGCATCCCTATCTGTTACCCTGTTCAATTTCCTATAGTCTACGCAGAACCGAAATGAGCCGTCTTTCTTTTTAATAAGGGCTATTGGAGATGCCCAAGGACTGTTTGATTTCTCAATAACTCCTGCTTCCAGCATCTCCTTAAGTTCCTTATCTATGTGTACCTGCATTGCTGGTGAGACAGGATAATATCTTTGTTTAATCGGTTCTGCGGACGTCCTAATCCTATGCTCTACCAAGTTCGTGCATCCTAAACCCTCCGGCATTGCTTCGAACATCTTGTCTAACACTGCTTCCAATCTCTCCAATTCGGTCTGGTCCAGCTCTGACTTTTCCCGAAGAGCCGATATCGAAGCCACAAACTCTTGGCTCGAAAAGCTCCACATGTTACATCTTAGATCCGGGACTATTCCCGACAGTGCCCAAAAATCTGCACCCAATATCATGACATGTGGCAGTGTAGGGATGACAAGACATTCTACAAGCACCGATTTCCCTTGCACTACAATTGGTAGAGATACGACCCCTAAAACTGCTATTGTTTCCCCATCTGCTAACCTAACTGAACTAACTTTGCTTTTCCCTAACACTATGCCTACGCTTTTTAAAATATCCCAACCGTCCCTACATACTATTGTGCGCGATGCTCCTGAGTCTAATAGACTTATCAATTTAATTCCGTAAATACTAATACCTAAGTATGGCCTATTATTTTTCCCGTTTGCCTCTAAGGTGAAACCTACCCGAACTTCTTCCGCCGACTGGTCACCAGCAGGCGACCTACCCCCTACTTTCGACGCGCTCCTGTCCTGCTGACCCAGGAGTCCGACTCGCGTTTCCCGAACAATTGCTACAGTCCCTACGGCTGACTCCCTGTCTTCCGCAACCATAGCACCGCCTTGGAATTGTACATCTATTTGCGAAATGACCGCCCTCCCCATAATTAAAACAACGAATGTTACTACTACTGGGGCTGGGCTGGTCCTACTAACAACCGCAACCCGGGCTGGTTCTTCCACCGACGCGTAAGCCAAATCAGGTTCAAGTAAGTGTCGACCGCGGACGCTTGGAGGTGGAGCAAAAGTTTCGACGTTGGCTCTCACGGTCTCCAGCCTTCTGCCCAACGCCACCAAGTCACTGACCGACTTTGGATCGGACAGGCCTAGTTGCGTTTGGTAGAACGGCGCTAAATTCCGTTGAAGGATAGATAATTTCCTTCTTTCAGATAGAGGATCAGACAATCTGCGAAACATATTTTCCATCGTTGCGGCGTATACACCGATCGTTTCTTCTTTTCCTTGGGTCCGTCGTTTGAGTTCGTCTAAAAGGAGATCGTCGTAATTCGGTGGAAGAAATTCCAGTTTGAGTTCCCTAACCAACTCCTGCCAATTCCCGACATTCGCCCTAACCGCCCTAAACAACAGAAGCGCCTTCCCAGTGAAAAGATCCACCGCTGCTCTAAATAGGTGTGTCTTAAAAACACCGCGCGCTTCACGAAGCTCTTCGACTCGTTCCAGGAATGAGTTCACTGAAGACCCACACCTTTCTCCAGTGAACTTTACACCCCACTTCTCGATTCGCTCTGGGCAACGTTCGATTATCTGATATTCCACCACCGGGAATACCCTTTGGGTATTACCCATCGACCCCCGACGCTCCAGGAGCTGAACTGACCTTATAATTGAAAATCAAAATGTATCAAAATATAAAACAATTAAAATTAATATATTGGGTCTACAAGTAAGTTTCCAGCGTTTGTCAGAAATGGCGCCACCAGTGGATCCCGGGCAGAAATGTCAGACTCCGTGTGTTTTATTTGTAGGTTTTGTATCTGTCAACAACTTTGCAGCGTTATATTTGAGCAGTTTTATCGGTGTCGTACATTTTATCGAGCAAAATCATGGCAAGTTTCCAGCCAAATAAACGTCATTTGCGGGAAGCGCTGCTTTTATTCTTTAATATGAAGAAAAGTACGGCTGAGGCCTATCGTTTGCTTTCGGAAACTTATGGGGCGGAATGTATTGGTGAATTGACGTGCAGCGAGTAGTTCAAACGGTTCAAAAGTGGTGATTTTGGAGTTGAAGACAAAGATCGCCCCGGAAAGCGGAAAAGTTTTGAAGACGAGGAATTGGACGCTTTACTGGATGAGGATCCGTGTCAGATTCAAGAAGAACTTGCTGCATCATTGGGCGTCACGCAACAAGCCGTTTCCCTGCGCCTAAAAGCACTGGGATTCAATCAAAAGGTTGGAAACTGGGTGCCGTACGAATTGAAGATAAGAGACGTCAAATGGCGATTTTGCATGTCCGAAATGTTACTGCAGCGGTATAAAAATGAATCATTTTTGCATCGTATTGTCACTGGTGATGAGAAATGGATTTATTATGATAATCCTAAACGCAGAAAATCTTATACAAAGCCCGGCGAGCCCGCCCAATCGACGCCGAAACGAAATATTCACGTGAATAAGGTCATGCTCTGCATATGGCGGGATCAAAAGGGTGTCGTCTACTACGAACTGCTTCCGAGTGGTGAAACCATCAAAGGACCATTATATCGAACCCAACTAATTCGTTTGAAGCGGGCATTAAAAGAAAAACGGCCAGAATATGAGACCAGGCATGAGTCCGTCATTTTTCATCACGACAACGCTCGGCCACATGTTGCGGTTTCGGTGAAAAACTATTTGGAAAATAGTGGATGGGAAATTCTGCCTCACCTGCCTTACAGTCCAGACTTGGCACCATCTGACTACCACTTGTTTCGTTCGATGCAGAACACTCTTACGGGAATACGCTTCAGCTCAGTAGAGGAAATCAAAAATTGGCTCGATACGTTCTTGGGCTCGAAAGACGAGAAATTTGTTTGGTCTGGAATTCATAAATTGCCAGAAAGATGGGGGAAAGTTGTAGCTTCCGATGGACGATACTTTGAATAAAACTTTGTAACTATGTTTTCATAATAAAACTTCAAATTTTGGAAAAAAACGCTGGAAACTTACTTGTAGACCCAATACATATAATCAAAATTAATAAAATCAAAAAATTAAAATACAAAAATCAACTACTGTCTGTCTGTCCGTTAAGTGAATATGAATGTTTGCGAATATGAATGTTAGTTTGTATGTATGTATGTCAACGTATGTGCACTAATAATCTATGAAAAAAAAATCACACTTACTTGGAACCTCGTCGATGCTAAAACGAGTATCTTCCAGTTAAAAGTAGTGGGGTAAAACCGATAAAAGATTTTGCGATTGATCTTTCTCCTTCCCATAAAAAAGAAAGAAAACAAAAGTAACCAGGTTCACAATAAAGGGTATAACACTTCCCTGAGAGACACTATGCACCACACGAAACAATGGAAAAATTTTCCTCCGACTTTTTTGTGTTTTTTTCGTTTTGGCCCCACGTTGGGCGCCAAAAATATTACACAATTTTCCCGATCTGACGAATTAAATCTATCCAATTGCCGGGCTGCCGGCAAAACCAAAAAAAACCAAAACAACAAACGTAATCAATTTTAATACAAAAAAAAAGCGAGCCACACTGTCGGTGGTTGGGATTCGTGTGACGATCTGTTACCTTGATTCCCTGGGCAACAGAAAATTCGCTGAGGGGAAATTGGTAATGGCAGCAATATCGTTTGCTGAACCAAGTGGTTGCTCAGCTGGGCTGGGTTCAAGGAAGTCGGTATTTTTAAATGCTAAATATGTAAACTACCAATGGGTGTTAGGCGCCATGCACTTTTTGCTCCGAGTAGAAGTGCAAAACCATATGCTACAAATTCTACAAATAAGTCGGAAGAGATACCAAATAATATCCCGGAAGAAAACAATAAACTATAAATTTTTTTGTCACTTTATAAAGAAACGCTTTATTTGCGGAGTGAAGGCAAAACAAAGGAATGCGGTTGCCGTTAAGCGGCAACGACAAAACGGCAAATCAAATGGCGGTACTGAAGGTACCACTAAATAGACTGAACCGCTAGTTGGGAACCCGATTGAAAAATCTTATGTTTTTTTTTCTCTACAAAAAAGGATTTGCCCGGGGTAAATAATACTACTTATCTGGTTAATTGATACTGTTATACTCCTGTTCTGTCCGTCCTGATTTCGTCCGTATTTCCTCCTCGTTTTGGTATATCTTCAAGTCCATGTTCTTTTTCCTTTCCTTTATCTTTATCCTTGTTTTTGTCTTAATTAATTTTCTTCACCTTTTTTTTTGTTTTAAACTCTTGTTTTTTTTGTCTTAAACTTTTGATGGTCAACCAAGAAGTGATTAACCCTATCCCGATGATATTAGCTCGAACCGTAGGTCTCACACATACACTCCTTCATACGTCCGTTCATACGGATGCAACGGTCCAATTTTGGACTTTGTGTGCAACGCTCCGCAAATTTGCTGAAGTGTGCCACCGTGCATTGGATTTCCGTTGCTTTCACTCTCTCATACACACACACACATTCGTGCTTCTTTCTTATTTCCCCAAATCTGGGGAAATTTCCTCCAAGATTGGGATTTCCCTTTGGGCCGTGCTAATATTTCCCTTTACGATCATTCATTGGGGTTGCATTCAGTCTGAATGCAAAGATAAAAAAAAGGAAAAAGGTAATTTGCCAACAATCTATGGCCTACTCGCATTTATACATCCTAATCATTATCCGTTTCTGATAATGATCAGGTGGCGTACCGTGAGGGCGAAACAAGGAACTAATCATGAGACGGGTGCAGGAGACGGAATTCTATGTATGGAGTGCTGTCCAATGAAAACTAAATAAAAATAAAGACGTCCCGGCGTATCCTTTTGTCAAGAATTAATTGGATGCGGGCCGCGCAACTAGGGGTCCATTCTTTGCAACACTTTTTGTTACAATTTTATTTTGTTCTTTTTTGTATTTAGGGTGGTGACCGTCCGTCACCGAATATATCATCTGTGGCAGTCCGCCTGGTTCTGTGGCTTTGTGTATTTATTATAGAGGCTTCCAGACCGTCCATCTGGCTCTAGACGTACAGTGTTTTTTATTTTTTTTTTTATAATTTACGCGCGCCTAAGGGTTATGAATACCCTTACACTGTTGCCATGGTGCGGGCGGTAGAAGGAGGAGAAAGGAAAGTTTGTGATGTAGTGGTTTGAAACTCAGGTGTTTTTGGTGTTTTGGTTTCGATATTGACTCTCCATTGGTGGGAGTCCGAATAGGACGGAGAGATTTTCTTCACTCGGAATGGTGAGGTTGTCAATTTTAACGGTTGTTTTTTTGTGTTTGAAAACCCTACAACAGCCAAATTTACATGTCAGTGTTATGCCTTCACACGCAGATTTTTCTGACTGAGTTCCAATTACACAAATGAAAGCTTGTCGTGCCTAGGATTCGAACCTTGACCCTCCGAGTGAGAAGCGATGGCTAGTACCACTACACCACGGCCACCCACTTAAGATGACCGTCCGTCACTCCACCGAGACTCTCGTCTCTTCGTCTCGTGGATCTAGTGGTTGTCCCCCCCGACAAGTATAAAAGCAGAAGGACAGAGCTCAAGAGCCCACTATTTCTTCCCGCGAATATACTTCTCCAAGGAGACAACGGACATAAAATAAACGGGTGGGGCAAAAAGCGGATCGGGCAGGAGAGACCGTGATGGAGCGGAAATGCCTTCTAAGGCTAAGGGATCTACCCGATAGGAGAGACAACACAACACAAGGGCAAGAGCCGACGACTTTGTGAATGGCTCTTGTTCACTACAACGTTGGACGCTGGTCTCGCGCCTTCCTCCAAATGGTTGCTTCAATGGACCGTCCGTGCACCAATGGCTGATGGACCCATGGCTGCCCACCACCCTTCTAGGATTTTGAAGAACCAACGGAGAAGAATGTGGATGAATGAGACCGAAGGGAAAGGGAGAGAGTAGAACTTGTTGTGGTAAATTTTACCGCAACATCATTAATACGAGTAGGTTTGTTAATACACGATTCAAAACCGAAAGATGCTAATAGGAATAAGTAACTGTCTACCTCTGCAGAATCCTGCATGATGTCAATATTAATATCGCCTAATAAGATAATGTTACGTTCTGGCGCACTTGTTAATAGACCTTTCAATTCCTCCAGAAACATTTTAACCACAGACTCATTAAATCTATAAACACAGAATATACTTAGTTTTTTATCACTGATAAATACTTTAATAACATCACAACTCTGCAAATTATAAGAAACAACATAGACATTAAACTCATTTTTAATAATAACGGCAACACCTCCAGAAGCATATTCATTATTGCAACATGGGAAAAATTCATAGCCCTCAATATTACTTCCTCATCATATATCCATGTTTCAGTTAAGAAAATAAAACTTGGCTTATTATCAAACGAATCCAAATGAACAAGAAGGTTATCAAGATTTTTACGCATACTCCTTATATTTTGGTGAACGATACAAAAGTTGTTAATGTAGTTCTGGTTAAAAACAAGATCGAAGGAAACAGTATTTATGCAGTTTACAGAGGGGATATTTAGATTATAATCTTGTGATTCAAACATAAAAATTTAATTTAAAGCTTGGAGATCAGACTCCGACTCAACAATTATATCTTTATCATTATCCCCTTATCACCCACACATATTTAAACAATTTCTCTTTTTGCACCTTTTGGGCAGCACGTAAAAGTCGCCTTGTTGTACCATTTAAGGATTCGTTAATAAAAATTTTAGAAATACGTTTACAGTTAAAAATATGTGTCGTTAAATTATTCTTACCACTAACTTCCTTTTTCATTAAAGCTTTTTTTTTTAACACGAATTGAATTTTACCACAAGTACCTTAGACATATCACCATCTGAATTAGTTTTCCCTTTAACTTTTTTTTACGTAACAATTGTCAGTATCCGCTTCAGAATCATCTACGCTTATACCCTTTGAAAAAATTTGCAGCGCACAGTCAAGAGCATTATTATTGTTTAGATTAGGAACGCCCATAATCTCAACACACTGATCAGCGAAAGAGCAAGTGCATTCTTAGGTCTGAGTGCCACAATTTCTTTGAAGTATTGCTCAATTCTTTGGTGGACATGCGTTATTTCCTTATTGTGTAGCTGTTGATTTGATGTCTGTGGTTCATGTTGTTGTTGTTTTGCCTGTTGTTGGTTTTGAGAGTTTTGTTGGGTACACAGTTGACTCTGTTCTTCACTTGACGGCGTTGGAAATGCAAGTGGAATTTCGTCTGCAGTGAGCACCGATTGCCGTGCCTGCTCTCGCTCTTTGTGGGAATTGTTGAGAGGAGGAGAGCGAAGAGAATTTCTTCTCGCAGTAGAGCATAGCTTACAGCGAAATTGTTTTTTCGATTTCTGAAGAAATTCAATATCAGCTGGTTTGAAATTCACACAAATGCAGTGAAAAAACTCATTACAGCCCACACATTTGATCTTGGGCTGATTTCGATCAACTTTTTGTTTGCACACACAAGGCATATTATTAACAATACTGAGAAATCACTACTAAAAAAGAAAAAGTAATTCGCACAGTCTATGAGTACGTGTTGACCCCACGACACTTCAACTTCGAAAATCTACTGAGCATGCCCTTTTTACTATGGTTTTGTCATTGATGGTTAAAAGTGCACTGCTGTTTTATTTGTGGATATAACGAAAGCTTTCGTCATAGTTGATCACATAATTTTATTAAGGAAACTTGAACAGGCTGGATTTCGTTGCTTTATTTAAAATTGGTTTAAATCCTATCTTACAAATAGAACTCAAAGAGTAAAATTTGAGGAAACCAGAAGTGATATTAAATTTTTGAATTTAGGAGTACCCCAGAGTTCTCTTTTGGGACCTATTTTGTTTCTCGTTTACATTAATTCACTTTTCGAACAGAAATTTAAAGGATCACTTACTGCCTTCGCGGATGACATACCATAGGATGTGTATACGGTGAGGGAAGTGTTTTGAACTTGGCTGCTCCAATAAAATGGGACCTGGTTTACCGAACATAAACTAATTATCAGCTCTAAAACTAAAATTATGTTTTTAAGTTTATCACCTGCAACTGGTCCACATGTTGAGCTATATTTTCATGGATCTGAATGTCAACGATTTCAACTGTCAGGTTGCACTTGTGTTTCAGCAGCAAATTCTTAAAATTTTTCCTTGCAGTGAAAATTTTTTTCTTATTGAGAATGTACTAGAGTTTAAATACTTAGGGCTCATTATGGACTCCAAGCAGAGTTTTGCTAAGCACACGCAAAACTTAAAAAAATATTTTCGCTGTACTCTCAGACATTTTTACTACCTAAAAAGTGTTTGCTCGAAAAAACTATTGAAATTTATTTATTTTGGTATTTTGAAGTCCAAGCTCCAATATGGGATTGCGTGCTGGGGTGGTGCTTATTCAAACAAGATTTTTATTTATTTATTTTTTTATTTATTTATTTCTTTATTTCTTGATAAGTTATAAATATACATTTAAAATTATAATACTTCAATTACTTATTTAACTAAGAAATAGTTATGTACAATCTGTTGCCTATAGCAAATGGCGAAAGTACTTATAAAATTAAAAAAAAATAAAAAATGTAATTAAACAATAATAATAAAAAAAAACTATTGATGGGGATAATAAAATGCGAAAATCTAATTTAAAAATTTAAAAGAAGAAAAGTAAAAACAATAATAATTTCTATCACTGCATTAAAAAATGTATCTATATCATTATGGTCAAAAGTGAAAAGCCATTTTTAATACTATTTAAAAACACAGTTTTCTTCCTCTCACATCTAAGGTTTTCTGGTAAAGAATTATAAAGTCGAGGAGCGGTAATAAAATAGAAACGTGAAAAGTGTGTTTTGAAAATAGTTGGAGTAGTTACGAAGTTTCTTGTGTTGACGCGCAAATTACGACTTTCATGAAATCTAACATCATAAAAACCGGAATTTTCGAAAAATATTCTTAAAACTTTCTAACAATAGAGATGTCTTAATGGAAGAATTGCAAAACATTTGAACAACTCGAAACTAGGTGTCCTACGATCGACTTTAGCCATTATTCTAATAACATGTTTTTGTTTAGATAACAAAGGCTCTATTTAACTAAAATAGGCGCCACCCCAGCAAGAGATACCATACTGCAACTTTGATTTAAATAAACCATTGTATACCATTTTTAAACCTTTAAGATCGCAGTAGAGATTGAGATGGTGCATTTGTCCAACAACCCTATAAAAATAATTCTGTGTGATCATTCCAATTAAGCTTATTGTCTAATATGATGCCCAGATATTTAAAGCTGTCGACACATTCAATTCAATTCAATCCTCGCTACAATTTATATTTTCATCAAAAGGCATAACACCAGGGGCAGTTTGGTCATTTAGATGGAAACATAGGCAATTTGGTGAGTGATAATAACGTGGCAAGTCCTCACAAGTTACACCCTTGACATTGAATTCCATAAACTTAGTCTTACTACTAATTACCAGCTTATGCTCCTTGAACCATCGTCGTAGTATATCTAGGTCGTTATTAACATCCAAAAATAAATTAAAATAGTTGTTGCTTGAATACGATAATGCAGTATCGTCAGCAAAAGTTGTGATTTTGCCCTTAAATGGTTGGATAAATAAGGAATTAACATATATATATTAGAAATAATTTCGGACCCAAGACTGAGCCTTGCGGAACTCCGATATTTAAATTTTTTTTAGAACTCAAAGCATTTTTGACTCTTACAATTTGCTTACGGTTCGAGAGATAGGAAGTAAACCAGTCGTGAATAAAACATCTAAAAGCCGCATTTAAGAGTTTATTTAAAAGCAAGTTATGATTCACCATATCAAATGCCTTGGTTATATCGATGAATAGGCAAGAAGAAATTTGGGAGGTATTCAGACTAGTATAAATTTCCCCAATCTTAATTCAAAAGTATGTGAAATAATTATATTTATATTTTATGAATTGAAATAAATAAATAAATCAATCAATCAATCAAAATATGGTCACTC
The DNA here is from genome assembly GCA_963966105.1 of Volucella zonaria. Lineage (NCBI taxonomy): Eukaryota > Metazoa > Arthropoda > Insecta > Diptera > Syrphidae > Volucella > Volucella zonaria. The sequence goes on along the minus strand of OZ014530.1, from coordinate 127,273,917 downwards.
AAAGCAACGTATTTTATTTCTACGTGCTGTGACCGGATGCGATACACAAGAAGCGTTATTTAATAAAAAAAATAAGCGTAATGCTATTAAAATATTTTAAAAAGTACTGATCTGCAGCTGTACACTGAAGTTTGCAAACAAACAAATTCTTCGCATTAACTTATATAGGGTCCGCCATCTAACGTTTTTTTTTTCAACTAGTGCCTATTTCGTGAATGGTAACACTTAGCTCATGTCTGATTTGACAGAACGCTGAACGAATATGGTTGTGTATATGCTTCGCTGAGTGGGCCTGCGATCGATTTAGAGAAGATGCCGATTTTGCCAAAAAAATCATCTTTTCAGATGAAGCTCATTTTGATCTTGGCGGGTATGTAAACAAGCAAAATTGTCGCATTTGGGGCACAGAAAACCCGCACGCATACATTGAAAAGTCGATACACCCAAAACGAGTCACTATTTGGTGCGGATTTTGGTCCAGAGGCATAATTGGGCCATTTTTCTTCGAAAATGAGCAAGGAATGGCCGTTACAGTCAATGGCGATCGTTATCGGGCCATGTTGAACGAATTTTTGTTCACAAAAATTGAAGAGGAGGATATTGGCAACATTTGGTTTCAACAGGACGGCGCTACGTGCCACACAGCCGAAGCTACACTCGATGTTTTGCGCCCTGTTTTTGAAGATCGCATTATCAGCCGCAGAGCTGATGTCGTTTGGCCACCCCGGAGCTGCGATTTGACACCGTTGGACTATTATTTGTGGGGTGCCGTAAAAGATAAGTGTTACGCCGATAAGCCAGACACAATTGACGCTTTAAAGGACAATATTCGTGAAGCCATTGGTGAAATACAGCTGCACACAATCGATAATGTGCTTAAAAATTGGACCGATCGTGTAGGCTACTGCATGGCCAGCCAAGGCAGCCATTTGAATGAAATTATTTTCCATTATTAACCGGAAGGATTGTACTTTCAAATAAAAAAAGAAATTTGAGAAAATATTCAGTAGTTTTTTTTTATAGCATTTTCAAAAAAAAAAAAACATTTTTGGCGGACCCTATATTTGCAAATGTAGTTCATATACTTTTCGCAATATATGGAAGCCCTAATTCTGAGAATTCACTTGACAATCATCGATATTTCAGTATTGCGAATTTGACTGGATTTAGTACAGTAAAGTTAGCATCTCTTCCACCTACAACTGCAGCAGCTCAACAACGTCTATGTCATGTATATTACCAGGTCCGAACCCGGCTAGGAGAAGATATAGTTCCCCTACAGTGGAGTTGGATCTTGACTAACAATATTTTGGAGCCCGTTATGAAGTTATTACCACCTGCGCCGGACGATATTCTTGAAACAATTTTTTGTAATTATACAAAAGGTTGCGGTGAAAACTGTGTGTGCCGAAAAAGTAGGATTATTTTTCTCCATTATTTGTCATGGACAACCGTGCCTTAATTCCATGTCCGATACTTGTATCTTTGATTCTTCCGGCAATAAGGACACTGAAAATGATGATGACATTAATCCCATGGATCTGTTTGTGCCAAATATATGTGAAAATGGAAAATACTAAATGGAGTGAAAAGTGACCTCCTTGACCGACAGAATGCGCTGCTACTGCAAAAAAGGTTATGGTGTCTTGAAGTCCGCATATATTTAGGCAGATATGCGAAATTTCAGGGCGATACTGTCTTTGGTTTTGTTTTGACAGCTGATTGTTGTTGACGTGTTTTGAGAGGCAAAACGGTGAATGAAACAAAAGAAAAGTTGGATAAATATTATGGGGTTAATGCTCCGTCAGATTACACCGTCAAATATTGGTTTCGAGAGTTTCGTGGCGGCAGCAACTCCACTACCGATCAAGTCCGCAGCGGAAGGTCCTCCGAGTCGGGCGGACTTTTAGCGTCGATTGGTAACTAGATTTGGATCCCTCGGACTATTATCTCTTCCCAAAGCTCGAAAGATAGATCATCAATAAAAAATTCAGCTCACGCGAGGAAATCATCGACGTCAGGGAGGAGTATTTTGCAGACCTTCCGGAAAATTACTGGAATAAGTGTATCAAACTTAAAAAGGACTATATTGAATAATATAAAAAAAACATTTAAAAAAAAATTTTTTTGTTCCCAAATTCACTTTTCACTCCATCTAGTATGGTGTCGATGAAGAATTTCGGCAATATGAAGACCAGATGAGGCATAATTTTTATATACATACTGGTGTTATATACACATAAAAATATCATTACATATTGTTTTCTCTATATCTTCAAATGAGGCCATTGTAAAAGTAAAGTCTAATTTTACTGGGTTATTTTTAAAGTAAACTGTAATGGTAAGCCTACACCTTTTCGAATGATGTTGGTTTTTTCGATGGCTGCATATCCCCTGTTGAGTTCTTCTTTTCAAAGACGATGGACGATGGATACTGACAAAGATCAATAAAGCTACGAACTCGATTTATTGTAAAGAATATTCCCTGGTTTTCACCTTTCTGATTGAGGTATACCTAAGAAAAAAAATGTGGTTTTTACATGATTGACCAAATGATTGACTAAAGCGATAAATATACAATGCATTGAAAGAGAAAAGAGGTACAAATACAATTAATTGTAGGAGAAAACTTGTTCCAGTATTGAACAGTTTATAAGGAGTCAGTTGGCCACGGAGGCATCCATGATGCAGGAGCAACTTGAAAAAAAAGGAAAACAAGGACAGCCTGGAGAAAGCTACTTTACTTTACGTTGACTAAACGGACGGACTTAAAAGAGAGGAGGAGAGAAAGATGATAGAAAAAGGAGCAAATAAAATACCAAGATCACAGTTGTGTTCCATCACCACTGTGCAAGACGGGACTTTCGCTCTTAAAACTAACTAATCCTACACTAGCCTTAACCTTAAATCCTGGAATTAAATAATGACTTATAACTAAACCTAAAGCTAACTTAACCCTACACGGAATAATACGTCTCAGCGTCACTCAGCGATGACAGCTCGTTACGACTTGAAATAAGCCGGGTGTTGTTGGCTGAGGATGGCCTACCAGCCCTTATTGTACTTAAACGCGACCATTTGCTACAATTCTGGCCAAAACTGTGAATGGTAACCTCTAAAGGAAGATCCTCCCACTCGCCACCTGTAAGAAAGAAAAGTCATTTTTGTCATGTCGTCATCATTTGTGCGTCACGTCGGCCCCATCGAAGGACGGTCGGTCCGCCCATCCACACCTCACAATCCACTTGAATTCACTCCATCATAATAATAATAAAAAATTTATTTAATTTATCACAATATAATTCATTATAATTTATTCAGCTAAAAGAAATTCACAAAAAGGAAACTTACTATATATTGTAATTGTGACTTTTTTTAATTTTATTCTATTTAACCTACTATGGCTCATCTAATTCAGGCCGCGAACAAAAACTGGCGCCAGCACTTCGAAGAATCCTTTAAAAAAAAATCATTGATATAAAAAAAAGTATTTTTCTTTTATTTTTATCTCTCACGCACAACAACTACAATAAAATTAAAATAAAATTCAAAAGAAAAAGGCAACTTAACTCTTACACCCTATCCTTACTCTACACAACAAAAGTAAAAAAAACCCAAATCTGTATCTTTGTAAATTTTCAGCTATGAATTCACTTTTTTTTTAATTTATTTATTTTTCTCACTTGTTACTGTGTCATTTATGTAATTTATTGTCAAATATATCTCTTTGTTTTTTTTTTTAATTCAGTTTTTATTTATTTATTTTTTTTTAGTTGTGTATTGCTTTTGTAGAAGTTGTTCCGCGGAGCAGCTCTTGCAAGCGATGTAGCTTGGAGGTCGACGATTACAATGTCGCAGCCCCAACGTTGGAAAAAAAATGCAGCACTTCTCACTCGTTGGACTATTTGAATCTCCCGGGGAGGATCATCTTAATGCGTTTGTGCAAAAGGAAGATGGGGGAGGTTCTGGTCTAATGACACTGTAAAGATCTATTTTTATTTTTAATGTATCGCCTTATCCGGCGGCTGCCATTTAGAGCTTTAAATAAAACAAACTCCCGACCGTTTCCAAGTTACTGGATTTAGGTTTTTGTTTTTTTTTTTCTTTTTTTTTTGTTGGAAGGACAAGTGTCTCGAAACCGAAATTCAAAAGTACGAAAAAATGCCACGACCTTGCGCACCGACTGTCTCGTTCGAGAAATCTCGAATCAAAAAAAACTTAAGGAAAATATCCAGCCAACTTGCGCGCCGACTGTTTCGAATCTCAAAAAATAAAACTGATCTAACAACCTTGCCGTTGTGATCGCCTGACACCAACTAGACAACAGCTAGTCGGCATCGAAAGATTATCAGCTGAGTTTCTGCTAAATGTCATTGACCTTCCTAACTTGTTCTTTTCTTAAGCTCCCATTTCTTTAATTTCTTATTTGTCTATCTATATTCCCAACTCTAATTTCTGTCTCTCGACTGTGGGTTTCTGCCTAAACTTATACCCACAATTAACACCTCCTCCTACTGAATTTAAATTAGTCAACACAAGTCACTATACGGCAAAAGGGACATAATCACCATAGTAACAAGAACACAGGGAGAGAATGAGGCTACGAAGAAAGTGGAATGAGGGAACTCGAAAATAGAGGGACATTTGATAGAGTCAGGTTTTGTTGTGAGTTAAATTTGTGGGGTAAATTTACTTGATTTGGTACAGTGAGGGAATACAAATAGAACACCACAAATAAACATATTTATTTTTTGTTAAAATACTGACGCTGCAGACTCGAAAGCAGAGTGTGAGTGGTCGTGAACATTCTGAATTCGTAAAATAAACCAAGGAGGCCTTTTACAAGAATTGCTCAGACGAGTGTGCCTATTCCTTTGATACGTGGTGCAAGGACCCACTCCCTGAGAAACACCATTTATTTTCAATCATATAATTACCGAAAAATCACAATCAATGCCTCTCACATTTACCTATCAAACTTATACTAATATCACAGCTAAATTCCTAATATAAGATAAGTAAATAAATAAATAAATAAAATATAATAAATAAGTTATTGTATATAACTAAAAAACAAAAAAAATAAATAAGTTATTGTATATAACTAAAAAAAATAATAAATAAATAAATCTATATGTAAATAAAAAATAAATAAATTCAGTTTAATTTCAGTTTACATGCATTCTTACTGTATCACTTAATTTACTCTTACTTGCTAGACAAAAAAATACTTAAAAATTAGCTTAATTAACTTAAAATTATCTTATTCCAACTTACTGGCCCCATGCGGGCACTCTAAGCTAAACCTAACACTTAAATTATGTCTTTCGACGTATCTTACTGCTATACTATACTATTTCTATTCATTATAATTAAAACTAAGAAAACATTTTTTACAACAAAAGAAACTTAGTAACATGACTTTTTTTTTTATTTTATTTTAAGACTTACAACTAAAATCCTACAAGCTACCTAAAAATAAATCTTAATCTACTTAACCTACTCACATCTAATACATACATATATACATATATACATAACCTAAGGCCTCTTGATGCTCTGGCTACCAAGCTACTATGTAATTTTAATTATTCTGTAGCTATTCAATAAATAAATGCATATATATATAATATATATAATATAATATATATACACTTATATATATATACTTATATATATATATGCATATATATATAATATATATATACTTAATATATAAATATATGTATACACATACGAGTATATATGTTATATGTTCTTTTTTTAATTTTTATTTTTATTAATTAATTTTTTTTGGTTTTTATATATTTTTTTTTTTCTTAAATCTAACTTACTGCTACTTAAAACTACGTAAGCCGGCCATGGCTAAATAAATCAGGTGACCCACTTTGCTTCATATGAAGCTACCAAGTATTGGAGGAATTCGACGATGAACCATCCTCTCCCTCAGAAAGCCCCCAAAATTGTTAGTGCTGCTGAGTAACGTCCCTCATGTCGCGACTCCCTAGCTATTTGACTACATTTCGACAAGCAAGTGGCTGTCCATGTCCGACGATAGAGAATTTTCGCCTATTTTTTCTGGTATCCCTAGAGGCCCCAGTCAAAGGCGTCCTAAACATAATGGTTTCCGATTTCTGAAAGTTGATTTTCAGCTTTCAGTCGTCACAATATCGCTTAATTTTGTCGAAGTCACGTTGCAAAAGTATATTAATGACATAATGAATCTGAATTGATTATTCGGAACTATATGTTTGTCCTCAACCCACTTAATCAGGACTCTATTGATCACGTTCTTGAAAACCTTACTGATGTTTGGAAGAAGACTGATCGAGCGGAGATTCGCTGGATTGGAAGTATCTTTATCCCTTTTGGAGATGGGATGTACGAGTACCACCGCAGTTTTCCAATTCGCTGGATAATGTGCATTATTCATTGCATTATTAAACAGGATGGCGTAAATGTCCACCACTTTTAGTGGGAGATGTCGAAGCACAATGTTCGGTATTTCATCGGTTCCCACTGATTTCTTTCTCCTAAGCGATTCGGTGATCGTTTGGAACTCTTCCTTCGAAATGAACGGTGGTGGTACCATTTCATTGGTGATAACATTATTTGCCATATTCTTGTCACTCAACTGGATGAAACACGAACACTCAAATCGCCACTTCACTATTTCATTTCGAAGGTAGAAATTGTGCACAAGGACTCAACTTTCCAGGTCGTGGTTCGGGACAATGATAGCATTCGTCTTGTACATTCCTAGAAAGTCGCTCCTATAGCCTCTACCTTTTCCTGCGGATGCTCGATCACAAAAAAATTGTTATGATCAACAGCCTCTGTTGGATCTATGCCTGCTGCTATAAGTATTTGTTCGTTGTTCGTCTTTCGGGCGATTGTAAGACATGGAAGGTTGTTCGGATTATTTCTCCGAAATATTTTATTTATTTGCGGGTGGTGTTTACAGCCCGAATTTTATTGTTCCAAAAAAAACTTACAGAATTTCTGTAATTTTCCTTTATTAATATCTGGAGGTTTTTAATCGACGACTTCAATGTCATGATCTCTGGGTTATGTCTGTCAGTAAACTGTCTGTACAAGATTTTTAGTCTTGACAGCAGTCTATTTTTATGCCGGTGCAGTGAGTCAATAGTTGCGTTGCGGAATAAGTCTTCGTCATCGGTGTATTGAAACCGAGGTATCCTTTTGTCCATTGTTCGTTTAATTGTCTCATCCATTAGTTTTAGGTACCTCTCAATTTCTTCGTTTGACAGATTTTTGTTGGACGGCTCGAGGAGTGTGCTCTTGTCAGTATTCTTCAGAAGTGTGTCCAACGCACCCTACTATAATTGTAGGAATGCTTTTGAACAAACTCTTTCAATTCCGCAATTTCGTTGAGAAGAGTTATTTCGGTACTGAGACAGCAACGGTCACTATTATACACGAAAGTGCGTAGACACTTTGTAGTTTGTTGCTTAGTGCACGTTAGTTGTATTCGGGAATGGAACAGCAATAGATCCAAATAGGACCCGTGTGTGGGAAACGACGGACTATCCGTCGCTTTGAGACCGAGTCGAAAATATAAATAAATAAGTAAATAAATATGTACATAAAATAGATGAATAAATAAGACATCCAGTAACAACAGGTAGAGTGCGTTAAGTTTCTTTAGGATTTTTTCATCTTAGTTGCCAACTTCATAAAGAGAACTGCCTATCACCCTTAATATCACAGATTTTATAATTTTTTTCCCTAATTTGGCATTGCATTTCTCCGCTACACTACTATGTTTAAAATTGCGTCTGTACACTACTTATTTGTCCTACTTTATATTTTATATCCTTACTCCTAGTATCATACGATCGCGTCGCCTTGTCATGCGCTAACCTTAGATTGTAAAATATCTTCTTTCGTGTAAGCTCTAATTTGTCATTCTTATCTAATACTGCAGTGTTCAGACATTTCACTACGTCTAGTTTACTTAATATTTCATATGTGATTGGCGTGTTGAACCATATGTGTCCTGAAAATGGCATAATACGGCTCAAACCTGATCGAATCGTGCACCATGCTCCTCAAAGAAAATGCCGCGTCGCTCATATGGAGATCCCAGTTCTTCTGGTCATCCTGTATGTATGACCGTATTTTGGCCAGTACAGCGCAGTTGACCCTCTCTGATGAATTAGCTTGAGGAGAATAGAGCGCGGGTCGAACATGTTTGATGCCACATTTTCCTAGAAAACTGGCAAACAACTTGAAAACGAATTCGATATCGGATTGGGTACTGATACTTCCATATGGGCGCGTGAGAGAGTATCGGGCACTACCTTTAGGGTACCCTTGCTATGCTCGATCTCGAAGTCGAAGCCCTGAAGTTTCAGGCTCCACCTGGCGAAGCGACCAGACAGGTCCTTTTGTGTCATCAACCACTTCAGACTAGCGTGATCGGTTATAATGGTAAAGGGTAAACTTCTTCACTGACGGGACGGCCGCATAGCATATATATAGCATAGCTATAATTCCGTTGCGCAGTATTTAGCTTCTGAGACATGAATGCTGTTGGTCGTTCGTTTTTCTCTGCGTCTACCTAGAATAGCATACTACCCACTATAGTCGTCGAAGCGTCGCACTGTATGTAGAATCATCCCTTAAAGTACGGATTTGAGAGTATGGGTGCGGACACCAAAGTCGGCTTAAGCTCGTCAAACGCGTTCAGCGCGGCTTCTGTCAAAGTAAAACTTTGTCCTTTCTTAAGGCAGTCAGTCATAAGCGCGGATAGTCCCGAGAAGTTTGGAAAAAACCGCCTATACCACCTTGTCATACCTAGAAACCGAAGTAGTTGTTCAGAAGTTTTTCCACTGGAAACTTCTCTACCGCCAACACCTTGTGTTGTCTGTCTTAAGACTACCCTTGCCAACGATATATCCTAAATATTTAATCTCACGAAAGCAGAATTTGCTTTTTTCGACATTGATCGTCAATCCTCCTTCCCTCAAACACCTAGCCACCTCGGATAGTAATTTAGCATGGGAATTAAAATCTGGAGAACAAACCAAGAGATCATCGAGGTAGACAAAGACATTCTCCTTCAACCGATGGGGAATGACTTTCTCCATTAGCTGACACATTCTCTGGGCAGCATTCACAGTCCAAACGGCATGACCGTTAACTGGTAAAGGTAGTCGCCCGGGGACTGTGTAAGCTGTCTTATCCTTTGATTTGGTCTCCAGACAAATCTGCCAAAACGTATCTTTCAAATCTATACCAGAGATATACCTGGTATCTTGGAAGCGGCGTAGTAAACCGTCGATGTGGGGAAGAGGGTAGGCATACGATAGACGATTGTTCTCGGTTTTCTCACCAAGACTGCCGGAAAACTCCAAGCACTACTGCTTTTTTCGATTACCCCTAATTCGATCCAGCTCGTCATATAACAGATTTTGTATCACTGGCGAAATGGGGTAATGTCGCTGTTTGATAAGAGCTTAGTTGTCGTCTACTATCACGTGCTCTAGATGCTTTGTTTTACCTCACCCCAGGATTGCCAACGACGGAAAAAGTTGTTTCACCCTCTCCAACCGCTCGGTTTGTGGTTGGATGACCGCTTGGATTGGGGAGTTGTTTTCGGCCGGCGATGGTAAGTCTAGTCCCGAGATTAGGGTAGGATCGACCTCAAAGCTTTTCCAGAAGTCAATCCTTAAATATAATTCCTGTTGCAAATTCGGTACCACGAATATTTCTAAGTCCCTGGTTTTGCCATGCCATGAGACAGGAGAAGTAAACCGTCCAAGTTTTTGCTGACAGTTGCCATCAGCAGATCGTATATTGGTCGTCAGCGTAATGTTATGTCCCTTCAGAAAGTCTAGCGCTCCTTTTCTCAAGCAGCTTATGGATGCGGCACTGTCTAGCAGACCGAGGACATCCTCTCCAGCGACATTTACCTGGGTGAACGGTCTGTTGTCGTGTCGTATTGTTATCACAATTTCGATTATTCTCTTTACTTAGTCGTCGTCTTTTTATTGCACGTTTCTCCCTTAGGCTTTGTATTTTTTTATATTTTCTAGTATTCTCCACAGGCATTGTCACTTCTTCTCCGAAAATACGATTCCTCGCTTCGCTGAATACCACTATCCGTTGGTGGAGGGTCTTCCGTTAAGAAGGATAGGGATACGTCTGAGCTGTAAGTGTCGTGACATCACGGTGCAGGACACTTAATAGCCGGGTTTGTCGGGGCTCGCGGGGTTGTGGTGGGTTTCGACGGATGACCCCCGTCATTCCCGTCGATCTGCAGGTTTCACTGACACTTAGTACAGTGGAAATTAGTGTTCCCTTGCCCAAAGCTGAAGCAAGTAAGCGTATGAAATCCAGAAGGACAAGCCTGTAGATTCGTTAAATTTATCGTTGGCTCAGTTTTTTTAGACATCCGTTCTTTCTGTTCTTGGTCGGTCAGGTTTAATGTAGGTATTGGGTATATGTACTAGTCCTTTGATTTTGTAGACCCGCTATCTCTCTGTCGTCATTGTCCGAAAAAGTTGCTCTTCTATGAGTATGTAGTTCGTCGATTTCCGTCACGTGACGTTTGTATCGTTGGTCCCTAGTTGTTAAATATTTCTCTGCTCTTCTACACTTATCGCGCAGGTCTTGTGTACTCTGTATGGAGCAACCGACTATGTATGTCGACTAGGTCCAATTCGAGCGGTTGGTCATATATGTTATATAGTCGTCGACCGAATGTCGGCGTAAAAGTCGTCGAATGTCTCATGAGGCAACTGTTTTCTATCCATGATGGACCTAAGAATTTCGTGGTCCTGTCGTCCGTCTCTAAACTGTTTGATTAGCTCAGCTTTAAGATCATGGCAGCTGAGCTGCTCATCTGCCCTCCCCCCCCCATTTCTTCTAGATTTTCCTAGTACCATCTTCCGGCCGGGCCTGAAACTAGGTGATGGAACTGGGCTAGCGTCAGAAATCACGCCATTTTTCTTTTTAAGGGTTTCGATATGGAAGACGAAACTCTCCTCAGGTATCGTCTTGGATGTGTCGTCGAATTTTATCCCATACTTGTGTACCGCCGTATCTACCGATCGTATCGTCAGGAGATAGTATCCAGGTATGTCCTGGTACCTGTCCGTCCCTGTCGAGTGAGTATTTCGCCGCTGTCTGTTGGAGTAAGTCATGTTATCGTATAGAAGCAATTCAGGCCTGTCTTGTCATTCCCTGGTTTCGATTAAGCGTCTGTTGGTCGTGGTCATATTACCCTTAGTAGATGAGGCAACTGAAAGCTCGAGACAGCTTATCTTTTCGCTCATGATGGCAATGCTCTTTTCGAACGTGACCATCATTGCGGTTATTCTGCCGTCGAGCTTTTACATTACTTTGTCCTCGTCCCCCTCCATCTTCCTAGGGTAGGTGTTTTGTGGTTTGTACGTTCTTTGACTGTCCTCTGTTTGTTTCTGTCCACGTATGTTGTAATCTTCGTCTGCGTTCACTGTTCTGCGCCTCGCTCCTGGTCGTTTCTTTCTTTGTTCGTAACCTTCGTGCTGTATAAGTTTCGTAGGCGTCTTGGCGTTTAATCGGCATTCATTTGCTTGTCGATGCTCGAAGTTCTCATCTTCCCCGGAAATTTCCGTCAACACGGGAACCGCTTTATGGGTTATTGGCTCTGATGCTTCGCCTATTGTTTTTGTGCTTGATGATCTGGACTAAATCGTAGAAAAGTCGTGCGAGAATATCGTGAGGTTCAGGACATCGGCTGGTTCGGCATCTGCTTTGGGCCGCATGTGTCGGTGGTTACCCATTCTAAACATATCGTTCCTCCGCAGAGATTGTGTTGCCACTCCTAGGAGGCTGGTGTCCGACCTGTTCCTTGGAGCTCCCCTCTCATTACAAAAATCGAAACCTCCTATAGCTACGTCGTATGAAGAAGTGTCCCTAGGGACTGCCCCTGTCTCGTTGTTCATAGCGATAAAAAAATTTGCTACGACTTACCTTTTTTTGTAAAAAAAAATTAATTAATCATGGTATATATGCTGTGTATGTATGCATTGAAATTACTATTTTACTTATAAAAAAAAATATATTGGAATTAAAAAAAAAATAAAAATTATATTCCAATAAAATAAATTTCAAAAACAAAAAAATGTCAAAAGGATATCTAATAAAAATAAAAAAGGAAATAAGTGGCTAATTAAATAATACAAAAAGCAAAGGATTGTTTTATGATTGTTGAATTTTATAGATCCCATTGATGTGTGGAATTTGGGAACCGGTTTTCCAGTCACTCTGGATGGGTACTCAAGTAAGTTTAGTTCGCTAGGTATGGTCGAGTCACGTATAGTGCAGAATGGTATTTTAATATCACAATGAGGGCTGAAGCATTAGCCTTATCTTCCCTCCACACTGTGTATATGGCTAAACTGCATCCCAGGCTGGCATAGAATGTCCAGGTTATACTTCAACACGACTAGAAGTTCGTTATCTCAAACCCACGCCTCACAATAAGTCACCCTAAAGCCAACCTTATCGGACTATAGTCAGCTCATCGACCTCTCACTTCTAGTCAGCTTTTGGATCCTTTGCAGATGTCTTGTTACCTCACCAAGTCCCTTGGCTTCTGGCTTGGAGACTGGACAGGCACTGTTGATCTGCTCAGAAATCGAAAGCATAATCAGAATGTGATCTTGGAGAAATAAAAGATAGATAGAAAAGAAAGGAGTAAGTTGGCCATGGAGGCATCCATGATGCAGGAGTAGATGGCAGTGGCACGCTCGCGGTTGCTCGGCTCTAGCTTATCGGATGGGGTTGGTTCTTTCTACTACCCCGTGCATTTCAACTCAACTTGCCTTTTTGTTTCGTGCCGAAATTGGAAAAAAAGGAAAACGAGGATAGCCTGGAGAAAGCTACTTTACTTTACGTTGACTAAAGGGACGGACTTAAATGAGAGGAGGAGAGAAATATGATAGGAAAAGGATGAAATGAAATACCAAGATCACATCTGTGTGCCATCACCACTGTGCAAGACGGGACTTTCGCGCCTAAAACTAACTAATCCTACACTAGCCGTAACCTTAAATACTGGAATTAAATAATGACTTATAACTAAACCTAAAGCTAACTTAACCCTATGTACCCAACACCGAATAATACGTCCCAGCGTCACACAGCGATTACAGCTCGTTACGACCAATTGCTACCATTCTGGCAATTGAAAGATCCTCAAACTCGCCACCTGTAAGAAAAGGAATCAACAGAAGTCCGTTAGGTCATTTTTGTCGTGTTGTTACGTGCGTCACGATTGGTCACAGTAGGCCCCGTCGATGGACGGTCGCCCCGCCTATCCACATACCACTTGCGTTGGATTCACTCCATCATAATAATAAAAAAAAATTATTTCAACTTATCACAATATAATTCATTATAATTTATTCAGCAAAAAGAAATTCACAGAAAGAGAACTTACTATTTATTGTAATTGCGCCTTTTTTGAATTTTATTGTATTTAATCTACTGTATGGCTCATCTAATTCAGGCCACAAACAAAAATTAATTAAACCTAGAACTTACCGATTTTAGTTAATCCCTCGTGGTTCTGGCGTCAGCACTTCGAAGAATCCCTTAACAAAAAATCATGTAACGCCTTAACCGGTGGCTGTCTTTTACAGTTTGAAACAGAACAAACTCCCGACCGTTTCCAAGTTTCTGGATTATGTTTTTTTTTTGTTGGAAGGACTTTGCCGCACAAGTGCCTCGAAACCGAAATTCAAAAATACGAAAAAATGCCACGGCCTGTCTCGATCGGGAAATCTCGAACCAAAATCTTAAGAAAAATATCCAGCCAACTTGCGCGCCGAATGTTTTGAATCTCAAAAAAAAAAAAACTGATCTAACCACCGAGCCGTTGTGTTCCCCTGACACTAACTAGACAACAGCTGGTGCCTGTAACATAATACAACAAGTGCTTGTTGAACAAGTGAAATGAAACAATTGTCAAAAATTTGTGTAACACATTACAACAAGTTTGAGAACAGTTCTATACTTGTTTTATTCTCTCTCAACAAGTGGAAAATTTGACAAATTCACCATTTCTGTAACTAGAAACAACAAGTGTTGAGAGAAAGAGACTGCACTTGTTGATAAGTTAATGAATTATAACCGACGGTGATTGACTTGTTAGAAGTCAACAAGTTATAATTTAATATTTGCAATAGTGTTTACCGAGTGATTTTGATTAGTGGAGAGGTTATTTAGAATTTATTTAATTATTTGTGGTGTTAAAAATGTTTTTTCTTGATTCTGAATCGGACAGTGACAATGAAAATCAATGAAATAAAAAAGTATTTAATGAAAGAATTAACTTCGACATAGAGTCTAATTTGTTTATTGAAAAATTTCGTGTGCCAAAAGAAGTTGTTAATTACTTAACGGAAACTCTCTCCTACAAATTGCGTTCGCCAACTAATAAGAGCAAACGCTAAGTGTAAGGCAGAAAATATTAATAGCTTTGCACTGGTTTGGGACAGGATGTCAGTACCATGTTATAGGTGACGTTCATGGTGTTAACAAAATGACAGTTTGTCGTTGTATAAAAGAAGTCACTTCCGCAATAAATAAAGTTGAATTTCAACAACAAGTGTGTTGGCCAGAGAGTGTATACCTTACGATTCAAGGATTTTTTGAGAAAGGTGGTATGCCGGAAGTATGTGGCGCAATTGAAGGTATTTTGATTAACATTGATGCGCCATCAATTAATGAATCAGTTTTCGTTGACCGACATGGCAGACATTCAATTAACTGTATGGCAGTATGCGGACCCGACCTTAGATTCTATTATGTCAGTGCTAACTGGCCGGCAAGTGTGCATGATGCACGAGTACTGCGAAATAGTACGCTGTTCCAAAAAAATGGACAACGGATGGAGGCCTTTTCCCAATACCGTAATATTAGGTGACAGCGCTTACCAATTAAAAACATGGCTGCTGCCACCTTCCACTTCATCTGCAAATACAGTTTCTGTTATCCGATATAATAGGGCACATAAAAAAACGCGGCCGTTAATTGAGTGCGCATTCGGTGTTTCCGTGTCTGAATCACCTACGAGTTGAGCCCGTTGTTGCTGCTAATATATTTAAATGTTGTGTTACCCTATGTAATATGTGTCACAGTTTTACGACCTATACCTATACGTCAGAAGAAGAAAATACGCAACACCAAGAGGACACAAACGATGAAGTAGAAATTTTGTTCCCAAATCCATCGCAAGATGCATAAAAAAGACAACAGCAACTTTTGAATTTTTTTCCAAATCAACAATAAAAACAAAATATTTACATATATGTATATGTTATATTATATATGCCAATAAATAAAAAAATTAATAACACGTTTTTATTGATCAAAAATAAAAAAATACAGTGTTATTCATCATTAGAATAAGGATCGTCGTCATCCTCTGAGTCTTGAGCACCAATTTTTTCAGCTCCACCATCCGCTAAGCTTTTAGTAAAAATCGAGGGAGGATAACCCAGTTGTTTTTCCAACAAAACAAGCTCTAGCCTCGTTTTGTAGTTGACCAACTCTAGGTGTTCTCTCATCAACTTCCGTTTTTTAGGATCGTTGGGCACTCTTTCAAGGCTAATCTCTTCCTGCCTGTAAATTATGCAATTAATCACATTTATACTTAGTAAATAATTCCATTTAATATGTATATACCTGTTGACTTTCGCACAGCGTTAGAAAGAGATGCAGAATTATTCTGTGTGCATTCTGTATTACTTCCATTAGGTCGAGAATCTGTAAAAAAAATGTCAATTTGTAGAAATTTAATTTTTATTTCTCTAACCATTATTGCCAAGTTACATGGACTCTTCAACTCCGAGGCCAATTATTACTGCTGACTCTTTCCCAATAATGTCAAGTAAAATATTATTACAGGAACTGAGCTTGCAGTCTTTGCCACCCGAAGATCCCGTTTTTCTAGAGTTGTCTAATTTTGCATAGCAACATATAATATATAGTATATAATTTTCGAAACACTTTGCAATCAATACTTACCATGGCGTATTTCCTACAATTTTGCCAAAACACATGTCTAATGTAAGGCCAATCTTTTCCCTCAGGAACTACACTTAAACTTTGTTCCAATAAATACACCTCGTGCCACTTATCACTTTTAATAGCTTTTGTTATTAAATCAGAGAAAGCACCAAACAAAATTTGTTTGTTTTCTCTTATTTTAGATAAAATTATTATTTTTTTTTCTTCGCTGATTCTCCGACTCATCGTGTAAGACGAACTTGTTAGGCTGATCAACAAGTCGAAGGAAATTTTTGTTCTCAACAAGTGTAGCGGATTTTGTTGTTTTACAGAATTGATCTTCACTTGTTGAACAAGTATAGTTAAACCAGTACTTGTTGACTTGTTGTTCTGTGTTACAGGCCCCTGGTCGGCATCGAAAGATGATCAGCTGACTTTGTACTATACTAAATGTCATTTACCTTCCTAACTTGTTCTTTTCTTAAGCTCCCATTTCTTTAATTTCTTATTTTTCTATCTACATACATATATTCCCCACTCTAATTTCTGTCTCTCGACTGAGGGTTCCTGCCTAAACTTATACCTACAATAAATTAACTCCCACACTCCTTAGCTAGGTTTTCCACCTCTTCGCCCTGGATTTAAATTAGTCAACACAACTCTCTCTACGACAAAAGTGACAAATTCACCGTAGTAACAAGAACACAGGGAGAGAGTGAGCCTACGAAGAAAGTGGAATGAGGGAATTCGAAAATAGAGGGACGGTTGATTTTGGGTTTGTTGTGAGTTCGGAAAGAGAGATTACTAGGTCCAATTAATAGATTCGGAGGGGAAAAGCTCTGCTTTTGGAAAGGGGTAAATTTACTTGATTTGGTTCGTTGAGGGAACACAAATAAAACACCACAATTAAACATATTTATTTTTTGTTAAAAGGCTGACGCTACGAGTTCAGTGGTGATGTTCAGAGATCCAACATGTCTGCCCCACGATGATATTCACAAGAATATCATCTAATCTGTGTCGACGGATAGCCTGCATAGGATGGATACCGCGATAAACAATTTATAACAAATGAAGTATTTGTAAATTGATGATCTAGCTAGGGTAAGGACAATTAAGCCATCAAAACCATCTGTTAACGGGCATAATGCCCTAGAGTTTAAGCATGACTCTGCTTGGGTCAAAACCGTACTAAACTCTTCATAGATTAATTTTTGTTCTCCAAGGTTTCGCTTCAGGTGGTAGTTTGTTTGCTTCCCACTAAACTTCAAAGTGTGGGGATGAATGTAGTACAAAGTGCAATAAACTATTTATTTGTGCTCCGATCTACCTAGAGCTTCCTATTCGCTCGTATAAATTCGGTACTGAAGTCGCTGTAGATGTCACTACACCTGCCCTCCTGGCGATAAATCGGATCAAGGCACCAATAAATGCGTCTGCTGTTAAGTCTCCTACCAGTTCCAAAAGGATAACTTCAGTGGGCAAGCAAATAAAAAGTGCCATATACCCCTTTAATAAAAAACGACCTCAACTCTAGAAGTTAGCAAATGAGACATCCATCAGTTCCGTACAAAGTTTTGACCAGTTGATCTAGCAAATAATGCACCGATGAATTATGGAACGTACGACATTAGTATCCTTGAAAATTAAAAAAAACGCTTCCGGATGTGGTTTAATATAAGTGTTACACCATCATGCAGCGTTCTCAGATAACTGGGTGATGAATGGATGCTTTTGATCGTTTGACAACAGTGCATGTTTCAATCTACCACCAAGTCGTATAATCATTTTCTCTTCTTCAAAGTATGGGTTAAGAGGGCGCAATGGACTGTTACCTAGAAGTGGTCGGTTCGAAGATAATGAATTCCACTCGGAAGAGAGAGCTGTCGCTGCACCTATCGGCTGATATGAACTGCGGCTGCATTTTGTAGCGTCAGCCTTTTGGCACAAAAAAAAAATGTTTATTTGTGGTGTTCTATTTGTGCTCCGTCACTGTACCAAATCAAGTAAATTTACCCCTTTTCAAAAACGGACCTTTTCCCCTCCTAATCTATTAATTTGACCTACTAATCTCTCTTTCCGAACTTACAAGAAAACCTAACTCTATCAAACGTCCCTCTATTTTCGAATTCCCTCATTCCACTTTCTTCGTAGTCTCACTCTCCCCCTGTGTTCTTGTTACTATCGTGAATATGTCCCTTTTGCCGTAGAGAGCGTTGTGTTTTGTTAATGTAAATTCAGGAGAAAGAGGTGGAAAGCTTTGCAAAGGCTACAGATCGTGTGGTAGTAATCTATGTAGATATGAATGTTTATATGTAGGTTTTGTACTGAGGTGAAGAATATAATTTAGATAGGAACCTATTTTTGCGAGGGAGAATCTAGAATAGGAATAGATTATATGAGTAATAAGCGAAAGATGTAAAAAGCGAACTAGGAAGCAAAGAAATGGGACATTTTTTTTTTTTTAGAGAACGAGGCCAATTGTACAGGTCAATGGCCTTTACGGCTGTTGATCAGCTGATGCAATCAGCAGACTAGATCGGGATTTTTTTTGTTGGTCTGTCTGGGGACATAGCGGCAAGGTCGTGTTGGTTGGGATGTTTTTTTTTCTCCTCCTTTTTTGGTTGAAATTGGACAGTCGATGTCTGAAGTTAAATCAAAAAGGTTGCTTTATATTCGCGTTCCGATCGGTCTTTATTGGTTCTTGAACAGTAACGCGAAGTATATAATAAAAAAAAAAAAAGGAATTTCGACGACATCGCGTAAAGTTTCCCGCTCCGAATATAGGGGACGTATCCTTTTTTTTATATTCACCGTGTGTCGGCGTTTTTTTTTTTTTTAAAACAACAAAAAAAAGAAGACGGGACGTTCTCCTCGATAACAAAAAACAAAACACGCAAAGTGACCGCCGCGGTACATATAACAAAAAAACTAAAAAAATAAAAGTGAACTAACCCCAACTCTCCCCCATTACAACTACGTGGTGCAAGTTTTTTTTTCGGTGAAATAAAGACAACCCACAAATCAATTGGTCGCATCCAAGTGCGATAAGGGTGGGTTGGCCATCCTCAGCCAACAACACCCGGCTTATTCCAGGTCGTGATGAGCTGTCATCTCTGTGTGACCCTGGGACATATTATCCGGTGTAGGGTCATATGGTTAAGTTAGCTTTAGGTGTAGTTATTAAGTATGCGTTTTTTAAGTTCGGTAGTTAGGGTTTAGGTTAGTATAGGTTTAGTTAGCTACATCGCGAAAGTCCCGGTCTCGCACAGTGGTGATGGCACACAGAAGTGATCTTCCTGTTTCCTTTCATCTTTTCTTTCTCCTGTCTTTCTCTCCTCCTGTCTTTTAAGTTCGTCCGTTTAATCAACGTGAAGTAAAGTAGCTTTCCCCAGGCTATCCTTGTTTTCCTTTCTTTTTTTTTATTTTCGGCACGAAACAAAAAGGTAAGTTGAGTTGAGATGCACGGGGTAGTGGCAAGAACCGGCCCAATCCGTCGAGCTAGAGTCGAGCAACCGCGAGCGTGCCACTGCCATCTACTCCTGCATCATGGATGCCTCCGTGGCCAACTGACTCCTTACAATGTAGCTCCTCAGGTGATAATTTTCCTGCTACTTAAGTTCAAACCTTGTGGTTCGCACTGTTTTGGAGAACGATGACCATTTCCTTAGCAAATAATCTAACTAGGATTCCTTTATTGAACTAAAGAATGGCTTCACATTTATCTTTTCTTCGTTAACTCCTGAAGGTGAGGTCGGTAATGTAATACCGCTTTCGTTGCTTTCACTAAACGACAACTGGCTAGTCGTGAGGTACTCGTATGCATTCTCTTATGACTCTTATGATTCTCCTTTAATTTTTGCGTTGGCTTTGTTGCAAAAGGCATTCATCTACTTTCATCTCCCCGAATCCAATTCAAAACGATGGATGAGCCAGCCCATAAGATGTTCGATGAGGGGACATCCATACAAATATTTTACTTGATGAATTTCGAAAGCTTAACTACTAAGACAGCACCATATAACTCTTCTTGAGAAATAGTATTAACTTTGCATTTTGCCATCCGTAACTTTATTTTAAACCGGCCACCATCCTTTCAAATCCTTAGATAATAAGCAGTGGAATGTGCCTAGTTAGATGCAGCACAAAATAAATGTAATTCATAAGATCTTATATCACTTTCGCTGAGAAACCATCTTGGAATACGCAGGTGTGTAATGACTAAAAGTTCTTCATCAAATTTTCTCCAAGTTTTATTTACATACTCCGGTAATTGAGTATCCTATCCTGTTTTCCATAATTTTTGCTGATATGATTGCAGGATTGAGCCAGCCTAAGGGATCAAAGAGACGTGCCATAGTGGATAAAATAGGGCGCGTAATTGGGTTAATTTTGAAGTTCACCTTGTACTTAAACTCATCAGTGCAGGGATCCCAATATAGCCCCAAAAATTTTTATAGAGGCTATAAATGGTTTGAATTTTAAATGTCGTGATTATATCGGTATTTTGGAAGGATATTGTCCAGATATAAGAAGTGATTACTTGACCACTTTCCCATTTCGAAAGATGCCCAACATGGCTACAATTTGCTCTTATCTATTCAATGCGAGTTCCATAGTATGACCCTACGATAAAATGTCGTCTATATACATTTATTGTTTCATTCTTCTTCAGCTAATTGGTAGCGACTTTCTTTATCTAGATCTAACTGATACGATGTATTTGTAGCTATGTACGGAGCAGAAGCAGTTCCGAACATAACGGTCGTACAATAGCACTCCTGAATGGGTGAATAGGTATTCTCTCTCAATAGTATCCGTTAACATTGATCGTCTCCTTCATGGATATCGATGCGCCTAAACATTTTTTCTACATCTCCCACAAAAACGTATTTAAGCTTACGCCAGTTCGATAGGATGGCAGATAAATCCTTCTGAAGTGAAGGTCCTGTTGCCAAAATATCGTTTAAGGCTTTTCCGTTGGAGGTTTTCGAAGATGTGTCGAAGACAATGTGTACCCTCGTGCTACTCGAAGACTCCTGAACAATTTGATGATAATGAAGGTAGCAAGAAGTGTAAAACGGTATCTGATTTTCCCCTAGGGTGCAGTGTTGGTCTTCAGTTGTCCTAACCGGCTTCATTTGTCACATATTTAAATATCAATAAATTCAGTAATCACTTTTCTAAATGCCGAAGGTGCTCCAAAGTTACAGCCCTTGCCTTTCCTATGAAATCCGTAGAATTTATTTCTGTCTTTAATGGTAAGCGATCGAACGTTCCGTTTTCGAAACGCTCATGTGTGTCGCTCTTGAATTTTTCGCACCACTAATCTTCCTCTGATTGCTTAAGCGGCTCCGGCATTTTTTCTAACTCCCAAAATTTTCTTAACAGATAATCGAATAAATTAGACATGCAAAGCATTTGAAGGAGTTTGCACAGCACATTTCCCTGATACGATATAACCAATCACTGTTTTTTGAGCAATGGGCTACCCGCTTCCTGGCTTGCGTGTGTCATCCATAATGCAGTTGTCATAGGCGTTACTTCCTAAAATTACATCAATAGTTTGAGGTTCAAAATATATTCGGTCCGCTAGATCTAATTTCTGTAGATGTATACAACCTATCATATAGATTTTCATTTCACGTAAAACACCAGCTGTCTAAAGCAACACATATGTCACAATTTGATAATCCATTCGAGAGTCTAATCTAGAACCAACAGACATTTGAACGCTATAACTAAGTAATCTTAGATCCTGACAGTCCACTGATATTTATAAAGACTCCATCGCAATGAAGACCTAGTAATGATTGACCCGTTCCATCACATGCCCTGAGTTAATGTAATTCTCCCTCTGCAGACTTAATGATAAGAACAGGTGTTTGCAGAAGTACGTCGTAGGATGAGGATTGTTGTTGTCTGTTTTCGTCTGGTGTTAACTCACTGTGTTCAGTTTTTTCAGTTTAAAATGCATTTTTATTGGACTTCATTAATTAACTCTTACATGCTATACAAAAAAACGCTTAAAAATTAGCTTAAATAACTTAAAAGTAATCTTATTATAACTTACTGGCCCCATGCGGGCACTCTAGGTTAAACATAATACTTAAACCTTTGTCTTTCGACGTTGCTTACAGTCTATTTTTATTTTTGTTTTTACATATATTAACACTAAAACTAAGAAAATGAATTTTAATTTAAAAAAACTTAGTATAAGGACTTTTTTTTTGTTATAATATAAAAACTTAAAAACTAAACCTATAAACTACCTAAAAATAAATCTTAACCTACTTAATCCTACTTAAACTTAAACTTAAACTACTTAAACTACCCCTTATTTCAGACTGTGTTACCCACATCTGTTCTAATAAAATTTTTTTTTTTTTTTAAATTTTTTTTGTGTATTTTTTTTTTTTTTTTTTTCCTTAAATCTAACTTAATCTACCTAAAACTATGTAAGCCGGCCATGGCTAACCAAATAAACAGATGACCGACTTTGCTTCACATGAAGCTATCTATAACTTGAGGAATTCGACGACGAACCTTCCCCTCCTTCCAATAGCCACCAAAATTGTTGGTGCTGCCGAGAAACATCCCTCATGTCGCGACTCCCTACCGCCCTACTGAACCGGAGACGCCCCGCACTGCCATGTGCGACGTCTCTGTCGTAGTTGAGTCGCCTGTCCCCAGCTGTCCGAGCGACGTGGAAGATTAGCGGCACCGCTAATCTGTCCTGGATCAGACCTTTCATATCTAGGTAGAGGAACGCTTCTGGAGGAATAAACTCTCTCATGATACATATAATTGGGGTAGTAAGCCCCGGAGATCAGGTTGTTCGATGAGGTCATTGCTCTTGCAATGTGCCTTCGAGTCAACTTAATGACGAAATTGTCCACTCTTATTAGGTTCGCCCTATTGTATAAGACCTCATTACGATAGAATTTTATGTACTCAGATTCTGGCGTTCTATGTAAGCGAAGACAAGTCCTAAGGCAAGCCCTTTCAAACACCCGAATCCTTTCCAATAAGCTTGCTCTCACGTTGAACCACACGGGACAACCAAATACAAGCATAGGCCGGATGAGGGCCATGTAGCAGATCACCTTCACCCTCGCATCGAGTTGGCTGTTATAAAACAGTCTCTTTGTAAGGGCAAAAGCACCTTTGGCTCTGGCCAGAGCAATATCTATATGTTTGTTAAAATACAGATATTGGTCTAGCCAGATCCCAGGGTATCTGACTACATTTCGACAAGCAAGTGGCTGTTCGTGCTGTCCCACGATCGAAAACTTCCGCCAATTCTTTCTGGTATCCCTAGAGGCCCCAGACAAAGGCGTCCTAAACAAAATGGTTTCCGATTTCTGAAAGTTGATTTTCAACTGCCAATCATCGCAATATCGCTTAATTTTATCGAAGTCACGTTGCAAAAGTATGTTAATGACCTCAATCTTTGGACCTGATCTGTACGCGATTAAGTCGTCTGCGTACGCTATGGCATGGTGAAGTGAACCTATCAAATCACTTGTGTAAATGTTGAATAGGATCGGCGAATTTACCGCACCTTGTTGCAGACCGTTTTTAATATTAAATATTGCAGCAGAAGTCACATCGCCATTCTTCACGATGAACTGTCTACTGGAGAGCATATCAAAAAGAATATACAGCAGTGGCTTACTAATGCCCAACCTGTCCAGCCTGAAAAAGAGCCCCTCTAACCATACGGTATCGAAGGCTTTTTCCAAGTCAATCAGGCAGGCACCAGTGCACTGTTTCTTGCTTT
Organism: Volucella zonaria; assembly: GCA_963966105.1. Lineage (NCBI taxonomy): Eukaryota > Metazoa > Arthropoda > Insecta > Diptera > Syrphidae > Volucella > Volucella zonaria. The sequence goes on along the minus strand of OZ014530.1, from coordinate 127,250,108 downwards.
TGTTCCATTGGATATCAGAAACCATTTTAGACGCAGCATGAATGATATCATGCCCAGCCTTGAAACCGAATTGATTATCCGGAACTATATGTTTGTCCTCAACCCACTTAGTCAGGACTCTATTGATTACCCTCTCGAAAACCTTACTGATGTTTGGAAGAAGACTGATCGAGCGGAAATTCGCCGGATTGGATGTGTCTTTATCCCTTTTAGGCATGGGATGTACCACCGCAGTTTTCCAATGCGCTGGATAATGTGCATTATTCATTGCATTATTAAACAGGGTGGTATAAATGTCCACCGCTTCTAGTGGGAGATGTCGAAGTACAATGTTCGGTATTTCATCGGTTCCCACTGATTTCTTACTTCTAAGTGATTCGAAGGTCGTTTGGAGCTCTTCCTTCGAAATGAACGGGGGTAGTACCCTATCGTCGGCGATGGCATTATTTGCCATATTGTCCTCACTGAACTGGGTGAAACCCGAGCTCTCGAATCGCCAGTTCACTATTTCATTTCGAAGGTAGAAATTGTGCACAAGGACTCGATTTTCCAGGTCGTGGTTGGGACTAATGATGTCATTCGCCTTGTACACTTCCTGGAAAGTCGCTCCTATAGCCTCTACTTTCTCCTGCGGATCCTCGATCACAAAGAAGTTGTCATCATCAACGGCCTCATTTGGATCGATGCCTGCTGCTATGAGTATATTCTCGTTGTCCCTCGTTCGGGCGATATTAAGACACGAAAGGTCGTTTTGATCTTTTCTCCGAAATATTTTATTTATTTGCGGAAACATATTCGGGTTGCTGGTGTTTACAGCCCGAATTTTATTGTTCCAATAAAAACTTACAGAATTTCTGTAATTTTCTTTTATTAATATTTGGAGGTTTTTGATCGACGACTTCAGTGTCACGATCTCCGGGTTATGTCTGTCAATAAACTGTCTGTACAAGGTTTTTAGTCTTGACAGCAGTCTACTTTTATGTCGGTGCGGTGCGTCAATGGTTGCGTTGAGGAATAAGTCTTCGTTGTCAGTATTTTGATACCGAGGTATCGTTTTGTCCATTGTTCGTTTGATTGTCTGGTCCATTAGTTTTAGATATTTGTCAATCTCCTCGTTTGACAGATTTCTATTGGACGGTGGGTAGAGCGAATTCGAGGAGAGTGCTCTCGTCAGTGTTCTGGAGAAGTGCGTCCAGCGCACCCTACTATAGTTGTAGGAATGCCTTTGAACAAACTCGTCCAATTCCGCAATTTCGTTCGGAACGGTTATTTCCGTACTGAGACCGCAATGGTCACTGTCATACACAAATGTGCGTAGACAGTTTATGGTATGTTGGTTAGTACATGTCAGGTGTATTCGTGTGTCGAACAGCAAGAGGTCCAAATAAGAACCGTGTCTGGGAAACGACGGACTATCTGTCGCCTTAAGGCCGAGTCGATACATTATATTGTGCTGACCCCACCAATTGAATAGTAGGTTCCCTCTAGTATTTGGTGTATTATTTCCCCAATCTCTGTGTCTGGCGTTGAAATCTCCGCCGATAATAAAGTAATTCTCCTCCAATTCCAGTCTTAAGAATCGAAAAAGTGTCTCGAGCTCTGATATGAATAAGGTGGATTGAGTAGCTTTAGGTGCATAAACAGACACCATGTATAACCGCTTTCCACTACGGAGAGGGATGTACATGATGCATGCTTCCAGCACCTGGAACCTACGTACTACACGACTGTATATTCTTTTAAAACGCAGTCCTTTCCTAACAAAGATCGCAACACCACCTCCTTGAATGGAGTTGGGTCGGTTTCTCCGTAATATTTTATATCTTCTGTGTCTCATTTTGTGCTTTTTGGTCAGCTTAGTTTCGCTAACCAAAAGCACATCAGGGGCTTGGTCTTTAAGCAACTTAAACAGAGTGGCTCTTCGTTCGAACCTAATCAGTGAATTAACATTCACTGCAAGGACCTTCAGAGTTTGCTCCGCCATATTCGTACCCATTACGGTTAGGCCCGGCAGCAGCGCGTATATTTGATCTACCCGCTTAGCCTGTTCCTGTATTTGACGCTGAAGCTGAGCCATTTGCCCCTGAATAGAGAGCAAGATAGCCAGCATGTCAGGTACAGGTTCCGGTGCTCTAGGCGCTGGGGCCTGAGAAGCTACCTTTGTTTGTTGTACCGTATTTTCCCTACCTGCCGCCATTTGGGCGTAGGTAACGTGGGGAGTAACGGCTCTTGTTTGTGCATGCACGAGTGGATGTTTAACTTCCACTTTCTGCTGCCGAGCCAGATTTACTCGTTTTATGTATTGGAATTTGGGACAACCCCGATAGTTTGCGGTGTGTCCCGTGTTCCTACATAAAGCACAAGAGAGTTGGCTTTTTTCGGACGCCCCGTCCTTACCTAGAGCGCATTCCTCGGATTTGTGGTTCTTTCCGCACTTCACACATCGAGGCTGCATTTCGCAGTTCGACGCGGCGTGCCCGAACCTTTGGCAGCGAACACATTGTAAAATGTTTTCGCTCCTCTTTAATTTTTCCCAGTGTACAACCTGGTAGTCTAGGATTTTGATACTCCTTAGACCATCCAGTTTGCTGTCGGGACTTAACTGAACCAGGAAGAACGGTAGTTTCCGCTTCTCCCTTTTAGCTCTAGCCGTGACAAATGGCTTGACCCCCACGAATTTGAGCCCTTCGCACTCCTTCTCTTTCAGCAGTGCAAGGAGCTCCTCCGGATCGGTAGACGGTTCTAACCCCCTCAGCAGCATTGTTTGCAGCTTCTCCCCCTTCGGGGTGTAGGAGAAGAACTCCGTCGTCGAATTCAATAAACTTTTAATTTTATGGTAGCGCTCCACTGTATTGCAGTGGATCGCATGCCTGTCTAAACTAAGTCTTTTAACAAAAAAATTATTGCCTATGGCCGACTTACATAATTCTATAGTGTCTTTCAACCCCATCTTAAACGTGTTGATTGGTGGTACCCGTATTTTGGTTGTTTTCTGCTGTTGCTGTTATTGTTGTTGCTGCTGCTGTTGTTGTTGTTGTTTCTGCTGCCGTTGCTGTTGCTGCTTATGTTGTTCTGATTTTTGTTCTTGTTGCTGCTTATGTTGTGATAAACCACTTTGTTGTGATTGTGCTTGTTTCTTTTTTAACTCTTGTGTTGGTTTTACTGTGTTTTGTTGTTGTACCGAACTTTTCCGCGTGTTTTGTTGCGGTATAGACTCACTCATTTCTGTCTGCTTCTGAGAGTGCAGGAGTTGCTGCTCCTTCTGTATTCTTGCAACTTTCTTAGCTTTAATAGCAAGTGCCTTTAGTTGCAGCTCTTTGATACTGCTAGTTATTACTTGCATCTCTTCCTCTTCGTCATCTGACTCCGAGGCCGCTAACGATGCGAAAGTATTATCACCTCCCATATAGCGTCCCTCTCCACCGTCAGATACATATGGGAAATCATCTTTTGCTGCTTCTGTTGCCCTTGCCGATGTTGTTGGCGCCTCTTCCTTCACTCTACCAGGCAGCTTTTCGGTAGACGCAGAAAGGGAAGGGCGCTTCACAAGATTAGGAGTTGGCTTTAACTTCCTCCTCCTCTTAGTCCTGACCTCTGGATTCCCAGTTATTTGATGGGCCGATATTACGGCTTGGTCGTCAGATGACATCATGTCATCTGCTGGTCTCGCTATTGGGATAGCGGACCTTTCACCGCCACTCATTACCCGGTCTTACTGTATGAGAATTTGATGTAAATCGTAAAAATAAAAAAAAGTCCGTACTATCCCGGGGATCGAACCTACGCCCCTTGTTTACTCGGCCGACACCACTACCACTGGGCCGCCGAAGCACTTGGCCAAAATGTTTCTGATTTTTCTTTTGTTAAGTTCACTTACAACTTTTTCACTTTACTAGAAGCCGAAACACGTTTATTCCTCACGGAGGTCTATGAACGACTGTGTTAACTCACTGTGTGTTGTTACATGTGTTGCCGTTATCGTCTGGTTTCTCTGTCTAAATAAATTAGAGTATGATGATCCCCGCCACAAGTTCCTCACGTTCGAAGGCTAAGGACTGAAACGAATAAAATTTGGAAACCAAAGTAAAAAAAAAAAATATTTTCATAATCCATGTAAATTTTTTTTATTTGCTTTAAAACCCTGTTTTTATTAAATTCATTCGCAATTACAAAAAATAAAAAAAATTATTTGGTTTCCATTCTTTCCTCAACTTCTTTCGAATGTCCTTCATAAGGTTATTGACAGTTACATCCGTGATCTTTTTGGACGCTCTTTTCCATTTAGCACTAAAATCTCTTACATCCTTTGCACACTGCTCACTTTTCCTCAATTTAGCTTTGACCAAAGCCCAATACCTTTCAATGGGACGGCACTGTGGAACATTGGGTGGATTCATGTCTTTTGGGACAAAGTCGACATTTTTAGCAACAAGAAAACTCAACGTCGCATGAGCATAGTGAGCTGAAGCTAAATCTGGCCAAAATAATGTTGAACCCTCGTGTTTGTTTAAGACAGGAATCAACCGTTTTTTAGGTACTCGTTAATGTACACTTCTCCGTTAATTATTCCCGTTGTAATAAACGATGAGCTTCTGTGTCCACATTGGCAAATGGCCTGCCAAACGAGATATTTTGACCCGAATTTTTCCATCCCAATCGATGTTGTTGATTGCGGAAAAATCTCAGCTTCAAACGAGTTGTAAAACTGCGCACCTGAAAGAGTAGTAAAGTCGGCTTTGACATAAGTTTTGTCATCCAAAAGCAAGCACGTTTTCTTGTTGCGGATCAACTCGTATAGCTTTCGGGCTCGTGTTTTTATGACTTTTTTTTGCTTTTCAGTAACATTTGGTATTTTTTGTTTTTTTGTGTTTTTAGACCGTTACGTTTTTTAGATCTTTGTACCATTGTTTGGTTGGTATTACATTTCCGAGCAACATCTCTGGATGACATAGTCCGGTTTTTTACGATGGTACCCACTATTTTTCTGTCCAAATTTGTATCATGTGCTCCACTTTTAGCTCCACTTTTCTGTTTTCGCTTAACTGTCAACGTCTTCAAATATCGTTTAATAACAGAATTCACTGTACTGCGTGCTATGTTTAAATTTTTTGCGATGAAATGGTTTGGACGCGAAATATTTTCGAGCCATTTGTCGATGATCTTTTTACGGCGTTCCTCTTGAGTCATATTTTATAAATATTTTAAACCGCACCGAACTAAAATCAATAACAAACTGAAACTAGAGAATGTACAGTCTAATTTGGGTAGAAAATGGGATTGCAATTTTTACGCATTGGAAGTATAGCCCGTATTAAAATTTACAGATTTTATTCGTTTCAGTCCTTACTCCATTTGGAAAACTTAAATATTGTTCGTCTAAAAGAGACAACAGTTCAGTAAACGCTGGAACACTAGTTTATTTCCATAGCAATAATATCACTCATTGCGAATTGAATTTTGTAACTTTTTGATTAAGAAGCCGATTTTGCGCATCGATATTAAAATGAAGACCTAAAATGGAATTGAAATATGAACGACATGTGTGTGTAAAATGTTTTAAGGAGATGTGATCATTGCGAACAGCATCCGGTTGCTGGTCAAAAATATGCATGTATATTAATATGTAAAAAGTATGAGCTTGTTATCGTATTGCCTGCACAACATATTCCACGCTTCCAGATAATTTTCTCCTACGAACCCAATGTGTTGAATATCTTATGAAGCATCACCTGCTAATGCAGATTTTTGATTTTTAAACTGTTGCAAATGACTCAGGCTTGCGTTCTGATGAATTCGGTCTAAAAAGACTTCTTTAAATCCTAGCCATTCAATATAATTTCCACTAAAGGATGGAAGCATAACTTCTGGTCCATGAATACAATGTGCCACTTGGCTTGGCGCAGACATTACTGAAGAAGCATCACAGTTTCCGTCTTTGTTGGTTTTACCAATTTTGCTGCAAGTGACTTATGTCGATATATGTAAGTCTCCTCGAACTTATCCCGTAATTCAACACCTATATAGTTTTTTTTCAGTAACTGCATTCTACTCTATACGATGCTGAGGATTCCAGTCGAGCATTGTGGTAAGCTTCTGTTTCCTCGCCGCAGAAACTTTCTTGAAGTTCCGTATAATTTACTGCATTCAACAAATTCAATTATTCCCCAACAACATTGTCTTGTGCACTTTCCTCCTCATACCCAGGATTGTATTTTTTTATATTTATAAAGGGCCAGAACATAGATATCTGTACACTTACCTTAAGGTATGATTAGGTTATGTGTTTAACGATTCCCACTAATGGCTTCTGCCAATGTATTCGAATGCTTCATGGCTCAACCCCTGAATAACCTCTCCAGATCCTTACAGGAGGCACAAAATGTTGAGTTCTTCTTTCAAAGACGATGAATCCAGCTTGGATATTGATAAAGAGCAATAAAGCTATGACCTCGATTTATTGTGTGGAATATTTATTAAACTCTAACCTTTCTGGTTGAGATATACGAGTACAATACCTCGGCAAAAAAATAATGAGGTTTTTACATGATTGACCAAACGCCAAAAAAAATTAAATGGATAAATGCCAACAAAAAATTAAATGGATAAATACGAGTATACAATGAAGGAGAATACTTGTACCAGTATTTATGAATTCAGTGGTGATGTTCAGAGATTCCACATCCCTAACGTAATTAATGATAATCTCCAAAACTATTAGAAAACACTGTTTTTCGGTCTATCTTTTTTATGAAATTTGAAAGCGAACCTTTATTTTCAATCATCTTATCGCCACTTCTTATCGTATTTAGTAGTCGTAGTAATTTAAACTGTACTGATGAATGTTTCATAATGGAGAAAGATGATGATATCAAATATCTAGAGCTTACCATTAAATTTGGAATGAAGTTTTGTGTCATGGGGAGAACTAAAGGAAATATTTCGATACACTCTCACACGCTTTTAAAACAATCTACCATGGAGCTTGTTTTATGGTTGCGGAGGTGGTGCATTTAAAAAAAATTAACCTCTCCTAATTCTGCAGAAATTTATCCCTTGTTCTGTGACATAGAAATTGTTCTGTTCGTCACTTACTCGTATTTTATTTTAATGTGTCGAAGGTCTTCTTTATGAAATCTGTTAATCGTAATATATGTGCAGAGAGTGTGTGTGAGGAATGGGTGTGGGGAGTTCATGAGTTCATACTAGATTGGCCTTCTAGCATGTGCATTTAAATGATCTCTAATATTTACAACTGAATCCTTTTGTACTTAAGGGATACACATAGTGTGGCCACCAAAAAAATGTGATTTTTGAGAATTTTTTTAAAGAAAACCACTACATCAAATATTTTAAAATTTGGAAGGCGTATTTATACATAAATAATGAATATACACTAAAAATTTTATAGGAAAAAATTAAATTTTTCAGCGAATCATTCGCTATCTCCCAAATCATGAAAAAAGATCCTCCACTACCGCAGTGATTGCGGCCTTCACCGTGGCTGAAATAAAAAAAAAAGTTATTAAACTAGAAGGTATTGCCTATACAATGACCCACAATTGTGAAAAAAATTTAAAGTTAACGAAATGGCAGAGTTTTCCAATAAATGACGAATTTTGCCCTAAAATTTGCTGATTTTTGGTCCGCCAAAACAACATTTTTCATACAATCGAAAAACGGTAAGATCGTTATGTAAAGAATCATATAAAAAATAAGCAAGAAAAAAATCAAAGCGAGCGGATAATGTCTTCGAGTTACAACTGCATCAGATTTGAAAAATGTAGTTTCGAGAAAAACGCATTTAAAGATAAAATAACTCTGGTAGAACCCGTAGCAAACGCAACTTTCTGACCACTATAACTCCAAAACTATTTAAGAAATTCATTTGAAATTTGAATATGTTATTTTCAAAGGTATATACTACCGAAATATGAAAAAAAAGTAGATTTTCTTCAAAATTTCACCCTAGCTGTACCCCTTAATATGAGGTTTTGGGTCTATTTCATGTTTTCAAAACTATATGCAGAGTTGTTTCGCTTGGCAACGACTACTACTGCGATGTCACCTGCATATCCAATAGTGTTCACTCCTCTTAGTTTGCGCAGTCACATTACTTCATTGTACATTATATTGCACAAGACTGCTCCTGCAACTGACTTTCTGTTATTTTGTATATTTTTTATTTCCCAGGCTCATCGTCTGTGTTGTAGAAAAGCATTCTACCTTCAAAATGACCTCCTATTATTCTTAACAGGTAGTTTAGTAATGGCATACTTCTTAACGCACTTATTGTGATGTTCCAGCTGGCCTAGTTGCGTACGAACTTAAACTCGATTTCAATGTGCGCATGCGGACTCACTTATAGGTCCCATGCTTATTTTTGTCAGCAATGAGGCCATGTGAGGGTTGGGCTACAATTTAATGACGACGAAAATTTCAAAGTACTCGGAGACCTTTCAGAATTTTAACGGGACGGAGGTGCTCTCAGCGTTAAACTAAAAACTTTTTGAGCGTGATAGCTCCCGTGTTTACTAAGGTAACAGAATACTTCAAACATCATAATATTTAGAATTAATAAATTGTATGTATGGAAAATGTAAAATGTCGTCGTAATATTTCCATTATCTTAATTGAATTCATCTAGTGAATAACTTTTTTAGTCATGAAGTGTTACTATGTACATATGTATGTATTATATGTATATAATGAAATAATAAGAATAAACGAAACTAAACTAAACTAAAACTAAACTATTTTCAGACATATTCTGGATCATTGTTTCCTAAAATTATACAGGACTCAGTATAAATGGCGACGATTTTTATTTGTATCCTATTATAATATTAACCTGAAAGTATTCCCTACGATTGTCTGACACTAATTTTGATTTGGGCGTAGGAAGGACGAAACTAATACCCGTCTCTTGCAATATTTGTGAAGATTCCTAGATGGCGCTGTGAAGGGACATGTGAAGAGTGTTCAGCTGCAGAGGCTTCATCTCGTCATTTAGTGAACCAGTACCTTTCAAAGGATGCTTCTTTTACGTAGCCAAATGCTTGTCATTATCAATCTGACAATGGATGAGTGTGTGTTCGGACATCTGTATGAATTTGTGTATGTGTATGTACATATGTATATATTTTATTATATCTTCCCCATTTGACAAAGTGCACCACTATATCCTGCGCTGGAAATTGGGGTATTATTTTGGTTCTACTGATAAGTAGAGCTGTTATACTTCTGAGGGATTTTCTAATCGGCAGATTCTCTGAACAGGGAGTACCTCAGGGATAAATTTTAGGACCAATTTTTGTTTATGTTTTCACCATTATAAATAAATCTACATACATAATCCCTTTTTAGATGGAAAATTTGAGTTCTATAACGCACACTCTCGTGATGTAAACGGGTGGGGGGGAGCAAGCTCATGAGATCACATTGTTCATCGAGATCGTTGCTCTTCACTTCTTCGAGTTAAATTAATGCCGAAATTGCCCATTCTTATTAGGTTCACCTTATTGTACAAGACCTTATTAGGATAGAATTTTATGTGTTCGGACAAGCGAAGATAAGCCCTCTCAAACACCGGAATCTTCTTCATTATACTTGCTCCTACGTTGAACCACAAGCAGGCTGCAGTAAAACAGTCTCTTTGTAAGGGAGGAAAAGCAGCTTTTGCTCTAGCTAGAGCAACGTCTATGTTTATTAAAACAATGCCCAATACATCGGCATCCCAAAAAGAATAGATTCCGACTTCTGAAAATTGATCTTCAATTTCCCATCAATGCAATATCCTTTAATTTTATCGAAGTCGATTTGCAAGCAAGACCCGATTTGGGACCTGATCTGTACGCGATCAAGTTATCATATCCCGCCTTCAAACCGAATTGGTTATCCGGGGCTATATTTGTGTCCTCAACCCACTTAGTCAGGATTCTATTGATAATTTTTTTGAATACTTTGCCAATTCGCCGGACTGGAAATGTCTTTATTTTTTTTAGGAATGGGATGCACCACTTCCAATGTCCTGGGTAATTAGCATTATTTGGGGTATTATTATACAGCCCCTACTCTGAATCACCGGATGGGATGTGTCTTTATCCCTCTTGGGAATTGGAAGCACCACCGCTGTTTTCCGAAGTGCTGGATAGTGAGCATTATTCATTGCATTATTAAAAATTGTGGTGTGAATGTCCACTTCTAGTGGAATACGTCGAAGTACAATAATCGGTATCCCTTCCGTACCCACTGATTTCTTATTTCTCAGATCGTTTGGAGCTCTTCCTTCGAAATGAACGGGGTAGTTTGCTCTCGTTGGCGACGACATTATTTCCCATTTCGTCACTGAACTGAGTGAGCCCTGAGTTCTCGACTCGCCGGTTCTCCATATCATTTCGAAGGCAGGAACTGGGCAAAAGCACCCGATTTTCCAGGTCGTTGTTCGGGCTAATGACATAATTCGCTTTGTGCACTTCCTGGAAAAACGCTCCTATGGCCTGTACCTTCACCTGAACAGTAATTGTGCATTGTTCGTTGTTCGAGCGTTTGAAATTTCCTCCGACATATTTGACTTATTTGTGTGTCTTTGCTATTTGTGTATATATACCGAGGTATCGTACTGTTCATTGTTCGTTTAACGGTCTCGTCGATTTGTTTATGGTATCTATCAATCTCCTCATTTGGCAGGATGGACGCTGTTACACGGTGAGTAGAGCAAGTTGGAAGGGAGCCCTTCCATTAGTTAGAATTGAGTCTAACTTACCCTACTATAATTGTAGGAATATCTTTGAACAAACTCGTCTACCTCCGCAATTTCGTTTGGGACTGTTATTTCGATGCTTAGAGGGCAATGGTCACTGTCATATGCGAATGTGTGTAGACAGTTTATGGTATGTTGTTTCGTGCCTGTCAATTGTATCCCTGTGTTCCACATACTTAAACCACCACCACCACACACTGCATGCACGGCTGTACACTCTTTAAATCGCAAGCTTTTTTAATGAGAACCGCAACACCACCTACTTGTATGGGGTTGGGTCGGTTTCTTCATACTATTTTACATGTTCTGTGCTTCATTTTGATCTTCTTGTTTAGCTTTGTTTCGTTACTCAAAAGCACGTCAGGGGCAACTTAAAAAGTGTGGCTCTTCGTTCGATTTTTATTCATGAATTTACATTCAACGCGAGTACCCTTAGGGTTCGCTCCACCATGTTCGTACATATTACGAAAGAAGGTGCGTTAGGCCCGAAAGCAGCGCATAAATTTGATCCAAGCACGTTGTCTGCTTTTGGATTTGAAGATGTAGCTGAGCCATCTGCTCCGGGATAGATTGCAAGACGGCCAGCATATTTTCCACAGCTTTTGGTGCTCGCTGCGCTGGAGCCAGAGAAGCAACTTTCGCTTTTTTTTTTTTTTTTTGCTTAAGATCTTAACACTCAAGTGGGTATGAAAACATTTATAATACCTCAGCATGTGTTAAGTTTTTTGGAAAATGGGATAGAGAGAGGAAGAAAGATTTTGGGCTCAGCGGTTATTTCGCTCCATGGGTGACATCCAACATTTAATGGGGAGACTAAACTCTTAGTCGAAGTTGGCTTGATGTTGATTTCTAGTCAACTACCCATCTTACTTGATTTTTGTTAACTGAAAAAATGAATATATCTTTCGGGCGAGGCTGGGATTCGAACACCGAACCTTCCGGTTTGGAAGCCAGTCCACTACCACTTGAGCCACTGCCACCGTACCTGCCGCCATTTGGGCGTAAGTAGTTTCGAGTGTGAGAGCTGGTGTTTACCTGAGCTCTGGTGAACGTTTAACCTCCACGTTTGCTGCCGGACCATTTGTATTGGGACTTAGACAACTCTGATAGTTTGCAGTGTGTCCCGTGTGCAAGAAAGTTGGCTTTTGTCATATGCTCCATCCCTACCCAGAGCGCATTCTTCGGACTTATGGTTCTTTCCAACCTTAACTCATCAAGGATGCATTTCGTAATTCGACCGACGCTGCATGCCCAAACTTTTGACAGCGACTGCATTGTTCCTCTTTAATTTTTCCCAGTGCACAACCTGGTAGTTTAGGACTCTAACATCCAATTTGCTATTGGGAGTGAGCTAAACCAGGAAATACGGTATTATCAGATCCTCCCTTTTAGCTCTTGTTGTGGTCAACGCCTTGACCCCTACGAATGTAACCTCGTCACACTATTTCCTTTAAGCAGTGCAGGGAGCTCCTTGGGTTTTAATCACCTCAGCAGTATGGGTATGGATTCCTTCAGCGTGAAGGAGAAGAACTACGTTGTCGTGTCTTTCCATATATTCTTAATCTTATTACACCGCTCCACTGAATTACAGTGGATCGCATGTCTATCTATACCAAGTCATTTACTAAAAAAAATTCTTACCAAAGGGCGATGTACATAGTTCTATAGTTTCCTTTAACTCCATCTTGAATGTATTTATTGGAGGTACTCAGTGTTTCGTTGGCTTCTGCTGCTGTTGTTTCTGCTGCTGTGCTTGTGCTGGGTGCTGCTTCTGCTTTGCTGCATTTGCAGCAGTGGGCTTTGCTTGACCTTAGTGCGTTGTTGGTGCAACTGAGGCTTAAGATTATCAGTGTTTCTTATTTTCGCTGTTATTGTGGCAGCATTTCCGTTTGCTGGTCTATTTGTTGTTGCTATTTGGAGCGCTCTTGCTGCTTCTTTTCTCTTCTTTCCATTTGCTTTGCTTTGATTGGAAGCGCTCTCTCTTGCAGCTGTCTGATGCTCCTATTGAGCCTTTTCTCTTGCTCATATTTATCTTCTGAGACATATGGGTAGTCATCATCTTACTCATATGACCCTTTCTTCAGTTCCAGATGATGTATCTGCCCCTTTTCCGCAATTTAACAGACTGCTTTTTTGTTGAAGCCGATAGAGAGGGGATTTTAACGCGGCTGGAAGTTGGTCTCAGTTCCCTCCTTCCTTTTGCTGCCATTTCTCTGGGTCCCTTTAGTTATCGGGATTAGGGGAGCGCTCACTTCCACTCATCCACCGCAGTGAGTTTTAATTTCCTTACTTTTGTTATTTTTAATGATAAATTTATGATCAAAATTAAAAAAAAATATCCGGCAAAACTTGGGATTCGAACCCGCGACACTAGGATTAATAACAAGGTTAGCTACCGCTCTCATTTCCGAAAATGATTTTTATGAGTGTGTTTGAAATATTTGCAATTACAACTTGCTACGACGAAACATATGGAGGTTTGTGAACGACCAGAGTGTGTGGGATTGTATTATTGTCTTCATTCACATTGCAACGAATTTCGACCACTCTCTACGCGAATTGTATTACTTCGTGAAGCTGGTTACCAGCCCATCTAGTTTTTGAATATTGGTTCCATCTCTCGTGCTTTACTCCCATGTTCCGAAGTTTTTCATTTAGCTTAGTATATTTGACTTATGCTTGGAGTTCTTTTATATTCTTTTTTTGTATAATTTGCACGCAATCAAGTATTAGTGTCCCCCTGTTTGCACACAGCGCTGATGAAAAAATGCTAATTTCAGGAAAAGAATTTTCGTTAATTTTACGACATTGTATTAAACTGAGCTCCAAATTAGTTTTTTTAAGTTCAAGCATCTGTAGACTTCTCTCCAAATGTTTTAATTAAATTTTTTTTTTGGATAAAAAGAACTTAACACTCAGCCCGTATTAAATTTTTCGCAAATGGGAGACATTTGAGAAAGAGATAGTTGCTTGGGCTCATAAATTATTTCGCTCCATTGGTGGCAGCCACCATTTAATGGGGAGACTAAATTATTAGTGTAAATTGACTTGTTGTATTTTAGGCAACCATTCATCTCACGTGATTTCAGTTCCCTGAAAAAGGGAATGCCATTCGGTTGCGGTTAGGATTGGACGCTGAAACGTCCGATTGGGAAGCCAATACACTGCGACACTTTTCAATGAAAGGACAATTTTAAACTTCTAAAACAGTATTTCAAGATCATGAATTTAAGTGGATACAGCCAGTAAAAAGTAACAACTTCGGACATGCGAATGGCTGGCGTATTTACGGCTTCAAAGAAATTCTCAGTGGACACAAGAACTTTGTTGAAGTGAGTTTTAATTACAATACTTGAGGGACCTGCATTTTAAAAGCTCTATACGCATCTTTCTTTTGTATGAGTATTAAAAGAGTCTTTTTTTTAGTTCCAAATTCAGTAAAAGCCAGGGGAATCTCAATACAGAGCTCCGAAATTTTGCTGGCAAGGCAAGCAACACCCACAGTCGAAAATCTGTAGCAAATCACCAGAAAGATAGCTCTTAAGTCAAATAAACCGAAATAATATCTTATTATGCAAATGAAGAATGGTTCGATCGATTTTGAAAAGCTGTAAAGAATTTTTGTCATCTTGAAAAAATTTATAAGTCAAAACTAGCTTTTCCAGACAGATCTATCTATAAGAAGGAAAAGACAGAGTTTTTGGAAACAGTTCAGGGGAAGAGTGCAGCAGCAAATTCTCTATTACTATTACTGGAATGTATTAAAGCGAAGGCGTATGCCAGTGCCTTGTAACAGGATTGATATTTAAAAGGGGGATTAAAGAATGTTTGAAAACTTAAGGCGAATATCCGTCAACCAGATTGACAAACTAGAATAAAAGTGTTTATTTTTCATTGATAGTGATATGATTAATATGGAATCAGATTCGTTTTTCGTTATTACTGCCCTGCTAGAATCTTACGTCGATTATTAATTTTCTATACGTTAGTGCGTTAACGTTAATGCGTTCAAAATATGATATTCTCTCCCATGGTTAAGTATGTTTATCGCCTTCTTCAGGATACAGTGATTCCATGGTTTTGCGAAAAGAATTATTACACAAGTAATGTGGAAGAAGCGCAACCATCTGCTGATGCCCCAAATTGTAAGGTTAAGAATTAACCAACCGGCAAAAATATACTACCACCTCTGAACGAAGTAGCTAAAAGTAGGAAATCGGTTAACTTACTGATATGAGCTACATCGGTAGCACAAGCGCCAGTTCAAGGACAACGAAAGCTCAATGCTGCGTAAGAAGATGGATGAGCGAAAGTTGAACTTTACCAAGGGGTGGTGTGGTGATACTAGCAATTGCTTCTCACTTGGAGAGCCAAGGTTCGAATCCTAGCCACGGCAAGTTTTCATTTGTGTAATTAGAACTCAGTCAGAAAAATCTGCGTGTGAAGGCATAACACTAACATGTAGATTTGGCTGTTGTAGAGTTTTCAAGCACAAAACAACCGTTAAAATCCACAACCTGAATCATTCCGAGTGAAGAAAATCTCTCCGTCCTGTTTGGACTCCCACCCCTGGAGAGTCAATATCGAAACCAAACACACCTGAGTTTCAAACCACTACATCACAACAATGCTTTCCTTTCTCCTCCTTCTATCTTTCCGCCCGTGTCATGGCAACAGTAAAAGGGTATCATAACCCCTTAGGCGCGCGTAAATTATAAAAAAAAGGCCTACTTGGTCGTAGGATGATCACGTTTATAAGTAGAGGTTCCAAAATGCTTAATATTAAAAACTTCAGACATCCGGATTGCGAAATTAAGAAAACCATTGCTCGTTCTTGGAGAACGTCGCCCCTCTGAAACATTCAGCACCATCCACAAAGATTGGCGGAAATGATGAGTCTATGTTGGAGAGTGTGGACATGGCACCTCTACTCACTATTCTAAATAGAAATAATCCGCAAGAACTACCACGCTTTTCTGGTACAGACAGACGCGAGTAGCCGTATTTTGATCTTTAGATCAACGACTTTTGAAGGCAGGTACGGTGGCAAGGAAAATGTCTATCATTTGTGAAAAACATTAGGAGGTAAAGCGTACCACTCGGTTTGTTAAAATACTCTTCAGATGCGGATGGGATAATCGATGTCTTCGTTCACGACTTCACAGCAGATCTATTAAAGCTGCCGCGGCTTACTCCAAGATCGGTTTGTAGGTCGTTAAGCTAAATGGTTTAAAATAATTGTAAAGGGGGAAACACCCCAACAATGTGTACGTGTAAATTGAGGGTGAATTGAGAGCTGGTTTTAATCAAGAGTGATCTAAGAAGAAAGCAACTAATGCTAAAGTTAATTTCCCGGATCTTGCAGAGATTTGACGGAGAAGGTAGCTGATCTTCCGCCAGAGCTGTCTAAACTCTTGAATATTGGAGCCAAGAGACCATCAAAGCCACCAAGGTCTGGCCGAGTTTTAATTTACCAGTCGGTTCCCTCACCAGTCGGTGGCTCAAGTGGTATTAGATTGGCTTTCAAAGAGGAAGGTTCGGTGTTCGAATTCCAACCGCACCCGAAGATGAGTGGTTGCATAGAATACAATAACGAATCCAGTTACACTAATAATTAAGTCTCCCCATTAAATGTTGCCGTGGAACGAAATAACCACTGAGCCCAAACATTTTTCTTTCTCCGTCTACCCAATTTTCCAGAAAACTTATCACATTAGTTCCGAAGAAAGAATTTTCTTCATGTTATCTTATCAATTTCTTTAAATGCTTGAGAAGGACTTATTTTGTTCAATATTTCCTTGAAGGCATCATTATTATCTATTCGAACCCTTTCTTTAATATAATAATTTTACTCAAACAGTGAATCCTAGCATGAAGTTGCGGATATTCATGTTTAACACTGTTGAGATGTCCGTGATACAGTCTGAATTGAGTTAGCCATGTTATTTTAGTAAGATTTTGTAGTTTCTGATACATTGTGGTATTTTAAATTTTTCACTTCACGAATGAATGCAATTGAATGCACTAGCCCAAAGCCCGGTTAGCTAGTATAGGTTAAAAAATTTGTAATTGTATTACCTTTTTTTTAAATAATAAAAAAAAAACAAATTAACGCTGACGTTGATTTGTTCATTTATTTTCGATATCAACATACGAGTATCTATTTCCCCTTTTCAGATATTTCTTTCAGTTGGAATGTTCTGAACAGATAGTCGATGAAAAAGTGCTATTCTAACAGCTACCAAATTAGTGCTTTTGAGGCATCTGTACCTAACCGGTGGTTGTACAATTGGAAGAAATTCGAATATGTTTAGATGTAACTTAATTCTAAAATAATCCGAGTTCGTCGGAAATGTAGAGGGTTCAAGTCATCACAGATGAGTGATGAATATATTAGAAAAAAGCTAAGCACAGATCAACATCTGGGAAATGTAAGGCTGTTGGGCGCAATTAAGTCTACATTCAAATATGGCCCGTTGTAAAACTAGTTATGTATTATGTTCCCATTTTGGTTGCGGACTGTGTCACCCCAATCTGTACGGCGTGCATTGAAATATTCTCCAAGTATAACTGCGTCAAATGAATTGATAACAGTGTAAAGCCTGACAAGCTCGTCGACCGGCATTGGAGGGAATTTAAATGCTTCCTATTAAAATATTCTTTCGTAGACCAATACTGCTACATGATATAATATTTACTAGGCAAACGGAAAAAACCTCACTCTAGAAAGTAACTTTAGTATACTTATTCCTTGGCCTAAGATAACTCCTATTCCTCTACCTGAGTAGCAAGGGATTAAATTAATGACATCAAAAGTGGACTTGTGGGTCGAGGATAGCCCTGCTTCCGAAAGGAGACATATCTGAGGCTTATAGATTTTTAGTGTGTTAATAAAATCTAGTTTTCTTTCAAGGGGAATTACAGAGTTACAATTTATGGATATAATGTTCAAGCTAGTTGTCAGCATTATGCCACTATAATTTAATTTTGGTGGGGGTGAAAGCCCCCATTTATTCGGCTTAATACAAGCTATAACTTAAAATTAAACTTAAACTAAGACTTAAAACTAAGGTTGGTTATTGTGGTGAAGGAGAACGGATTTGAGGTAGGAAGTGGTGCGGTGGAAGTCAAAGACGCTAGGGTTTGAATTAATTTTTCGTAGCATGCGGGAGATTGATTTGTTGGCGCCATAGGTGGTGTGGTGGGTTGGGAGATAGAAGAGACGAGGGGTACGTAGATTACGAGGGTTAGTGTTGAGGAAAATAGAATTGTGAAGGGACGTGCATTCAACCTGATCAGAAAGAAGTCGATGAACGAAGAGAAAGTCGGCTGCATCTCTGCGTTCCTCAAGGGTGTTTAGGTTAATAAGGTTGAGACGGTTTTGATAGGGGGGCAGAATAAAAGAATCATCCCAGGGCAAACCTCGAAGAGCGAATCGAAGAAAACGGCGCTGGATGCTTTCGATTCTCTAGATATGAACGCGATGATATGGGGACCATACTTGACTGGCGTACTCTAGGAGGGGACGAACAAAGGTAATATAGAGGGACCTGGTCACGTATGGGTTGGTGAATTCTTTGGACCATCGTTTTACAAAACCTAGTGCAGAGTTGGCTTTAAGGATTATCCCATCCATATGCAAACGGAAGTTAAGCTCCCTATCACACAAAATGCCGAGGTCGCGAAGAGATTCAACGGAGGAGATAGGTTGGTTGTGGAGAAGGTAGAGTCGGGGAGGACTTGAGCCGCTTATGTGAAAAGGTGATGGATTGGCATTTGGTGATATTAAGTTCCAAACAATTTTTGAGGCACCAGATCGAAAAATTATCAAGCTCTTGTTGAAGAAGGAAGGAGTCATGGGGAGAGGAAATGGTTTTGAAAAATTTGGTATCGTCGGCGTAAAGGGAGACTGACGAGTATTTAATGATCCTATCGAGATCATTTATGGTTAATATAAAGAGAAGGGGACCGAGATGGCTACCTTGAGGAACTCCAGAGTGGCCAAAATGGAGCGGAGTGGGCTGACCTAAAACGAACACTGTAAAAACGGTTTTCGAGGTAAGAGGATATCCATTTTAACAGTATGGGTTCAAAGCCGAGGGCAGACAATTTGAAGAGTATTAATCGATGAGAGATTTTATCGAAGGCTTTGCTAAAATCGGTTGCAACTACATCGACTTCGTTGCCGTCCTCTAAGGCAGAGATGGCAAAGGATACGAATTCAACGAGATTTGTGGTGGTTGACCTACCGTTTAGGAAGACATGTTGTCTAGGGGAAATAAGTGATTTGCATTGGAAACTTATAGCTTCATACAAAATACTTTCGAGGAGTTTGGGTATATGGGAGAGTTTAGCGATTGGACGATAGTTTGTTATTTCGTTCTTTGATCCCTTTTTGTGGATGGGGGTTATAAAGGAGGTTTTCCAAACCTGAGGAAATTCTCCTTGTGAAAGGGATAGACGAAAGAGATCAGAAAGGCAAGGGAAAGAGACGAAGAACATTTTTTAAGAAATATGGCAGGGAGGCCATCTGGACCGGGTGTAAATTCGTCATTGAGTTGGAGTAATTTATATTCGATGTAGGAGGGGTCCAAGATGTGAGAGAGAAGTGGGCCATTGGAGAAGTTCAGTAGATAACGAAAATAGGATGGATCTGGTACAAAGGAGTCGTTGGTGAAGGATTGTTTAAAGAAGCTGGCAAATAGGTTGGCAATGGTGAGTGGATCGGTTGATGACTTGTTGTTTAAAGAGAGTGGAGGAGGGTAACCACCGGACTTTCTTTTGTAGTTAACAAATTGGTAAAAGGACTTAGGGTTATTTATAAGGTTGACTTGGGCATTATTAAGGTAACGCTGGTAAAGGGAATCGTAAAGTTTGGTGAAATGAAGATAAGCACCAAGATAGTTGGAATAGTCGGACAAGGATCTGGTACGCAGGAAAACAGCCCATAGCTTGTTTCTCTTGTTTCGTAAGCAACGAAGCTTGCGATTATACCAGGGAGGACTAGTAGATGATGTTTTAAGGCGGGAAAACGGAACGTAAAGGCTAAAAGAATTAAATATTTCTTTATAAAAAATGGATAAGGCATCATTTACGCTTAGGTTGTGAAAGTTAAAGCGGGATCTGTTAAGATAGTCACTGATTTTGTGTAAGTTTGCTTTATGAAAGTCGTAGGATGAGAGATTTGTGGGAGGAGTGGACTGGAAAGAAGAGTTATGAAAAAATGAAAGTAGAAGGGGGGGGGGGGTGGTAGTTGTCGATTGTAGAGAGAGATAGGGGACAAAGTGAGACTGAGGAGTTAATTGAATCTGTTGTGAAAATAAGGTCCAATTGCCTGCCCATATAGTTGGATACACCACTGACTTGGCATAGACTTGAGTCTGTTAAGCGATCTAAGAAGAGACATTCCTTAGCTGAGTTGGCATTTGAAGCGATGAAGAATGATTGATCGTCTGATGGAATCCACTGTAGCTGAGGAAGTTTAAAGTCGCCGAAAACAAAGATATCGTCAGTAGAGTCAGACAGGTCAGTTAAATAGTCGATCGCATCGACAACAAGTTGGTAAGATTCGGTAGGTTGAGCTGGCAGGATATAGCAACATAAAACGTAAAGGGACTTGAAGGGGAGTGATATTTTTATAGCGACAAAGTCGACTTTAGAGGATGAAGATATGGTAATGGGAGAAGAGTTAAGGCTGTTGTGGATCGCCAGTAGGATCCAGTTGTTGATATGTGGGCCAAAATTGTCTTATTTTAGTCAGCAGCTTTTTAATAGGTATGTTGAAACGATTTTTCGATTTATTTAAAAACTTTTAAGATCACCAGATTGTTTGTTTATCGTAAAGGCCTTCTCGTCTATTTACTGATTTTATATTAATTTATTATATTTTCAGCGTTATTCGCATGGTCAGAATAACTAATCTTAACCCTGTCGGCATATGAAACGTGTTGATTCGTTAGCGTATTTATAACGCCTTGTACTACCGATCTATTTTTGAAGCCTGCTTTGCTCTATGAGTCAAGAAACCTCTTTCTTTATGCTTCAGATGGGATGATAACTAGCAGCATGCCCAGTTTCGTTACAATTTACGCTTTTAATAGTAGAAACGACTGGTTAGTCTAATTACGCAAATTAAATTATGCAATCCACACTTCTGTATCATGAGACTGGTCGCACAAGACGCACCTACTCTTATAAGTGCACCATTCACCGAAATTTCTGAATTTTTGACACCTATAATACTAAAGTACGGCTTTATTTTTTTTTCCAGTAAAGCGCGTCTGGTGGAGCAAGTATCTAATCCAAATTGAATATTTAGTGGACTCACCCAACTCTAATTGAACAATGGACATATTTAACACTATATCCATTTCTTTTGATTTTGAAGTAAAAAAAGGTGTAACCATACTTATTCTAATATTCAGCATAACCGAAACCTTCTCGTTTCCTTAAGCGAAAAAGAAAAAGCACCAATACCAGTCTTACTCAATCTATCAATAATAATCGAATGAATTTTGGCGTTATGTACAAATATCTTTGTATATAATAATTATAAGTTCCTTAATGTTTTTTTCTGATAACATTTTTAATAATCGGTAAAATTGTAACAAGATAAACTAATAATATTGCTAGAACTCAGGAGAGTTTTTCGTTTAGGAAGGGGGGAGTTATGTCTGTGACATAAGAGAAGTTTCTCGCTTCATCTTCTTTGATGAAATATAAAACGCCAGCGCTCGCCACCATCACCCTCTGAAACGCCCTAGCAAACCCAAAATACCAGAGAACCAACTATTGGTTGGTCCACTAAACGAAATAATGAAAACATCAACACATATTTAATATTGTAGAAAAATTTATATTACCATTTTTCTAATAAAAACTTAATTAGAAAAATATTTCTAATAAAAACTTAATTAGAAAAATACCTCCATAATATTTGTTTGTTTTCAACTAATTTTTGCAACAATTAAAGCCAGGTGGCCGCGAAAGTAAATAATCGTAGTTACCATTAAAACTTCAATTCGAACCACATTTTTTGAAGAAAATCATCAAATCATATAAGATCTGTATGTTTCCAAACCATCGGTATGAAACAAAAGAGAAGAAAAACACAATTAAAGGAAAATAAGGAAAACCAAAAAAAAAGGTTGTAAACACAATTTGTTGTCGAAAGTTTCTATATTAGAAACTAAGACAAAATATTAGAAACTAAGGCAAAATAAATTTAACTACAATCCAACAAGGTGGTTTTGAAAATATTTTCATTTCGTTTCGGAACGAATTCCGCTCGATCCAAAATTCGCGCGACCTACTGGAATTTCGATTATTAAAACTAAAAGAAAAAATAACGCCGCGCTACATTTTTCTCGACTATACTTAGTTCTGTTTTTTTTTGCCTCTGCGCTCCTTTCGAACACAGCCTTGGTTTTAATCCTTGTCTTGGATGATCTTTTCTATTTGCTGATAGTCTCCTAAATTACTTTTCGGATTTTTCACCTTTCGAGCAAACTCCCGCAAGATACACATTCACACAATGGGACGAAGATTGCTGGATCCTAGTTATGTATACCCAAGAATTTCCCCTTAACATTCCCTTATACATCAACCCTATACAATTTTCTCATATCGTATACTACTAATTAATTTTATTTTCAAAATAAACCATAACGAAAAGGGAAAAGCAAACGCGATAAAAGGATAGCTCTAGTGTTCCTACGAAAGAAAAAATATCCCGAAATATCCTAAATCTTGAAATTACGAGTAAGCTACATTAGTCTTACTGTCATTTGGCCTCGACCGGTTTAATATTTTCTTTTCTTTTTTTGTGCTTTGTGTGTTTTCATAATTATTATATTTTATATGTTAATTTGTTTACACGTTAGAGGATGTCTTCTTTCTTGGCCGTCTGGCCACCTGTTGCTCCTTTGGTGCTCCATCGGTGTCGTCACGTAGCGAGCCCGACTTTCAATGCTGCCACATCGGTGGGGTGTGTTTTGTTATGTTTGCCGTCCGCCTACACAGCACTGTTGTTCTTCTGGTGCTACTTCGTTGGGGAGTACCTATGAAATAGATCGTCACCTCCTCACTAATCGATCGATTAGCAAATTTCTAGCTTCCCAGCTAGCTGCATGCAATTATGGGATGTGACGCTGCAGCTGCATTCACATCCGTTGCGGATTGTGATGCTTCTCAAGCCTTTATATTGTTTACCTTATTTGGGGTGTCAGTTCCAGGGATTGTCCTCCTTCACCCGTGATCTTCCTATTCGGGTATCTGGCTTAAAATCACTGTCCGCCCCGCCCATCGGCAAATCTGTGGTGCTGCCTGTTGCGATTTTCAAGTCTATCTTGTAGACTGCGAGAACAGTATTTCTGGTGGAGTTCCTGCTCGCCGACTCCTATAGAGCTAGATATTCCTGTTCAAGAAAAGGGAGTAGCAAAGGGCGATTACAAATTTGCCGCTACAAAACCAGGCACCAGTGGGTATTTTATTGCTTTTGTTCCATTGGATATTAGACAGCAGTTCATGAGAGATATTATGTCCCGCCTTGAAGCCGAATCGATTATCCGGAACTATATATAATTCAACCCACTTAATTAGGATTCCAGTGATCATCTTCGAATATTCAAATACTTTACTGATATTTGGAAGTAGACTTATCGACAGAAGATCCGCTGGATAGGATGTGACATTATCCCTTTTGGGAATTGGATGAATGCCCATTTCCCGTAGTATCATTAAACAAGGTACAGTAAATGTCCTCTGATTCTAATGGGAAATGTTGAAATGAATTGGAAAATCACGTGGAACTGGTCCTTTAAAATAAAATGACAAGAGGTAACTCCTCTCGACAGCATTGGCATTATACTTGCATGCCAAATTTCTGCCTTTAAAGTTAGCGAAACCTCAGTTTTCGAATTTCCAATTATCCGTATAGAAATTGAGCAAAAAAACCGATTTGTCAGATGATGGTATGGGACAATAATATCCAACGCTGCACTTCCTGGAAAATCGCTCCAATGATTTCTACGTTCTTATCATCGATAACTTCTTCTGGTTCTGTACTTGCTACTAGCAGTATTTGTTCACTCTCCGTTTTTCAGGCGATCTTTGTACACGAAGGGTCGTTTTGATCTTTTCTCCGAAATAGTTTAACTACTTGCGTGAACACATTCTATTAGTTGGTAATTACAGCTCGAATTGTATTAATCCAATACAAACTTACAGAAGCCCTGTAATTCTCTTTTATTAGTATATGGCGGGATATTTCTGATCGAAGACTATTGTCATGAGCTCCGAGTTATTTTTTATTTCAAAAGAATTTAGCATATAACTGGGTATGAATACACTTATACTGTGAATGTTATATGTTAAGTTTTTTTAAAAATGGGATAGGAAGGGAAAGTTTATGAACTGCATGAACTCGGTTTTTACTTTCGGCAGCAGTCTACGATTGTGTGACTGCAAAGCACCAATTATTTCATTTCGGCACATGTCTCCGTTTTCAGATACCAAGGCATCGTATTTTTCATTTTTCGTCTTTTTTGCATCGTCAATTAATTATTTTTAGATGCATGTCGATCTCTGCGTTTGACAGATTGCTGTGGGACGCTTGGTGGAACGAGTTCGGGTACATTGTTCTTTTTAGTGTTTTGGAGAAATGTGTCAAGCGTATCCTACTATATTTTTTGGAATACCTTCGAACAAACTGATCCAGTTCCGCAATTTCGTTATGTACATCAGATAGACCGCAATAGTCACATCCAATACCATTGTCTCGTACATAGACAATTTATAGTATGGTGATCCGTGCCTGTTATTTCTAGGAGATCTATATACGAGCCATGTTCCCAAACCGGCGGATTCTCCGTTACTTTTAGACCGAGTTGATTCATAAAGCTATGTTGACCCCACCAATTGAGTCGCAGGAGGTTCGGCCAGATCTTTGGTGTTTTATTTCCCCAATGTTTCTTTTTGGAGTTAAAATATTCGCAGATTGTGAAATATTTTCCCCCAAATTCAAGCCTTGGGGATCGGATGACTATCTCGACTTCTAAGATAAATAAGTGTTGAGCAATTTTAGGCGCATATACACCGCTACGGAGAGGAATGTGCGCAATGCATCCTCCAGCTCCTGGAACCTACGCCCTACATGAAGATCGTGACACCACCTCTTAGTATAGAGTTGATTACGTTTCTTTCACTACATTGTATCTTGTGTGTCTCATTTTTGTATTTTTGTTGGTAAGCTTGGTTTCGCTACGTAAAAGCGTATGTGTGGGTTCGTCTATAAACAACTGAAATAGTGTGGCTCGTCATCCGCTCGTCATTAATGAACTTACACTTCGCCCAAGGAACTTTGGGATAGCCTCCCACTTACTCGCAGCCCGATCTTGTATTTGGCACTGCAGCTGAGCCCTCTGCGGCTAGACAGAGAGCAATAACCAGCAGGTCAGATGAAGCTCCCGGTGATCTAGGGCCTGAGAATAAACCTTCGCTTTGTGTATCGTGCTTCACGTATCTGCTCTCATTTGAGCGTATGTAGTTTTGACGTGACGATTGGTGTTTCACTGAGGGTGTTTTCTTATCGAGCTAGATTCATCTGCTTTATCTATTACATTTTACGAGTGAAATAACTCTCGACGCGTTTGTTCCATAGGGTGCGCGAACTTGTTGTTGAGACTGAATTGACAGATCCTTTAATAAAATATGGCTTCGGTAATATACAATTAATTTCTCTGCCTGGCATAAGGAACGAATACGGAGGTATTTCAAAACTATTCACTTGCAGATAGGTGCAGAAGTGCATGCTATGTAAACGTACTAAATGTCATGTAGATAGCGTTCGTAGTTGCTTAAATAAATGGTATTAATATACACAAAAGTATGTAGATAAGTATCTCAGCACTAGAACTTACCTTCGATTTAAGGAAAAATATGTAATATGTGTATCTTCTTATTTATTTTAAAAATGTTGTAAAATTGCATCTTTTTCTAATTAAAGAAAATGTCCGTCAACTTATTCAGGGAACAGTACCATCTTTGGTTTCTGCTGTTATAACTTGCATCTGTGTTCCTCCAGGATCATGTCTCAATCCATCAAATCCAACGCCCATCGACGGAAGTGGACAAATAGACATACGAATAATTAACAACGTAAGTTGCTCCCTTTTTATTTTATTATTTACTCGTAACATTTGTTTTTCCTCTCAAAATTTAACTGAAATTTGACTTTTTTTTTAGAAATAAATTTCTCATTACGAGCAATTTAGAAAAGAATCTTCAAACAAGAGCGACATCGTATTTTATTATTTTTTAACCTTAGGTTTTTTTTCAACAAAAAAAATTTAAATAATCGTTTAAATTTGTATTTACTCTGTTCAGCCATACCAATCAACGGCGGTTCCTTTTAACTGCAATTATGGTCTTATTCAATGCTGTCAACCTGGACCCTATAGCTGTGGAAGAAGATTTCCTCCTCCACCTGGTAGTGCTATAAACGCCGCAGGTCAAGCAGCTTTCGGATCATATCCCTGGCAGGCTGCGTTGCTAACAACTACTGATATTTATATTGGGTCCGGAGCTCTAATTGATACTAGGCATATTTTAACCGCAGCACATAAAGTCTTAAATCTTCCGTGAGCTTAATAATTACAAACATGTTTTTCAAAATGAAAATATATATATTTTTTAAGAACTAGTTCATTTAAAGTTCGACTTGGTGAATGGGATGCGTCGTCAACAGCAGAACCAATTCCTGCTGAAGATTTGTCAATTAGCAAAATATTTATACATCCCAATTTTAACAAAGATAATCTGCAAAACGATATCGCCATTTTAAGGTTAAGTCGAGAAGTCGTTTTAAGTCAAAAATCTACTATTGGTACAATTTGCCTTCCAACAACACCATTTGTTGGACAACGGTGTTATGTTGCTGGTTGGGGAAAAAATGACTTCGGACCAACAGGTTCCTACCAATCCATTCAAAGAGAGGTAGATATACCACTGATTACTAATCCGACATGTCAAGCAGCATTACGAAGCACACGGTTGGGACCTAATTTCATATTAAATGATTCTAGCTTCATATGCGCTGGCGGTGAAAACGGAAAGGATGCATGCACAGTAATATATTTACTGAAGTTAAGATATATAAATTGTTTTAAATAATGCATATACACAAATTCTAGGGTGACGGTGGATCTCCATTAGTTTGTCAAAACAATGGTAAATGGTATGTTGTAGGATTAGTAGCATGGGGAATCGGTTGCGCTTCAGCTGGTACACCCGGTGTTTATGTAAATGTTGTAACATATCTGCCTTGGATTCAGACCTCTATATATAGACCTTAAAAATTCAGCTAAACGCCGATTATAAGAAAAAAGTTATACAACTCAAAAACTTACAATTAATAGAATAAATATTGTGAATGACTTTATTGAAGACAAAATAAATTTGTTCGTTGTAAATTAGAGTATTTCACCAGTTTACGGAATTACTATGGTAACCTAATGAATAACAAATTAAATTGTAATAATTACGAGACGGTTAATTGAATATTCTTATTGGTAACCATTGACAGTACTGTAACACTGTATATCACGGAATTTCTAATTCCTATAACACTGTATAAGTTTAGAATAATAACACAAATAAATAAGTGAAAATAGAAAGAGAATATAAAGAGTAAAAATAATAAAAAAAATATTATAAATAAACGAAAATAGAAAATAATAGAACAATGAAAATATGCCGTGAAGTAATATATGAATATGCACTGTGAACATCAAATAAAAAACTTCTCACCAAACAACGTGCAAAAAGTTAACCTGCGTAGACAAGTAAGTGAAAATAAAAGTGAATAGAAGTATTGAAAATATTTACAAAAATATTCAAAATAAGTAGAAAGAGAAAAGAAAATAAGTAAACACAGAATGTAAATATACATATTAAATTGCAAACTTATATTTTAATTTTTTTTTCGTGTGCTCTTAGGGAGCACAAATACGTTTGCGTTGCGCAAACGCGGCGCAAAGCATTGGTAACAAATTGCCTGCCGAAATAGACGCAGCGTCAGTTTTTCAAATCTGTTTAACTTATTTCCTTTACCTCGCTTTTCTTAGCCTTCATCTCATCCTCAGAAAAAATTATGTTGTCTACCCTTATGTTTAGATTTCTACACATGTGGGATTTTAGTGTAAGTTGCATGAATTTGTTATTTTATTAAAATAAACAAAAACATTGCTTTTACTCGTATAATTCTATTTTAAGGAAGCAAGTGGAAATAAATTTAAATTTGTTTTTTTTTTTAATACATTTTACACAAACATTTCCATTATGCTGGTTTTTACAAGCAGCTTTTGGGCAAAAATAACAAATTGTCTCATATATATTATTTTTGGTGGCGGAATTTCTTCATAGCAAGCGTAACATCTTGATCTTCTTTTTATTTGTATTGGGACTCTTTTTGATTTGGTGGATTTGATTAAAATTATGCAGACATATTCTCTTAAGGTTATGCTGGTGAAGCAGTTGCAAGCAAAGATGCTGATGATATATGGTTTTGCAACTAAAAATCCAAGTTAAGGAGGAAATTCCTTCGTATTGTTGATTTTTGTGTCGCTTAGCAATTCGGATTCACTTCCTTGAAAATAATTAATGAATTCACAGCAGAAATAACAATCATATTTGTAGATACAACCACTGGCCATCTATTTGATTTTTTTCTACAGCTGCAGAAAGAAAACATTTTGTTAACTGTATCTATACCGCCTATATCGAATGAAAACAAAAAGCATTAGGGAACTTAAAATTTGAATAATCAAAGTAAATGAACAAACCTTATGTTTTATTGTAATACTCTACAGGGTGAGTTTTTTGTGAAAAATGTTTCAGGCAAAAGTCACAAGGTTCTGAAGGGGACATAAGATGGTGACTACGAGTTTGACCTTGAGCCCCATTTTCAAGGTCAAACGACGGTCACTTTTGATTTTTTAATGGGAACCTCTATTTTTTTAACAGATTCGTAATTTGCGTGAAAAATTATAATTCTTTTACATGAAACACTTTTTTCAAAAATGCGTTCTTTTCCCGTCAGAGGGCGCCATAAAACTTAAGACACCAAAATTACTCGAAAAGTACGAAATATCGCGAAAAATGTTTCAGACAAAAGTCACATGGTTCTGAAGGGGACATAAGATGGTGACCACGAGTTTGACTTTGAGACCCATTTTCAAGGTCAAACGAAGGTCACTTTTGATTTTACAAATAATAATTCCTGATTTTCATTGCTCAGTCGTATTGCTCGTAGGCTTGTCATTTGTTTTTGTATACTGCGTTTAGCATAATCCAGAAACAACGACGTGGACGTAGCAGTATTTTGTTTACTTCGGGGTGATTAATTAGAGCGGGTCCCCTCGCCTCCCACTGTTGAATCATTGCATTCTTCCCATTTCGACGTTTATTTCCCGAGACCATTTCAACAAATGCTCGAAAATGTGACCATTCACTTCAATACACTTGTCTATCCGCGCTCTAAATGAACCAACAGAACTGAGAAGTATTTTTGGCGTAATCTTCCGGCAAGCTTCAGTTATTCGTCTTTTCATGTCCTCACGTGTTGTTGGCTTTTTTCTGTAAACCTCACTTTTTAAGTTGCCCCACAAGAAGAAATCAAACGACGTAAGATCAGGTGATCTAGCAGGCCATTGCCTCGGACCCCCTCGTCCGATCCATCGTTGATGGTAAACATTGTTTAATACGCCCCGGGCTACTTGGGAATAATGGGCTGGACAACCATCACGTTGAAACACATTGTTTGTCGCAACTCCAATGGCAGTTCTTCTAGTAATACTGGAAGATGGTCCCGCAAGAAGTTTGTATACTTTTCGCCATTCAAGTTGCCTTCAATAAAATATGGACCTATTAATTTATCCCCAATAATTCCCGCCCAAACATTAACATTCCAAGGGTGCTGGCGTTCAACTTGTCGCAACCAAAAAGGGTTTTCGGTAGCCCAGTAATGCATATTATGTCGATTGACTGTACCGTGATTGGTGAAAGTCGAGTCATCAGAGAATAACATTTTTGAAAAAAGTGTTTCATGTAAAAGAATTGTAAGTCTTCACGCAAATTACGAATCTGTCAAAAAAAGGGGTTCCCATTAAAAATCAAAAGTGACCGTCGTTTGACTTTGAAAATGGGGTTCAAGGTCAAACTTGGGGTCACCATCTTATGTCCCCTTCAGAACCTTGTGACTTTTGTCTGAAACATTTTTCGCGATATCGCGTATTTTTCGAGTAATTTTGATGTCTCAAGTTAAAAAACTCACCCTGCATAATTAATTATAACCATATTATTTTTCACCATATCCAATTTCAATAGAGTTATACATTGTACTTTACAATGCAGTACATTTATTTTTCCTTCCAATATACGACACAAGCGCTGTGTTGTTGATAAATGCAAATGCAGATTGATACAACGGCCTGTTTTTACATTCAAAAAGCTTTAGTGGAATGCTTCTTTTACTTTTTCTCATAGTGCCAACCATTGTAATGTCTTTTGACAATAATTTTTGACCAAGATCATAAGAAGAAAGAAGCTATCTATTGTTATATTGTGATTTTTCAAACCGTCAACGATAGCCAAAACAATACGTTCGCCTCGCCTTTTTTCACTGGAACTGGAACCAATTGCTTTTCCAAATACTCGTATGGTTAAATTTTTCAAACCTAACATGTATAATAACATTGTTGAAAAAAACTTAAAAGGCGGAACACATCCGATTTCAAGAACGTTTATTAACAACTAACTGTATTTGAATTAGATAGTGTACATAAGTATTTAAGTGAATTTACATAACTTAGATGGTACAGAGTTGCCAGGTATAAATTTCAATATCCAACACTACCCCTCAAATCATTACCTACTAAATCTTAGAAAACATCTCATTTTTATTCAATAATCCAAATTAAATTAAAAAAATAAACATGTTTTGATTTTGTTAATATTTTTGTCAATACATCAGCAATCATATCATTAGTTGGAACACATTTTAATGAAATAAGTGATTTATTATAGACTTCTCTGAGGTAATGAAATTAGACGTCTATATGTTTTGATCTTGAATGGAAAACTGGATTTTTAAGTAACTGCTGTGAGCTAATATTGTTACCATATATCGCGTTAGTCCTTGTTGTATATATTCAAAACCGACTTCTTCAATCTAACCTCTTAAGTATAACGCTTCTTTTGCTGCTGCAACCAATGCCATGTATTCTGCTTCAGTGCTACTCAACGCTATTGTCGGCTGTTTACGGAACCCCCATGAAATAGCTGCACCGGCAAGAAAGAATATATACCCAGTGTATGACTTCCTGGGAATAGTGCAATTAGCCCGGTCTGCATCAGCAGAGCCTTTAAGTACCCCACCAGTTTTCCTAAAACAGGGTTTTAAATTAATTGTACTATTAGGATACCTTGAATGAATGAATGAATTATAATTTAGTTTCTCATATACCATTTTTATTTTCTTTTTAAAAGAACTTAACACTCAAGTGGGTATGAATACACTTATAATGCCTCAATAGGATAGAGAGAGAAAGAAAGATTTTGGGCTCAGTGGTTATTTCGCTCCATGGGTGACATCCAACATTTAATGGGGAGACTGAATTCTCAGTGGAAGTTGGCTTGATGTTGATTTCTAGTCAACTGCTCATCTTACTTGATTTTCGTTAACTGTTAACTGAAAA
Source organism: Volucella zonaria (assembly GCA_963966105.1). NCBI lineage: Eukaryota > Metazoa > Arthropoda > Insecta > Diptera > Syrphidae > Volucella > Volucella zonaria. The sequence goes on along the minus strand of OZ014530.1, from coordinate 127,218,596 downwards.
AATGGATGATATGTCTTTCGGGTGAGCTGGGATTCGAACACCGAACCTTCCGATTTGGAAGCCAGTCCACTACCATTTGAGCCAAGCCCCCACTCCAAGTGCAATAGTACTTTGAGGTTCCATAATTTGGTCCGAAATTTGGTTTCATATACCATATATACATGTATCAAATCGTTTCACAATTCATAGAACTAAAATAAATCTTTTCTTTATAAAACGAATATACAGGGTGTCCCAAAAATCAACGTCAAGCCGGAAACGGGTGACACCCTGTATACATATATGAAAAATTAGTAACATTCTATATTTTTTTACAAAAGTCAAAAAAATAGTATTGAATGCTACTTCAATTGTAGGAAATTCAGAAGCTTAGCTATGTTGGGTGGACCTTCTTAAAATTAACTATATACAAATTGTAATTAATTTAATAATTCAAATAAAGTAACATAAAAATATTAATTTATGAATTGTACAACTTCAAAATATTTATAAATATATTTCAAAATTGTAATTGCTTTCTGTGCAAAGAATAAGTTAAAAGAAAAAAGAAAAAAAACACAGGAAACAAAAAACAAAAACAGAACTAAACCAGAATGTCAAAAGTAATCGATTCTATGTACTCGTATGTACTATATATCAGTGTAATTGAAATTGAAAAGCCAATGTTTTATAAGTTTTTGAAATATTCTAGGTATTGTTGTTGATTCGATTGCCAGTGAAAGCTTATTAAATAATCGAAATGAGGAAACAGAATAGAAATTACGGAAAGCAGTAGTGCGAAAAGAAGGTGTAGCGACCATATTTAAGAAATTTCTACGTAAATTATAATTTGATATTAACCAAAAATTACGGTTGCCTGACTTCATAAAGAACGTGTTTAGCATTTTAAAACAATAAAGATGACGAACAGGTAGGATTTTCAGGTGAAGGAACAGAGGAAAACAAGGGTATCTAAATGGTTTTCGGGATAATTTACGTAATATGTGTTTTTGCAAAATTAAAAGGGATTTGATATTATTAAAATATTATGGAATGGAAAATTCCATAGTAAATTGTTTTTAAAAGAGATGTCGAGGAAATGTTTCGTAAATAAAAGAAATGTCTAAGAGTGGATTCGGAAATAATTTTTCAGAGATTGAATATGATTTGAAAAGCTCATCCTTGAGCCAATAATTAGTCCAAGATATTTAAATTCTTGTACAATTAAGAAACACCTATCGCTACAACTGAAATTGCCATTGAAACTAGGCTGAAAAGATTACAAAAGCAATTAATCAATCTGGATCTTAGACAGTCAGGTGCATGGTAGTAAAATTCCGCATCTAAAGTATGCACTGAGGACATTCTAAAGAATATTATTTTTTTTTTTACCAGAAAATCAATTTCTAAACAAATTTAAATCCCATTTTATATCAGCGACAAGATCCAGGGGACTATTCAGACGATATGAAAACCATATGTCATCTGCAAAACCAGTAGGAGAACCTTTCTAAGGTAGAGCAAAAAGTTTGTTTGATGTACTCAAGAAATAAAACTGGTCCAAAACAGAGCTCTGGGGCTCTGTTTCGTGTATCTTCACTCTCTGTGACCTATTTTCAAAGTACGACTTAAACCAATCAACCATAAATCCACGAAAACCTACTTTTTCCAGTTTTTCCAGAAGAATGGAGTGGTTTACAATGATATCAATAAATAAACCAGCCGAACTTTTCTTACCATCAAGGTAAGGCATTGTTTACTGCATTTGCAGTAAAACATTTTCTGTAGGTTTTCCCTTCTGAAAGCCAAATTGGTTTGGACTGAATAAATTTTGTTTGTTTAAGAAAATTAATATTCTTGTTTATATTAGTTTTTCGAAAACGTTGCTCAACACAGGAAGAAGTGAAATGGGTCTATAGTTAAACAGTTCGTTAGCAGACCCTTTTTTAAATAATGGTACAACATCAGCACATTTAAACCTCTCTGAGAAGACGCCTCCCAATACGCAAAGATTAAAGAGATTTGCCAATACGTCCACTACGAAGAAGGAGATGTTCTTTAAAAGTAGACTAGGTATACCATCAGAACCACAAGAATTAGATTTTTTTAAGAAATGGATGATCTTTAACACTTCGTGCGGAGTAATAAATGTTAGACAGCAGCTAAATGTTCTTGTTGAGGTTCCTTTTTGAATTGCGGCAATTTGGTCACAGAGTGCTGTATATCTGGCTTAATTGAAACTTTTCAATGTGTAATCTAACTTGCTGTTCCATTCGCGACCTGCCTGTTTCAGACAATATAAAGCCTTTTTCAACTTACAAACTTTATTGTTATGTGGATCCTTAAAGTGTTCAGGTTGCTGCATAAATATATCTTCTTTTATTTCCCCATTCAAATATGCAGATGAGATCAATGTGATGAACCCCCATATCAAATTCAGTCAGTCAGCCAAGATTAATCGAATGGTTGAATAGCGTACCACAGATGAAAAGGTTTTAGTATAGTCAATCCGGAGCTGTTGGCTGCATCCTTTTGCGACGAGCCCAGCTTGGATTGCCCTTTTTGTCGTATTTGATGTTAAATACACATTTGCATTTGTTTTCCCGGCGACTTGCGGGTAATTCTACCAACTCACAGGTATTGTTAGCTTTTAGTGAATCGTATTCATCCTTCATCGCTTGCGTGCAGTTGTCAGCGTCTTCTTGGCTCAAAGCTTCTTCCACTGAACATGGATTCTCACACAACTTCAAGTAAGCATGCAAAAAATTGTTATATTCTATTGGCTTCGTTCGTGGCCTCAATACTCTCACTTCATACTCTTGCGCACAAGCAAAATCATCTGAAGTTGCTTGTTAATCACTTAAGACCGAATGTCTTTCGGTGGTTTTTGGTCATTTGACTTTGCATTTCCATCATCAATCGGAACCGCTTGACCCTCATCTTCAAAAACCGCGAGCTCTTCTTTCTCCCTAAAGTCAGATAAAAAGGATTCTCCACTACTTTCAGATGTGTAGCCTATAAACTTCTTCTCATTTTCTATATTCTTAGATGGACTATCTTGGTATTGTTTGCTACCGCTAAGAGCTATTAGACTTATATTATTCTCACTATTCAAGCCTAGAGTATTTGGGTTTTTCATAAATCGAATAACTCGGCATTTGAAAGTTTTTTGTGTTTTCAGATCATCAACTCGATTCGATTCTTTTGCATAGCCAACCATATTCCACTAAACACCTCTTGCTTGAAATTTTGCCTTACCTAGGCGATTATCTAGCATAAATGCTTTGTATCCAAAAATTCTAAAATGTCCTACATAAGGCTTTCTACCATGCCAAACTTCATATGGAGTCTTATTTCCCAGGAGTTGTGTTCGCAACCGATTGTGTAAATAAACAGCTGACTAACAGCTTCAACGCATAGAGAATTAGGAAGCTCACTGTTTAAAAGTAAACACCTTGCCATTTCTACAATCGTTCGGTTGGCTCGTTCAGAAACCTCATTTTGCTGCTGAGTGTATTCTACTGATAATTGTCGTTTGATTCTATTGCTGGCAAGAAATTTTGAAAAATCTGAGCTCATATACCCGCTCCCATTATCACTATGTAAAGCCTTAATTTTACTTCTGCTTGAAAAGCATTAGGAATATCTGACTTTGACTTAAGAAAATATACGAATATCTTATGATTAAAATCGTCTATGAACAATGTGAAATATTTTGACTCACCGATTGAAGTGATCCGAGAGGGGCCATAAATGTCGGCATGGATAATTTCCAGAAGTTGCGTACTGCTCACTGTAGTAGTTTTGGGGAAAGCTGACCTACATAACTTCCCTCTACAGCATACATCATATTCAACTGATTTAAAATTATTTTCAAACTGCATGCCCCTTACCATATTTAATATAAACAAATCATGCAAACATTAAATGGCCAAAACGTGCATGCCATAACAATAAATCACTGTCATTTTTCTTTGACTTATTCATGCTTAATAATTTTTCCATATTATAATTAAACAAATATAAATCACCAAGTTTCTCTGCATGCAAAACAATCTAATTGAATTTATCATAAATGTACGCACCACTCTCAAATAAAATGTCCTTGAATTTGATCTTGCTACAACTGGTCACTATTGAAACCGTTCCTATGCCATTGGATTCAATGTAATAATTTGCCGTTAACTCCATTTTTTCTGCATGCGCTTGTATTGAAGTGAACAAGCTCACATCACAACACATGTGAGAGGTTGAACCGCTGTCCAAAATCCACTTGTACCTAGCCATCTTTGAAGAACTCAAAGCATATTAAGCATATTAAGCATGCCAAACGATGACGTATCTATTTTGTTACGGGAGTTTTTTGATTCTGTGCACGTATTCGCATAATGTTGCAGTTATAGCATTTTCCATTTACCTTCGTTTTTTGCTTTGAATCAAGTTTTGTGCTTTTGACACCGTGGCTACGAACGAAAAATGCCGACCCACTTGATTCTGGGGAACTGTCATCTCTTCTTTTACCTTCCTCTAAAAGCTTCGTCTTTAATGTGCTAGTTGTTGGAAGCGTATCTCGGGACTCGATGGCAACGACGAAATTTTCAAAACTTTTCGGGAGGGTAGAGAGTAACATAATGGCAAGCAACTGGTCTTGCAAAATGATTTCGATTTCACACAATTTTTCGGCGATATGAAAAAATTCCATTAAATTATTTGAGATCGAACAAGTTTCATCATATTTTAATCCCAATAAATTTTTGAAAAGAGTTACCTTTCTACCGGGTCCACTTGGCTGATGTATATCCATTAATTTCTTCCAAGCTTCTTGGGCAGTGGAACAATTCTTGATGTGATTCAGTTGACTTGATTTTACGCTAAGTAAAATCATAGCGAGGGCCTTTTTATCCCTTGAATTCCATTTTTCAATTTCCTCTGCATTCGAGTTGTCGGCAACCAGACTCGGCTTGGTGAAACTACCAGAAACAAATGTCCAAAGGTCATTGCATAGGAGAACGTATCTCAATTGCACTTTCCAGCCATCGTAGTTGTCGTCACCTAATTTTTCAATTTGTTGGAAAGAGTTAGGATTAATTTTATTGTATTTATTTTTAATTTTTTTGCGTTTGAAACTTAAACTTAAACTCGGCCCATAACCTTTGTTGAAAAAAAACTTCAAAGGCGGATCACATCTAATTTCAAGAACGTTTATTAACAACTAACTTCATTTGTATTATTGGGTCTACAAGTAAGTTTCCAGCGTTTTTTTTCCAAAATTTGAAGTTTTATTATGAAAACATAGTTACAATGCTTTATTCAAAGTATCGTCCATAGGAAGCTACAACTTTCCCCCATCTTTCTGGCAATTTATGAATTCCGGACCAAACAAATTTCTCGTCTTTCGAGCCCAAGAACGTATCGAGCCAATTTTTGATTTCCTCTACTGAGCTGAAGCGTATTCCCGTAAGAGCGTTCTGCATCGAACGAAACAAGTGGTAGTCAGATGGTGCCAAGTCTGGACTGTAAGGCGGGTGAGGCAGAATTTCCCATCCACTATTTTCCAAATAGTTTTTCACCGAAACCGCAACATGTGGCCGAGCGTTGTCGTGATGAAAAATGAAGGACTCATGCCTGGTCTCATATTCTGGCCGTTTTTCTTTTAATGCCCATTTCAAACGAATTAGTTGGGTTCGATATAATGGTCCTTTGATGGTTTCACCATTCGGAAGCAGTTCGTAGAATACGACACCCTTTTGATCCCACCATATGCAGAGCATGACCTTATTCACGTGAATATTTCGTTTCGGCGTCGATTGGACGGGCTCGCCGGGCTTTGTATACGATTTTCTGCATTTAGGATTATCATAATAAATCCATTTCTCATCACCAGTGACAATATGATGCAAAAATGATTTATTTTTATACCGCTGCAGTAACATATGGGACATGCAAAATCGCCGGTTCGACGTCTCTTGGCTTCAATTCGTACGGTACCCAGTTTCCAACCTTTTGAATGAATCCCAGTGCTCTTAGGCGCAGGGAAACGGCTTGTTGCGTGACGCCCAATGATGCAGCAAGTTCTTCTTGAATCTGACACGGATTCTCATCCAGTAAAGCGTCGAATTCCTCGTCTTCAAAACTTTTCGGCTTTCCGGGGGGATCTTTGTCTTCAACTCCAAAATCACCACTTTTGAACCGTTTGAACCACTCGCGGCACGTCGATTCACCAATACATTCCGCCCCATAAATTTCCGAAAGCAAACGATAGGCCTCAGCCGCACTTTTCTTCATATTAAAGAATAAAAGCAGCGCTTCCCGCAAATGACGTTTATTTGGCTGGAAATTTGCCATGATTTTGCTCGATAAAATGTACGACACCGATAGAACTGCTCAAATATAACGCTGCAAAGTTGTTGACAGATACAAAACCTACAAATAAAACACATGGGGTCTGACATTTCTGCCCGAGATCCATTGGTGGCGCCATCTCTGACAAACGCTGGAAACTTACTTGTAGACCCAATATATTGTGTACAAAAGTACAATATATAAGTGAATTTACATAACTTAGATGGTACAGAGATCCCAGGTATAAATTTCAATATCCAACAAACATACCAACAACCAGAATTTTATTCACTATTTTACTGGTTCCAACGACTGGTTGACGAAATTTACATCGTCCACGAAAACCAAGTAATTGCTCGTAAACTGTAACACATTCATATGGATTGTAGAAATCTGCCAGTAAATTAGACCATGTATCGAATATTTCTCGAATTGGTGCACATTTATGTAAAGATCTTTGCAATCTCCTACTTATGGCATCATCGAAACGAGTAGCTGGTTCATGTATTCAACGGTTTTCCTAGACAATATGCCTCTAAATATTGGACTATTTTTTGACCATCTAATAAATCAATTGTGGTTTCGTTTTCCGATCTGAAAAAAAGTATGTCAAAAATCATTTAAAATGAAATAGAGAGCTATAACGACTTACTTGTAAAAGCCAGTTAAAATCAAAACACCAATATACGAGTATGTATGTGGATATATGAGTGACATGAGTTACTCATTCCATTTGCTTCATACTAATACTCATTTTTGTTTATAACTTAGACCGATTATGTTTATAACTTAGATTACACTCTGCGAGACAGCCGACGCGCCATGCGATGATGACACACCACGGAATAAGTTTTCAGCCAGCCAATAACCCAATAAGTTCAATGGGGTAATAAAAAACCATCCAGTACGGATGAATCATAAACAACAATACCCCAATAGAGAAGTGACCCAATTAAGTGGGGTGATTAAAAACCATCCAGTATAGATGAAGCATAAACAACGATAAAAGTGACCCAATTAAGTGGGGTAATAAAAGTATTTAAAACAGATGTCAACAAAAGCAACGTATCCCCCTGGCCAATTGGAAGAAAATTGTGTTGCTCGTTGCTGGATTTGTCATCATGAGTATGATTTACTCATGGTGCTCAAAAGCTTGGGCCTGGTATAAGGTCCTAGGTTCGTTAGGTGTCTGTAGCTGTAGTAGCTGTTGAGGAAAATGAAGAAGCGCAGAAGGAGCAGTCCGTTCTTTACCAGCAGCGTGGTCGTGTCGGCAGTCGTTTTTCTTTCGTTTATATATTTTATATTATCTTATCTTATAATAAAATCAATGAAAATCACACTTTGTTAATTTTTTTATTTTCTACATGTACGAGTATATATGCCTGCAACATATTCGAATCGATGTGTTTGAAGTCTTTCCCGTATGTTGTTCCTTTTCTTCCCTTTCCTTTTCTTTGCACATTTTGAGCAATCTTTATTTAGACGTTCAGCGTAAGTGTAGGACTTTTTAAAATTTCATAAATAAGTAATTCAATAATTCAATTCTGCATCTATAAACTGTACTCTAAAGCAGCACCAAATGATACAACTTGAAGCACTTAAGTTTCGATTTCACCTGTTTCCCCAATTCGCCAAAGAAAGCGTTGTGATTCTTGGTCTTTTCCTCGAAATGCGGACCTGGTGAAACATTTCTTTAATGTCTGCACACAGGCCCATTTTCCTTTCTCTGAAACGGAAAGGAATCCCAAGAAGTGGCGATACGATATCTGGACCGATTAAGAGGAACGTGTTTAATGAGACTCCATTAACGTCTGATGATACGTCCTATACTAGGCGGATTTTGTTCGGTTTATTGATGTCAAAAACGGGAAAAATCGGCAAGTACCACGTTTTATCGTTTTCTTTCGTTGTGAAGTCGATTTTCTTAGCATACCCTTTCCCGATATCAACTTATAGGGATTCGGCTCCTTTCTTATCTTCTCATCAAACACTGAAGGCGACGAATCGCATTGGGTTCGCTGGCGGGTAAGCTCACTTTGGTATTCTTCCATAGCAATGGCACTTCAAAATGATTACTAAGTCTTTTGCAACCAATGTCGAGTAGTCGCTTTGCCTTTTCATCGTCAGGCGGCAGGAGGTAAACTCTTTTTATGCCTATGCTTTCTGTGGCGCAAAACTCTTTCATAACTAAATGCAGAGGCTCGTCGTCTCGACTACAATCGCAGTTACATACGAGTACACTCAAATGATAATTCATACTTAAATTTTTGTGGGACCTGGTGTCGCATGGACCTAATACAACCCAACCCAATCGCGTTTTAGTGGCGACTGGCTCATCAACTTCGCCTTCTTTCGTTTTTAATGGTATCCCCAGGTTCCAAATTTTCAACCCTATTAGAATGCGGGGCTTTGCATTTGAAAATGAGTTAATTGGTATACCCTTTAGATTTTTATACCGTTTGGCCAGTGATAGGACATCGACCATTTGCTGTGGTAAATCCAATTGTTTCACAGTGCGTACGCCAAATATTTGATATTTATTTTCTTTTTCATTCCCTGAAATGCCAATTCCAATTTTTCTTGAGTCTACCTCTAGTCGAACTGTATTTGCAGTCCATTTTAGTTGCAAGGGTATACCATATGTTCACCCTCTACTCCTAGTCTGTTTACAAGATCTTCTTCGATAAGTGATGTAGAAGACCTGCCATTTAAAAACGCAAATGTATTTACCTTTGTAAGTTTCCCGCACAAAGTAACAGGTAAAATTCTGAAAAGGATTGTATTTTCCTTCGATTTAGTGTGGCATAGGATTGACGGCTGGATAGCAGCTGATGGTACGGTGACAGGGGCAGAATTGCCCTCCGTAGAGCGCTCAAGTGTATAGTTCAGTGCGTCGGTACGAGTGGAGTGGTGGCGAGTTATTTTAGGTGGTAATGACGACTCTTTTTCTCTACTGATGTTCGGGTTGTATTTATGCAGTAGTCTATTGTGTACATCCTGTTACTCCACACAGTTGATTGGACTTGCAGCTGTTGCTATGACGTTGAACACAAGTGGGACAAAGTTTTTTCTCTTTTAACACGGCCCATCGTTGCTGTAAGTTGTAACTTAAAAACGCTTCACAGTTTTCTACCGCTGGACAATTTCTATTACAGATTTTACAATTCTTATTGTTAGTTGAAATTTTATTGTGAACATTAATGTACGATCGTTGTTTATGTTCTAGCTTGGTTTTATTGGTAGAGTAAGAGAACGTCGCGTCGTTTGCCGCTCTTCCAACTTCCAACAGCCATGCACTAAACTGCGATATATTTATGAGCGGGAGCGTTTGTTTGTATATGGACCAATTCAAGCGGATTGAGGGTGGTCATTTTTCTACTAGTTCCTGTAAAAAAATGGGATTCTTAAGATATGAGGAGCAAACGGAAATTTCCATGGTGGCACATATATTCTCGGCATCGAGTCTAGCTTACCCGCTTTAGGTAGTGGTTCGCATCTCATCTTATGAAGCAGAGAATTTATTATAATTTCCGGGGGTCCGAACATCAACTGCAAAGTGGAAATTATCCGTTGTACTTGGCCTGGTTGCTATAAACGACATCTCACCGCTTCTAGTGCCTTTCCTTTGAGACAAGCACGTAGTCTTTCCCGGGTTTTCTTCTTTTGAAAATCCGCAAACGTTTGTGCAGTTCTCAAAAGAGCTGATAAACAAAGCCCAGTCCTCAGGGTTCCCATGAAATGCTGGGAGTTCTTTGGGGATCGCTTGACGAGCTGCCATTTGCCTCTGTGTTAATTTATGTGCTTCCTGGGAACCTCCTGGTCGTGTTGATCGATGTAATGGTCATTGTTGACAGGTAAAGTATTTTTGTGGTCATGCCAAGGGTATCATAACCTCTTAAGCGCGCCTAAATTATAAAGAAAAAATAAAAAAAAGTGAAGAGATATTTTCTTTTGCGAAGAGTCTTTCGATTTTGTGGATGAGACGATAAAGAACTTCGACGCGGAGCATGGTGGGTGCGTATGTACGGGTAGAAGAGCTACGTTGTAAACGCAGTTCTTGATGATGCGGGTTAATTAACGGGACTTTTTAAAAGGGAATTTCTTGTATCTTGCCGCGCGGCTCCTGAGACAGCTGGGCGATCATCTTGTTGAACAATTTGTGGTACAGTTTGTGCCGAGAGAACAGCTTCTAGTGGTGAAGATTTTCTGGTTTGAAGGAGGTAAAGTGGAAGGCAAAGCTTGAATGGTACTCACCATTTTCCGCGTAAAATGGTTGGTGCAAGTGTGTTTTTCTATTTGACTTTGAATCGCTTGTACGAATTGAATGTTCCCAACGTTAGTTTTAGATGATATGATTAAATTTAAATGAAATTTTAGAGATCTTGAGACGAATTAAAATCCCTTTCTTTGCAAATTTTGAGCAATCTTTATTTAGACGTTCAGCGTCAGTGTAGGACTTGCTAAAGTTTCCTAAATTAATAATTCAATAAATTTATTACAATAATATATAATATGTGAAATCTTACATCTGTTTTCATTATTTTATTTTATTTTTATTTTATTTTATTTTATATTTTTTTTCCTTTTCTCAAGTTCACAGCTCGACTGCTGAACTTATCGTATAAAAGCAAATGGCCGATTTAAAACATGCTATTTGCAATATGACCAATAGAAAAACAATAAAAGAAATATTTAGAACGCGTATGGCGCCATCTACGTTGCAGTCGCACCGGTGAAGCCAGATTCCTCAACAATGCACTAATATGAACTTTTGCATATCTTGTTGTTCCAGGGCGAAGAGAAATCACATTTTCATTTCATCTGTCACTTTGATGTTGAAATGGTCGTGACTGCCACACAATACCATCTTTTAAAATAAACAATGAATCCGTATTTTCACCTCTAAGAACTGATTCGCTGTTTCCTTCTCTTCCTCTTCAACGTCAGAATCGCTATCATCTGAGTATACTTGATGGAGTAAAAAGTAACCTCCTTGGGAATTAAAAAGTTATTTCTTTTAAATATTTTTTTTATATTATTCAATATAGTCCCCTTTTAGTTTAATACACTTATTCCAGCGATTGTCCAACTTCTTGATCCCGTCCGAAAAGTAATTTCCCGGAAGGTCTGCAAAATACTCCTCCGTGAGCTGAATTTTTTATTGATGAGCCATCTTTTGAGGTTTGAGAAGAGATAATAGTCCGAGGGATCCAAATCCAGTTACCAATCTACGCCAAAAGTCCGCCCGATTCCACATCAGCAAGTAAAAACACTCTTTCGAAGTGCTCTCGCGTTCGTGTTTTTGGTCAGGAGTGAGCATTCGCGTTACCCACCGGCAGGATAACTTTTTCATATGCAGAATATTGCCCAAAATATGGCGTGTGCGCTTTCTGGTATCTGCTAGCTCGCGCACCTTCACTTTCCGGTCAGCCAACACCATTTCATGTATTTTTTTGACATTGTCCTCTGTAACCGCATCGGAGGGCCTGCCGCTGCGGACTTGATCGGTAGTGGAGTTGCTGCCACCACGAAACTCTCGAAACCAATATTTGACGGTGTAATCTGACGGAGCATTAGCCCCATAATATTTATCCAACTTTTCTTTTGTTTCATTCACCGTTTCACCTCTCAAAAATAATGTTTTATGAGAGAACGAAAATCGTTTTTGTTCATACTCAACGAGATGTCAAACACGTCAACAACAATCAGCTGTCATAACAAAACTAAAGACAGTATCGCACTGAAATTTGGAATGTCTGCCTAAATATGAACGGACTTCAAGGCACCATAACCGTTTTTACAGTAGCAGCGGATTCTGGCGGTCAAGGAGGTTACAGTAAATCATCGTCATCACCAACATTATCTTCTGGCACAAATTCTGTCTCCAGCAATATCACTATTATCACCATAAATTCACGTATATACGCACGATGTTCACTTGCGAATAGACCGAATGCAAATGACAATGCACTAGTTATCCACATGTCTACACAAAAAGTACCTATTTTCTTATTTTTCTCAATCCTTCGTCTTCTAATGTGGATTTCCGATCCTATTAGACTAATTGCCAAATTGTTGGTGAATATAAAAATTTTACTTCAGCCAATTTGGAGATCTGGCATTGGTTGGGATGAGCCGATAAAGCATGAACAACTTATTGTCTGAAATAAGTGGCTAAGACTATTGCCTTTGATAAACAACATTAGAGTTCCCCGGACATATTTAACAACGTTAAGCTTTGCAAATGGATTCGATCACCAAGTTTTAGGCTTCAACAGTTAGTCTCGTTAAGGATCGGAGAAATTCTTGAGAGGACTAGTGCAGCATTTTGGAAATGGGTACCATCTAAATTAAACGTGGCAGACGGGGCTACACAAATAATAACGACATTTGACTTTTCTTCGCACAGCATTTGGTACTGTGGACTTTACCATCTTAAGGAAGATGAGATATATTGGTCTGTGTTTGAACATGAATCCAATCGTGATATTGAACAACTTTATCACGCAGATAGACAACCTAATTTTCACAAAACAACCCAACTCTTTTCTATGCGTAAATTTTTTTAAATAAGGGTTATAATAAAGTCAGAAAATTCCGGAGGTTATTAATTAGTGGTTTTTGATTGAGACAAATAAGAAAAGAGGTAGTTTTTGTGTAGTTTTCTACACAAGGGTTGGATGAAGGTTATTGGTAAGTTCTCATTGTTTTTTTTTTTTTTTTTGAAAAATAGATTTTCTGTTTTTTAGTGTTTTTAGATGCTTATTATATCAAAAATGTTGCCTTAAAATTTCAAATCGAGATTCCCCCTCCTTAAAATGATATACGTATATTCATATACATAGAATACTCGAAAGCGGTGTTTTCAAGATCGCAATGCTGCAATACTTGAAATCGTAGTCAGAAAAAAATCTTACCATTACAAACTAACCCTTTCGAAGGAAGAGCAAGGTCTTATTAAATCGGTTTTTGAAAGGTTAACGGAGGACGAGTTGCTAGAAAGGTGGCTTGGAAGAAATAACCAAAACAACGAAGAGAGTTTAAACAATCTCATTTAGTCTCTCGGTCCCACGCACATTTTCTGTTCCAAAAATATTGCAGAAATTGCATCCTGGATCGCCGCTAACATTGTTAATGAAGATTCTAAAATTGCACTAAATTGTAATTGCGCAAATTGTACTAAACATTTAAATTGGCAACTATGCATACGGCTACACTACGACATGCGACGAGAATCGCATACGTTTGGCAGAGAAAAACAAATTAACAAGCGACCAAAGAGCAGGAAGAGGCATTCGAATAAATGCTTGGTCTGCATTGCTCCTGGTATCAGTGACTAATGAAAATAAGTTTAAAGAATGAATTAAACAAAATTATGTTTTTTGACGAAAAAAGGCTTCAAACGCCATTTTCTGAAACAAGAGACTAATTAATTGTCCGGTTCACCCAAGATTTTGTGTATTACGTTCGTAGACATATTGGTTAGTTAATGAGCTAGGGCTTTAACTCAGGACACAATACCAACTTCCCTCCTTTCATTATTGTGAAAAAAATTTTTTTATAATTTTAAGTTTTTTCTAGTTCACTATCTAGATTATGCCGATTGAGGTTTTTATTGCAGACGTATAGGTGCGGAGCAATTGTGTTTACCGTTTGCATTTCATTTTTTAGACATCGATGCGGCGCAAAGCCATTTTCGGAGGAGTGGATTCACCAAAAAAATTTACTTCATAGCGCACTTGAAAATTGAAAATAGAATTTAGTGTGCGCTAATACGTTGAGTGTTTCGATAACTTCCATAGAACGTATAAGGGTATGAGCCGATTTTAACATAAACGCAATGCAGACGCTTTTGTTTAGAGAACTTTTGTTCTGAACAAGCACTGGATATTTACCATTTACCTAAGGTTGGAAGAAGTGTAAAGTACGAGTAACTTAGTCTAAACCTTTTCCTTAAAAAATACCGTAACAACAGTTATATGAGATCAAGCCTCCAAAGTAAAACCTTCATAAAGCATATCAATCCTTTGATTGCTATTGCCACTAGAATCCAGTGCACGAAACTGCGATACTTTATATTCTTTATGTTTTCAGCCTTAAATTCCGAAAACCAACAGGCTAAAAGGCTCTTTCACATTTGTAAATACATGGATACTCATGCTTTCTCCCCTATTCCCCTAATTCCTTATACGAATTATAATACAAAGGATCTTAAATTCTGAGATTATATACTTCAACCAGTAACAAGGCAGCTCATGCCACCCTACAATTATTACAATAATTAAAGAAAATAATCTTAATCAAATAAAATAGCAGCAACTCTGATTTAAAAAAATTGTTGTTACTGTACAATTTTCCCAATTCTTTGACAATCGACAGTTATGCTTGCGCTCATAGTGGCAAGTATTTCCGACATAATTTTTTTTTTATTTCTTTTCATATTTGCCTTGAGTAGCTCAATTTTGACGTGACTTGGTTTGATGTGTAGTCAAACAAAAGGAAATGACGTTTTTTGACCTTTTTTGTACATTGTTTCATTGCGTGGTGCACCCTCATTCAGCACCTTCCCAAGAGAAGAGAGTATTATGACCATAAATGAACTAACTTAGATGGCACACTCTGGTAACAATTTTGTAACTCTTGGCACTGCTCAAAAGTCCACTGTAAAAAAAAACACTCACACTAGTCTAAGCCTATGCACCGCATGTGCACCTCACATCATTAGTTGGTTGGGTTTATATTTGTCACAATGACACTTGTTTATTCGTAGCGTATTTTACTATGGCACATGGAAAAGTAGCACAGGCTGTGGCGAACACATTTTCATTAAGCAATTATTTTATTTGTGGGCATGAACAAATTATCGGCAATTCGTGCAAAGGTCTTCTCCATTAAATTTACTTACATATTACATTTAAATTACATTACATTACATTGTTTTTAGTTTAAATAAAAATTTAACACGAGGACACCGGAGGCCCAATCCCTCAACAGTGAGTTCTGCTGTGTGCACGAAAAATGTGTACATCGTCTCTTTCCGATTCCGCAAGGGTGTGGTAAATTTTTTTCTGACAGATACAGCGATGGGTAGATGGATTTATAAAACATAAAGCTCCTAAAATTTATATTTTCTGTTTCATTTCATTTTTACTTAAATGCAGATTTGAATCATAGGATAGAGTACATTTATCAAAGTGACAGGCAATTGCTATTAATTTAAATTTAAAAGGAGGAACATCGGAGGATAGAAACCAATGGCGCAAGTTTTGGAGATATCAAAAGTAGCATAAGTAATATTGTTGTTTTTTTTTTATGTGATTCGATATATCTTTGTTGCACATCTAGACTTCACATTAAAGAATGAGAAGCCTTATTAAAAGCTTCTATTTAAAACAGTGTGGTAAACGGTGTATTGAATAATACTATACAATGTGTTTATATGAACAAATAAAAGTATTCCTTTTGTGAAGTCAAAGTGCGCGGTTGTTTAATTTCATATTGCAACGGGTTATTGGCCCAGTTGCGGATATGTCTTTTTTAAGAACGGCATTACGATAGAAAAGGAACGGCTGTGCGCTTTTAAATAATTCTCATAATGTCAACAGAGAACAACGAATTTGAAATTGAAAAGCTCATCAATGGGAACCGGTGGAACCTATTTAAGTATGTGATGGGGAAAAAATAAAGTCAACAGAGAAAACTTGTTATTGTGGACTTGTTTTGACAGCAAATCACAAAATATTATTGCCACCTCTATAGAACTACAACTTCTTGTGTATATAATGAATTGCAAATCTCTGAATGAAATATGGGTCAAACTACATGGCGTATATGAAGTCAAGTTTAAGGCAAGTAAACACTTGCTGCAGAAACAATTTTAGAGCTTCGTCAAAGAACCCCAAAAGCATATACCATATAGTTTCAGACTCGATGGTCAATACTAAAATTCTTATGACCTTTCCAGCATCATTTGGTCATTTCTAAGTGCTTGGGTATAAAAGGCTGTCGATAGCAGATGAAAGATACCCTCACTGGTAATTTGTGTTGGAAGAAGCGCATCTATATCTTCAAAGCCAGTGTTTACGTAACAACATTACGTTACGTAACATAATGCTGAACGCGCCAACCCACAACTAAATCGGAATATTTTTTTTACTGTCAATATGGAAGAAATTTGTTAACCTATAAAATGACATACATGAACAAAGAATAAAACACAATATACTATCCATTGAAAGTTGTGGAGTATGTTTTTTTTTTTACTGACTTTAACAATTTACAGCATAAGCGGAAAAAGTAACCCGTTGTTCACAGCCGAAAATGTTGGTCCTTCGAGCCGGATTTAATTTTCTAGCTTTGTGCCGTATTACGTGTTTGCGTTTGCGAACATTTAAATTTGTAAATACAACAGAAAGTGTGGGCTGTTGAGAACATTTTACATTTATTGGGTCTATAACTTGGCGTAACTTGTATTATTCCATTGTTATTATTCCATTGGAGCATGCGTTGGAAAGCTACTATCATTGTACGTCATTTCAGTATATGTCATTCATTTGAAGCGTAAACAACAATAATTTTTTTTCACTCAAATATGTCGAATTTTGTGCCTGAAAAAGTGTTTTTGCGGGGAGTTCTTCTTCATTACTTTAATATGAAGAAAACTGCTGCCAAAAGTCATCGTATTTTGGTGGAAGTTTATGGTGAACATGCGCTAGTTGAGCGAACGTGCCAAAAGTGCTTTGCACAATTTAAAAGTGATGATTTTGGCTTGGAAGACGATGAGCGTCCTGGGCAGCCAGAAAAGTTTGAAGATGAAGAACTGGAAGCATTACTCTATGAAGATTGTTGCCAAACACAAGAAGAGCTCGCAGAATCTTTGGGTGTCACTCAAGCAGCCATTTCAAAACGTTTAAAAGCAGCTGGATATATTCAAAAGCAAAGAAATTGGGTTCCACATGAACTCAAGCCAAGAGACGTCGAAAGGCGGTTTTGCATGTCCGAAATGCTGCTGGAACGCCACAAAAGGAAGTCATTTTTGCATCGGATTGTTACTGGTGATGAAAAATGGATCCATTACGACAACCCCAAGCGCAAAAAATCATATGTGAAACCCGGCTAACCAGCCAAATCAACGGCAAAGCCGAATATCCATGGCGCGAAAGTAATGCTCTGTATTTAGTGGGATCAGGTAGGTGTGCTGTATTATGAGTTGCTAAAGCCGGGTGAAGAGAGCAGTGGCCGAAAAACGCCCGGAATATGTGACCAGACACGAGGCAATAATTTTCCATCATGACAACCCTATTCCGGTTAACAACTATTTGGAAAACAGTGGGAAGTCTTACCCCACCCGCCTTATAGCCCAGACCTTGCCCCTTCTGACTACCATTTGTTGCGGTCGATGCAGAACGCCCTCACAGAAAAAACACCGCAAAAAAGTTATATACCCTATATAAAATCCTAAAAATTGTGTTGTGGATTTGCCATCGCCGTAATGTTGCTGCCTGGAGTGCACTGATGCAGATTGTAACGCATTTCCTGAAGAAATCTTCTGCAACCTCTGTTTTGGACTGCGACAATGATCTGGAGGACTTTGGACAGTCATTGGAATCAACATTTGGAGCACCAGCTGTGATTAGAAGCGAAGACAATTCCTGGAAAGTAACAATTCACCAAGTTGAGTCAGGTACTCTCGCAACTCGAACAGGACATGTACAATTTCTCCAAAAGAGGTCCCAAAGAACGTACTGCAAATTATTTGTCCTTTCGCTTGCTTCTTTTAGAAAAAACGATAGACTCAGCGTGTTCGCGTGTCACTTCTCGCGAAACAGGAGAAAAATAACTTTTAATAAGGATATTTAATTCAGAGTAATTTTGCAGTAAAATAAAAGAGCTGTTTCGTACTTGGACGTTATAAAATTAGTGAAATTTATTGACCTTAAATACAAGATTATAAATGTCACGAAGCTGTCAATAATCGTGATGAAATTTCCCCTGTGGTGCATTGATGTCAATATTGCCAATCTTGTCAATGGTGGCCATGAGAGCCAACATTCTCCCCACCCCGGGAAAGGGGGTACCCACCATGATATTGCCTTCTTGATAAATTGTCGGTTGCCCTTGTACACGCATTTCCATAGCTTTGATTGATGCTCACATGTTAAGCTGCAAAAAAATGACTTTTTATAATGTCTTGTTACTCTATTCAGGTTCCGTTCACAACGCCTACAAGTCTTACGGGGAATACGAGTCTGACATAAAAGATGCTATCAAGATGTTATTGGTCATAAGGCATAAACTTTATTTGCCTTATTTTATGCATTATTTTAAGGTATAAAATAAGCTTCCACTATACCTTCTATTATACCTTATTATAAGGCTTTAGATACCTGATGTACGCCTTATTTTAAGGCTTATTATAGGAGCTAGCTCCCTTATGTAAATTTTATTATAAGGCTTTATATACCTTATATAGAGCTCATTATATTGACTATTAAAGTCTTTCCCTGAGTCATAATTACATATAATAAAAATAAGAAAAACATGCTCAATATATATAAATACATGTAAGTATTTAATACGTGTTTGTTCAAAATAAACGTATTTAATTTATTGTTTTTAATTTCCGCTGAAATTTCCTTTGGTCAAGTTTATTTTTGCCCCTCTTGATAGCATCTTTTATGTCCGACTCGTATTCCCCGTAAGACTTGTAGGCATTGTGAACGGAGCCTGAATAGGGTAACAAGACATTATAAAAAGTCATTTTTTTGCAGCTTAACTAAAGTAAAATAATGAATTTAGCATAAGGAGCCGATTCGAAAAATTTATAATTTTTGATAGTCTTATCTTTTTTCATCCGTTCCAATTTATTTCGGACAGGATGTCATCTGATACCAAGACGCTAAAGCTTTTCCCCTAATTTTGGATGAAAACCATATTTTCCGTAAGTTTAAAATGGTTTTAAAACGAAATGTATCATTGAATATATTTATCTTACGAGATCTGCTTCAAATTGATCAGATTTTATTTTGTTGGCTGTCTCCACTTCCTTGCTTCCTTCCATCGGGACAACGGACATCCTCTCCTTAATTTGATTCACAAGTCGCTTATAGTGGCGTTTCGAAAAAAAGGCAGTGGCGGCCATAATTGTCTTTATTAATTCCTTTGACTTCACTTTAAAAAGTTTATTCAAATATTACTTTAATTCACTTTACTTATTGCTTAAAAAGTTTCTTCAGTTTTAACAGCTTTAAAATACTTTTCTTTAATTATCACTGAACTGCCAGTTAAGGAACCTCAGCGAAACCGATACGAAATAAAGAATAAACTCAGAAGAAAACAGTTATGTCGAAATAATTCTGTTTTCTTCCGCAGCTGCGTGACATGCACAAACACGTTTCCCAAGTACGATTCTTAACATTACAATATGCTTTATTATAAGGCTTAAATAAGTCTTAAGAAACGAAAGCCTTATTTGCATCTAAAAATAAGGCATATATAAGAAAATATATTATGATCATATTTATACCTTACAATATGGTTTTTCTAAGACTTATTTTAAGGCTTCATATAGTTTTACAGTAAGAGTTTTATTTTTTGTTTCCCTTTTCTTTCCCTTATGTCTTACAAATTTGACCATGAATTTTGCTGGGTTTATACGTGGGTATGGGTATGTATCTAGATATCGTGGACTGTAGATCGAATGTAAAATGAATAAACGCTCGAATTGCAAGCTATTGATGTTCGAAGGTTGCCAATTAATTTTTATTTTGGATTTTGGTTAGATTTTAATTTTTGTTTTTTTTTTCTTTTTTTTTGGAATAGTTTGTGATTGTATGTAAGTTAAATTTTAAGTGTTCCGGTGTGTACTTACTAGTTTTCTCTTAGTGGTTTGTTTGAATTAGTTGGCAGAGGGCAAAGTTTCGTTATAGGTCTTTTGATTTCTCCCTGTTGTGTTTTCAGCTTTACGACTCTTGTGATGTTGTCTGTTCCAGGGTATGTCTTCACAATACGGCCTAAACTCCATTTTGATGGGGGAAGACGTTCATCCTTTATCAACGACAGGTCTCCTAGCTCTAGTTGTGACTGTGGCTTCAACCATTTAGGTCGCTGTTGTAATCGCGACAAGTAATCTTGGTGCCACTGTTTCCAAAACGTTTGCAACATTCTTTGGATGGTCTTCCATCGATCAACGTATCCGTGCGTGTCTGTGGTCAGATCTGGTTCTGGAAGAGTGCAAATTTCTTCGCCGATTAGAAAGTGTGCTGGGGTCAGTGCGCGGAAATCGTCTGGGTTTTCCGATAGGGGACAGAGGGGTCTCGAATTCAGACACGCTTCGATCTGAGACAAAAGCGTGACGAGTTCCTCAAAGGTAAGTGTCCCTTCACCGACGATCCTTTTAAAATGATGCTTGACACTCTTCACTCCGGCTTCCTACAATCCTCCGAAATGCTGTGAAGCCGGGGGAATGAAATTCCATTTGGTTCCTTGCATCGCTAAGATCTCAGCAACCTCCTTCCAATCGTGTCCTGCCCTTTCCATCAGACGGTATAGTTCCCTTTCAGCGCCCACGAAGTTGGTTCCGCAGTCACTGTAGATCTGACCACAGACTCCTCGTCGAGCTGCGAATCGCCGAAAAGCCGCTAGGAAGGCTTGCGTAGTTAAGTCAGTCGCGGCTTCCAGATGAATGGCCTTGGTGGAAAGGCACACGAAAACAACAATATAGCCCTTAAGCATCTGGGCTCCTCGACCTTTCCAAGACCGGATGTTGAGTGGGCCTGCGTAGTCTACTCCTGTGTGATAGAATGGTCTTGATGCGGTGACTCTTTGTGCAGGCAGGTTTCCCATTACCTGTTTGGCGGTTTTACATCGGTATCGGTGACATATAACGCAGCTGTTGATGAATTTTTTAAAGGTTCTTTTCATCCTTAGTATCCAGTATTTGGTCCTTATACATGTCATCATTAACTGGATCCCTCCATGCAGTGTTTTTTCATGTGCATCGCGTAGTACGAGGGTGGTGAAATGGTGACTTGGATCTAAGATGATAGGATGCTGTTTGTCAGTCTTCTTCCCACTCTAAGGATGCCCTCGGTGTCAATAAACGGACTAAGCGATGTCATTCCTCTGTCTTTGTTAATCCCCTCCGGGAACATTTCGCGTTGCGCACCACGTATGAGTGTTTTTACGTCAGCTCCTAATTCCCATAGGTCGAGGGTCTCAATCATTCGTCTGTGTCTATTCCGTATATTATATATGAAGCGTAGACAGTACGCTATGATCCTAGTCACTCTGGCTAACCTTGAATATCGATGAAGCAACTGGTTTATCATATTCTCTTCTGCTTTCCCGTGGTGGACTTCTAGTTGCTGCGAATAGTCTCTTCCTTGGGTGGTTAAATTTGTGGGTTGTGTTGGGAAGTCGATTATCCGGGTTGATTACAAAAATGGGGACCATTCCACAACAAACTCGCTACGAGTAGTTCCGATGGGAACCTGCCTCGTGACACCAAATCTGCTGGGTTTTCTTGCGTTGGTATGTGTCTCCATATCTCTTTCTTTATGAGTCGATGAATTTCTCCCACTCTGTTACGGACGAATGTCTCCCGCTTTGATGATGGCGAGCGAATCCATTGAAGAGTTATGTTAGAATCCGTCCAGGCATATAATTTTTCATCGTCTCTTTTCAGGACTCGTGTCACGTAATGGAGAACCTTTGCTTAGAGGACTGCACCGCATAGTTCCAATCTAGGAAGGCTAATAGAGTTCAGGGGAGCCACCTTGGATTTGGCCATAAGGAGAAGCATGTGCACCTTGTTGTCGCTGTCCCTAACGCGAAGGTAGACCGCTGCGCCGTAAGCCTTCTCAGAAGCATCACTGAAGCCATGCAGTTCGGAGAATTGAGTGTCCATCGTGCTTCTGATCCAGCGAGGAAAATGAATTTTATTTATTTGTTGAAAATCATGGAAGAAGTACGGCGGCTACAACCAATGTGGTAGTGGCTTTATCGCCAATACCAGTAGCACAATCTGCTAAAAGAGGGCGTGCTGCCAACAGTCCCGATAACACACATACCAATGCTGATAACAACTCAGCTGTCTTAGCGGAGATTAAACTCTTAAAAGCTGAAATGAAAGAGATTACGGCAAGTTTCGGTTTCTTAAGTGCAAAATACGATGAACTAAACACAAACATGGTAAAAAACAACAATCTAATGGAAAGCATCACTAAAGAATTGAACGAATTAAGAGAAAACAACAGGAAAAAAGATGAAATAATAGAAAACATGCAATCACAGATCAACTCTCTGGAACAACAAATGATCAAAAACAATGTTGATATTAGAAATATACCTCCCACAACACACGTAAACCTAGTGGAAATTGTAAAAGGAATAGGCAAAACTATCAATCACGAAATACAGGACAATGACATAACCGATATATACAGAACAAAAGCAAAAAACCCGGACAAATCAATAATAATTGCATCCTTTGCTTCTAATATATGCAAAACACAATTTGTCAAGAAAGCGCGCGCCTCTCGATCTCTCAGACTGAAATCAATACTCCAAAACACCACCAATAACAGCAATGCAGGTGTATCAATTCCCGATGCCACTGTGTACGTCAATAATCAGCTGACGAAACAAAATAAACACTTACTGTGGTTGGCAAAAGAAAAAGCAAAATCCGAAAATTGGCAATTTGTGTGGGAGAGTGCGGGGAAAGTGTTGGTAAAAAGAGCTGAGAGCACGATGCCGATACTGATAAGCAATGTAAATGATATAAACAAAATAACACACATACAATAATTTCACATAGTGTGTATTGAATTGCGAAATGCAAAAATATTTTTATCAAAATGGAAAACACAAATGAAAACAATCATTTACATGTGGACTTAGATTGTAAGGTAGTATATATATGGTTTTAGCGACACAAACTTAAATGAATTGAAAAAAAACAAATTTTTGCTATCTACACCATAATATTAGATCAATGAGAAGAAATTGGAATGCGTTCTGTATAAATATAAAAGAACTACTAAATTTTTTAAAAATTATTATTCTTGTGGAAATAAACATCAAAAAACATGAAAACAAATTTTATAAGCTTGAGGGCTTCACATCTGAATTTTACAATAGAAATCAGCAAAGAGGTGGTGGAGTTGTCATATTTATAAAAGAGGGGATAAAATATGATCTTATAGAGTTTGATAGTGTATCTTACGAATGTCTGCAAATAAGAATACTGAGCGAAAATATGTACATTTTTGGAATTTATAGACCTCCTGGTTCTAGTGTGGCAAATTTTAACAAGGAGTTTGAATATAGTCTCTCCCTAATTGATAAGAAAGATAATATCGTCATCATGGGTGATATTAATATAAACGTTTGCGATAATGACAAAAATCATGTAAAAGACTATCTTGAGGTCCTGGCTTTGAGTAATGTAATTAAAGTGAACACTAGAGTAGATCTAAATAGAGGAGTATCCACTTTATTAGATCATATTTTGATACGTAATTTGAAAACTCCAATACAAACGCGCTCTGCAGTAATCGAAAGCGGTATATCAGATCATTATCCTTTTATATTATGATAACATAAATAGTTCAAACATCGAGAAAGGAAATGAAAACAAAACATCAACATCAGCGTTGATAAAGTCATTGTTAAAAATTGTCCTCCTAATAAATGTTTAAGTGTATTAACAAATGAATTTGCTGAACATTATGCAGAACAAACAATTCGGATTTTGCATAACTGTGACTCAACTACCTCAGATCATGTTGGCGCCACGAAACCTAACTCTATTTGCGTAGAGGATGCAAACTCTGAGGAGGTACACAAGTTTTTGAGACATCTTGATATTAATAAATCTGCAGGATTTGATGGCATAAGAGCAATTGAGTTGAAAACCCACGCCGACAATTTTGCTCCAATAATTTCGAAACTTATAAACCTGAGTTTACATCAAGGGAAGATTCCTGTTGCTCTTAAGACTGCTGTAGTGCGTCTTATTTACAAATGTGGTTCAAAAAAGGAAATAGGCAACTACAGGCCAATTTCGATCTTACCTGCAATTGAAAAATGTATGGAGGAAGTAATAACAAGACGTCTGGTAAGCTTTATAGAACGTAACACCATTCTACATAACAAACAATACGGCTTTCAAAAAAACAAAAGTACTGGGAAGCTTCTTGGTGAATTCGCTAATACAATTCATGAAAGCCTAAACAAAAATCACCATGTACTGGTGTTATTCATGGACTTTAGTAAAGCCTTTGATACCCTTAATCATCAAAAACTTATAGCAGCACTGGAGAAAATTGGTATTCGAGGTAAATTGGGTAACTGGCTAATAGACTACCTAAGCGTAAGAACTTTTCATGTAAAAATCGAAAATGAGTACAGCAGCAAAAAGGAAGTCAAGTACGGAGTTCCCCAGGGATCTAAATTGGGCCCAATACAGCTATTATTGTACGACACTGATGTTTGGAGACGGCGACGCATATAATGCAAAGAGAGTTTTCGAAAGCCGTGCAGTGGTGCCACGACAACGGATTAATAATAAATTCATCAAAAACCAAAATGATGCATATTCGTGGATCACACCATGCTGTTACCTCCGATAATATCGTCCTTGAGAACGGTAAGTGTCCCAGCTTATCTTCGAGACAGCCAATAGATATCGTTGAAAATTACAAACACCTGGGTGTAATTATTGACAGCCATTTCAACCATATCGACAGCTTACGGTCGGACGTGAGAAGAGTTCTTTATGGATTATATTATCTGCGCTATTACACATCACCACGTATATTAAAACAAGTCTACTACGCATTGAACCTAAGTTGAGGTATGGTATACTTGCGCGGGGTAATGCTTCAAACACTCATCTCCAAAAACTACAACGGCTCCAAAATATAGCTTTAAAGCAAATTAGATCGGAGAATACGCGTTACTTGTCCAATCAAAATATAGTTAAGGCTATCAATGTCCAGAACATTTTTAAGATGTCTGTATTGCTAGAACACAGCGATGACTTACGTTTTAAGAAAATCATTAACCACGAGCAGAACACCAGAAGACGGGCCCAAAGACTACTGCAAGTTCCAAGTTGTTATAACACATACGGTAGAAGACAACTTATGTGCAGATTCCTGACATTGTTCAATGAACTTCCGGCTAACCTGAGATGCATCACAAATTTTAAAACAAGAAAAAAAATGTTAAAAGATTTCTTTTTGCTGCAAACTTAAATCCAAAAATTGTTTAAGCCAAAATTGTTAAAATTAAATTGTTAAACTGGTAAAGTAAATCGAAAAATTTAAAATCACTTAAATATTAATTATATTTGAAACTTAACCTTATGCAGAAAAACCAATAAGGCTTCGCGGGAAAAACAAACATTTATAATATTTCATTGATAAATAAATAAATATTTCATTCATTCATTCAATATATTCCATTCTCCCAGTATTGTGGAATCGACAGGCTCATCCCAGGGTGTCTTTCGTAACCAAAGTAATTGCATGAAGCATTTTACCTTTACTATACATGGCGATATCCTACCTAAAGGATCGAATAACCGAGCTATGGTTGATAAAATGAACCTTTTCGTTGGTACCGGATTAGAAGGAGGAATGTAATGGAACGAGATGACATCTGTGCTTGGGAGCCACTGAATACCCAAGGTTTTTATTTGGTCCGATTCGCCAGAAGGTACCGAGAATGGGGACTCACAGTCTTCAATCGGAATACCTTGAAGTAACTACTTTGTGTTCGAGGTCCATTTACGTGGCTTGAAGCCAGCTGCCTGAAGTGATTCTCTTATTTCCTTAATTTTTTCTCGGCACTCTTCCTTGGTGTCTGCGCCGGAAATAAGATCATCGACGTACATTTCTTCACCGATTATCTCCTTTATCCGAGGATATTGCTGCCAAGACTCATCTGCTAGGTGCCGCAACGTTCTTATCAGTACTAGCTGATAAAGAGAATCACTTTCGTTGACCCAGATTTGGCGGTACATCTTTTCGATGTCCACCGTAAAGGTAAAACGGTATTGCCTCCATAGCAGAATTATATCCGTAACATTTTGTTGCAAGGTTGTTTCGGTCATCAGTTGGTCGTTTAATGAGATGCCGTTAGTAGTCTTGAATGACGCGTCGAAAACTACCCTTAGCTTTGTTGTCGTACTTGCTTCCTTGATGACAGCGTGATGTGGCAAAAAGTAATGACCGGAATCAGGTATGGTTTCTTCTTTTACAACGCTCATATGACCTAAACTTAGATAGTCTTCTAGACAAGCGGTGTACTGGTCTCGTAGTTGGGGGTTCGAAGCCAGTCTTTTCTCCAAGCATTTAAAGCATTGCATAGCTCCTTCGCGTGACCTGTCTAGCACCGGTGGTGTTGAGCCCTTGAAGGGAAGAGCAACCTGATATCTGCCGTCAGTGAACCGCCTCACATTACTGAGAAAATGTTGTTAGCAAACCTGCGTTTCGGAATATTCCTCTTCTTCAAATGGAGCTTCCTCAAGTTCCCATAACCTACGCAACTGAGCATCGACGTTAGCCGTTTGTAAAAAAGTTCTAATCGCATTAGACTGGACAGGGGCCTTACCAAACAATATCCACCATAATCTTGTTTTTTGAAGAACGGGCATTGTGGGATCATTTGGTTTTACTAAGTCTGGTAAAAGGACTTATGCAAGAACATCGCTTCCCAAAAGTAAATCTATCTTCGAAGGCTTATGAAAAGATGGAGCCGCTAACATATGTCTGTCAAGGTGTCTCCATTTTGATATTGGAAGTGTGTGGGCCGGAAGATGGCCAGACAACGACTTGAAAACGAATGCTTGCGTGCATGTACCAAACGATGAATGGTGAGATGCAAGTGTGATATTTACACACTTCTGACAAGTGCCGCTGCTGACTAAACCCAGCCCCGAGACCTCAACATGAGTAGACGTTGGCCTTAAGCGAAGTAATTGGACAGCTGTTTCCGTAATAAACGTTGCTTGAGAGCCAGAATCGAGCAAAGCTCTAAATGAAAGCATCTCTCCCGAGGTAGCCTTCACTTTCACCAAAGCCGTGGCCAATAAAACTTGTGTTACCTTGTTTGTTGTGCCAACTGAATAGAAGCTATTGATGGCTGGTGTATCTGAAGACTGCTCTATGTTTTTTGATTGAAAGCTGGAAGCGCCGGCGTTTAATGTTGATACCATGGTGTGTTTAGCTGGATGGTGCGTTGAGTTGAGTGAAACGTTGTTAGCGTATAGATGAGACGTTGCAGGATAATTGGAGTTACTAGCTACAGTACTATGCAACAGCGAGTGATGGGGTTGTCCACAGTGGAAACACCTTCGATTGCTTGGACATTGTTCAAAAGTATGACTATAAGCTAAGCAATTTTTGCAAATACCTATTTTATGCACATTTCGGTTTCGTTCGCCTATACTCATTTTCACAAAATGCCCAGATTTGCGACTTGGGTGCTGAACTCGGCTGCATAACTTGCATACATTCTTCGCTACTGCTGTTGTCGTGTGAAAATTGCTATTCGAAGATGTGTTACTATTTTGCTGGTGATTAACTGCTTCCAACGTCCTAAACCTAGTTTCGAGGGATTGGCTAAACTCTAAAAAGGTTGGTAATTCCTTTGGATCTTTTTCCAGCCCTAATCGTTCCTCCCACAGATGTTGAGTCTTAAGAGGCAGTTTTTGCAACAGTAAAAAAATCAATACTACATCCCAATGCTGAACCGGTACGCATAAATTCTGTAGACTGTGTACAACTTCTGTTGTTGTGTCTAGTAGCCTCTTGATGGGATCCCCCTTTTCATGTGATGTAGACTGTTTTTTAAATGATGTCTTTAAATGTGTATTAACTAAAAACCTTGTATGGTCATAACGATCTTTTAATATCGACCAAGCTTTCTCGTAATTACTCTTATCGATACTTAGATGAGATAAAAGTTTGTCAGCTTCCCCCGACACACTAGACTTCAAATAATGAAGTTTTAGAATTTCAGACAACCCACTATTATGGTGAATTAACGATAAAAAGAGATCGTGAAATGGACGCCAAGCGTCATAATTACCAGCGAAATTTGGCAGATTCATTTTTGGTAATCTGTCATCCACCCTATTGGCTAATGTCTCCTTGCACCCGTCGTTACCCTCCTGTAAGTTGGAATCTAGAGGGACTTTGGCTTTATCTAACGCGTCTAGTAAATCACCACGATATGTTAAATACAACTCTCTTATCTGTTCAAACACTAATTCAATTTTTTAATACGTTTCAGAATGTACTAATAGCTGAATCCATTGTTTTTTCCAAAATAACTAACCGCTCATCTAGGTAATTTGCAGTTCGTCGAACTGTGCCCGTTTTTTGCAAATTACTTAAATCTTTTTTCATCTGTAGATTTAGCCTCTCTAACACCATTCGTTCCATCTTTATATCTTAACTTATAATCTGATCACACACAAAGTAAGAAAAATCCACTTACTTGAAAATTTATGGAATCCCCCATTGATAATACCGATTTATTCTTACAAAAGCTCAATAACCTGTTAACTGGATCTGGTAACGACAGCTTGTTGAATCTCTCGCTATGTAACTGGATGTGGTAATGGCAGCTTGTTGAAACTCTCGCTTGATAACTGTATCTGGCAACAGCAGGTTTTTGAATCCCTTGATTGGTAACTGGATCTGGCAACGGCAGCTTTGAATCCTTCGCTTGGCAACTGGATCTCTTAAAGGTAGCTGGTCGAATCCCTCGTAGATTGATTGTACGTTGTCAAGTACTTGACCAAATGACCGGCGGATGGAATCTGCGGAATCGCAAAATACCTCCAACTTGTACGAGTATTACACAATTTGCAGCAAATTATTGTACGTGCTTGAACTACGCACACTTCTTAATTTAGAAAGGAAAGATGATTTTATTTGTTAGGCCAAGAAGGACCAATGTTCGCGTGTCACTTCTCGCGAAACAGGAGAAAAATAACTTTTAATAAGGATATTTAATTTAGAGTAATTTAGCAGTAAAATAAAAGAGCTGTTTCGTACTTGGACGTTATAAAATCAGTGAAATTTATTGACCTTAAATACAAGATTATAAATGTCACAAAGCTATCAATAATCGTGATGAAATTTCCCCTGTGGGGCATAGATGTCAATATTGCCAATCTTGTCGTTGGTGACGTCATGAGAGCCAACAAAGCGGCTGAAATAACATATATGAATTGTCTTCAAGAAGACGGTGAAGGTAGCAGTATATGTATAGTCGACTTACGAGAAGATTAGGTACCTATATTTCGAATATCGGGGCGATCTGTTAGACACAATCGACAAGGCGAAAGCAGCTGTCAGTGGTAATACCGACGTCACTAAAACGGGCTTGGACAACGTGAAAACTGCACAATGCCGATCTAAGGCTCAAAGACATTCCGGTGCCAGTCTTTTCAGGGAGTTACGAGTAATGGCGTTGTTATCATGACTTGTTTGCCTCGGTTGCGCATCACAATTCTGCATTATCTGAAATTCAGAAGATCTTTATTTAAAAACAAGTGTATCTGGAGAAGCCGAGAAGCAGTTAGCTCATTTGGGTATTGCTAATGGCAATTATAGCAAAGCGTGAACAATTCTCCAGGATAGGTATGATCATCAGCGATTTTTGGTAAACATCCAACTCAAGCGTTTGTTCAGTTTGCCGACCAATAAAGGAACTTCTAGATACAGCAACAGAAGTCGTGCACAGTTTGGACTGGGACGTAATGTTGATTTATGTTCTTTTCGAAAAGCTTCCTTCAAAAATGCAACAACTGTGGGAGGAGAAACTCGGATCCAGAGAACACAGCAAGGAGCTTCCTACTTTTACGAAATTTACGCAATTTCTCGAGATGGGATTCCGTACTTTGGAAGCAGTCAACTACCAACAGGGGCGATCATCGGCTGATCTATGTATCTAACTGGGTGTCAAAGGGGAACACGTTTCACGTTCAACCAAACGTTTCAAAATTCAGTTGCAAACTCTGCACTAAGGGTCAGCATGCTATCAGAAAATGCAACAAGTTTTTAAAGATGAGCATAGCTGATAAGTATCAAACTGTAAACAGGGTAGGTCTTTGCATAAACTGTTTAGCATATAGCAATTGATCCCAATAAAGTCCTAGCGCACGAAGATGCGATTACTGTCAACAACCACACCATTCGCTTTTACACAATAGTTCAAACCCCACTTCACATTCACACAATTCAGATCCACAGCTTAACACTAATCCCATAAATACACACAATAGCTAATATCATTCTACACACACACACACAAGAAATCATTTCTCACATTCATATCCAACCAACACACAAACTCAAAACGTATACCCTCCACATCAAACACAAACATATATTACCATAATACCTCCACAGCTAATAGCGAGTATCCAATCATGCGCACCGATGAACAACCGTCAACCAGTTCGACTGAGAACTCACCACTGAACACAGGACAAGAACACATAGGTTCTGCTAGCCACAGCCATCGTCAAGGTTAAGACATCTTCGGGAAATAGCTTATCTCTCCGTGCTTTACTAGATTCAGGCTCCGAAGCGTCTTTCATTACAGAGTCTTCAGTACAACTCCTTTGTTTAAAACCAAAACCCACTGAAGTTGAAGTGTCTGGGTAAGGGTTAGTTAGCAGAGGCATCTATAAAAAGATTGTTGATATCACCGTTGCTTCACAATACACATATTTTCAAACAACACTACCTGAGTTGATATTCCAGCCACTGTCTGGCCATCTACCGGCCCAAATCCTTTCCATTGCCGATGGGGGGCACCTTAACGGGTTACAATTAGCAGACCCTGCCTTTTTCAAATCTGCTAAAATCGACCTTATTTTAGGTAGCGACGAACTGGCGGACATTATAATGCCAGAGCTAGTACGCCATCAAGCCAAACAGATTCCTGTTGCCCAGAAGACCAAGTTAGATTGGATTTTGTTTGGCAGGTCACCAATCGAACATCGGTCTGTGAGAGCGTTCTTTCAAACAACTGACGTCGATGCTCAGCTTCGAAAATTCTGGGAACTTGAAGAAACTCCGTTCAAGCATCATCAAACCATCGAAGACGTTCAGTGTGAAGAGCATTTTGTTCAAAATGTGAAGCGCAGTGTAGATGGACGTTACCTAGTCGCACTTCCGTTCAAGGAAGAAACTCATCCTTTGCTAGGTATGTCCCGAGAAGGAGCTCTTCAACGCTTCAAGTCTTTGGAAAGACGTTTAGCTGCAGATTATCAACTACTTTACATTCCCAATACTCTTCATGCATCAAGGAATATATAGAGATCCAGCGGAGGCCACTACTTTCTTCCTCATCATGCCGTCTTAAAGAAACCAGCTCTACAACCAAGCTGAGGGTGGTTTTCGATGCATCATATAAGGCATCCAATGGATCCTCTTTAAACGACCATCTGATGACTCGACCCACGTTATAGCACAACGTCACTGATGTAACTCTACGGTGGAGATTCTATCGTTTTTCGTTTTCTGCGGACATCGAAAAAATGTACCGCCAGATATGGGTTACAGAAGTGAACTCTTACTACCAACTCATTTTTTGGCTCAGGTATCTAACGGGCTAACTCAAAGTTTTGCGTTTTAAAACGGTAGCTACCACAGCAGCTTCTTATCTGGCGATTCGGACACTAATGGAAACAGCAAAAGCGGCAGAAGTTCAACATCCGAAGGCTGCAAATATGATTCGTACAGAAATCTATGTCGGGGATCTGTTTTCAGGCGCAGATACTCTTGAGGAAGCTGAAAGCAAAAGAAAAGAGGTGGAAGAGGTTCTAAAACAAGCAGGTTTCAACCTAAGGAAATTGACCCCCAACGCAGAAGATCTGCTTAAGGAATTTCCACAACAGAATTGAAAAGCGTTTTCAGCAATTCCATCCGAAGGGTTCAGACCGAATCAAGACGTTACCAATTTACTGGCTGCCTAAAGCTGACAACTTTTGCTTTCGGTTCACTCATCCAGAGGTTTCACAGCCAACCAAGCGCTTTATACGGTCAACGACCGCTCGACTGTTTGATCCCATGGGATGGATATCGCCCTGTATCGTGAAGGCGAAATTCATCATGCAATTCCTGTGCGTCGAAAAATGCGCTAATTGACGAGGAAGTACTAGAAGAATGGAACAAGTTGTACATTACATATACGAATTCCAAGATGGATCCAAACAGTTGACAAAAAAAACCGGATAGAGTGGCATGGTTTAGCGACGCATCATAGAAGGCTTACTGAACATCAGTCTATCTTCGAGTACAAGACAGCCAAGGAAAGATTCACATGCACCCATTGATGTCCATGTCTAAGGTTACACCAATAAAGCCAATCTGTCTACCACGCTTAGAGCTCTGCGGTGCGGTTATTTTGGCTAAACTGCTACACTACACGGTAACCACGCTTGAGATGAAAAACACCACGATGCATGCATAGACCGACTCAACCGTCACTCTGGCATGGATTCAAGCACCGGCTTCACGTTGGGAGACTTTTGTTCGGAATCGAGTAGGGGAGATCCAGCGGTTGACGGGCACCAATGTATGGAAACACATTCCAACACAGTTTAATGCCGCAGATTTAACATTCAGAGGTGCACTACCGTCAGCACTAGCTCGGGATAAACTATGGTGGAATGGACCGGGTTTTTTAACTTCGACTTGGAACTTCGATTGCCAACACAACCCACAAATCTCACCACCGAGGATGGCAAAAAAAAGGTGCAGGTTCATCGTTCAGGTCTGAGGGAAAATGCAACGCTAAGGATGTCGCCTTTAACCGACGGTTCGAGTTCCTGCCACCCAACGAACTGGACAACGCTGTAAAAACAGTGTCACGCTTACGCAGCAACTTAAATTTGGTGCTGGCGAATGTCCCCATTTATTCGGCTTAATACAAGCTATAACTTAAAATTAAACTTAAACTAAAACTTAAAACCAGGGATCGAAAATACCGGGTATTTTGATTTTTTTTTTTTGCAAAAAAGGACAGTAGTAATTAAGGTTGTAAATTAAAAAGAAGTACATCTGGTTGATGCTAATGAAGCTGCCTGTAGATTCCTGTTATGCCTTTAAGAGCTTAACCCATTTTTAAAATGGGCCAAATAAAATTAGTATTTTTGGCCATATAACATAAGTGAACCAGTTATATCAACCTTTTATATTTATTGAGCAGATGGAAACTGGTTGAGTTAAACATCTATTTTTCTAGCCGAAATAAAAAAGTTCATTTGACCCAATATTATTTCTGGTGAAAATAAATCAATTTATTAGACCCAAGATTTTTTTGGGCCATCGAAAATGGGTAAAAGAGGCTTATAATTTTGTTTGGGTGAAATATTAGGTCTCTTATTATATCTACGTAATATTTTAAGCAATTTGAAATTATAAAGATAAAAAAACGATGATATAAGTTAAGGTAAATATTCCACTTCTTAAAATCATACTCCAATGACATTCATCATTCCCACCAATTCAAATGCTGACACGGCGTCTGGTTCACATTGTATTACTCTGATCTGCGCATTCCATCACGTACTGCGACGGTAACCCGAGTACACCTGTGGGAACGCATCCGGTGAATAGCAAAGGAAAGGAACATGTAGAATAGTATTTAAGGTAGCGTAATTGAAATTGTAATTTAGTCTTAGTTTTGATTGTAAGAGGCTAGAATGCCCAAATTTTAAATAAAGTTTTTTTTACTTAAAATAACAATTTAATTGGCGTCCAACGTGGGGCAGTGTTAGTGACGTGTTATAAAAAAAAGTGTAAGCCAGTTACCTCAAGAAGCCGCAGTGCTTTCGCGGTATAGTTTCATAAGTCGCCTCAAAAAGCCGCCGTAAACCCCGCGCATAAAACACGATCCGGAAGTCAGTCGCCTTAAGTAGCCGCCGTACTTTCCGTCTTCGCGCCTATCGCTGCCTCGTATATCGTGTTGTGGTGAAATTTTAAAAGGGCCCCGTAGTAGCCCACTAGTGAAAAGTGGACAAACCGGAAGCTTGTATAAGCTAGCCGCACCACCCGATCAGGAAACCCGCTGACTCAACAACTTAAGAACTCAACAACTTAACAACTCAACAACTTAGCAACTCAACAGCTCAACAACTCAGCAACCCAACAAAAACCAGCTATTCCTCGATGACACCTCTCAGGATAGCCATATTTATGTAAGAAATTTCCAATTATTTTATGTGAATTAGAAACTAAGAAAAAGAAATTAAGAAAAAAAGGGGGAATTAGAAACCCTCGTAAGAATATCAAATCGTATAAACAATCTTAGATTAATTCAAATAATAATTAGTTGTTATACTAAAACAACCTTAGAAACATTATAAAAAAATATATATTCTCTATTAAAAAAAAAGTGAAAGAAATATAAAGAAAATGGTGCTTACACGAGCTCAAGAGCAAGTCTCTCAACAATCTGGTCTGCCAACCCCACAGTCTAGCATAGCCGCTCAACAAGGCACTTCCCTTAACACTATACGAAATGAACTCAGTCCAACCAACGCTCCCCATATCCCTCCTCAAGTCCAAGATCCGAATTCTTCTTTCCGTTCAAGTGTGTCACGTAGTGACCCAACGGTACCGGTTGCCACCCCCGAATTAGAAATCTTAATTACTTCTATAGTAACTCGCGTATTGGAAACCCAAACCCGTTCGATCATTCAGAATATTATAAACCCATCCAATGATACTGCCGGGAATGATCAGACAATAGCCCCAGAATACCATGGTAGGCTGTCTGAGTTAGATAGCATACCAGATGTGGTACGTAGCATCAGGACCTTCTCAGGCGAGTCAGGTGAGTTCAGCTCGT
Organism: Volucella zonaria; assembly: GCA_963966105.1. NCBI lineage: Eukaryota > Metazoa > Arthropoda > Insecta > Diptera > Syrphidae > Volucella > Volucella zonaria. Next base: position 127,183,388 of record OZ014530.1, on the reverse strand, counting down.
GGAAGAAGAGCGTGGACAGGATCCTGCAAATATACGAGCATTTGGAGGGATCCCAAAGTATTTTGGGATACTAAACGTAATAAGGAATAAGATAATCGGAAACGCTGACGTTGATTTGGAGTCTTTTAACACTCCACTTAACTGGACCAGCGTCTCATGCTGCTTGGCAATGTATTATGCAGACAAGCGCGATCTGGCAACCTTAGAGTTCCAGATGATGTCCTTAGTCCAAGGCAACAACACCATTCAAGAATTCTACAATACGGTATACAAGCACCTATCGCTTATCCTTAACAATATCTCATGCAATAACGTTGGTGCAGAGGCAATGCAGCTTCTCACTCAGACATATAGGAATAAAGCTCTTGATACATTTATCAGGGGACTAAAAGGCGATCTACCAAAATTGCTTGGTATTCGCGAACCTAGCGATCTGCCACAAGCTTTAAGCCTATGCCAAAAGCTTGAAAACCAAAACTACCGGACAAAGCAAGTTTATAACAACCAAAATACTACAAGGAAGCTAACTACACCAGTACCTGCCAACCTAGTGAACAGGACCCATCCATCTCGGATGCAGAACATTTGGAACGGACAGCAATGCCACACACAACCCTTTCAAACTAATACCAACCAATTCCCTAATTTTAGTACTCATAGGCCTTTGCAACCCGCCTTTAATTCATTCACCAATAGAAATCTTATCAACGCAAACACTTCCTTCAATAATACAAAGCAATCTCCAACTAATCCCAATAATCGACAACATCCAAACAATAGCAGACCGCAACTAAAAGCAGAACCAGTAGCTCAGGGACACTCGGCACAATCAAGATTTATTCATCAGCAAAACAGACAACAGTCTGGTGGACCTCAACATAATAACTTTATCCAAGAAGACACTATGGGTCTTCCACAGCAGAATTCTCACATCGAGCCAACTATGGAACAAAAACATGTTCACCAAAATAATAATCTTCCAAATACCGAATAACTTCGTGAAATCCCACCAAGCCATCCGGAGAAGGACTTGGAGCAAACTCTTGCAATGGCAAACGAATTTTCCCAACTGTCTCTCGACGAATACATTCAAGACTCCTACAATTTCTTCAATCACTCGCCATCTAGCGACATTAATTTGCCTCTTAACGACTGTACAGATATTCATTTTTTAGGTTAGGCGATTCTTCACTTCTATATTTTGAGTGTAGAGCAGGAAGTGGAGAAAGATTAAAATTTCTGATCGATACCGGGTCTAGCAAAAACTATATAAAACGCGATATAGTTGCGAAACCGATTCCTAACCAACAAATATTTTACGCAAGATCAATAGCTGGTGATGTCAAAGTCAGCCAGCATACCCTAATAAATCTATTTGGTCTAAATGATTTTCCGCTGAAATTCTTCCTCTTACCCTCTCTATCTACATTTCATGGGATTCCAGGGAATGATAGCCTAAAGGAGCTATCTGCAGTAATCTATACAAAAGATAGCTGCATGTCCATTCTTAATAAGGTCCACATTCGAATTAAACAATTGAAGTCTCAGTCTGTTAACTCCCTGAACATAAATTCACTTAACGCAAAATTCGATCACCTCACATCACAACAAAAAATGTTGTTAAGCCCGATAATTCGCAGCAACCAAAATTTATTCTCTGAAGCAGAAGAGAAGCTGACATACACCACTAAGGTTGTTGCAGAAATAAGAACGTCCACTGAAGAAGCTATACATAGCCGACATTACCCTTTTCCAATGTCCCTAAAATCAGAAGTCGAAAAGCAGGTCCGAAAATTACTCGATGATGGCATCATACGACCTTCACGGTCGCCCTATAACTCTCCCGTTTGGATCGTGCCGAAAAAGCCAGATTCTTCCGGTACTAAGCAGTATCGAATGGTAATAGATTATAGGAAGCTAAATGCTGTTACCATAGCTGATCGGTATCCAATCCCGGACATTAACGATGTTATTGCTCAACTGGGCAAAAATAGATTCTTCACCGTCCTCGACTTAAAAAGTGGATTTCACCAAATCCCTTTGAAAGAGTCCGATGTAGAAAAAACTTCGTTTTCCATTAATAACGGAAAATATGAGTTCGCAAGATTGCCGTTCGGATTAAAAAATGCCCCGGCAATCTTCCAACGTACTCTGGACGATATATTGCATCAGTATATTGGGAAGTTTTGTCATGTGTACATAGATGACATTATTATATTTAGCGAGGACGAAGCACAACACGCTAGCCACATTAAAGAGATTTTCAATACTTTACGTGAAGCAAACATGAAGGTCCAACTGGACAAGTGTAAATTTTTTGAAACAGAAGTTGAATTTTTAGGATTCCTAATATCAGCCAACGGAATCAAAACCAATCCCGGGAAAGTAGCATCTATTCTTAACTTTCCAATACCTAAAACCCTGAAAAAACTGAGATCATTTCTTGGTCTTTCGGGGTACTACAGACGCTTCGTTAGAGATCATGCGAAACTCGCGAAACCCCTCACGACCTTTTTAAGAGGGGAGGATGGACGCGTCTCAAAGTTTCAATCTTCCAAACAATCCGTGGAATTTAACTCAGAAGCAGTCGAATCATTCAATAAATTAAAACAGTCCCTAATCTCTCAAAACTTAATTTTGGCTTATCCGGACTATTCTAAGCCCTTTGATCTTACCACAGACGCGTCAAACTTCGCTCTGGGTGCAGTACTCGAACAAGGTGGAAAACCAATCACATTTATTTCGAGGACGCTGAGTAAGACAGAGGAGAACTTTGCTTCTAACGAAAAAGAGATGTTAGCTATTATCTGGGCATTAACTTCACTTAGAAGTTACCTATACGGCTCTGCAAAAGTTCGAATCTTTACCGACCACCAGCCCCTGACATTTGCTTTAAGCACCAAGAATAACAATGGAAAATGAAGAGGTGGAAGGCTATGCTTGAATAATATAACTTCGAGATAAAGTATAAGCCTGGTAGAACTAATGTAGTAGCAGATGCCCTTTCCAGAGCTCCCGTTACAAAACGAACTTCGTGTATAAATGTCCTAACAGTCACTCAACACAGTGACGAAAGTTCCGGACAGAACCTCATTCAAATTGCGAAAGAACCCGTAAATGTTTTCAAAAATCAAATCATTTTAAGTTTTGGTGAAATACCCTCCTACCAATTCCAAATACTCGTAGTTTTTCCGACATATCACCGGCATATAATAGTTGAACCACATTATTCCCCGGAAAAACTCGTTAATATTCTAAAACGCTATCTCAATCCCTCAGTCACAAATGGTTTGAAAACAGAAGAAGCAATCTTGGGTAAGATCCAGGAAATTTATCCCAACCATTTCTCTCAGTATAGGGTTCGCGTTTCTAGAGAGCTGGTTAAGGACCTGTGTACGGAAACTGAACAAGAAGCTTAAATCGCTAAGGTACACAATCGCGCACATCGCAACGCTCGCGAAAATAAGCTCCAATTGTTGCAGAAATGTTATTTCCCCCAGATGAGGTCTAAAACAGATAAATTCGCAAGGCAATGTAGGGTATGCAAGGAGCACAAGTACGATCGGCACCCTGATAAGCCTATGTTGCAAGCTACTCCAGTGCCACAATACCCTGGGCAGATCTTACATGTTGACTTATTCTTTACGAATAAACAGATAATTCTCACCGATAAATTTTCTAAGTACGCTCAAACGAGGATTGTAAAATCTAGAGCAGTGGAGGATGTGAAAGAGCCATTAAGGGGACTTATTATTTCATTCGGTTCCCCAGAGACCATTGTCTTTGATAATGAGAAATCTCTCAGCGCAATTTCTGTAACTTCTATGTTAGAAAATCAGTTCAATATTAAGGTATTCAAGACACCTCCGTATTCAAGCTCGGTGAACGGTCAGATAGAAAGATTTCATAGTACCCTTTCGGAAATAATGCGGTGCCTTAAATCTGAAAAAACACACAGCACATTTTCCGAGTTACTCGACAGATCAGTCTTTGAATACAATAACTCAATTCACTCAGTAACTGGAAAAAAGCCTATCGACCTATTTTTCGTAAGAAATCCGAATTATCAAATCGAGAGGGAGAGGCAAGAAAACACTCTGAAGATTAAGCGTAAGCAAAACGCAGACCTAGAGTACCACAATAAAAAGAAAACTCCACCAAAAGTATACGAAGTAGGGACAATAATATACGTAAGAATAAATAAAAGAATTGGGAACAAGTTATCACCTCGATATAGAAAAGAAGTCGTAGTAGAGAACAGAAACACTACAGCAGTCCTTATACAATCCGGCAAGATAGTTTTCAAAAGTCTCATCAAAACCTAATTTTTCTCTCTTTTCAGAATATGTTCGCTGTTCACAACCTCCTGCGTGCCGGAGGTACAGATCTTGGACTACTCAACCTCACAGTTAGTTAAAATCGACATCGGCACGGCACGAATGCAAAACGGACTATTTAAAATTATTCACATCATTGACTTAGAAGCTTACCATAATCTAGTGAACAAACTGGAAGATATATTAGGCTCAAGCGCGAACCGCAATCACCACCTTTATCCCATCCTTTCCTATGAAATCCTACAGATTAGAAACCAATCTTAAAATTAATAAAAAAAACAAAAGGTCATTAGACTTTTTGGGAAGTGCCTGGAAGTGGATTGCGGGCAGCCCAGGTCACCAAAACCACGAAATTTTAACCGAAAAAATTAATAATGTTCTCACAAACAACAATAGACAAACCGTTATCAATCAGTTGACAATAGAAAAGATAAATGAAATAACCAATATGACAAACAGAATTTTAAAAATTGAAAATAGAAATGAAAGGTTATTAGAAATTATGTTTAAGTTGAAAGTAATCAAAGAAGAAATCATTAACGTAGCGTATGCAGTCCACTGGGCTAAAGCTAATATTGTCAATTCTTTTATTTTAAGTAATTCAGAAACAAACATAACCGAACAATTGTTAAAATCAGAGAACATTCCATTTATTAACATTGATGAGGCTCTTGAATTTGCAGATGTAAGGATAGCTTCAAATGGAAAAAATATAGTTTATATTTTAATCCTACCAACCATAAGTAATGATATATGTAGTTTATTAGTAATTAAAGCAGTTAAAACTGGCACACGTATTAATAATATTCCCTTCAATAGTTTAGTTTAGTTTTAGTTTTAAATGCATTTTATTATCTTAATCATTAACTCTTACATACTAACAAAAAATGCTTAAATGCTAGCTTAAAATTACTTAACAATCTTATACTAACTTACTGGCCCCACACAGGCACTCTAAGCTACTCTAAATTCTTATATCTATGTCTTTCGACTTTGTTTACATTTTATATTCCCTTCAATAAAATTTTAAAGTGTGGACAAAAATTGTTTGGAGTACATAAAAATTGTAAGTCTTTTAATGAACATGTTATTTGTAACAGTAATAACCTTATAGACATAAGTAATACTACATGTGTTCCAAACCTTTTGAAGAGTCAAATCCCTAACTGCAGTGTCATCAATAATCACCACGTCCCAACAGTCGAAGAAATCTCACCTGGAATACTTTTCCTCAATCATTTCAATGGCTCAGTAGACATCAGTAACGAGACTCTAAGGTTACAAGGTACATTTATCATGTAGCACATTAACACCACAATCAGAGTAAATGGCCAACTATTTACAGAACAAGAAATTACCAAATACCGGCCGTTACCAGCAATTCTACAACTAACAACTGTGAATAAAAGCATAGAAGAAGTACTATCCTTGGAAATGCTTAAGCAACTGCACATCAATGGCACCGAACAAATAAGCCTGCTTAGCATCAAAAATAACATCAATTCAATCGTCAACATCATCTCAATAACACTCCCGATTATGCTTGTAATAGGTTTCTGCTGCTACCCAAAAATGCGAAACCGGAAGGAAGCAAGTAAAAATCATGCTCCAGCATCTGTGGTTATTGGAATAGACGACCTCTCACATCATATAGGGTCGGTACCGTCGAACGAGGGCGTTCGAAATTGAGGGTGGAAGAGTTAAGGTAACAAATATTCCACTTCTTAAAATCATACTCCAATGACATTCATCATTCCCACCAATTCAAATGCTGACACGGCGTCTGGTTCACATTGTATTACTCTGATCTGCGCATTCCATCACGTACTGCGACGGTAACCCGAGTACACCTGTGGGAACGCATCCGGTGAATAGCAAAGGAAAGAACATGTAGAATAGTATTTAAGGTAGCGTAATTGAAATTGTAATTTAGTCTTAGCTTTGATTGTAAGAGGCTAGAATGCCCAAATTTTAAATAAAGTTTTTTTTACTTAAAATAACAATTTAAAATTTAATTTATACAAATGTACATGCATATGTATTATAGGTATCTATGTACACACATATTTGATGAACGATGATATACAAATTTTCATTTGCTAAGTTATTGAAGAAACGGTTTATGTACATTATACGAGTATGTACATATTTTAGGTTGTATAAAAGGGTATTTTACACTTCAGTGCCAGGCAAATGATTGTTTGTGTTGAAGGAACAAGGAAAGGAGGTACAAATGTCGTAAGGAAAACAAATTTTGTAGATTTTTGTATGATATATATATGATATATATATATATATATCATACATATATGATATGATATATATATATATAATATATATCATATTATATATATATATATATATATTCAGAGAGCCGAAAATGCCCTTTCAACACTAACTTGCGTAGCGGTCACAGCCTGAACGACGAATGCCAATTTTCGCAATGAAGGGTACTTAAATTTGTTGCTTATGTGAAAAGTTGATGGATTGGCATTTGGCGATATTAAGTTCCAAAGAATTTTTAAGGCACCAGATCGAAAGACTATCAAGGTCTTGTGGTCTTGGTATCGTCGGCGTAAAGGGAGACGGACGAGTGTTTGATAATCCTATCGAGATCATTAATGGTTAATATAAAAAGAAGGGGACCGAGAGGCTGCCTTGAGGAACTCCAGAGGTGGCCAAAAATGGAGGCGAGTGGGCTGACCTAAAGCGAACACTGTAGAAACGGTTTTCGAGGTAAGAGGATATAAATTTTAATAGTATGGGTTCAAAGCCGAATGCAAACAATTTGAAGAGTATTAATCGATGAGAGATTTTATTAAAGGCTTTGCTAAAATCGGTTGCAACTACATCGACTTCGTTGCCGTTCTCTAGGGTAGAGATGGCAAAGTATACGAATTCAACGAGATTTGTGGTGGTTGACCTACCCTTTAGGAATCCATGTTGTCTAGGGGAAATAAGTGATTTGCATTGGAAGCTTCATACAAAATACTTTCGAGGAGTTTGAGTATATGGGAGAGTTTAGCGATTGAACGGTAGTCTGTTATTTCGTTCTTTGATCTTTTTTTGTAGATCGGGGTTATGAAGGCGGTTTTCCAAACCTGAGAAAATTCTCCTTGTGAAAGGGATAGACGAAAGAGATCAGAAAGGGCAAGGGAAAGAGACCAGGAACATTTTTTAAGAAATATGGCAGGGAGGCCATCTGGACCGGGTGTAAATTCGTCATTGAGTTGGAGTAATTTATATTCGATATAAGAGGGTTCCAAGATGTGAGAGAGAAGTGGGCCATTGGAGAAGTTCAGTAGCTAACTAAAATAGGATGGATCTTGTACAAAGGAGTCGTTGGTGAAGGATTGTTTAAAAAAGGTGGCAAATAGGTTGGCAATGGTGAGTGGATCGGTTGACGGTTGACAGGGAAGGAGGGTAACCATCGGACTTTCTTTCGTAGTTAACAAATTGGAAAAAGGACTTGGAGTCATTTATTGGGTTGACTTGCGCATTATTAAGGTAACGCTGGTAAAGAGAATCGTAAAGTTCGGAGAAATGAAGATAAACACCAAGACAGTTGGAATAGGCGGAAAAGGATCTGGTACGCAGAAAAACAGCCCATAACTTGTTTCTCTCATTTCGTAAGCTGGCGATTATACCGGGGTGGACTAGTAGATGATGTTTTAAGGCGGGAAAACGGAACGTAAAGGCTAAAAGAATTAAATATTTCTTTATAGAAAATGGATAAGGCATCATTTACACTTAGGTTGTAAAAGTTAAAGAGGGATCTGTTAAAATAGTCACTGATTTTGCGAAAGTTTGCTTTATGAAAGTGGTAGGATGAGAGAGTTGTGGGGGGAGTGGACTGGAAAGAAGAGTTATGAAAAACTGAAAGTAGAAGGGGGGGGGGGGGGGTAGTTGCCGATTATTGAGAGAGATAGGGGACAAAGGGAGACTGAGGAGTTAATTGAATCTGTTGTGAAAATAAGGTCCAATTGCCTGCCCATATAGTTGGCATAGACTTGAGTCTGTTAAGCGATTTAAGAAGAGACATTCCTTAGCTGAGTTGGCATTTGAAGCGATGAAGATTGATCGTCTGATGGATTCCACTGTAGCTGAGAAAGATTAAAGTCGCCGAAAATAAAGATATCGTCAGTAGAGTCAGACAGGTCAATTAAATGGTCGATCGCATCGACAACAAGTTGGCAAGATTCGATAGGTTGAGCTGGCAGGATGCAGCAACATACAACGTAAAGGGACTTGAAGGAGAGTGATATTTTTATTGCGACAAAGTCGACTTTAGAGGATGAAGAGATGGTAATGGGAGAAGAGGGAAATCTGTTGTGGATCGCCAGTAGGACGCCTTGGCAAGGGGAATCATCATGGATCGTCGTCGCGAAAAACATCAAAAGTGGGGGAGAACAATTCCCGGTTCTTTATGTCGGGAATCAAATTGGTTTCAGTAAAGTCGTAAATATCAAAGAAAAGATCATGCGATTGACGTAGGACAGCATTGGTTTTAGAGAGTGGACCTATTTGGAGAGGATGTTTTGGGGTGGAGATGTAAGGCGGGATGGTTTAAGTGCTGACAAGGGAGGCACGTTATGGACGAAAAATTTTATCGTGGTCGGCTCGACTTCGCTGTAGGTGTGAGACTCGTTTAGAGTGAACGTAGTGGCCGAATGCAACAAGGTCGTCTGCTACTTTCTGAGGGGACATGCTAAAAATCTCGTGGTACCTGACCTAAAGTTTCCTGAGACTGATAGGGTCCAGCCTTCCTGCTGGATGGAAACCATGACGCTTATTTTGGCCTTCCCTTCGTAGCAGACCGAGTCCGATTTGTCGGGTATATAGGCGAGAAAGAGACGAATGTTTTCATATATCTTTCGCTCTATAAGCTTAGAGAGTGCATAGTGACTTTCTGTAGTTCCATTGGTTTGCTGGATTAGTTTAACTGTGGGGGGAAAAAGAGGATCAAGGATAGGGGCAGTGGAGGAGGGAGATGGAGATTCGTGGTTGGATATGGAGTTGGGCGACGGATGAGATGTTGGGTTTAGGGTATGGGAGTTAATAAAATTTATTTATTTATTTATTTCTTATTTCTTATAATTAATATTTCATATAATTTTTTACAAATTCAAATGACTTTCAAATAATAAGAAATAGATTACCATTCAGTATTTTAAATAAAATAGAATTGAATGACATCCATTACATTAATAAAATAGGAGTGATAAATTATTTTTGGGTGGGGTGACCTTTTTTTATAAAACTAATATTAATTCAAAATTTGAAAGTTTACAATTAAAAAACAAAAACTGGTGTAACAAAAAATATATTTAAACCAAAACGTCAAAAGCAAGAGATTCAATTTGATTAAGATCAAATGTAAAAAGCCAGCATTTTACTCTCTTTAGAAAGGTAAACGTAAATGATATTGCTCTAGTGGAAGCAGGAAGTTTATTAAACAAACGAGTAGGTAAAACAGTAAAATTAGGGTACTTAGCTCCAGTTTGTAGGTAGCAGTGAGGAAATGACGTGTTAGCTGGGATTGGTGGCGCAGAAGATTGAGAAGGGATAATATAGGTGGTTGGGGTTAAGTTGAAAGAGACGCGTTGGCGCGGGGGCTTGGGTGGAACATTGGGAATTAGCGGATTAAATGATTGGTGTGTAAGGGGTATGTGTCGGATAAGTGGGGAGGGAGGACTAAAATTGGGGAACAAGTTCGTTTTGAAGCTCGGTGGGATACTAGTTGGTAAAGGCAGCGCGGTTTCGGTTTCCGTTGTTAGGGCGACGGGAGGAGTATTTGAAAATGACTCCGTGTCTACTAATTCATTATGAATTGAGACATTGCACGGGCAACTAGCTTGGAATTGAATTTGATAGTGTATTCCATCGATTTTGTGGGAAGCCAATCTCACTTCTTCACCGATTTCGGCAGCGGTCAACTGAGTTGCTATGAGTTCCTCGCTGACGTTTATTATTTTTAGTGTTAGATCATCGAGCGTAGAGTCTGATGGATGCGGGGTGGGATGTATTGTTTTGGAGGAGGATTGAAAAAGCAAGTCGAGATCAGTACGGAGAAGATTTATAGAGTCGTTTACGCGTGTGAGTACGTTGGATTTAAGGAGGTTGGCAAAATTTGTTTTGAGGAATGCTTTTATTCCATCGAAGTGATATTTAATCACATCGCTCTCGTTGTCGTGATGAGATTGGTTTTTGGACAGATTTTGGATCGCTGTCAGTTGCTTTTCGATCATTCTTCCTGTGGACTTGTAAGCTTCCATATTACTGTCAATGCAGTTTACTGGGTCTTCGATCTTCTCTATTCTGTCGAGAATAGTTCTGCTAATATGATTATTCTCGGTTAGCATCGCATTGGCAAGTCACAAACGCAACTTCAAGTAGGAGACCTTGTTCTCTGAAAGGATGAAAGACTTTCTCCCGCGAAATGTAGCTTAGTAAACGTATCCAGGAAAGACAATCGCATTCGCGTAGTCAAGGTAAAAACTCTACAAGGTATATTAAAAAGACTTATCATGAAACTTTGCCCCCTACCAATAAACGAAACCCAAGAGCAAACTCAATTAAATACTGCAGTCAATAATAATTAATCATCAAACTTAATCATACACTGAATTCAATAAAAATTAATTATCAAATCGTTTAACAAAAATTAATTAAAATAAAATTTAAATTTTTCCCCAAAATTTTAAATATTAAATTACACAAAAGGGAATAATATATAATATAAAATATTATAAAGAAATATCAAAATAATTAATATTAAATAGGTACGAAAATTCATGCGCTCTACTGTCATATACCGATTACAGCACAATATCAAACAAACCCACTTAATCAGCACGAAAAAATACTCACGCAAACAAGCACATACACGACACAACACGCAACACTAAATTCTATGAAGACAATATACAGCCCACTCTTTCCACTTGCCCACAGAAAATACACGCAACACATTACAATACTTTTTTTTAATCAAAAATATACATAACACACACAGGCGAATCATAACAACCCAAAATATAAACAGCACAAAATGTACGAGGGCGGGTCAATAAGCCCGTGACTTTTTGAATTTCTGACCTCTACTGAAACAGCAACACTGCTCCTGTCAACAGGCATCTGTCAGTTGACTCCTGTCAAAATTTAAACTTGCTGCGTCAGTTAGTTTGTGTTTGACAGCTATTTTTATCAGACTACTCACTAATTTGAGGAGAAAATGGAAAAAAGTGAATTTCGTGTGCTTATTAAGCATTATTTCTTGCGAAAAAAAACCATTACCGAGACCAAGGCTAAGCTTGATAAATACTATGGGGACTCTGCACCATCGATTTCAATGGTAAAAAAGTGGTTTACTGAATTTTGTTGTGGCCGTACAAGCACTGAAGATGCCGAACGTCCTGGACGCCCAGTTGAGGTCTCTACACCCGAAACAATCGAAAAAATTCACGATATGGTGTTGGCCGACCGAAGATTGAAAGTGCGAGAGATTGTGGAAGCCGTAGGGATCTCGCATGGCTCAGTGGTTTCAATTTTGAATGATCACTTGGGCATGAGAAAGCTTTCCGCAAGATGGGTGCCGCGTTTGCTCACAGTCGACCACAAACGCAATCGTGTAACAACTTCACAGGAAGGTTTGGCGTTGTTTAATCGCAATATGGAGGAGTTTTTGCGCCGTTTTGTAACCGTGGACGAAACATGGATCCATCACAACACACCAGAGAACAAACAACAGTCAAAACAGTGGGTTTCTAAGGGTGAATCGGCGCCAAAGAAGGCCAAGGTGGGTTTGTCAGCCAATAAAGTTATGGCGACTGTTTTTTGGGATGCACGCGGGATAATCCACATTGACTACCTTCGAAAGGGAAGAACAATCAATGGGGAATATTATGCCAACTTATTGGACCGATTCAATGACGATTTGAAAAAAAAACCTCATTTGGCCAAGAAAAAAGTTCTTTTCCACCAAGACAATGCAAGGGTGCACACATGTGCAGTTGCCATGGCAAAAATCCATGAATTGGGCTATGAATTGCTCCCTCATCCACCCTATTCTCCAGATTTGGCTCCGAGCGACTACTTTTTGTTCCCAAACCTGAAGAAATGGCTTGGTGGAAAAAGATTTGACTCCAATGATGAAGTCATCTCGCAAACAAAGGCCTATTTTGAGGACCTCGACAAATAATTTTTTTTGGAAGGGATAAAAAAATTGGAGAAGCGTTGGACAAAGTGTATAGAGCTCAAGGGAGACTACGTTGAAAAATAAAATTATTTTTTTATCAAAAAATCTGTGTTTTAATCCAAAAGTCACAGACTTATTGACCCGCCCTCGTACCACTGGAATGGAGCAATGCAACACGTCGACGATTCAACACAACACACACATGCACATGCAACGAGGGACGCCGTCGTTCAAACAAAACAAAAAAAAATCTCGTACTACAACACAACTCAAATATGAATTTAAATTTTACACTTAATAAAACCAAATGAATTTAATAAAACTTACCTGAATTTCTTCTTTTCTTCTTCATTGAATTTTGTGCACTTGAAATACATGAAAATTATAGCTTCTTTAAAATTGTCAAACTCAACATCACTAGATAACATCTCTAGCAAAACCTGCTTTTAACTAAACTCATCGCAGGTTTTAGAGGCTTCATACACGATTGGTTTACTTCTTATCTTAAGAATCGTCAGCAAATAGTAAAAGTGAAGTGTTTTCTTAGTTCTGTGAAACATTTACATATTGGTGTCACCCAAGGTTCTGTTTTGGGTCCGATTTTGTTCCTTATTTATGTTAATTCCTTATTTGTGCAACCTTTCAAGCGCAAAATTACATCATTTGCTGATGATACTGCACTCTCATACTCTAATTATAATTATTTTAATTTATATTTATAGTACATGTTAATTTCGGTTTAGATATACTGCGCAGTTGGTTTAAACAACATAATTTGATTATAAGTACTAGGACAAAATTTATGGAATTTAATATTAAGGGTTTAGTATGTGAAGTCTATCCTTTTTATTACAACAGCCCAAATTGTTTACGATTTTGTTTAGCTGATCCTGGCCTTGAAACTTTTAACGATAGTTTAGCTTCAGTAATGGTGTTTTAGATTTGAAAGGCATTATATTGGACAATAAGCTCAATTGGAATGACCACACTGTACACCTAAAACAGTATCTTAATAGAATTGTTAGGCATATGTTTCACTTGAGACTCTATTGTAATAATCATATTTTAAAAATGGTATACAATGGTTTATTTAAATCAAAATTGCAGTATGGTATCTCTTGCTGGGGTGGTGCATACTTTAACTAGATAGAGCGTCTGTTTACTAAACAAAAGCATGTAATAAGAATTATGTCAAAAGCTAATCGCCGAACCCCTAGCTTTCCATTGTTTAAATCTTTAGAAATTCTTCTATTGAGACATTTGTATTGTTACAAAGAATTGAAAATATTTTTTGAAAAATCGGGATTTTATGATGTCAGATAACATGAATGTTATAGTCTACGTGTTAACTCGAAAAACTTTGCAAATACTCCTACTATTTATAAAACACATTTTTCTCGATTTTATTATGTTACTGCTCCACGGCTATTTAATATGCTGCCACAATTCTGCAGGTGTGAGAGGAAGAAAACTGTATTTTTAAATAATAGAAAAAAATTACTTTTCTCTTTTGATAGTACTGAAATAAATTCGCTTTTTGTTCCATTGTTATAAATTTTATACTTTTCATTATATTCTTTTTGTCTATTAGATTACCCATCAATTTTTTTTGTAAAAATATTATATAGTTATTGATAGGTACTTTCGCCACTTGCCATATGGCAAAAGATTGTACTAACTATTTCTTTGGCAAATCATCCTGCTTTGGTGTTTTATTAATATTGTATCTTTGTATTTATATGTATTTCCCTTTTGTCAAGAAATAACGTTAATGCAAAAAAAAAAAAATTACTCTGGAACACACCAATAGTCAACACGATTGAATTTAAGCAAACTTAAACTAATTAAATAAATAAAACACCCGATTTAAATCCACGAACATAAAACCAAAACAACCAATACTGAGCATAAGTAAATCGACTGATTGATTTTTCTTGTCAGTCACACTCAAACACAACACACAAGGCACCGCTCCCGCTACCCCGCTCCGCAGAATAGCAGCAGCGCCTATCGGCTGCCTAAAGATCATCGCCAGCGACGAGATGAATGGAGAGAGCAAGAACGGTGGCTTGTATAAAATTATCAATGCACCTTGTATTAATGTTTATGTATGCAGATGTTCAGTTTGCTATGCACTATACGTGCATAATGTACTGTCTCGTTTGACGTTATGTTTGTATGCAAGCAAATTACTTATTCTTATCTTCTCTTTTCATATGCTGTAAATGCATGGAGATATTTATGTACATACGTACATACGCCGACAAGCTCCAATGAGGTAAATGAAGACCGGTAGACATTTTTTGATGATCTTCGCTCATCGGTGGGGGAGAATGTTTACGTAGCAACATTACGTTACGTAACACAATGCTGAACGCGCCAACCCACAACTAGATAGGAAATTTTTCTTACTGTCAACGTAGAACACTATAAAATGACATACATGAAAAAATACAATGTATTATAACGTTGAAAGTTGAGGAGTATTTTTTTTTACTGATTTTAACAATTTACAGCATAAGCGGAAAAGTAAGCGGTAACCCGTTGTTCACAGCCGAACAGCCACATATCATGTCAAGGGGAAAGTAGAGCTTTGATTGCAGACAAGCAAAGTAGAAGAAAGGGATTCAACAAAAATAATAAGCAGACATTATCATAAGCAGCAAACCGGGATAAAGTTCTTTGTTTTGTAAGGGCAGCGGGCATTAGAAGAACGTATGTCTTAAGAAAAAGCGGAAACAGAGCTCTAATGGAAAGCGAGGAAATGCGTTTGTTTGTGAGTTAGTGTTGGCTGGGGATGGCGATGGTAGGGCGGATGATTAGTTCCTGCATTCAGGAGCGAGTGACCGTATGACGAGTGGAAGGGATTTGTTTATTATATTATATATAAGGTGTTTATTCAACCAACAGTATTCAGGTTAGGGGATGGAAACACTATTAACGCATTTGGCAGAGGAGTATTTTAGCAATGGCAGGTTTGAAGAAAACCATTTAGCTGACATGTTATATGTTGCGGACATTCGGTTGAATTTATTTTCCTTGAACTGTACGCCAGAAAAAGGCCTTCAATTCTCTACGAATAAATTAAAATGTAAGCTTTAGAAAGTAAAATCCGTTTTAGTAGTGGGTACTGTCGGAGCACTAGTAAATTCAGACGTTTGAAGACACATGCGTCATATTTCGGCGGGTGGATAAATTTTTTTTTATTGTTGAAGATGACTAATTACACTCCAGAAATCTGAGGTGCGAGCATTAATCGCTAGGTATATAAAATGAATTCAAACTGAAACAGGTACAAAGATGAAGGTTCGAGGTTCAGATAGTAGTTTGGAGTACACAAAATAAAATATTCTACAAGAAAATGGTGTCGTACATCAAGAAGACGTGTATGGGACGCCGGGGCAAAATGGAGTGCAGTGCAGTGAACATTGCAGTTTTTATTCCAAACAGAACAGATACCAGCCAAATAAAAGCAAAATGGCCGTTTGAGCTAGGCTGAAATAAGCAATTTTCAAGTTTTTGGAATCGTAACCTTCACAACAGAAGAGACGAAAATGGGATCGAAATCTGGAAAGGGTATTATGGGATGGTGTTAAAAGTTATAGGATATTTTCGGAGTCGACGTCTGTCAATGATTTCAAGCTGTGATACAGAATCATGCTGATAATTACTTATTTGCTACCTCTGGAGATGAGTATCTTCCAAATGAATTACCTACGAACGACAAATGTGTATATGAAAAACCATTTCAAAATATTGATGTTGTTGATGTTGGTGCTGATGCTGTGAAAAAAAAAATCTAAAGGGCAGTATAGATGTATGTAGAAAATTGTTGTGTATACTAGCGGTGATGAAGGCTTCGAAGATGTTGGTGGTGCAAATGAACTATTGTAAATACATTCAAGAGACCAAGAAGGAACCAGGTTTTAAAGCTCGGGTAGAACAAATTCACTTTTATCCCAAAATTTTCGAGCATTACACCATCAAAAAAAATCCACATTAAGCAATTTGATATAAAAACTGCCTTTTTAAATGGTAACGTCAAAGAGGAAATACATAAGTCTCAACAGCCAAGAGGGTGCGATTATAATGGTTAAGAGAATAATCCACTACACAAAAGAGACTGGTGATGATGGAATATTTTTTTAAAATCTCGAAACTTCAATTTTCTTCTTTCAGCGATGCTGATTATTCTTGATACGTGTTATAATAATAAGGTGTTCTATTGGTGAGTATGTTTTATGAATGGAACCAGGCTGAATTTGTAGACGCGTGTCCAGCAGTAAAAAAAAATTGTGTGTGTTCAATAACTTTCAAACGATCTGCTAAACCGTAGAATGAACGCAGCTTTGTACCTGAACAATCCAGGAGCCATCAGACCTAATAAGAATAATGAATTATATAAGCGGACTAACCACACAGATGTCCGTCTTAACGTCATCCATGAAAAGTTCGAACATAACATAATTTATTTGAACTCGAGTCTATTCCAAGAAGGTGACATTTTGTTTTATTACGGCCTGCATACGGTGCTTTCCGCGTATGAATGCGGAATACTTTTATACTGAGTTTATCCATAATTCCGCTCGCATACTTACGCAATAGCTTCAGAACAAAATAATTCCCACGATGCACTTTTCATTTATTGATTTCGATTTAATTGTTTTATTTAAGTGTCCCAGTTAGTTACCCTTTAGTGTCGGCTCTTATGATCGTCATACCGGTCGGTCGGTAATTTAATCCATTTTGTTTACAACTGCTTGCTGGCGAAGTGCAACGACACTTAATGCCTGCCCTGTGTTGTTATCATCGACTCAGCATTTTGGCTTTGACCTATATAACACACTTCGGGGTGAATGCATTGAAGTATTTATGAGGGTTTACAGTTTTCCCTTTTGCTTAACATATGGCAGTGTAAAGTGGATTCTCCACTGAGTTATGACGTTGGTATTGAAATAACTTATTCTGGACTTTGTGTCTCGATTATGGGTATGAATTACGTTATACTTGTTGCTATTGGAAGATGCGAGGGATGTTTGTGGCTGTTTGGAGAATGCAAGTGCTGCTTCATTACCCAAGGCTAAATTTCATTGATTTCGTTCCATGATGGGTGTAGCTTCTCTGAATATCTAAATTAACTTTTTTGTTGTTTTTGAGTTGCTTAAAGGAGGGGGTAACGTTAATTCGGCGCACCTTTAAGAATTTTTTAGACGCTACGGGTAATAAAAGTTTATTTATTTGATTGTGAAATTATAGATGAACAATATTTCCTTAATTTTTGAAAGAAAAATATTATTAATTAAGCCGATGGCAGCAAATCTTCGGAGGCGCCTCGAAAAAAAGTTGTCCACCGGTAAACCGTGTCATCTGAAGTCAAAAAATTAAAATTCTGTCAGTAGACAATCGCTTATCCAAAGTATCGCTAGATGGAATTTTTTTTTTGATTTTAAAATTTTTGGTGACACTTAGAAATGAAATCAATGGGCCAATTTGTAATTGTAAAATTAATAATTATGAAAAATAAAAAAAGCTTCCAGGAATACCTGGTAATTTATCTAAGAAAATAGTATACCAAATTTTAAAATCATCAGTTGCGTAGATTTGGATTTAAACCGTTCACCGGCTTCAAAAATGACAAGTGTCAGAAAATCGCTTTAAAGTTTTGTTTACCAGAAATATATTAAACATGAAGAATTTGAACGCTTTAAGATCTATATCTGAGCTAGTTTTGTCCGATTTGTTTCAAATTTTGACACAACCATACAATCATATGAAACAATAAAGAAAATTATAGCCTAAGGCCTCTTGATGCTCTGGCTACTAAGCTACTCTGTAATTTTAATTATTCTGTAGCTATTCAATAAATAAATAAATAAATAAATAAAGAAAATTAAAAAAAAAGTTTATGAGCAAAGCAAGAGAACTAAAAATAAATATATTTCCGTTATGTTCTGCTGGGTTCCTTTTCTTTCACTTAAAATAGCAACGGTTGCTTCAAAAGGCACAACAAACGCGCTTATAAAGAATCAAAGCTGAGTATTCTGTGTGAAAAGATACATCTGAATCTTTTTTTTTATATTTGCGAGCGCTAAAGGGATTAATGATCCTTAAAGTGTTTGCACACAGCGCGGGCGAAGGAAAATCAGGGAGGATTGAAAGAGAAGTGCCGGTGAACGTTGGTTTTAAATGTTTGAAGGTTATAATGACTAGGAAATAAAGAGCTAAGCAGGGCATTCCATAAGCGAGTTGTACGGCTTAAGAACGAATCACGATATTTTAGAGTACGTCCGAAAGTGGGCTTGAGGGTATGCTGATGAGCATTCATAGCGAGACGGATGTTACGGTTGAAAGATTAAAGGGGCGGAATGCTACTGGCCATTTCTATGGAGCACTGGTGGTGGAAATAGCGATAAAACAGAGTGAGACACGAGACATTACGTCGGTGTTCGAGGGTGTCCATTGTTTGAGTGATATTAGTATCACCTATGAGTTTTATCGCACGATTTTGATTCTATCTAGCAGGTGCAGAGATGTTTTGAGAGCACTAGACCAGATGTGGGCATTGAACTCCAATTTCGGGTGGATAAATGCCTTATATATTGAGGCTAGATCAGAGGGGTTGAAGTATTTCTTACATCGCTTCAGGAAACCTAGACATTTTGCAGAATTTTTGACGACACCGAATATGTGGTCACTCCAACGTAAGTTGTCATTGACACAAATACCGAGAATGGAAAGTTTATCAGTTTCGACGATGCAAGTGCCATCGATGGATGGCTGGGTGTTTAAATTTCGCTTTAACGACAGCAGACAGCATTGTGTTTTGGAAGCATTAAATTCTACTCTGTTAGTGGTTCCCCAATTAGTTATGCTGGTAATATCAGAATTTAATGAGTTTAACATACGCTGCCGTTACAGCCGAAGAGCAGGGACGTGAGTCCGGGAACGAATATGAAAAGCAGAGAGTACTGTCGTCAGCAAAGGAATATATTGGGATTAGAGGTAGCAGACAAGAGATCGTTGATGAAAATTAAAAGGAGTGTCGGAGACAGAACGGAGCTCTGGGGCACACCAGCATTTATTTTGTGAATATCAGATTTGAAACCATCCAAGACAACTTGAATTTAGCGTTCCGAAAGGTAATTTCTAATCCATTGAAGAATAAAATCATCGATCCCAAAAGCACGCATTTTCGACAAAAGAGCCTGATGCCAAACTCTGTAAAATGCCTTAGAAATATCAAGTGCAACTATCTTGCTTTCGGCAGATTGATGTACGTTTTGGTTCCACTTTTCGGTGAGACATGCCATCAGATCACCAATGGACCTGTTGCTGGTCATTAAGCATTTTTCGTGTTTCGAGATATTTCATGAGTTGACGGTTTATCAGCGTTTCCATGACCTTGGAAAGAAGGGGCATAAGTGCAATGGGTCTGTAGGAGGAGAGAGAGGAAGATTCGCCTTTACGCAATGGTTTTTCCAGCGAGCAAGAACAACTCTTCAGAAGGAGTGGAGATGTATCATCTAGACCAGCGGATTTGTAAATGTTAAGATCTTTAAGAACTCTTGCTACTACACGAGTGCGAAAGTGGATTTGTCTATTGAAGATTCGACGCACTCAAGTGTAGGCGGAGACGAAGCACAATCTGGGAGTGTTGAGCTGGTCGCAAAGTGTGCAGAGAGCAGATTGGCCTTATCCAAAGAGCTGAAAGCTGGAATGTCATTGTAAATGAGCGTTGGGATGGAGAATGAGGCAGAATTTCTAATATTTTTGACGAACGACCAAAAATGTTTACTATCTTCGGGACATTGTATCATTTTTTGATTCAATTTTTGGTCGTGCTGGAATTTTACACGTTTAAGAAAGGCGTTGCAATCATTTCTGGCTCGTTTGAACTTTTTTCGGTTTTCCTCTGTTGGACTGAACTTCAAGGACCGAAAAATCATTTCTCTAACCCTTACAGCCTCTTTACAGCTCGAGTCGTACCACGCCTTTTCTTTTGGTTTGATGCACTTCATCCGATGAGGGATAAAGTTTCTCATTCCAAAGAGAATGGTATCTGTGATCATATCAGCAGCGGCATCCACGTCGTTATCGAGGAAGCATAACGACCATTTAAAATTCCTAAAGAAGCTGTTAAGACCGCTCCAGTTGGCTTTCTCGTATTGCCATACTGTTCTTTTAGGTATCTTTTCTCTAACTGTTTCGTCCGTGTACGAGAAATTAGCTGATATGACACAGTGGTCCGACGAGCCTAGAGGGGAGAGCACATCAACGATGTACTTATCAGGGTGAGAAGTTAAAAAAAGTCCAGGGTGTTGGCGGTATGAATATCAACGCCTAGTATTCGCGTGGGCTCATTTACAACCTGGGTTAAGTTATTTTCCCCAGCGAAGATCTCAACTCACCGTCCTTCGAGTGTTGGCTGTCCAGAATGTCGAAGCCACCCAGAATTGTCTATATTGCAATCGCCCGATTTCAATATGAGTATACAGGATACAATTCTTTGAATGGAATCAGACAGCGCATCAAACTCAATAAAAGTCGAATTGCTGTCCAGTTTGGGGCATCTGTAAATAAAGCAGTAGTGGATAATTTGCTTACGGAGATGGAATTTTAACCGCATGAAATCGAATTCCAAATTGGAACAGGGACTACATTGTGGTGGAATTTGGTAAGCTAGATCGGTACGCCGTAAATGGCGAGACCGCGGTGAGAGGAGAATAATGGCACTAGTTCGTAGCCAGATAGTTTCAGATCAGAGTGATCTGAGAGGTGTGAACGAGGATCTACCTGTGTTTCACTAAGTTCCAAATCAGCTGGTCTGTATTGGCAGACGCGGACGTACCCAGAAAAGTGTTTACTTTTTATCCCGCGTATATTGGCAATATCTACTCTGAATTACCGAGTCATTATAAAGAAAGGCAAACACGAAAAACACAAACACCGACGTTACTAAGCGCATATGTGAAGCACAAATTCAGACTTGGTTTACCGAATCAAATTATTGTAGGTGTTATGCCCTTACAACAACACGAAATAGCACACCAACAAAATTCATACCCACAGCCTGCTATCCATCGGTTTTTACATACACTCAGTAACTGCACGCGCTCTATGACAATGTAATACAGCAACGGCAGTGACCGAGTGCAAGCAACAGTTTGACCAGGGGCAGGAAGGTTGTGATGTCCGCACTGTGGATGTGGATTTCGGTTTCACTGCACTCGCGCGTTGTTGTTGCTGTTTTGTTTTTTTTTTTTGCCGCACAGTGAACTTTTTTTTTGTTTTTTTGCACTCGCGCGCAATTTTTTTTTTTTCTACGCGGGGAGCGAGTTTCACAGTGCACTTGTGCGTGCATGCGTTCGACAATGATAAGCGTATTCAATGTCACACTTTGGTGCAGTAATCTTAATTTGAGTTCCAAATATAAGACCCGCAATTCCGAGGAAAGAATTCCGATAAAAGAATAGAACAATTTCATTTCTGCTACTTCATGTATGTATCCCATAATTTATAGTCCACCTGCTCGTTGATAATTTCCTATGATAAAATATCGCAAACCACAAAGGAATCGAGAATAAATATTATTGGCAGACTGGCGCTCATTTTTGTAGAAAAGAAACATGCAGTGGGGTTGGGTTCTTTTTGGGTTCTCTTGTAAATAAAACACATTCCTTAAGGCCGATTCGAATGACTTTTTCAGAGCCTTTTCTTAAATCCTCAATAAACTCTGTCAACATTGGAGATAGACCCTTACTGTAGAACGATTTTTTTCATAGAATATATCCAGGAATCATTTCCCAAATTATCCTAGACGAATTAGTGGACACCCTGTATATATTATTAGATTTCTCTTAGCGAAATCACCCTATACCTATGTATATACTGAACTTAAGTCTGTGTTAGTTTAAAGTGCTCTCTAGAGTAGTCTTATATTAGCCGTTTACTTTGCGGTACCATCATACCATCGCCTGCTGTTTAATTATGGGTTAGATAAAAAAGAAATCAATTTGGCCATGGATGATGTATAAAAAAAACAGAATAGGAAAATGCGTTTAATTAATAATTTTCGGGATAACTTTAATAAAGTCGCCAAAGCAAGTCGCACAAAAGGGTATATCAAAATGCAAATTGATCACGATGATCTGTTAACAAAAGGTGACCAGAAGGAAGATTATTTCCTAAAAGATAAATATACCGGAATAGAAAATCTCTTTTGTGAATCTTTGGGGTATTTAACACATCAGCTTGATGAGAAGGCGCTACCGTTGGCTCAACCGATCAACGACTCCATTAAACATTAGGAAGTTGTGCCCTCTCAACTCCCAAAAATTGACCTTCCTAAGTTTTCGGGGGACTATTTGTTGTGGATGTCATTTCGTAATCTGTTAACGTGCATTGTTTCAACGGTGGACAAGTTGTCCCACGGATGAGGCAGCACTCATATTAAAGACAATGTTCTTTGAAGAAGTCAAATATGACGTCGCGTGGAAAATGTTGAAGGGTCGCTATGAGAATGAGCGAATCATCATCATGACGTCCTTAAGAAAGTTTAACACGTTCCCAGTATCGAAAGGAGAAACCATCGGTGAATTCAGACGTTTATTAGATACTACACACGACATGCTTGACACTATAAAGAATCTGGACAGGCCAATTGATAAGTGGGATGATTGGATCATACATTCATCCATTCCATCTTACTTCCCAACTCAATCCCATAACCCGAAAGGATTGGGAACTGTCGATACCTACGAATACTACCATGCCGCAGAGTTCGAAGTTGATTGAATATCTGAAGAAGAGGTTGGTTTCTATGGGTACAAAATTGGATTACGTTAAATACAGGGGTCATCATCAAGCCTTGCAATCATCAGTCAAATCTCATCATATCGATACTTCCAAAAAGTGCTCATTATGCACTGACAAGCACATCATCACCTACTGCCCGTTATTTCAAAAACAGTCGACCGGATACTTGTTCAAGTGCTTCAAGTGCCTCAGAGCGGATCTTTTGGCGAACAACTGTTCATCAGCCTGTCGGTGCAAGCGGTGAAATGTAACGGCAAGCATCACACAATGATACATCACTCTTTGGAGTCGCCATCATCGTGGTCCTCGTCGTCATAATCGTCATCATCGTCAACAGGAAACTCAAATTCGACCAGCAACATCACCTCGGAGCATGTAGTGGGAGCAACTTTCAACGAAGTTCTTTTGGCAATAGCATGGGTTGTGGTGCAACTTTCGGACAAACACAGTTGAAAAATTGGGCATCACAAAAGTAAGAGTTAGTCTCAACGTTAACGGGCTGGCATCCTCACATCTAGGAGAGATTCGGAATCTTGTCAGTATTTTAATTTTCTCATGCTACAACATCGATTTCATTTATCCAACTCAGGCGTAACTTGTCAGCCGTTTCACGACTTACTCTTCTGCTATTGGATTGGAATCTCGCCAATGTCATCACATGAATAGCTTGAGAACACCATTGGCTCAGAACACTACTTTGGGATGGTTGCTAATGGGCATACGGTGAACTTACCTTTAGGAGGATTGGAATCATGTTCCTGTTCAGGTTTGGAGCAAGAACTTCCACACTTTTGGTCTTTGGAAGATGTTGAATGAGACATTTTATCACTTTCAAAAGACAAAAGAGAGTTGGAAGTATTTTCCTACGCTACCTATAAAGGAGATGATTCGGGACGATACGCGGTTAGACTTCCTCGGAAGCAAACGCTTCTCAGTCAAGGTTTTTCACAAACACGTCAATTTGCTGTTCGCCGACTGTCTCACGCTTAACCACGGTTTGAGGTCTGGGAGATCACTCCCCACAATGCATGGCTGACTACTTAAACTTAAGACACATGGAGGTCTCGACGCAAACGAGGACTGGGAGTGCCTCTTACCCAACGTCATACTTGCCGCATCATGCGGTTGCGTCCAAGGAAGCCCATTCGACCAAGTTTGGCGTAGTATTCGACGCACCTAGTCGAGTCCCAAATGGAACATCTTTGAATGATTGTTTCACCGTGGGTCCTAAACTGCAACGCAACTTAACCTAGATTGTCACTCAATGGCGAATACATCCAGTGGTTTTCAAAACAGTCATTGAGAAAATGTTTCACCACTGACGATATATGCGATGTCCTGCTATTGACCGTTACCTACAGAATAGCCTGTGGTCCGTATCACGCAATAAAAACGCTTCTCAAATTGGCAGAAGATGATGGAGAGAAGTTTTCAGCTGCGGCAACAGTAGTTCGGACCGAATTCTATGTGGACGATGCGCTGTCGGGTGGAGAATCATTGCAGGTTGTACTGAAGCTAGGGATGATTTAATAAGCTTATTGCGAGGAGGAGGGTTCACCTTAATAAAGTGGGCATCTAACGAAGAAGCAGGCTTACCTGAGGACGCGGGATAGTAAGGTGAGCAAGGCTGATGGTATGAAAACGTTATGTTTATATTGGAGCCCAGAAGAAGTTACATTTTCGTATACGATCGGGGTACAACAGCATTTGCCAGAAGTAATTCTCAAATGTCTCGTATTAGGCGATATCGCTGGACTGTTCGATCCATTAGGATGGCTGTCACCAAGCATCATACTGGGTAAAATCTTTCTACAGAAGCTATTAGGACTGCAAAGGGATTATCCGTTGCCATCAAAACTTCAAAAAGAGTGGCTAGTATATCGGGAGGGGCTTGATATGGCACAAGCAATGAAAATGGATCGCTGGGTAGGAACGCATTCGAGTCAATTTTCGTGTGAGCTGCACGGATGCATTTGCAGTGCCCATCTCATTGCAGTGCCAAAATACGGGTCGACGAATTATTCTTACGAAAGGATACATAATATGTGTCTTCGTGTGTATTCGTGTGTCTTGCCACCCGCGAGATACACATTGAGTTGGCATCAGATCTATCCACCGATGCTTTTATAGCTACTTACCAGAGATTTACCTCAAGGCGAGAGATCTGCAGCGACCTATTTAATGATCGTGGGACGAATTTTGTCGGAGCAGATAGACAGCTCCGGGAATGTTTGCAACGTTTTCGCCAAGAAAATAACATCATCGGTACTGAGTTAGCTCGAATGGGAACTTCGTGGCATTCCATCCTTCCAGGATCACCACACTTTGGTTGAATCTGTGAGGCGGCCGTCAAATCGACAAAACACTATCTGCCATATTGGCAGACCCATTGCTGCTGTACTAGGCATTAAGCACTCTTTTATCACAAATTGAGGCAGTGTTGAACTCTCGTCCGCTCATGCCTTTGCGAGATGACCCCTTAGATTTCGAAGTCCTAACCCCAGCGCACTTTCTGATTTGGCAGCCTTTAACGACGGTTCTAGAACCCGACCTTAGTGATACGAAGTCCAATTATTTGAAATTTGTAGCAACGACCAAAATGGACCATTCAGGCACCATCTATTCAAACGGGACAGCTGGTACTCCTCAAAAATGATCGCTAACCACCAAGCAAATGGTCACTTGCACTAGTAGAATTACACCATCTAGGTCCTGATGGATTGATCATAGTCGTTACCTTAAGGAATTCATCCGGAACTTTCAAGCGTTCAATTGCTAAGATATGTCCTCTACCACTGAAGGAAGATCTCCATCAGCCGGACAACAAATATCTTCATCAAATGCCGCATGGCGGGCGGCCTTAAGATGTCAATGGTTAGGTCGTCGATAATACTCTGAGGGGGACGGCATGTGTCATATATACCCAACTCAGTATTCAGGACATGTATACTAATTTACCATACTATTTATTCTCACTTGTTATTTACTTCTTCACATACAAATAAATATCCATTCTATTGTTGTCCTTGAGCTTCAAGCTCGCCAATATAATGAAATAAAGTTGAGTTGTAAGCGGTGATGAGTGTGGTTGTCTTGCGTGGTCGTTGTCACAGTTGTTCTTTTTCATCGAGTACGTGTTATATCACACACTGCAGCCTCCTTAAAATCATTCGTCCCGAAAAACTTCGTCATTCATCGTTCCGTTGAATGATGTATTCTATTCACATGGACCTTCATTTTCCCCCTATTCCCGCACTGGATCCGGTAGACAATGTCACTAATGCGGGTTCTCAACTTTTATGGACCTGCCCAAATCTGTTACAATTTTGGTGATTTTCCCTTCTTACGCAGACGATTATACGGCTGTAGGAAATAACTCTCTAATGAAATAACCCCCTAAACGAAAAATTAAATACACCTCAAAAATTGTGAAAGTCCGCAGAAGATAGGTCCCGGAATTATTTTTGGTATTTTAATGTCTTTATAACATTACAGAAAGTTAATGTTACATTTAAGAAAAAGGTTTCTGTATAAATAAATATTGTAATTATGTACACTTTTTAATGTACATACCATATATAGAGGGTGACCGGATAAGGACGGTAGGAAAAAAATGTAAATAAAGCAACAACGGTGTGAAATATATAATTGATTCTGGCTTTATTTTGAAGCTATATTTATTGGACTATTTGTGGAATAGCACATCACATCATCGGCCTCCCTGGCAGTGTCTTAAGCGGTCGGTCCAATTTTTGATTACTCGGTCCAATATCTGCGGCATTATTCCGGCAATAGCGTGTGGAGTGGTGGCCTCGAGCTTGTCCAAAATGGTTGTCTTATTAGCGTAGACTAAGGACTTAACGTAACCCCAGAGAAAATAATCAAGTAGTTTCAAATTGCATGATCCCGGCGGCCAATTGATGAACCTCCTCCGTGAGTCGGAGGCCCAGTGGCCAAATTTCACTTTCACAACTTCGAGCATTGCGTTACTAGCATGACATGTAGCGCCACCTTGTTGGAACTACAGCTCGCTTATATCGATTTTGCCGAGCTCTGACCACAGAAAATCGGATGACATTGACGGAAACTGTGTCTCCTTCCTCAAATCGATTGAAAGGTCCGATGATGCCGCCATGACATATGGTATACCGCACAGTCTATCTTTGTGGATACGTTGATGCTTGGCCGAGCACTTGTTGATTGTGTTCGCTAAAGTAACTGCAATTTTGCTTGTTTACAAAGCCGCTGAGCCAAAAATGAGCCTCGTCCTAGAAGATGATTTTTTGACCGAAATCCGGATCTCCGGCCAACATTTCCAGAGCCCAATTAATAAACTCGCGATGTTGTCTATGATGATCCGGCTCCAATTTTTGCGTCAGCGGATGTAGACCCAAATCTAACAAAATAAACTGGGTTAATTCTCTGGCAATTCCTAATTCAGCTGATAGGCGTCGAATTGACATTTCCGAGCCTTCTTCGATACTGACCATTACAGTGGCTATGTTTCCTTCATTTTGCACTAATCTCTATCCAGTTGGTGGCTTAGGATCCAAAGGAGTGAACTCACGCTCAAAATTTTCCACGGTACGATGAATTGCCGACAAACTGAAGCTATGATGACGACCTACCGACCGAAATTCACATTGTGTGTTTACGACTGAACCGGAATTTCGACAATATTTTTCAATAATTTCCGAACGTTTGGCAAGCGTAAAACGACGTATGATGAAATGGCAAACCTTATTGAATATTTTCACACCTAGATATCATTGGTTACTTTGACAGTATCTCCCCTCCTTCTGAAGAGGTGATCTTTCTTGCTGGAAAAACCACGGCCTAAGCTTTTTCACCAATCCTACTTCTTAGGACTCTTTCCGAGAAAATGGAAAACAACGTTTGTCCAGCCCGTCCCTAAAAAAGGCAAATCATCTTCTCTCTCCTCCTACAGACCCACTGCACTTACGTCCCCTCTTTCCAAGGTCATGGAAACGCTGATAAACAGTCAGCTAATGAAATATCTCGAAACACGAAAAATTTTTAGTGACCGGCAATATGGTTTTCGTAGCGGTCCACTGGTGATCTGATGGCATGTCTCACCAAAAAGTGGAACCAAAGCGCACATCAATCTGGCGAAGGCATTTGGCAGAGTTTGGCATCAGGCTCTTTTGTCGAAAATGTCTGCTTTTGGGATCGATAACTCTCTTTTTCAATAGATTAAAAATTACCTTTCGGAACGTTCAATTGAAGTTGTCTTGTACGGTTTCAAGTCTGATGTTCACAAAATAAATGCTGGTGTGCCCCAGGGCTCCGTTCTGTCTCCGACACTCTTTTTAATTTTCATCAACGATCTCTTGTCTGCTACCTCTAATCCAATATACTCCTTTGCTCTGCTTTTCATATTCGTTCCCGGACTCATTAAATTCTGATATTATCAGCATAACTAATTGGGGAACCACTAACAGAGTAGAATTTAATGCTTCCAAAACACAATGCTGTCTGCTGTCGTTAAAGCGAAATTTAAACATATAGCCATTATCCATGGATGGCACTTGTATCGTCGAAACCGATTCCATTCTTGGTATGTGTGCCAATGACAACTTACGTTGGAATGACTACATATTCGGTGTCGTCAAAAATGCTGCGAAATGTCTAAGTTTCCTGAAGCGATGTAAGAAATACTTTACCCCCTCTGATCTGGCCTCAATATATAAAACATTTTTTCACCCGAAATTAGAGCACAATGCCCACATCTGGTTGGGTGCGCCCAAAACATCTCTGCACCTGCTAGATAAGATCCAAAACCGTGCGATAAAGCTCATAGGTGATGCTAATATCACTCAAACAATGAGCACCCTCGAACACCGACGTAATGTCTCGTGTCTCACTCTGTTTTATCGCTATTTCCACCACCAGTGCTCCATAGAAATGGCCAGTAGCATTCCGCCCCTTCAAACTTTTAACCGTAACACCCGTCTCGCTATGAATGCTCCTCAGTATACCCCCAAGCCCACAGTCGTTCATAGACCCCAGTGAGGAATAGACGTGTTTCGGCTTTCAAAGTGAAAAAAGTAAATAAAAAAAAAAATCGATATAAAGTTTATTAGAAACATTTTGTCCAAGTGCATCGGTGGCACAGCGGTAGTGGTGTCGGCCGACAAAGCAGGGGTAGTGGGTTCGATTCCCGGAAAATTTCCATCGAATTTTTAATTTTTATTAAGTTTAATTGAATAGACAATTTCGATAAGCAAAAAGTGAGATCGATCGTGTGATGAGTGGAACTAAGCGGTCCGCTATCCCAATAGCGGGGTCAGCAGATGGCACGATGTCGCCTGATGATCAAGCCGTTAAGCCAGTCCACGCAAAATCAGCAAAAACAACAATAACAGACACTGGCACAAAGAGGAGGAATAAGTTGGACCCGACTCCGAATATCATTACGCGTGCGCATTCAGCTTCGCTTGAAATGCTGCATGGCAGAGTGCGGGTGAGAGCTGCGAGGATAGCAGCAAGCGCAGCAGACAACAGCTTTGCATCCCTGGCTGCATCGGAGTCAGATGACGAAGAGGAGGAGGTCGAGGCTCTGCACAGTAGCATTAAGCATCCACAACAAAAAGTGCTAGCCATAAAAGCAAAGCAAGCGGCAAGGAGGGAGATGGAGAGCTTCCACAACAACAACAACAGAAACAACCTCTCGCAAAACAAAAAACACAGAAACCGGCACAGGAATTAACAAAAACAGATGTACAAACACAGCAAAAACATAAACAACAAAATGTACAGAAGAATAAGCCGCAACAACAAAAGCAGCAACATCAACAGCAACAACAACAGCATCAACAACAACATAAGCAAAGCAACAGCAGCAGAGACAACAACAACAGCAAGAGCAGAAGGCCACCAAACAAAAAGTGCCACCAATTAACACCTTTAAAATGGAGTTAAAGGACACTATCGAACTATGTAAGTCGGCCATAGGCTGTAATTTTTTTATTAAAAGACTAAGTGTAGATAGGCATGCAATCCACTGTAACACAGTGGAGCGCTACCACAAAATCAAAAGTTTATTGAAGGATTCGAACGGAGTTCTTCTCCTACACCCCTAAGGGTGAGCTGCAAACAATGCTGCTGAGGGGATTAGAGCCGTCGACTGATCCGGAGGAGCCCCTTGCACTGCTGAAAGAGAAGGAGTGCGAAGGGCTCAAATTCGTAGGGGTTAAGCCGTTTGTCACGGCTAGAGCTAAAAGGGACAAGCGGAAACTACCGTTCTTCCTGGTTCAGCTAAGTCCCAACAGCAAACTGGATGGTCTAAGGAGCATCAAAGTCCTAGACTACCAGGTTGTACACTGGGAAAAATTAAAGAGGAGCGAAAACATTTTACAATGTGTTCGCTGCCAAAGGTTCGGGCACGCTGAACTGCGAAATGCAGCCTCGATGCGTGAAGTGTGAAAAGGACCACAAGTCAGAGGAATGCGCTCTAGGTAAGGACGGAGCGTCGGAAAAAAGCCAACTCTCTTGTGCCTTATGTAGGAACACGGGGCATACCGCAAATTATCGGGGTTGTCCTAAATTCCAATACATAAAAAGAGCAAATCTGGCTCGGCAGCAGAAGGTGGAAGTTAAACGTCCACCCGTGCAAACACAAACACCTGTCGTTACTCCCCAAGTTACCTATGCCCAAATGGCAGCAGGTAGGGGAACTAGTACAACAGGCAAAGGTAGCTTCTCAGGCCCCAGCGCCTAGAGCACCAGAACCTGTACCTGACATGCTGGCTATCTTGCTCTCTATTCAGGGGCAGATGGCTCAGCTTCAGCGTCAAATACAGGAACAGGCTACACGGGTGGATCAAATATACTCGTTGCTGCCGGGCCTAACGCACCTTTAGTCGTAATGGGTACGTGCATGGCGGAGCAAACCCTGAAGGTCCTTGCAGTGAATGTGAATTCATTGATTAGGTTCGAACGACGAGCCACACTGTTTAAGTTGCTTAAAGACCAAGCCAATGATGTGCTTTTGGTTAGCGAAACTAAGCTTACCAAAAGACACAAAATGAGACACAGAAGATATGAAATATTACGAAGAAACCGACCCAATTCCATTCAAGGAGGAGGTGTTACGATCTTTTTAAGAAAGGGACTGCGTTTCAAAAGAGTATACAGTCGTGTGGTACGTAGGTTTCAGGTGCTGGAAGCATGCATCATGTACATCCCTCTCCGTAGTGGAAAGCGGTTATACATGGTGTCTGTCTATGCACCTAAGGCTACTCAATCCACCTTATTCATCTCAGAGCTCGAGAAACTTTTTCGATTTCTGAGGCTGGAATTGGAAGACAACTATTTTATTATCGGCGGAGACTTCAACGCCAAACACAGTGATTGGGGAAATAATATACCAAATACTAGAGGGAGCCTACTATTCAATTGGTGGGGTCAGCACAGTGTGATGTATCGACTCGGCCTCAAAGCGACGGATAGTCCGTCGTTTCCCAGACACGGGTCCTATTTGGATCTCCTGCTGTTCGACTCACGAATACAACTGACGTGCACTAACCAACAAACTATAAACTGTCTACAAACTTTCGCGTATGACAGTGACCATTGCGGTCTCAGCACCGAAATAACTGTTCCCAACGAAACTGCGGAATTGGAAGAGTTTGTTCAAAGGTATTCCTACAATTATAGTAGAGTGCGTTGGACACACTTCTCAAGAACACTGACGAGAGCACTCTCCTCGGATTCGCTCTACCTACCGTCCAACAGAAATCTGTCAAACGAGGAGATTGACAGGTATCTTAGACTAATGGACGATACAATCAACCGAACAATGGACAAAACGATACCTCGGTATCAACACACTGACGACGAAGACTTATTCCGCAACGCAACTATTGACGCACTGCACCGACACAAAAGTAGACTGCTGTCAAGATTAAAAACCTTGTACAGACAGTTCACTGACAGACATAACCCGAAGATCATGACATTGAAGTCGTCGATTAAAAACCTCCAAACTTTAATAAAGGAAAATTACAGAAACTCTGTAAGTTTGTATTGAAACAACAAAATTCGGGCTGTAAACACCAGCAACCCGAATATGTTCCCGCAAATAAATAAAATATTTAGGAGAAATAATCAGAACGACCTTCTATGTCTTAGAATCGCCCGAACGACGAACAACGAACAAATACTTGTAGCAGCAGGCATTGATCCAAATGAGGCAGTTGATGATGACAACTTCTTTGTGATCGATGATCCGCAGGATAAGGTTGAGGCTATAGGAGCGACTTTCCAGGAAGTGTATAAGGCGAATGACATCATTGGCCCGAACCGCGACCTGGAGAGTCGAGTCCTTGTGCACAATTCCTGCCTTCGAAATGAAATTGCGAATTGGCGATTCGAGAGCTCGGGTTTCACCCAGTTCAGTGACGAGAATATGGCAAATAATATCATCACCAATGAAAGAAGTAGAAGTAAGAAGAAGTAAGAAAGCAGAAGAAGAAGTAAGAAATCAGAAGAAGAAGTAAGAAATCAGTGGGAACCGATGAAATACCGAACATTGTGCTTCGACATCTGCCACTAGAAGCGGTGAACATTTATACCACACTGTTTAATGCATAATGCACATTATCCAGCACACTTGAAAACTGCGGTGGTACATCCCATTCCCAAAAGGAATAAAGATACTTCCAATCCGGCGAATCTCCGCTCGATAAGTCTTCTTCCAAACATCAGTAAGGTTTTCGAGAAGGTGATCAATAGAGTCCTGACTAAGTGGGTTGAGGACAAACATATAGTTCCGGATAATCAATTCGGTTTCAAGGCGGGACATGATATCATTCATGCGGCGTCTAAACTAGTTTCTGATATCCAATGGAACAAGGGCAAGAAACAGTGCACTGGTGCCTGCCTGATTGACTTGGAAAAGGCATTCGATACCGTATGGTTAGAAGGACTCTTTTTCAAGTTGGAAAGGTTGGGCATTAGTAAACCACTGCTGTATATTCTTTTTGATATGCTCTCCAGTAGACAGTTCATCGTGAAGAATGGCGATGTGACTTCTGCCGGAACATTAATAACATTAATAACGGTCTGCAACAAAGTGCGGTAAATTCGCCGATCCTATTCAACATTTACACAAGTGATCTGATAGGTTCACTTCACCATGCCATAGCGTACGCAGACGACTTAATCGCGTACAGATCAGGTCCAAAAATTGAGGTCATTAATACACTTTTGCCACGTGACTTCGACAAAATTAAACAATATTGCGATGACTGGAAGTTGAAAATCAACTTTCAGAAGTCAGAAACCATTCTGTTTAGGACGCCTTTGTCTGGGGCCTCTAGCGATACCAGAAAGAATTGGCGAAAGTTTTCTATCGTCGGACAACATGGACAGCCACTTGGTTGTCGAAATGCCAGATCCCAAGGTATCTGACTAGATCAATATCTGTATTTTAACAAACATATAGATGTTGCTCTGGCCAGAGCCAGAGGTGCTTTTGCCCTTACAAGGAAACTGTTTTATAACAGCCAACTCGATGCGAGGGTGAAGGTGATCTGCTACATGGCCCTTATCCGGCCTATGCTTGTATTTGGATGTCCCGTGTGGTTCAACGTGAGAGCAAGTTTATTGGAAAAGATTCGGGTGTTTGAGAGGGCTTGCCTTAGGGCTTGTCTTCGCTTATACAGAACACCAGAGTCTGAGTACATAAAATTCTATCGCAATGAGGTCTTGTACAATAGGGCGAACCTAATAAGAGTGGACAATTTTCAATTAAGTTGACTCGAAGGCACATTGCAAGAGCAATGACATCGTCGAACAACCTGATCTCTGGGGCTTATTACCCTAATTATATGTATCATGAGAGAGTTCGCTTTGACGGCTATGTTCCTCCAGAAGCGTTCTTCTACCTTGATAGCAAAGGTCTGATCCAGGACAAATTGGCTGTGCCGCTAATCTACCACGTTGCTCGAACAGCTGCGGACAGGCGACTCAACTACGACAGAGACGTCGCACATGGCAGTGCGGAGCGTCTCCGGTTCAGCAGAGCGGTAGGGAGTCGCGACATGAGGGATGTTTCTCGGCAACACCAACAATTTTGGTGGCTAGTTGAAGGAGGGGAGAGTTCGTCGTCGAATTCCTCAAGTAATAGGTTGCTTCATGTGAAGCAAAGTGGGTCACCTAATTTTTTTAGCCATGGCCGGCTTATATAGTTTTAAGTAAGAGTAAGTTAGACTTAAGAAAAAAATATATAAAAACAAAAAAAAAAAAATGAAAAAAAAACATATATATATATACATATATTTATATATTAGGTATATACATATTATGTATATATATATATGTATATATGTATGTATTAGATTTAAGTAGATTAAGATTTATTTTTAGGGAGTTTGTAGGATTTTAGTTTTAAGTTTTATAATAAAATAGAAAAAAAGGTCATGTTACTAAGTTTTTTTTGTAAAAATGTTTTCTTAGTTTTAATTATAATGAATAGAAATAGTATAGTATAGTAGTAACATACGTCGAAAGACATAATTTAAGTGTTAGGTTTAACTTAGAATGCCCGCATGGGGTCAATAACCTAGAATAAGATAATTTTAAGTTAATTAAGCTAATTTTTAAGCATTTTTTTGTCTAGCAAGTAAGAGTAAATTAAGTAATACAATAAAAATGCATATAAACTGACTGACCCCCAAGTCCACTTTCGGACGTACTGTAAAATATCGTGATTCGTTCCTAAGCCATACAACTCGCTTATGCAATTCAATGCCTAGCTCTTTATTTCCTAGTCATTATAACCTTCACACATTTAAAACCAACGTCCACCGGTACCTCTCTTTCCATCCTCCCTGATTTTCCTTAGCCCGCGCTGTGTGCAAATATTTTAAGGGTACTTTATCCCTTGAGCGCGTGCATATTATAAAAAAGAAAATAAAAATTGGCTGCCTGTTGGGTAGAATGGATTTCGCCTCCAGTTCTCTACTGGATCGGTCCTGATCATTTGGATAGTGACCTGTTCTTTTGCTTCTTTACGGTTGCAGTCGACGAGAGAGAGCATCAGGAATTGAGTGTAGTTTTCCCTGGCGGTGTTGCATTTCAAAGTCTACAACTGTTCGATACATCTCGCAACTTGCCCTTCAGGGTTTTTAAATTGTAGTGGCCACATCAGAGCTACGTGGTTTTTGTGAAGAATGAACCTTTGTATATTGGGATACTTATAGAAATGCTTCGTTCCGAGAATTAAAGCCAGAAGTTCACGACGACAGAAGATCACAGCTCTGACGCCAACATTGCTATCGTCTACGTCCACTATGAACATTTTCCAGGGTATGGGCCAAAATAAGATAAGGACATTGCACACCTGTCGCTTGAGTACCTGGAATGCTTTTTCACACTCTCCAGACCACCTTAACTTTCGGCCTTTTTCAGTAAGTTGATGCAGGCACTTTGCAATATCAGCAAAATCATTTACTAACCGTCTGTAACACGTTGCAAGAGTAAAGAACAGGAAAAATTTTCACCGCTTTGATTTTGTCAGGATCCGTCCATAATCCTACCGCTGATATAACGCAGCCCAGTACATACCACTTCCGGACGAAACAAAGCACACATTTCTGTGTCCAGCTTTTGATAAGCGCTTCGCAGCCTCTTAAACACATCTTTAGATTCTCGCGATGCTTCTTGAATGTGTTGCCTATGACAATAACGTCGCCCCGTTCCACTAGGCAGGTATTGCACATGAGTCCTGGCAATTTACGTTCCAATAGTTGCTCGAAGGTGGGCGGAGCGTTGCACAATCCAAATGGCGTCACTATAAATCGCCAAAGACTACTTTATGTAGTAACAGCCGTTTTCTCACGATATTGTCGATCAATCTCTACTTGCCAGTTACCGCTTTTCAAGTCAATTGGCTTTCGCTCCAAAAAGCCGTATGCAAAGTGTCGTCAATTCTTGGTAGTGGGTAGTTGTCCTGTTTGATTACATCGTTGGGACGCCGGCAGTGTACACAAAACCTCGTGCTGTCGTCTTTCTACTTCACGAGGTCCACTGGAGATGCCCACGGATTGTACTATTCTTCAATCAGCCCCTCAGCTGTCATCTTCGACGCCATTTCGGCAACTTTTGTTTGCTTTGCCAATGGAAGAGGCCTTTTTTGTGTTTTTTATAATGAGCGCGCTCTCAAGGGGTTTTTGTACCCTTAAAATATTCGTACACAGGGCGGGCGAAGGAAATTTAGGGAGGAAGAAAAGGCAGGTACCGATGTACATTGTTTTTAAATGTTTGTAAGTTATAACGACTTGGAAACACAGGCCTTGCAGGTTGACGAACTGATCGGACGTCTCCGGTGTCAATGTGGTGTTGACCAAGTTGCTTATGTGTGGCAATTATATTAGCGTACTCACCGGTTAGTTTTTTTGCCAGGTTACGCAGCCACCAGAAACACGTCAGGTGGATATTTATGGAGACTCCACCATATAACCAGTGGCGCAGCTAGGTGGATAAGGGCCCTGGTGCATCAACAGAAAATTGGGCCCCCGGCCGCTCTTTTCAGGTAACTTAAACTTAAACTTAGCCCTCAAACTTAGCGATAGAAACACAATAAAAATATTACTGACTTGTATTTATCTCTAGTAAATACATCTATACGTCATACATTACCCTTATAATCAGGTGTAAAATCCCTCTGTGTTTAGTAAAAGAAAATGGCAATAAATAAACAACAATGCGGATGACAATATGAAATATTTATTATACAGATGATATCAATATATGAAAGATGAAAAAAAAGATTGTTAACAAAATTCGCTGTCACATTCACAATCTCTTGCGTGCTTTAATTTTTGCAAATTCATCTATTACTTCACTCAAATCCATGTTTGATGCCGCCTTATTTTCTATCGCAATTAATGATAAATGTCAATCTTGCCCCAAAGGGTTTCTCAAATAATTTTTTATAATCATCAGTTTACAGAAAGATCTTTCAGCTGCGGCAGAAGTAACTGGAATTGTGTGAAATAGCAACATTGCTGTATATACTTCCGTAAGGTCACATTCAAGTACTCCAAATTTCGATACAATTTCTTCACAAAATTGGTGAATGGACCCTGTCTCCGTCAGCTTAGTAAGGATCACATAATACACATTGTGGAATTGAAGCGAAATTCCATATTCCTATTAAATCGGAATATTTTATATGAAACTGATCACATTTTGTGAGTAAAGTTGTTTCATTCATGCTGAGCAAATTTTGTGGAATCAAAAAAGTCGAACGTTTTACAAACTGCACTCATACTGATAAAATGCGCACCTAACTGATTGATTATTATGTCAAGTACACTGTTGCAAATAGCAATTTTGAAAATTTCTTCCTGGTTTTGGAATCGGTGATCAGAAGCTAATTCAACAAAATGTTTTTTAGTTTTTCT
Organism: Volucella zonaria; assembly: GCA_963966105.1. Classification (NCBI taxonomy): domain Eukaryota; kingdom Metazoa; phylum Arthropoda; class Insecta; order Diptera; family Syrphidae; genus Volucella; species Volucella zonaria. The sequence goes on along the minus strand of OZ014530.1, from coordinate 127,145,607 downwards.
TCGGCGCCTTTTTTTGTGAAACTTGGATCAATATCATATTTTTTCGCAGTTTTGATGTTCTTGAATTTAAATGGCTCGAAGTCATTTCTGTACTTCTTTAATCTATCAGTTGTTTCCTCCAAAGCTTTACATGCTTCGTTTAAAACGATTCCACGTTTTTGGCAACATTTTGGAAACATAATTGATGTCGTTTAATACGAGTATAACGCGCATGAATTCGCAAAGAAATACTCAAAGTTGAGCGTTCTTGATTTTATTATTTCTGCTTCACTTTAATGGGACTCTTCAGCATTATTTTGGACAATGCTTTAATGACATCGAAAAAACGAAGTTTTATTACGGTTATTGTGTTAACGCTGCTGGGCCATCTTGTCGGATTTAATTTTTTCAAAGGTATTTCTGATTCGCCAGTAAATTTCGATAAGAGGTTCCAACGCTTAATGCTGTTTCCAAAAAAGTTGTAAAAGTCTTGCATTATTGGGAAGAATTTTTGAATTGCGACAGAACCTCGAACAGCATCGTTTATCACTAAATTTAAATTTAAATATTCGGCGTTTGGCTGAATATCTTTAATTTTTTTTGTGCGCCATTATACGCACCACTCATTACACTGGCCCCATCATAATCTTGAACGACACACGTTTTAAAATCAAGTGTTTGACAGTTGAAGTGGAAGATGTCTAGAAGAAATCTTCTATAATAGTTTCTAAAGTGGCGGCTAATCGCAATATATTAAATTCCAAAAAGTTGTCGTTTGAATATTTAAAAGTCGTGGTTATCATTCTATTGATATTAATTCTTAATCCTCGAATTATTTGTCCCGTAATTTGCTAAACGAAGTGTTCTTTGTAAATTGTTGTTGTAACGCTAGCTAGCGATTGTCAATATGCAGTCTGACTTACAAAGTGCTCGGGAAACAAGGCTAACGTCGAGAAATAAGCCAATAAATTCCTCATCAGCAACAATAAAAGATAACAATTCTGCCAGGCAAACAGAGCTACGTTCAAACAAGCCTATCGGCTCACCATTACCAGGCGATGCAAAATCCTTAGAAGTGGAGGTCCGTTTAACAAAACAAATTGAAGAAAGTAAAACCGAGTTTATAAAACAGCTTGAAGAAAATAATGCTCAGCTGAAATTGACGATCATGGAGACTCAAAAACAACTAGATTGCTTTAACCAACAGCTCAAATCTACGATCCTTGAGACTCATAACAATCTGCTTAAAACGTTGGAAAAAGCTGTCACTGACTTCAATAATCGCTTTGAGGATGTCAACCGATCCGTTGCAGCCCTCACAGTTCGCATCGAAGTACTCGAACAGACATCAGAGTCTATTTATTGTAACCAGCTACAAAGTGATATTCGTTCTCTACAAGGAAAAATTGATGATTTGGAACGCGAAAAGTTGTCTACTGATGTTATTTTGCGTGGTGTTCCAGTAAACGAAAATAAGGATCTCCATCGTATTTTCACTGTTTTATGTACTTCGGTCGATTGCACACCAACACCAGTGCCAAAGAAAATTTTCCGCACTAAAACCAAAACCAAAACCAATTCAGATTGCCCAGCAATTATAATAAAATTTTCTTCAACAGCTGATAAAATTAAATTGCTGAAATCCGTAAACTATGCATACAAGAAAACAAAAAAGGCGCTTTGTTTACATAATGTAGGCTTGCAATCTGACGTTTCGATCTACCTAAATGAAAGTCTTTCTGCAGTCAATCATGCAATCTATCAGAAAGCTTTCCAATTAAAACATCAAAAGCAGCTGACATCTGTTTTCACCCGAGGTGGGCGTGCTTATGTGCGTTTGAAACCAAACAAAAAAGCTTTTTTGGTAAATTCTATACCCAACTTGGATACATTTGCTGCCATCGAATAATCGAATAATATGATTAATATCAACTTCACTTGTAAGCTACAATTCCAGTTTTCTTTTTATATGTCTATTCTGTTAACTATTCTGTTTGTTGTTTGAGTCTCTTCTTGAGGGGCAATTTTCCGTTGGTACGAGTACCATTAATGGGTGATATCGACGGAAATCTATCCGTAGGCAATGGCTCAAATGATAACCTGCACGTTCTTCTTAAAATCTTTTGTGAACAGCAAGAAGGCCTTAGGGTATGCCACATCAATGCACAAAGTTTATCGGGGAAAATTGACGAATTTAGATATCTGTTTGTTGGTTCCTGCGTTGACGTTGTGTGTGTATCTGAGACGTGGTTTGATCCGAGGGTGAATGACGAGCCACACTCCATGTGCGGTTATAAAATCTTTCGCGCTGACAGGAAAAATAGAATCGGTGGTGGCGTTGCTATTTATGTTCGTGATAGTTTAACTGTAAATCCTCTGTTTGAGTCACCACCGATATTGATTTTCAGTATTATTTTATAGAAATTGGAAAAAGGAAATGCCTGTTTGGTGTCGTTTACAGACCCTACAATAATATTGACCTGTCATTCCTCTTTGACTTATTAGAAAATTATTCGTCGTTATACTTGCGAACTATTGTGTGTGGTGATTTTAATTGTAATATTCTTGAACATATGAGATCGTCATCTTTTATTGATTCCATTAAAATGCTTGGTCTCGATGTTGTAAATTTGACCATTCCTGGTTCCAACAGCACACTCTTGGACATTTTTATCACCAGTGACTGTCAGGAAGTGTTCTTTACCCAGGTTTCCGCTCCTGTTTTTTCTAAACATGACCTAATTTTTGCCACTTTTAACCTAGTCACCAGTAATAAACAATCGGTTTATACATTCAGGGACTTTAAAAATCTAAATGTGGAGGAACTTGAACAAGACCTCCTTTGCCTTGATTGGCATAACGTATTTTTTGAAACATCGGTTGATGTCCATTTCTCCATTACGTAGTTTTAAAGCTCTTCGATAAACATGTTCCTCTAAAAAGGAAAGCTGTCAAATGTAATAGCATAAAGTGGTTTACCTCTGAAATTTTTGAGCTAAGAAACAAGCGTGATGCTGAATTTAAAAAATTGAAACGATTTCGGATTATCGAATATTACGACAGTTATCGGTTGTTACGTAACATAGTTAACTCGAAGATTAAAGAAGCCAAACGTCGCTATTATGCCAAGCACTTCGATCATAAACTTCCAACCAAAACACTTTGGACAAACTTACGAGAATTAGGTGTAGGTAGTAACTTGAAGTCCGTGGTTGACCAGGTCGATCCTAACGAACTAAATAAAGAATTTGCTAAAGTTCAGGCGATGTTGCGCCCAAATGGACACAATATCCAAACGCCACACGCTGGCTTATTTTAATTTCGCCGAGTGGAACAAATTGACGTTGCTAGAGCTGTGTTAAAAATTAAATCTAACGCTGTTGGTGTCGATAACATCCACCCAACTTTTATCAAATTAATATTACCATATATACTTCTAGCTTTAACATATATTTTCAATAATATAATAACAAGATCCACTTTTACGTGTGCTTGGAAGCAAGCTAAGATTATACCAATCGCAAAAAGGAAAGCAGTAGGCAACTCGTCAACTGAATATAGACCTATCGCTATACTTCCATATTTGTCAAAAATATTTGAAAAAGTTATACACCATGAAATATCTAGTTTTCTTCAACAAGAACAAGTTCTTTGCGCCTACCAGTCTGGATTTCGGAAACATCACAGCTGCACATCAGCTCTTCTAAAAGTATCCGACGACATGAGAGTTGCAATAGACAAGAAACAAATCACCCTTATCGCTCTCCTAGATTTTTCTAAGGCCTTTGACACCGTTGATCATGAACTACTTGTATCAAAATTGATAAACTTCTATAATTTCTCTACATCAGCCGCTAATCTCATACGGTCCTATCTGGTTGAAAGAAAACAAGCAGTTCATGTAAACAATGCTGTGTCAGATTATATTGCAATTTCAGTTGGTGTTCCACAAGGATTCATTTTAGGACCCCTACTTTTCGCAATTTTTGTTAAAGATCTTCCCAAATGCATTAAAAGTTCAAATTTCCATATGTTTGCTGACGATATCCAGCTCTATTTAAGCTTTGAGAATGATCTTACTGATCATGCCACTTTGAAATTTAGGTCATCATGACCTAAAACGTATTCATTGCTAGGCAGATGAAAACTTTCTGCAACTTAACCCAAGAAAAACGAAGTGTCTTCTCATAAATAGAAATCCGTTATCTCTTATAAACGTTCCTCCAGTATACCTTGGTAATGAACCTATAGAATTTGTAAACAAAGCCAAAAAGCTTGGTATTTGGTTCAATACAAAATTAACCTGGGACGACCACGTTTGCTCAGTTGTGGGAAAAATATACGGATGTCTTAGAAATCTCTCCTAATGTCAAAACTTCACACCAGTAAATACGAAGATCATGTTGGTCAAGGTCGTGCTCATTCCTATGATAACGTATGGCTGCGAAATTTTTTGCTGCACCGGCGCCTTTGTCAGACGTAAGCTCAACATTGCTTTTAACAATGTTGTGCGATACGTATACGGCCTAGATCGTTTTGCGCATGTGTCGGCTTATACCAAAAATATTCTTGGTTGCACACTCGACCTATATTTTGACTACTGCACAATCAAATATCTACACAGGATTATAATCAACCAACAGCCCCAGTACTTATATGATAAACTAAGGTTTTCGCATTCAAGTAGATCTTCAAATTTAATTGTACCTCGTGTTGCTTATCAAGTTACCGAACGACAGTTTTTCGTTCACGCCATTCGCCTTTGGAATTCACTTCCCTTTAATATAAGACGACTCTACAATACAATACAAACTCTCTTTCGACATATAACAGAAAACTAGAAAGAATACCGAATATAAATTCCACACCATACAAATATTTTATTGAATTGTTCAAGGAAGCTTATAAATTTTTATTTTTTTTTTTTTTTCCTCTTTCAAACACATGTTAATACTTTAAAGTTTACTGTATTGAGAAGAATTGTAATTTTAGTTTAATCTTAAATCGCTTATTAATTGTATCACATTTATAGCTTAAAGATTTGAATGGTCTATTATAAATGTCGTTGTTATACTGCAATAAAAATACTGAAATACTGAAATACTTTTATTGGAGAACAACGTAGTTACTTGATTGACCAAATCTGCAGCGCTGTGTTTGGTGACTGCATGGGAACCCAAAAAAAAACTTCTCTTACCTCAATATTGATTGGTTGTCCATTTTCAGATCTGGATATCACTGCATATCTTATAACAATTCTCAGCTTCCACTTTCCACTTTCCACTTCCACTTTCGCATTGTCCTGCCTGGTATCGATGATGATGGTTAAAAACGGTGACGCCCTTATATGATCCAATAGATGATTTTCAAATTTGGCGCCCAAACACTCGACCATCTGATTTCGGATTGTTGTACTCAGGTATCTGGTTGATCCTAAAAACATAAGGAATATTAAAAAAATTTGATTATGGAAATATAAATTTATAACAATATCTCGTGTTACCTTTAGGCATATCCAACAAAACTTGACGGAAAATGTTTGACTCTTTCTGATAAATGAATACAGTCCCGAAAGCCCGTGCACCATGTATTTATTTGCGAAGTAGATGTTAACTCCGTGACGAAATGTGTTGCTTTGGAAGCCTGATCTGCTGCTTCGATCGCCAGAGCGAAGGCAATTGCTTCCGCAATTTTTTCCCGGTTATCCTTACTGCTGACTGTAGCTTTGAATCTGCAATTTCCCTGATGAATGCGTCTTCTAACATTTCGTTGATTATTTCTCGCCCTGCGTTGGGGTATGACAAAGGTGCCCGTCTACTCATGTCTGCTTGGAGCTATTGAAGAGTATCTACTTGTTGCTGTGTTCGACTTTGCAATTGGATCCTGTAAACCTCCTGCATGTGGCTATCCCCAAACTGGTTTTTAATGGCCTGTACTAAAGCCATTTAATCTTTATGCTTTCCTTTGCCAATAGTTCAGCTGCAGGGCCGTGTAAGGCCCTTGTTAGAGTAAAGCGCTTCTCAAACGGCTTCTTAGAAGTATACCATGAGGTCTGGCTATCGAATGAAGGAGGCTTTAGTTCTTTTCTCCTTGGACTGCTTAAAGAACATTCTCGCAGTTTCTGTTCATGTGAATTACCTCACAGGGGTACGATGGTACGGGGGTCGATTGCAATTCAGGCTGAATAGGATGTCGGTCCTACTTATTCGCCAGACAAACTTCGCAATCTCTTACACTCTTGTTTATGTGGCTGTTCGTTTTAGGAAAATAGAATTTTTCTAATAACTGATCCTTATTTTCTCTGGGATTCATGTTAGCTCTTCTGTGTTTTTCGCTTATGGGGTTCCACATTCGGTCCTCGTTCTTGACATCTTCCACTATTTCTTACGTTATACGGATTTTATAATTAACGAACGTTTCGAGGTAGACCTTTTGTAGCAGGTCAAGGTGGGACTCCGGTATCTTAAGTCCATTCTGGATATTGGGTTTAAATTTTTTCTTCAGGACCTCTACCAGACTGGTTTTATCTATACGTTCCAAAGAAACATAGTGCGTGGAGAACCCCGGATGTGGTTCTTCATAAATTTCGAGACCCTTTCCTAATTTAATTATTACTTGATTTCGGAAAACATTTATGGGGCATCCACATGAGGGATGAGATCGGAACCATCCAGTTCTGCGCTATGTACAGTCTCACTAGCAGTGTCCGTTGAAACATAGTTTCTACTCGCAGTTTCCGTCGAGGGACCAAATTCACTTGCTGTTTGCGTTGCTGAGCCATGTTCCACCCTTTCTGAACTTCTGACCGGTTCGGCTTGCACCGAGTCGGTCAAGTGATTGACTTGGGTCTTCAATCTGGATAGAGCATCTGCAACTAGGTTCGATTTACCCAGTTTATAAATCAACTCGCAGTTGTACTCTTTAATTCTGGTTTTCCAACGCTTGAGCTTTGCTTTATAAGTCCTGTCTCCAAGCGCAAACGTTTAGGGCTTGTGGTCTGTGAAAATAATCATTTTTTTCGCCCCATGTACATATGAACGAAGGTTATTCAATGCCCAAATTATTGCCAACATTTCTCGTTCGTGGCATATTTCTCTTCGGTCTTGTTAAGAGGACGTTAAATGTAAGCAATAGGTCTGCCGTTCCTAGAATCTCCTTGTGACAGCACTGCTCCTTTGGCATGATTGGATGCGTCAGTGGTTAGATTGAACGTCTTTTCAAAATCCGGGACCTCTGAGTAGGTAAGCAGTATCTTGAATTCACTAAATGCTTGAAAGGTTTCTTCGTTCAATTGTATTGGAACCTGCCTTGATCGGTTTGCTTTAACTTGGGTATTTTCGCAACTAGTGAGATTGGTTAGGGGCTTAGTTATTTTGGCGTAATCACGAATAAACTTGTGATAGTAGGTCGCAAGTCCAAGAAAGCTTTTCAGGTCATTGAGGTTTTCTGGAGGTATTATATTCGAATGGAACTAACTTTTTTCGGATTTGGTTGATTCTTTGGAGGTGATAATATGTCCTAAGAATTCTACTGGATTGAGTTTTCTCTAAATTTACCTTCAGATTCGCTTCAAACAGGGTGGAAAATATTTCCAGAAGTTCTTCTACGCTACCACCAAGATGTCGTCTATGTAAACATACCAAATTTTGCCAATGTATTGCTTTAGTATGTCATCAATCAACCTTTAAAATATAGTGGGCGCGTTCTTTAGCCCAAATGGCGGCCTTAAGAACTCATATTTGTCATTCATGGTAGGAATTTTCGGTATATCCTAGGATTTCATGGGGATTTAGTGAAATCCTGAGGTAAGATCTAGAGTGGTGTAATATTGTGGTTTCCCAAAGCTGGCTATTGTGACGTTAATGTCTGGGATAGGATAGGCGTCGGCGATAGTAGCCGAGTTAAGGCGCTTAAAGTTAACGACCATACGATATTGCTTCTTAGGGATAACCCAAATCGGGGAATTGTAAGGATTATTTGATGGTTGAATAACACCTTAATTTATAAGTTTTCTAATTTCCTTGTCAACTTCGTTTTTCATACAGGCTGGATACGGATAACTTTTCGTGTAGAATGGTTCAGCCGTATTAGTTCTAATTTCAGGCATTACAGCTGTATTGATTGCTTCGTTAACATCAATCGGACCAAAAAGTTTGTCGTATTTTCTAAGTAAGGGATCAATTTTGCACTTCATATTAGCTGATAGGTTACCATCGAGTATAGCGTTAACCTCCGTAGAAACCTTTTCCTTGCGGGGAACCTTTGCACAATAGGTCATCGTTAGGATATTATTTTTTCGGTCAATTATTGCTTCGAGAGACTTAAGGGTATCACCGCCTATGATATCATCGAAAGAGGAAAGGCTAGGCAGGGCATAAAATACTATGATAGGATTGTTAGCTATATTTCTAAAGAAAGCTCCGCCCAACTTTTCTTTTATCTCTATATTTCCTGCGGTAGAGCGAACTTTAAACGATTGGATACCTCCAAGGGGAAAAGCCTCTCCTGTTACCGCGTCATCCTATCGGATTGTGCGCCCTTCTTGGAAGGATTATCTCCTCGCGGACGGTTAGCATAGTCAACCTGTCGAGTTTATATTGATCTAACCAATTCTCTTCTGAAATTCAGATTTTGAATTTCCAATCGTGCTGCAAAATGGTACGATACATAGGCTTACATTTAATGATTTCAAAATCTTTGAGGATACATACTCTCTCAAAAACCTGCAGTTCTTTGTCACAGTCAGGGAACCTACTTATATCTCGAAGATCGACCTCAGTTCTTGGACCACAAAGCGAGACGGGTTGAATGCTCGTGCAAGTATTTTCTGCTATAGTCCTGCTTTCGAGTCGCTGAAGGCGAGTTTCAAATCCTTCCAGCTGATATAGAATTGCGTTTACCGCACCGGTCAATTCAGTTTTTTTTTTTGGTCGATTGCCAGTTACTAAATTTTGCTGTCCATTTCTTCCAATTTTTTTTCAACATTCTTCTCTATTTTATCAAATTTGTAATCGATTTCTTCGAACTTTTAATGTAGAATGCTCTTTAGTTCTTCCAGATTATTCCTTTGCTCATCCATTTTCAATTGGAGGTCATGCAAGCTTTTGTTCGCCTAGATTTTTCTTTAGTTCGTCTAGCTTTTTTTCGAGGCTATTCATTTGTTCGTTCATTTTTAACAAGACGAGTTGCTACCCAGCTGTCCATACGACTTTCCATTTTGGCAGTATATTCGCTATCAGTACTAAACGATTTTCCAATATCCCTCCAATGGATGGGTCTTCTGTTATAAAATATAGATGACACTGTTTACTATCAAAATATCAGATTATAACAGTATAATTAACATAAATTTATTGGTTTTATATATGTAGATTGAATATATTTTATGAGATTTCTTTCCGCAAATAGGCTGTTTTCTCAAGTCTTGATAGGGCATGATTGGCTTGGTTGTATTATGCCAATTCCGTCTAGAACGATTACAGCTTCAGTTGATCTGTTAACTACGAACAGCCACGTATTTTGAAAGTGGAGATGTTTCCACTTTCTAAAGTTTTTTTATACTGCAAATTTTGCTTGTAGCGATCTGACTGATCATTTTCTGGTTACATATAAAGTGTACCTTTTTAGTATGCTGCATCTACTAAGTTCATTGTCTGTTTATTCAAAGAATCACTGATTATTGTAGTCTATTGCCATAATATCTGATGAAACTTCTGGTATTGCGAAGGTATCATTGCTTATCATTTGAGTTATTTGAGTTATTTCGATTGTTGCGGTCGTTCTAAAATTATAAGGTTAGTAGCTAATTTAGCTAGTTTTTAACAATCTCAAGCTGGTGCTGAAAATTCCATAATTCAGCTTTTGTGAGCCTAATATAACGCCCTCCCAATTATCTAAGGAGGTCAATCGGCATTTGGTAAGCTGCAAAAGTTTGCAGCCCAACTTCATTAGCGTAAATTCTCTCAAATCATGTGTATAGGTACATCTTATCTATCTCTGAAATAACGTTGTTGAGTTTGCTTATAAGTGTGTGAAATCTGTCGTTTGTTTTCTTGTATAACTTGGTAATGGACGTGGTTGTCGAGATCACTAAGACCTTTTGATCATATGTTTCTTGTTTTAATAAGTCTGAGTTATGGTCCAAATTGTATATACTCTCATAGACTTCGCCGTTGACGGTAGAAACCGTTTCCAACAGCTCTGCCGGCAATCCTGTCCCTGAATGCCCATTAGTCTGTTGATCGACCATGGTTTCAAGTATTTTCAATTCACGTCCTGTTTATTTTTTCTTTCTCTTCGAGATGGTTGAGAAAGGTGAGACAGATGTCTCTGGTTTTTAAAGTGCACTCCTGCCGTGTAGGCTTAATTCCACTGAATGCCCATACATTCATGGGAGCAAGGACACGCCTTGCCATCGCTATCCTTCAATTCACTTTGATACCAAAATGGAACTTGTGTTGGAGAAACAATCTGAGAATGCAAGCAGCACGGTAAAAGAGTGTGGCAAGGTTGCCGCAATTAGTTGAATGAAATACCAGAGTTAGGCTAAGATTAAACTTTATTTTTAACAACCGGAGTATTTATTTTTCAATCGTCAATTCCAAATGTTTACAAATAATTATACATTCATTCATAATTCTATTTCCTTACTATGCAAATTTTAGGTTCACCACTGGCTTAGTGTGTAGTGCAATGACGCAAAGGGACTTCTGTTACGTGAATCACTCCAGGCGCCGAGTGCATGATATACGGAACATTTGTTTCTTATTGATTATATCTAGACTTAGTCAAATTATTGCTGTGTATTTCATATTCCTTATTATCTACTAAAATACAGCTATTTGGACCGTTTTGTGATATTATTTTTTATGGTCCTTTAAATGGTTTGTCAAGTTTTTTCTTATTTTGAACCTTTAAGTACACGCAATCACCTATCTTGAAGTTTGACTTGTTTTTCTTTTCTTGTGCTTGTCTTTTTCTAAATTTTCTTTTGTTTTTTGATGTGCATGTCTTAATTAACATTTCAGTTCATTTAGGTAATTATCTATATCCATATATTTTTTCGCAATTAGTTAAAATTTTACATCGTAATGAGCTCAATTTTCCAAAAACTATTTCAAATGGTGAGTATCGCGTGTTAAGATGTGGCATGGAAATGTAACAATAACTGTAGCACAGTAACCATTCATCACAACTATCTTTATCTCCTACGCTCCTTAAATAGTCGTTGAAAACCCTATGGCTTATTTCTATAGATCCTAAGGTTTAATAAGTTGCAAATATTTTTCAGTAATTAATTTGAGTATTCTGTTCCTTTATCTGTCTTTAGTCTCCTAAAGCCTCCATATTTTAATATAAATTTTTCTACTACTGCCTTGGCAATACAGATTGCATCTTTTGTTTCTGCTGGAAATGTTTCCACAAGCTTTGTAAATTCACATTGTATAGTTAATATAAACCAAATCCCTTTGAAGCTCTTAGTGGTCCCACAGTGTCTATTGAAATGGTCTCAAACGAGGTGCTTGGGATATCTGTTATTACAAAATTTTTTCTGGTGTATCTTGTTATTTTGAATTTATTACAAATTTCGCGATTATTAATGAATGCTTTCACCACTCTGTTCATGTTTTTTCAGACGTAATTCTGTTTTAATACGGTGATGCATTTTCTGATACCATAATGTCCTTCTAGCTTAGAGTTATGATGTTTCTTAATTAATCTGTGCTTTCCTTCTTCATTTGTAAGCGGTTTCAGAGGTTTATGTAATAAAATATTTAGACATTCGCCAATGTCTTTCTTTTCCTTCAGCTTATTAAATATATCCTTGATTTTAATGTATTTGTTGCCTTTTGCTGGGACTGTGATGTTACCTACAAATATACACTTTTTTATTTCATTACTTCATTACTGATGATACTCTCCTGATTCAATTAAAGCTCTATCTAATGAAAAATCCCTGTTCCCAGTGGTGTCATAATTTTGTTTAGACTTTTCATGTTCATGCTCATAGGTAATATTATTATAAATTCCACTTCTATTGTAGATTTATTTCAAGTACGTAACATTCATAGTCTGCTTTACGGTTGTATGCCATAAAAAAGTCACGCCCTAGTATTCCATCGGTTGAGAGATTAATTGAGTCATCTATAATGTGAAATACATGGATTACTAAGTTCTCAGACATACCTTTGGAAAATATTGTTTTATCAGATATGCCGTTTATCTGCCAAACTGCGTTTTTATTTATTTTTTTCACCAAATTAGTTTTAGACATGAAAATATCTGCACCTGTATCCACCAAAAATGTGAATACTCTAACTACCTTTTTGATTTTTAATTTGACAAAATTTGCGAGATCATTCCTTTCATTTATCTCTAGCGCCTGCTTCCTCCAAAGTTCCCTCGATTTTATTGACTTCGGATGCCTGTGTTTCCCAGTTTTGTGTTACGGTTTGGTGTCCTTGATGCTGATTACTGGTTCGGGAGTTGTTACTAATGTGAGCCCCATCACACCATGTCATACCACTTTCTACTCACCACAAAAAAAAGTTCACACCATATATCACACCACCATCGACTGACATCCCACAACCACACCTTCATCGGACAACCATAAGGACCCATCATGCTATTGGCCGTTTTAGTGGGCTGATCAATTAACCATGGCAATAAGCGGTACTCACCATAGGTCAACGAGGAGAATAAAAGGAGGCTGCACTTTGGCAGCGAAAGAGTAATTAGGCAGAGTACTCGCGTGTGGTGAATAGACGTGCGTTACTAATAAATAACTCAGCAAATTACAACATTCGGTTTTTCATTTCCATACTAACCTTCTTTTTTTTTTTAAAACTATGAGACGATCTTCTACCGCTACAACTGAAATAACTTGTTTGCTGATTGTTATATAGTATATTAAATTGTGGTCTTACTTTTATCTCGGAAAATGTGCAAACAAAGTTCAGCTGTAATAATCAACAAGACCACAATCTCATTGTTTTATGAGATATTAAGAATTATTTACTAGTAGGTTTAAGATTATGTATAATATATTTCAAATTAATGGTCAATATAAGTTTATAGATTTAGGATACTTATTGGTATTTGTGGTCCTTGATGTGATGTGATATTGCCCGTGTCAATGTTACGATCCAAGTGGACGAGTGCATATAAGATCGATTCATCGAACCTGCATGCGTACTCTCGCCTACTCATCCAGATTTTTTGCACACTCAATTGCGGGTGTGTTGGTTCGAAGAGACAAAAAGATATTAACTACACCACATCGCAGACCACTTTACCATTAAACCATTAAGAAAGAAAAATCAAATGTATGTATTCATGTAAGTATGTAAGTATGTAAGAAAGTGAAATTGAATATATATATTGTACATATTTATGTTTAAAGAAAACAGGTTTTTTTTTATGTCTGATGTGTGGTTTGTTGAGTGAGTCTCAAACATCCCGGCCCCCCTGGAACAAGTTTCAGGACACCGGTAATACGGCCAATTTGGTAATAGGCCGAACAAATGATCCTGCTGCTGTTCTCACAGTGGCCACTCGAACATGTTGGTCTGTTCCGGGGGCAACTGATACAATTCTACCCAATACCCACTTGGTTGGGGGAAGGCATGGTTCCTTGATGACGACTAAATCTCCTCCCTTGATGTTGGTACCAGTTCTTTGCCATTTGGGTCGCTCTTGCAAACTTGTACGAGTAAGATACTCCGAATGCCATCGCTTCCAAAAACCTTGCACCATACCTTGGATATGGTTCCAATGAGACAAACGGCTTACTGGAGCATCTAGGTGGTTGGGTTCCGGAACAGCGGTTAGTGGCTCACCTACAAGAAAATGTGCGGGGGTTAGCGGATTTAAATCGAAATCGGATATAGAACAGGACGAGAATTAAGGATGGCTTCTACTTGGGTTAGGACAGTATACAACTCCTCAAATGTGAGAACTGAGGCTCCAACAATACGACGCAAATGCTGTTTTACTGACTTGACGCCAGCCTCCCATAGACCGCCAAAATGGGGTGCGGAAGGAGGGATAAAGTGCCAAGTAATTCCATCATTGGCAAGCGCAGTAGACATAATGTCATTATGAGTTTGGGCTGAAACGAATTGATGCATTTCCGTGAGACACCGATGAGCTCCATGAAAATATGTTGGTGCACTTGCCGCGGCGTGAAACGAATCTTCTTAAAGCTGCAAGAAAGGCATCTGTGGTGAGATCACTTACAAGCTCCAGATGGATTGCTTTTGTTGCCATGCACACGAACAAGGCGATGTAGGCTTTCGACAAATTCGGTTTGCGACAACGGGATAGCTTAATCGTCAATGGACCTGCATAGTCGCAACCGGTATTTGTGAATGGACGGCTTGGTTCAATACGAACAGAAGGCAGGTTCCCCATGCGTGCTGGTAAGCTTGCGCTGCATAAAGCAAGTCTTACACTTGTGGATGATTCTCCTTATGGTGTTTCGGCTGCCCATTATCCAATATTGTTGACGGACGAAAGCAAACGTTTCTGATATTCCGCAGTGCATGTAACGATGATGAATATCTGTGATAATAAGAGATGAAAGTAAGTTATATTTTGGAATTATTATAGGGTGTTTTATATTGAAGGATGCACTCGAGTTTTTGATGCGACCACCCACACGAATAAGTCCATCGTTGTCCAAAAAGGTAGAGAAACGTAAAAGGTTTGACTTACAAGGAAGTTCGTTTTTGGTTTGCAGGTGGTGAATCTCATTTTCGAAGAATTTGAGTTGAATACATTTTAAAAGGGATATTTTAGCTTTGGAAATATCGGAGAAGGTTAATATATGAACGGATCGGCAATATTTTGCTGGTTGGCAATTAAATACGAAGCGGAAACAGTATGCAATGGTTCGAAGTAAACGAGTCCACGACGATATTTTTGCAATTAAGTCTGCAAAGATATGGCTGCTTAAGGTTGTGATCAATACATGTCTTGAACTTGCTCTTTCTTTCCTTGTGACTGATTCGCATTCAGGAAGATTTGGCGACAACTGCGACTCTGGCCAGTGTTCCTCTGAGAGCGACAACCAGGATGGGCCTGTCCACCAGAGACAATGATTTGACAGATTTGCTGGAGTGACTCCCCGCGAAGCACAATCCGCAGGATTTGAGTCTGACGGCACATATCTCCAAGAGTGTCTAGGAATATGTTCCAAAATGGTGCCAGTACGATTGGCTACGAAAGTTGTCCAGCGTCGAGAAGGTGATGAAAGCCAATGCAGTACTACTTCGGAGTCGCACCAGGCGAATGTCCTCTGAATTTGTAAATTAACCGACGATTTTGCGATACGTAACAACCGAGTTAATAACAACGCACCACACAGTTCAAGACGAGGGATAGAAACGGGTTTATGGGGAGCAACTTTTGTTTTCGCCATAACGATTGCTATAGTTATATCACCAGTGAGAGATTTCGAACGCGCATATATTACGGCGGCATAAGCAATAGAAGAAGCATCTGAGAAGCCATGAAGTTCAACAGTTTGTTCAGATGAAAATATATTCCGAGGAACGCGCACTTGTTTAAAATATGGTAGTTGTTCGCGGTAGATAATCCATTTCTTACTAAGTTCTGAGGGCAATGGGTCGTCGCAGCCTAGTTTTAGTTCCGAACACCAAAGTTTCTGAAATAAGATTTTAAATAAAACAACGGACGGAGCAAGAAATCCGAGCGGATCGAAAATCCTTGATATTTCCGATAGTAAATGTCCTCTTGTTACCGATGTGCAGCATTTAGTTAAATTTAAACGGAATAAAAATACGTCAGAAGACGAATTCCAAAACATTTCCTAAAATTTTAACTAGAGAATTTGAACGTTCAGGATCCACAAACGAATATTCACAATCTTCCGGAGATTGATTTGCCAGTAGAGCCCAACAGTTGGAGCTCCATTTTCGAAGACGAAGACCGGCTTCCGATAGAAGCGCTACTAACTCAGACTGTAAACTGAGCAATGACTCAACGAGTTCGAACCCGTCATAATGTCGTCGACGTAGACATCGTTAAGTAATATGCTAGCTGCAGATGGATATTTTGATCTGTAGTCTTCGGCGATCTGCTGCAATACACGAACCGACAAAAACGGAGCCGACGCTGTACCATACGTTACGGTCTTTAAGCGATAGTGTTGAATTTGTTCCTTAGGGTTTTGACGCCAAACGATTCGCTGATAATCCGATTCAATATCGCGAACCCAAATCTGACTGAACATTTTAATTATGTCCGCAGTAAAAACTAAGCGATATTGTCTAAAGCGAAGGCAAACACCAATAAGTCACGCTGTATAGGCGGACCGATTAAGAGATGGTTATTTAATGATTATCCGAGTGAGTCTTTTACCGAACCATCGAACACTACGCGAAGCTTTGTTGACGAACTTTCTGGCTTAAGTACCGCGTGATGGGGTAGGTAGAATTGTCGGGAAGAGCTGATAGCCATATCTTCGCATGGTATAAGCTCCATATGGCCAAGTTCGAGGTATTCTTCCATAAATTTGCAGTACTGACGATAAAGTTCTTGGTTAGTTTGGAAACGACGTTCCATTGCCCGCAAACGCGAAACAGCGGATTGAAGCGTATCTCCGAAAGTTGGGAAAGGAGTCTTAAATAGAAGGGATACGATATACTTCCCATCAGAAGCACGAGAAAAAGTTGATCTGAATTGTTCTTCAGCTGGATCGTTATAGATGTTACGAGTGTTGAGCAAAGGAACTTCCTCCAGCTCCCAAAACCGTTGCAGAAGGGCATCTACGTCTAATGCTGAATGAAATGAAGATTGTTTAATTTCGGGGTTGTTAATGTACTTTGTATCGAACAGTTCACCAGTGATAACCCACCTGAAAGTCGTATTTTGAGCTATTGGGGAACCTTGTGGTTCACGAATTTGATCTGGTTTTAAAATGTGCCAGACCTTGTCCGCACCGAGAAGGATGTCAATAGAGCTTGATGTATTAAAGTCAGGATCAGCAAGATCTAACTCCCGAAAATGTGCCAATGCCGATGCATCAAAGGATCTTGAGGGTAAATTCGACGTCAATTTACTTAACACGAATGCATCGACCGGTAGCCGAGTTGAATTGAAACGAGAAACAAGAGTGATTTTTACACATCCCTTAGTATATCCTGCAGCTTGAGAAGATAATCCTACGATAGGAATTCGCGCATGTGTCCGTTGAAGTCCAAGTCGTTGGACAAACGATTCCGTAACGAACGACGATTGTGACCCCGTATCCAGCAGAATGCGGCAATTCACAAGTTGTCCCCGATTGTCTTGAAGTTTAGCTAAAATGGTTGGCAAGAGAGTTTGCTTTCGAAAACTAAACTCAAGCGAGTGGCTATTAACCAAAGGAACACTTGAATGAGAAGTGGATGGGGTTGTAAGCGAGTGCGGCTGATCATCGTGATGTACAAGAGAATGATGGCGACCTTTGCATACGCGGCAACGGAACGGCGATCGACATTTGTTTGAAGAATGACCGGGTCTTAGGCAATTGAAACATATCGAGAAAGTTTTCATTAATGTTCTACGCGTTAGAATGTCCTTTTCAAGGAACTGTGGGCACTGAGGTAAATTGTGGTCACGCTTGCACATTGGGCACGGCGAAATATTGTCTGTAGTGCTTTTGACCAAGTGAGCTCGAATTTGGTTTGATGGTTTTGACCGCGTTGTGGTTGTCCGGTTAAACGACTGACAAGATTCAAGGGCATCACACCTGAGTTCGAAGAATTCCACTAAATCGGTTATCGTGTTATCGTCGCGAGAGCCCACTTGTTCTGCCCACGCGTGCTTTGTCTCAGCATCGACTTTACTAAGCAGGAGATATATTAGTCACGGATCGCGATTATTTTTACCTAGAGCACATAGACCGCGAATTACTCCGTCTGCACCGTCTGCACCGTCTGCACCGTCTGTAATTTTTCTAAGCGCTTGAACGTTTGAAACGCTTATTGACGGAAGTGCTAAGAAGGTTTGTACGAACGATTGCACTATCAGATTTACCCGATCGTAGCGCCTTTCGAGACGTTCCCATGCTTCGATATAATTCGCATCCGAAATGGGTAAATGTTTTACGAAATTGGCTGCATCATCACGCAAGAACGATTTGAGATAATGAAACTTATGGGTAGGTGTTAAGTGAGGTTTATTATCCACCGAGCCCATGAACAAATCGAGAAAGGACGGCCAGTCCTTGTAGCAGCCGGAAAAACACGTGTTCGCCAAGGAATCTAATTTTTTGCAAGAATTCTCCGACTGATCTGCTAAATTATGAAGCACCGATTCTTCATTGATTGAATTGTCTGCCTTTTTCTTATCGCGAATTGCTCTTTTCAAGCCTGAATGAGCCACAAAGTACTTATTTTCGTAATCAGCAAAGTCTTTTGTGAATTCTTGGAGCTCACTTACTTCCGCGTGTTTAAGACATTCATAATGAAGTGAAGAGAATTCACCTCACGCTTCAAAAACTCTATTTAAACGAATTTCTGGCATTTCGACCGTAGTAGAAGTTTCTATAGATGCGAGAAACTCTACAGCACGTGTTAAGCATGCCTTTGCATTTCCACGTTTTAACTTTAAAGCATTCATTTTAGAAATTCGCGAAAGGTTCCGATATATGTGCGATTAATGGCAATAATGACCCACGGCAATTCGATCAGATGACTAAAAAGGAAAAAAAAAAAACAATGTCTCCATACGATAACACCGAAAAATCATACCACGAGGTTTTCACAATTTGCAAATAGTAGAATATCAATTATATCACCATGAAAATTGTCTGGTTCAAAAATCAATTCGGCTAAAGAAGGACCAAATTTATGTTTTATGAGATATAAAGAATTATTTACTAGTAGGTTTAAGATTATGTATTGTATAATATATTTCAAATTAATGGTCAATATAAGTTTATAGATTTAGGATACTTATTGGTATTTGTGGTCCTTGATGTGATGTGATGTTGCCCGTGTCAATGTTACGATCCAAGTGGACGAGTGCATATAAGATCGATTCATCGAACCTGCATGCGTACTCTCGCCTACTCATCCAGATTTTTTGCACACTCAATTGCGGGTGTGTTGGTTCGAAGAGACAAAAAGATATTAACTACACCACATCGCAGACCACTTTACCATTAAACCATTAAGAAAGAAAAATCAAATGTATGTATTCATGTAAGTATGTAAGTATGTAAGAAAGTGAAATTGAATATATATATTGTACATATTTATGTTTAAAGAAAACAGGTTTTTTTTTATGTCTGATGTGTGGTTTGTTGAGTGAGTCTCAAACATCCCGGCCCCCCTGGAACAAGTTTCAGGACACCGGTAATACGGCCAATTTGGTAATAGGCCGAACAAATGATCCTGCTGCTGTTCTCACAGTGGCCACTCGAACATGTTGGTCTGTTCCGGGGGCAACTGATACAATTCTACCCAATACCCACTTGGTTGGGGGAAGGCATGGTTCCTTGATGACGACTAAATCTCCTCCCTTGATGTTGGTACCAGTTCTTTGCCATTTGGGTCGCTCTTGCAAACTTGTACGAGTAAGATACTCCGAATGCCATCGCTTCCAAAAACCTTGCACCATACCTTGGATATGGTTCCAATGAGACAAACGGCTTACTGGAGCATCTAAGTGGTTGGGTTCCGGAACAGCGGTTAGTGGCTCACCTACAAGAAAATGTGCGGGGGTTAGCGGATTTAAATCGAAATCGGATATAGAACAGGACGAGAATTAAGGATGGCTTCTACTTGGGTTAGGACAGTATACAACTCCTCAAATGTGAGAACTGAGGCTCCAACAATACGACGCAAATGCTGTTTTACTGACTTGACGCCAGCCTCCCATAGACCGCCAAAATGGGGTGCGGAAGGAGGGATAAAGTGCCAAGTAATTCCATCATTGGCAAGCGCAGTAGACATAATGTCATTATGAGTTTGGGCTGAAACGAATTGATGCATTTCCGTGAGACACCGATGAGCTCCATGAAAATATGTTGGTGCACTTGCCGCGGCGTGAAACGAATCTTCTTAAAGCTGCAAGAAAGGCATCTGTGGTGAGATCACTTACAAGCTCCAGATGGATTGCTTTTGTTGCCATGCACACGAACAAGGCGATGTAGGCTTTCGACAAATTCGGTTTGCGACAACGGGATAGCTTAATCGTCAATGGACCTGCATAGTCGCAACCGGTATTTGTGAATGGACGGCTTGGTTCAATACGAACAGAAGGCAGGTTCCCCATGCGTGCTGGTAAGCTTGCGCTGCATAAAGCAAGTCTTACACTTGTGGATGATTCTCCTTATGGTGTTTCGGCTGCCCATTATTCAATATTGTTGACGGACGAAAGCAAACGTTTCTGATATTCCGCAGTGCATGTAACGATGATGAATATCTGTGATAATAAGAGATGAAAGTAAGTTATATTTTGGAATTATTATAGGGTGTTTTATATTGAAGGATGCACTCGAGTTTTTGATGCGACCACCCACACGAATAAGTCCATCGTTGTCCAAAAAGGTAGAGAAACGTAAAAGGTTTGACTTACAAGGAAGTTCGTTTTTGGTTTGCAGGTGGTGAATCTCATTTTCGAAGAATTTGAGTTGAATACATTTTAAAAGGGATATTTTAGCTTTGGAAATATCGGAGAAGGTTAATATATGAACGGATCGGCAATATTTTGCTGGTTGGCAATTAAATACGAAGCGGAAACAGTATGCAATGGTTCGAAGTAAACGAGTCCACGACGATATTTTTGCAATTAAGTCTGCAAAGATATGGCTGCTTAAGGTTGTGATCAATACATGTCTTGAACTTGCTCTTTCTTTCCTTGTGACTGATTCGCATTCAGGAAGATTTGGCGACAACTGCGACTCTGGCCAGTGTTCCTCTGAGAGCGACAACCAGGATGGGCCTGTCCACCAGAGACAATGATTTGACAGATTTGCTGGAGTGACTCCCCGCGAAGCACAATCCGCAGGATTTGAGTCTGACGGCACATATCTCCAAGAGTGTCTAGGAATATGTTCCAAAATGGTGCCAGTACGATTGGCTACGAAAGTTGTCCAGCGTCGAGAAGGTGATGAAAGCCAATGCAGTACTACTTCGGAGTCGCACCAGGCGAATGTCCTCTGAATTTGTAAATTAACCGACGATTTTGCGATACGTAACAACCGAGTTAATAACAACGCACCACACAGTTCAAGACGAGGGATAGAAACGGGTTTATGGGGAGCAACTTTTGTTTTCGCCATAACGATTGCTATAGTTATATCACCAGTGAGAGATTTCGAACGCGCATATATTACGGCGGCATAAGCAATAGAAGAAGCATCTGAGAAGCCATGAAGTTCAACAGTTTGTTCAGATGAAAATATATTCCGAGGAACGCGCACTTGTTTAAAATATGGTAGTTGTTCGCGGTAGATAATCCATTTCTTACTAAGTTCTGAGGGCAATGGGTCGTCGCAGCCTAGTTTTAGTTCCGAACACCAAAGTTTCTGAAATAAGATTTTAAATAAAACAACGGACGGAGCAAGAAATCCGAGCGGATCGAAAATCCTTGATATTTCCGATAGTAAATGTCCTCTTGTTACCGATGTGCAGCATTTAGTTAAATTTAAACTGAATAAAAATACGTCAGAAGACGAATTCCAAAACATTCCTAAAATTTTAACTAGAGAATTTGAACGTTCAGGATCCACAAACGAATATTCACAATCTTCCGGAGATTGATTTGCCAGTAGAGCCCAACAGTTGGAGCTCCATTTTCGAAGACGAAGACCGGCTTCCGATAGAAGCGCTACTAACTCAGACTGTAAACTGAGCAATGACTCAACGAGTTCGAACCCGTCATAATGTCGTCGACGTAGACATCGTTAAGTAATATGCTAGCTGCAGATGGATATTTTGATCTGTAGTCTTCGGCGATCTGCTGCAATACACGAACCGACAAAAACGGAGCCGACGCTGTACCATACGTTACGGTCTTTAAGCGATAGTGTTGAATTTGTTCCTTAGGGTTTTGACGCCAAACGATTCGCTGATAATCCGATTCAATATCGCGAACCCAAATCTGACTGAACATTTTAATTATGTCCGCAGTAAAAACTAAGCGATATTGTCTAAAGCGAAGGCAAACACCAATAAGTCACGCTGTATAGGCGGACCGATTAAGAGATGGTTATTTAATGATTATCCGAGTGAGTCTTTTACCGAACCATCGAACACTACGCGAAGCTTTGTTGACGAACTTTCTGGCTTAAGTACCGCGTGATGGGGTAGGTAGAATTGTCGGGAAGAGCTGATAGCCATATCTTCGCATGGTATAAGCTCCATATGGCCAAGTTCGAGGTATTCTTCCATAAATTTGCAGTACTGACGATAAAGTTCTTGGTTAGTTTGGAAACGACGTTCCATTGCCCGCAAACGCGAAACAGCGGATTGAAGCGTATCTCCGAAAGTTGGGAAAGGAGTCTTAAATAGAAGGGATACGATATACTTCCCATCAGAAGCACGAGAAAAAGTTGATCTGAATTGTTCTTCAGCTGGATCGTTATAGATGTTACGAGTGTTGAGCAAAGGAACTTCCTCCAGCTCCCAAAACCGTTGCAGAAGGGCATCTACGTCTAATGCTGAATGAAATGAAGATTGTTTAATTTCGGGGTTGTTAATGTACTTTGTATCGAACAGTTCACCAGTGATAACCCACCTGAAAGTCGTATTTTGAGCTATTGGGGAACCTTGTGGTTCACGAATTTGATCTGGTTTTAAAATGTGCCAGACCTTGTCCGCACCGAGAAGGATGTCAATAGAGCTTGATGTATTAAAGTCAGGATCAGCAAGATCTAACTCCCGAAAATGTGCCAATGCCGATGCATCAAAGGATCTTGAGGGTAAATTCGACGTCAATTTACTTAACACGAATGCATCGACCGGTAGCCGAGTTGAATTGAAACGAGAAACAAGAGTGATTTTTACACATCCCTTAGTATATCCTGCAGCTTGAGAAGATAATCCTACGATAGGAATTCGCGCATGTGTCCGTTGAAGTCCAAGTCGTTGGACAAACGATTCCGTAACGAACGACGATTGTGACCCCGTATCCAGCAGAATGCGGCAATTCACAAGTTGTCCCCGATTGTCTTGAAGTTTAGCTAAAATGGTTGGCAAGAGAGTTTGCTTTCGAAAACTAAACTCAAGCGAGTGGCTATTAACCAAAGGAACACTTGAATGAGAAGTGGATGGGGTTGTAAGCGAGTGCGGCTGATTCGAAAAAGATGAAACGGAAGGATTGTTGAAGGGTGTGTCAACTAACGAAGCACTAGGATCATCGTGATGTACAAGAGAATGATGGCGACCTTTGCATACGCGGCAACGGAACGGCGATCGACATTTGTTTGAAGAATGACCGGGTCTTAGGCAATTGAAACATATCGAGAAAGTTTTCATTAATGTTCTACGCGTTAGAATGTCCTTTTCAAGGAACTGTGGGCACTGAGGTAAATTGTGGTCACGCTTGCACATTGGGCACGGCGAAATATTGTCTGTAGTGCTTTTGACCAAGTGAGCTCGAATTTGGTTTGATGGTTTTGACCGCGTTGTGGTTGTCCGGTTAAACGACTGACAAGATTCAAGGGCATCACACCTGAGTTCGAAGAATTCCACTAAATCGGTTATCGTGTTATCGTCGCGAGAGCCCACTTGTTCTGCCCACGCGTGCTTTGTCTCAGCATCGACTTTACTAAGCAGGAGATATATTAGTCACGGATCGCGATTATTTTTACCTAGAGCACATAGACCGCGAATTACTCCGTCTGCACCGTCTGCACCGTCTGCACCGTCTGTAATTTTTCTAAGCGCTTGAACGTTTGAAACGCTTATTGACGGAAGTGCTAAGAAGGTTTGTACGAACGATTGCACTATCAGATTTACCCGATCGTAGCGCCTTTCGAGACGTTCCCATGCTTCGATATAATTCGCATCCGAAATGGGTAAATGTTTTACGAAATTGGCTGCATCATCACGCAAGAACGATTTGAGATAATGAAACTTATGGGTAGGTGTTAAGTGAGGTTTATTATCCACCGAGCCCATGAACAAATCGAGAAAGGACGGCCAGTCCTTGTAGCAGCCGGAAAAACACGTGTTCGCCAAGGAATCTAATTTTTTGCAAGAATTCTCCGACTGATCTGCTAAATTATGAAGCACCGATTCTTCATTGATTGAATTGTCTGCCTTTTTCTTATCGCGAATTGCTCTTTTCAAGCCTGAATGAGCCACAAAGTACTTATTTTCGTAATCAGCAAAGTCTTTTGTGAATTCTTGGAGCTCACTTACTTCCGCGTGTTTAAGACATTCATAATGAAGTGAAGAGAATTCACCTCACGCTTCAAAAACTCTATTTAAACGAATTTCTGGCATTTCGACTGTAGTAGAAGTTTCTATAGATGCGAGAAACTCTACAGCACGTGTTAAGCATGCCTTTGCATTTCCACGTTTTAACTTTAAAGCATTCATTTTAGAAATTCGCGAAAGGTTCCGATATATGTGCGATTAATGGCAATAATGACCCACGGCAATTCGATCAGATGATTAAAAAGGAAAAAAAAAAACAATGTCTCCATACGATAACACCGAAAAATCATACCACGAGGTTTTCACAATTTGCAAATAGTAGAATATCAAATATATCACCATGAAAATTGTCTGGTTCAAAAATCAATTCGGCTAAAGAAGGACCAAATTTATGTTTTATGAGATATAAAGAATTATTTACTAGTAGGTTTAAGATTATGTATTGTATAATATATTTCAAATTAATGGTCAATATAAGTTTATAGATTTAGGATACTTATTGGTATTTGTGGTCCTTGATGTGATGTGATGTTGCCCGTGTCAATGTTACGATCCAAGTGGACGAGTGCATATAAGATCGATTCATCGAACCTGCATGCGTACTCTCGCCTACTCATCCAGATTTTTTGCACACTCAATTGCGGGTGTGTTGGTTCGAAGAGACAAAAAGATATTAACTACACCACATCGCAGACCACTTTACCATTAAACCATTAAGAAAGAAAAATCAAATGTATGTATTCATGTAAGTATGTAAGTATGTAAGAAAGTGAAATTGAATATATATATTGTACATATTTATGTTTAAAGAAAACAGGTTTTTTTTTTATGTCTGATGTGTGGTTTGTTGAGTGAGTCTCAAACACTCATGTTACACAAAAAAAATATAGATTTCTCCCTTGACTGTTTCAATTTTCCTGTATAAAACTGCTCCATAAGCATTTTGGGAAGCAACTGTAAATCCATGTCTTTCGATGCACTTAGCATAAGGTATGATATACTCGTGTAATTCACCCAGCGAGGAATTGTCAGTTTTTCAACCGTGTGTAGCTCTTGACGAAACTGCATCCATTTCCCCGCTATTTCGTCAGCAATTGTTTAACCCCACCTATACTTTTAAATTCACAGATCCTGCATTGAAGTCTTTGTTTTTATAATGATTTGTGCCAACCTTCCCAAGGGGTCGTATAGTTATGCGATATGTGATAAAATTATTCTTTTTATGGGTTTCCCCGTTATTAGTTGTAGTTTTATATTACAATGGAACTGGTCTGCTTCAGATACCCTAGGAATCCTAGGGTCTTAACTGTTTCCTCTTTATTTATTATAATCGTTATTGTCTTATTGCAAACATAATTTAAATAGTTTTACCAACTCAGGGTGGTTTCTCAAATTACTATAAATTCGCCTCCTTTTAGTAACTCAATCAGATACAAATGATTAAGTCGTCTACAAAAAAGTCTCTTTTCTTTTATGTTTGCTATATTTGGATATTATTCTGACTGACATCGGCAAGTCTCTGTAACATTTTTACGACCAGATATGAAGCAGATCTACCGCCTTATTATATTTTGAAAGTCCTGTTCACAGTCAGAAACGTGTATCTTTCGATGCATGTTCTCTATATCCTCTACATAAACAAATTTGTGAATGCTCTGTAGATCTTCTTGTAATTTTGGTCAGTTCAGCATTAATTTGTTTAAGCTGAACCCACTACTTGATTTCATCGATCCGTCGGACACCACGCTTAGTTTCGTAGTTGAACTTTCTTTTCCTTAACTTTCTCTGCTAGGTGTGGTATGTAATATATGGTACACGTTTTGCGTAATATTTTTGCCTTCCTCTTTATTTATAGGCTTTATAAGATCTAAGAATATAAAGTATACTTGGAAGGATATCCAGGCATTAACTCAAGCATAATTTTGCTTCTACAAGTTGAAGCTTTGCAATTGGCCGTTCCTGAAATTGTTACATCTGCATTGTGTTTAGAATAACCAAACATTTACTTGATCCGTGATAAACGTAGCTTGAGGTCCTGGATGTATTACAGTTCTTAAAAACTCGCATGTGTTATATATGGCTGGTGCTTTTACAATTGCAATTGCAAGTTAGGTACATCCTGTTGATTAAGTTTAATTTGTTCTGATTTTTCTGTGACTGAGTTATGGGTTGTTATGCTCTAGGAATCTTTTGCTTTGTTTTGTTTGTCTTCATTTTGTAAGTGTAGCAAAGAATGATGCTCTCGGTCGCATATAACGCATTTCGAAGTGTCATAACATTTTTCTTTAGTTTCATGTCTTTGGCAATTTTAACATATTTTGTTTTGTTTGATGAACGACATTTTTTTAGGAATATCTTTGTCTCTAAATCGAGCGCATGTGTAATGTGTATATACTATTTTTACCCGTACACTATTAGTAAAGTTTTAACGTTTGCATGATAGCTTTTGAGCGGTCTTTTTTCAGCTGGCTTATTCCGCACGGGTTTTGTTAACACTTGGGCTTCACCTAAAACTTTCAGCGACTAAGATCGGCCTTCTAGAAAAGTCAACACATCCTTTAGCAGTGGTATTTTCCGCGGATCTTTTAGTGTCTGTTCGTATAACTTACGCGTTTCTCAATCTACTTTGCGAATTAATAAATAAGCTATCAATTAAGCCCAGGTATCTGTCTCAATTCCCTAATTTGTAATCACGTACATATTTTCCTGTGTTGTATCATGCAATTATTTTATCAAATACGCCGATTTCCCTGATATTCGTTTATTATTATACCTGCCATCCAACATTTTTCACGCTGCGTCATAGTTGTATTCAGGCAATATTAGATGTTGAACTAATTTTGAAGCCTTACCCTTTATTTAACTTTTAAAGTAATGGATTCTTTCCACTTTTTCCAGTTTAATATTGGCATGGATAACCTTTTTGTAAATCTCCTTAAAAGCTATTCAGTTCTTATATTGCCCGCCAAATATCGGAATATTTATTCGGGGCAGTTCAACATCATTAGTTTCACAATACATCTTACTCGATTGTCAATATCGCTCATTACTTTGTCTACAACCACCTGTACCTCTTGTTTGAAAATATTTGTGAAATAATTACGATCACCAAATTTTACTTTACGGTCTTGGATTTTGACATCATTATCCAGAAACTAGAAACTACCTCCAGTTTTCCTAAAGACTCTCTTTTCTCTTTATCAAATTCTTAAAATTAATATACTGTATTTCGATAGACTTACGGAGTTTAAGTTGATTGTTGAATTCCTATTTTTCCATTCTGAGGGTACTCCTACCAGCTCACAGTTACTTCAGAGTTAAAGTTCACCATTAAAGTTCGCCGTTAAAGTCCACAGTTAAAGTTCAAAGTTAAAGAAAAAGGGGCAGAAATACAATTTGTGGTGGTTTACCATTCGAAGTTAAAGATGGGTTAATGACAGCTCCCTAATAACGATGACTGGTGGTGGCGTTGGCGAAAATGCCTATGTAGTAACCACAATGGGGTTACCCAGTACCTCTCAGACTGGACAAGCAGTACCTCAAAATACTATTTAATTGTAATGCCGTCTGCCTAAGTAGTAGTGATAGCTGTCAAAATAATGGCTTCCAGCTTAAAGAATTAAAAATTTTGTAATATAACATCGCAGCATTAAGCAACAAATCCCTATTTAATGAATAATTTCATGAATCCCTATATAATGAAATGAATTTAGTGTAGTAACTCATCAAAATTTTGGAAATAAGCTATAAGAATAAATGGTGAAAGATACATAATATACGGGAATTGCGCCCAAACATCATCCAAATCCATAACTTTTCAGGAAGTTTTTGAAGTAATTAGTGGACTTAGAGGTGCACAGCAGCCGGATCGGAAGAGATTCCTTCTGAAGTATGGTACCAATGAACTTAAATGCAAATTGGACTACCTGTTCAATGGCATCATGGATAATGGAATAGTGCCACATCGGTTCAAAGAAGCGCTTATCTTTGAAATCTACAAAAGGGGTTGTAAGACGTACCCAGCAAATTACAAGGGTATTTTCTTCCTATATACATCGTATGAAATCTTTATGGCGGTATTGCACAGTCAATTTACAGTATGGATACGCGCAAGTAAGTTGCTGAAAGAATACCAGGCTGGATTCAGGTCGGGTTATTCCACTACTGAGCATGTGATTTTCCTAAAGAGGGTTTAGAGTTATTTCCCCTGAGAAATATATGAACCCTTTGTAGATTTTAAAGCCGCCTTCGACTCAGTGGACCGGAACGCGTTACTTTATAACCTTTTCTACATGGGTATATCACAAAAGTTTGGTCGGACTATACAAAACCTGTATGCTGATACCATAGTCGCTGGGTGGAATCGGGATTTCTCGATTCATCGTAATGGTCTGGAGTAAAGCAAAGGTCGCAGTATCTGCGTGATGAGCACAGTATTGTTGAAATAGCGATGGTTCTTGCAGTTGAATTATATACCACACAGGAATGGACTACCGACAATTTGTAGCTTGTGCAACATGGTGAATAGGGTAGAAGTTTTGAACTTTCTTGGCAGATGTCCAATCCTCAGGCAGATAAGGAGGGAAATCTTTGAAAGCGATACCCGATAGAAAAACGAAGCCTTGAGTGTTGCAAAGCATTCCAAAATGAACAAGGAATTGCAACATTGCATTACAGTATCGATAAAGGATTCTAAATGAAAACTTCTAACACGTTAACAAATCCACTTTAATATATGTATAATATTTGATACTACAATATTTTAATTTATTTTTCATTTGGTCCTTAGATGAATTATCTACATGGATTAAAAGTTAGTTGTCAATCAGGCAAATGACAAAGCAATTCTAACCGATTTTTCATAATATATATTGTAACAAATATTTTAGCTTTGAAGTAAACAATCTATCTAATCTAAAATCTAATCTAATCTAATCAATGTAAATTTAAAATCATTTGTTTGAAAACGGTTGTGAATATGATATATTTGCCTGTTGCCTTTCTATTGAATCTTCATCATGTTCTACTTCTTTTATTAAATTCTTTGGTTTAATAGTTGATGGAGTCTGATGTGAAATTGTTCGCTTTCCATATTTGGTTGTAGAACTCTTAACTTAACTTAAGTGATAATGCTTTTAAACCATCAAGGGGTTTTACTTGTACAAGATTATTAAGCTGATCGATATTGAATGTTGTGCGTGTGAAAGCAAACTGGTATTTAGTCAACAGAACATTTCGCCTTATGTAGGAGAAAATCGATCTATAAAGATATTTTTTTCATATTGACGTATGGAATTCTTATCATTCCTACACATTTTCTGTAAAAAAAAGTGTCCGTCAACACAATACAATTTTCTAAAATCATTAAATTCCGAGTGCGATATGTTTCAAGTACAATATGCGTGTTCCAAAAAGAGCTACATATGGTATACCATATTATTTTTCTACAAAATAATCATCTGCGATATTTCTAAACAATTCATCTAATTCTTTTTTACAAAAAATCCCCTCCTATCCTCTGCAACATACGAGTACATTACAATCTATTGCTGCAGGTCAACAACCTACTCAATCATTACCCATTTCATCCTCCATACAAAAACAAAAAATAAAAAAATACACTTCACTCCCAAAAAAAAATTTTTGATAACCACTTGGTTGAACAATACTCGTAACTCATTCATTTAAAAATACATGCGCCTGAGACATAACTCCCACAAAATAATGCCGCTTCTATGGATTCAAATACGGAATCGTTCAAAGTACTAAAAGGACCTTATGAAATTCTAAAAAAAACTCAATGAGACCTGATGGGCTACCACCAAGGCCATACACAAAAAAAAAAATAAATTCAAAAATTCACAAAACACTGATAAGAAACTCAACACAATATACCCCCTTTTGGGGTGTGTGGGGTTTTCTTTTACTTTTTGTAGGATATGTGTAGGGTAAAACGGTTGGAAGAATGCGGTTTAATAAAACACGTCGTTTCGGCTTTTGGTGTAAAAGAACCATTTATTCTTCCGGAAATTGCTTCCATATTTAAATATTACAATAAGTGTAAAGGCATTATAAATTACGTTATGTTTACATGTTAACATTTTAGATTAACTTCCAATTTAGTTCAGCTTAATTTTAATAAAGATTGCAATTTCAAAAGGAAAGTTATTATTTTCAACAAAGATAAAAAAAATAATTATATATATAAATTTAAATGTATATATATTGTGGTTTCGAACATGCTTCCGCTCGGTGGGCGATTTTCGTACGCAAGTGTCCTTGATCATGCACCTTACTGTACCCAATTGCAGTTGGAGTATGTCGGTGTTGACCATCTACATGTAAATTACACAAAATCATGTAAATTAATAATTTGAAACATTACATGTAGGTGACTAGGATGACAAATAACAAACGGGCAACAAAAATAAAAACGGAAGATGTGCGTAATTTGCTTTCTTTTGCAATAGTGCAATAGTTTGTTGTGATCGCTGACCAAAACTAGCTCAATTTGCGTCAGAGTATTGTTCAGTTTTTGTTTTGTTAATTTTCGTTGGTTTTCCCTTATTTTTTTTTGTTCTTATTGTGAATAAACGTAAGTGTTTTTATTTAAATTTTCGTTTCTCTTGCCGAGAATTAGATTTCGTTTGGAATTGTGTACACCGGCGCCAGTACGCAATCGAATATACGTATGTGCGTTTGTGTGTCCATGTTGATGTACACACAGGGTTTGTTATTGTTTTCGCGAAATATTCGAGTGTATTTAAAAAAAAAAAAAAAAGGAAATGGGAAAATCCAAAAAAGTAAAAAAAGTTCATTAAAATTATTTTCCCAAGAAATTCGGTACAATTTGTGATGTTATTTGTGCGATAACTGTTCTCCGCGTACGCAGTTTTTGGTTGTGCAATGCGACGAAAGCCATGAATCCGCTTTCATTTGAATTGTTGTTGCAATTTGCCTGGAATAAGCAATTTATCCGCAGCAAGTTTTTATTTGCTTTACACATTTATTTTTTTGTTTCCGAGTATGTAATTTATATTAAACTTATACTGTAGATTAGTTTAAGATGTTTATATTACCATTTATTGTTATATTTGAATGTTGTTAAATTTAAAATGTTTTAAGAAAGGATACCTGTTGATATGTTACAGTGTTGTGTTGTGTTTTGAGTGGATTACGTTGAGCCTTATTGAACCTTATTGATTCTCCAATTCCCGTCGGCATTTTGGAATTTCGGAACTCCGCAACGTTGTCCGGGATGAATGATTTTGTGTGATTGAGTGGACTGTATGTGTGTTGTGCTGTGTAGAGAAATCTAGGATAAATGAGTTTTTATTATTTGTATTTATTTAATGTAATAAATCATTCTTATATGAAAAGAAATGCTTTAATTTTTTATGTGAATTTATTTGAAGTGTATGTCTTATAAATGTTGTGTTGTGTCGTTCAAATGCCTTGCTTTCCGAGTGACCGTTTAAGTTATCCGGTTTTAATTCGAACCGTAACATCCGTCTTTCCCGGGATGTCTGTCGATGATCCGTCCGAGTGACCGCTACAATGGCGGTAGCCTCTCATGCTTGATGAGAACTAAGTCTCCGTATCTTTGTTCCGGCCTTCGTCTTGTCCACTTCGGGCGCTGCGTCATCCTGGAAAGATATTTTTCGTTCCACGTGCGCACGAAGCAGTTGGTCATCGATTGGTATATCCATTGCTCAAGGTAACTTACCTTCTCCACGGCAGTGTCTCCTTGACTTTCTTTTTGTAGCTTATGCCCGGCAGTTTTGTACAAACCGTTTGAATTACGCAGGACTGCGACGAAGCTCCGTAGTTGCACTTGCCGCATTGAATACCGCATGGTGAGGAATAAAGAAATGTTGTGGTGTATCCTGTAAAGTATTCTTTTCGTCAACTACTGCCATCTGACGAAGCTCCTTGCATTCATTTAAATACTTGGAATGCTCCATGTGCTGTGTAGAGTTTTCCTGAAATCTTCCTTCTAGTTGATGAAACCTACGTAAGGCACCTAACTTCGAGGCACTAAACCCAGGCCTTTATCCGTCTTTAAATGGCTGCAATTCCTCATATCGGTCATCAGTCAATTTTCTTATTGTGTTCATATTATACTTTTCACAAGTTTTGTCTTCCGCAGTATCCTTCGTGTTGAAAGGTAACTCCTCCAGTTCCCAGGACCTTCGCAGCTGAGTGTCGTTATCAAGAACCTGTAAGAAGCTATGGACAGGTTCTTTATTTTGCGAAATTGCCTTCTCAAGGAGAAGCCAACCTAACTCTGACTCCTGTGCAATTGGCGATCTTTCATCATCACCGCGTATAATTGATCCTAAAATAAAGCCAGAGTAAACGTCGGCTCCCAGGAGAATATCAACAGTCGCAGGCTTGTCGAATTGTGTATCAGCTAACTTGAAACCCTGGATGTGTTCCTAATTTTGCAGAGCTCAAAGTTTGGATGGCAGAAGACCAGTCAGGGTCTTGAACACATAGGCTGGGGTATTTGTTTCGAAATGTGTTACCAGCGAACCAAAGGTAAGACTTACATAACGCTGACATGAACCACTGCTAAGTTTTCCCAATCCAGATACCTTAATAAGTGTTCGCCGCTGATAAAGCCCTAGCAATTGTGCAGTTGACTCAGTATTAAATGTTGCTTCAGATCCAGGATCGACTAATGCCCTCAGATAAAAATAATTATCATTTGGCGACCTGACTCGAACAACTGATGTTGCCAGAAGAACACTTGGCTGTACTTTACGTTAAGAGATACTATTTTAGGTTGGTTGGCATTTATTTTAGTATGAAAAGTTTGTGTACCTATAGTTGTGTTTGTATAATTCCTTCTAGGTTTGAACCTGTTGTTATTAACATGCAGCAGAGAATGGTGTGGATGCTTTCAGTAATGGCAGCGCACACTGCTTTGACAATGGTTAGTCCTGTGACTGTACGTCAAACAGTTCCGACAAACACCGATTCTGTCCACTACCTCCGATCATTAGCAGATCCCCATGCCAATAAACTTTTGACAAGTCCGAAGGGAGTGCTGGCTTCTACCACATACCTGGCATGCAAATTGTTTCTTCCGAAGAAACGCTGCCCTTTGTGCCACTCGTTCCAGTTACAGCTTCCAAGGTTCGAAAACGTGTTTCCAGGAACTCTATGAATTGTGTTAGTGTGGGTAACTCCTTCGAACTACCTAACTTCTCCTCCCACAAACGCTGAGTAACATCAGGTAATTTCTGAACCAGTATATAAATTAATATGTCATCCCAAGAACTAACCGGCAATCTTAAATTTTCCAGGGCATTTCCTGGCATTTCCTGGGACGTGTCCAATAGAGACTTTATGTTATTTGCAATCTCCTTTAGTTGACAAAGTTGCTGTTTAAAAAAAAATTGTAAGTGAGCTTTTACCAACACTCACTTGTGGTCGTATCTGGTAACAAGCAGTTCCCATGCTTTATCATAATTGCCAGAATATAATCCTAAATGCTGCAGCAAACGAGCAGCTTCACATGTAAGAGACGAGTTCAAGTAGTGAAGTTTTTGAATTTCACTTATTTGTGTGGACTAAAGACAAAAAGACATCATGGAAAGACGACCATTTTGTGTACGAGAACTTGAAATGTGGAAGTTGGATTTGAGATAACGAAACCTTATTACTAGAAGCACCTGCGGATTCACTTTCCACATTCTTCTCCTTAGATTCTGACTTGACCTTGTTGATAGCATCGACCAATTCCCTTCGGTAAATGAAATATGTTTCTTGTAACAGATCAAAAATTTCATCAAAATCTTCCTCTTCCAGACCTTCTTCAATTTCTCCTCGTCGAAGCTTCTCTTGAATACCAAGCGCGAAAGATCGTTGGCTGTGCGATGTGATGCTCCAGTCTTTTGGAAGTTGGAGTGTCACTGGTGGATCTGTTCGAGTACTCCTTTCTGATCTGTACTAGTTGAAAATTTTTATTTGTAAATTAATTAACAAATATGTGTACGTATCAAGTATTTATTAGATACAGTTTTTGTTACTAAATGATATTAATTAATTAATATTTTATTTCAGCAACTTACGACCTTTGGTCAGCTTTGCCCAGCTGGTGACAGTTGAGGTTAAAGTTGATAATGGCGCGGGAAATGCTATTTATGCCAACCACCGAAAGATTCTTTAAAGGGAACAAGACAAGGGGCAAGACACCGACCGCGAGGGAATATATGTATGTACTTTGTTTCCATATATATATATTTTTGCACTTGCACTTTGCACATTTTTTTTATAAATTTTTTTCATTGTTATTTTTTTTTAAATGTTTAATGTTTCAAGTAGTATATTATCTAGGCTGGAAGGACCAAATTTTGGGGTGTGTAGGGTTTTCTTTTACTTTGTGTAGGATACGTGCAGGGTAAAACGGTTAAAAAAATGCGCTTTAATAAAACACGTCGTTTCGTCTTTTGGTGGAACAGCAAAAAAAAAACGTTTATTTTTCCCGAAATTACTCCCATCTGGTATTTCAATATTATAATAAGTCTTATACAATGGCATCATAAATTACGTTACGCTTATATGTTTACATTTCAGATTAAGTTTCAATTAAGTTCAGCTTGATTTTAATAAAGATAACAATTTCAAAAGGAAATTTATTATTTTCAATAAAGATAAAGGAAATAATTATATATATAAATTTAAATGTATATTGTACTTCCGAACACCCCCTACTCCTCACTCAACAGCATACGACTACATCACTAGCAACTAATCCGCTGCCTTCGTTCAAAAACCTTCACAATCGTTACTTCGCTACCCGTTCCACCATCTGCACAAAAAAACAAACAATTCAAAAAACAAAACCAAAAAAAAACACTTCATGACTTATTCCGTACTGACAAGAAACTACTAAGTCCGACGTGGGCGACCAATGACTCATTTATCCAAAAACACATGCCGCCTCGGACATATGTAATTTCAACTGATCCAGAGAGTTCCTATAAACACACTACTTCCTAAGGCTGGAATTGCAGGAGAATTTTTTTACCATCGGCTGAAAGTTCAACACCAGGCATAGAGATTAGGGAAATAATACCCCAAATACTAGAAGGAGTCTACATTCAATTGTCGGGGTCAGCACAATATAATGTGCAGTATAGTTGTATATACATGGACAGAATTGACAGGCACTAACCAATCTACCACGAACTGTCAACGCACGTGTCTGTATGACAATGACCATTGCGGTCTCAGTTCCGAAATAACCGTCCCACACAATTCTCTAAAAAGTTAACAAGAGCACTCTCCTCGAATTCGGTCTACTCACCGTCTGACATAAATTTTTCAAACGATGAGATTGACAAGTATCTAAAATTAATGGATGCCATAATAAGAAAAATAATTGACAAAACGATACCCCGGTATCAACACATTGTCAATGAAGACTTATTCCTCAACGCAACTATTGACGCACTGTACCGACATTCACATTCGATGTAATGCAGGTCGCCTCTACATTGTAATATATTAAGGACTGAAACGAATAAAATTTGGAAACTTCAAAGTACAAAAAAATATATTTTCATAATTCATGCGAATTGTTTTTATTTGCTTTAAAACTCTGTTTTTATTAAATTCATTCACAATAACAAAAAAAAAAACATTATTTGGGTTCACATTCTTTCCTCAACTTCTTTCGAATGTCGTTCATAACGTTGGTGACAGTTACATCCGTGATCTTTTTGGACGCTCTTTTCCATTTAGCACTAAAATCTTTTACGTCCTTTTCACACTGCTCACTTTTCCTCAATTTAGCTTTGACCAAAGAACAATACCTTTCAATGGGACGGCACTGTGGAACGTTGTGTGGATTCATGTCTTTTGGGACAAAGTCGACATTTTTAGCAACAAGAAAGCTCAACGTCGCATGAGCATAGTGCGCTTAAGCTAAATCTGGCCAAAATAATGTTGAACCCACGTGTTTGTTTAAGAAAGGAATCGACCGTTTTTTTAGGTACTCGTTAATGTATGTTACACTTCTCCGTTAATTGTTCCCGTTGTAATAAACGATGAGCTTCTGTGTCCACATTGGCAAATGACCTGCCAAACGAGATATTTTGACCCGAATTTTTCCATCCCAATCGATGTTGTTGATTGCGGAAGAATCTCAGCTTCAAACGAGTTGTAAAACGGCGCACCTGGAAGAGTAGTAAAGTCGGCTTTGACATAAGTTTCGTCATACAAAACCAAGCACGCTTTCTTGTTGCCGATAACTCGTATAGCTTTCGGGCTCGTGTTTTTATGACTTTTTTTGCTTTTCAGTAACTTTTGGTATTTTTTGTTTTTTTCGTGTTTTTAGACCGTAACGTTTTTTAGATCTTTGTACCATTGCTTGGTTGGTATTACATTTCCGAGCAACATCTCTGGAAGGCATAGTCCGGTTTTTTGCGATGGTACCCACTATTTTCTTGTTCAAATTTGTATCATGTGCTCCACTTTTCTGTTTTCGTTTAACTGTCAACGTCTCCAAATATTGTTTAATAACAGAATCCACTGTAGTGCGTGCTATGTTTAAATTTTTTGAGATGAAATGGTTTGGACGCGAAATATTTTCGAGCCATTTGTCGATGATCTTTTTACGGCGTTCCTCTTGACTCATATTTTGTAAATATTTTAAACCGCACCGAACTAAAATCAATAACGAACTGAAACTAGAGATTATACAGGATAATTTAGGTACAAAATGGTATTGCAATTTTTACGCATTGGAAGTATAGCCCGTATTAAAATTTACAGATTTTATTCATTTCAGTCCTTATTATATATATTATTACACCTGTTGTGCTGCTTGGTTAGCATGCAATGCGTTGACCTACTTATTGGTTATTACTTCATAGTACTATGTAGAGGCGACCTGCATTACGTCGAATGTTAATACATTCGCCTAACCTACATTACTTATGCCTGCCTTAACACTACTTCCTTGACACTATTTATCGAGACGACATGCGCCCCTTTTTGAAGTTTAGGTCACCTCAACCGTAAATCTCTCATCAGCCTTGATTATCGAGGCGCTACGGTAGGCGTCATCTGCTGTTGTCTTCATTTCCAGTATCGAAATATTGGACAGCCGACTTGTAGAAGCACAGCTGAATAGGACATCGAAAATTGATGGATGTCGTGAATTTGTTGTATCAGATAGTTGACCCTTTAATTCGCTAAAGGCTTCTCGAATAACAGTGCCAATATAATTTTCATTGACTGTCTGCCGTCTTCTGAATTGGCAGCCGATGTAAGACGTTAGTAAAGGGTGTAAAGCTGTGGATGGCCGCAACCTTAGTCTCCAGCAGACATTTTTCAGCCATGGTGAGCTCTCCTTATCCGTGTAATTTAATTGGCTATACTTCCCCTCACCAGAGGTAAGGAGTATACCAAAGAACAATTAATACACAGTAACATTTCAGTTACATTATTCATTGGCGATCCTGCCAGGAGACCTGAGGCTTGAAGGATTTTCAAGAAAGACGTAAACATGGCCGCGCTTTTGGCCGAGCAGAGCGCCACTGGAAAACATATCGAAAGTATTTGTCACAACTTCACCAAGAACAGCCAGAATCGATGGTATCTTGTGCAGAGGATGAGCACCCTTCATATGGAATAGGGCCAATTGAAGCGCCGACGCGGCCAGCTTGAGAAGAAGAAGGACGATCAGCCCAAGGAGGCATATTTCAAGACGGAATATTTCGAGAAGATAGCAGCATTATATGTACTCCAAGTATTCAGAGAAGATGCTAACTGCCTAGACATCCACGCAATCGACGGAAAAGACGCACGAGCCAACAGTAGGTTCAGAGTTGAGCAGACATTAACGTGCATCAATTAAGGCGATGATACGTCTTGGCCAACTAGCAGATGCAGAACGTTTAATCAAAGGCCTTCTACGTAATGCAACTAAAGGCTTTAGATAAATAGCGGGCTATCATTGCCAAGGTCACCAAAAGATCATGACGCAGAGGACGAGTATCTAAAGGCCTCCATCCACCTACAGGATGAAACGGGCAACTCAAGGGTACCAAAGGGAGAGCATGAGATCATCTTGACGACAGCAGTGGTAGAATTAATCAACGCCAATGGAACCTCAATCACACATCGTACCATTTTGGATTCGGGATCTCAGCTGCACTTCATCTCCGAGAAGATTTGTAAGCAACTTGGGCTACCAAGGTCAATAATTAATGTGCACATCGCGGGAACTTGAAACATCGAAACAACAGCGAAATATAGCACAACTGTAAGGCTACAGTCTCATGCTACTTGTTAAAGATAAGCGAGGCACCATCGACGGCATACTTGGAAATCGATCAATCACACGCCATTAGCAGATCCTGAGTTCCACCGACCCCAAAGGATTAATTTACTGCCAGGAGCAGAATTATAACTGAAGCTCATATTGGCGGAAAAAACAGAGATTGGACCCTAATTACCTACTCTACAAAATACGCGCTTAGGGTGGATAGTAGCAGGGAGAGCCAACATGTGTAAACTACCTTGCCATAAGACGAGGACCTGCAACATCGCCACCAAACATTTAAATAGCTCTTTGGAGAAACAAATCGAGAAATTTTGATTGCTGGAAAACCACGTCAAGAAGAATACGCCAACGTCGCAACAGGAAGTAGAATGGGAAATCCATTTCCAAGACAACATTAGACGGAACGAGGATGGTTGATTCATGGTCCACCTACCATTCAAGCGGGATCCAGAGGCTGTAGGGCATTCCGAAGCGGTTTCTCGCTCTAGAGAATATACTGCTAATTTAAACCGACCTGCGGAAGTAGTATACAAAATTCATGAAGGAATATAAGGAAGTCAGACAAAATAGTCATTTTATCCCACATCACGGAGTGTTGAAGCCAGACGGCTCAACTACCAAACTCCGAGTGGTGTTCGACGCATCGATCGGTGAGAACCGCCAATGGAATATCATTACACCAATCCATGATGATCGGACCAACGGTTCAACCGCCGACATCCGGCAAATACTTGTAGACGAATCACAACGCAAGTATCAGATGATTTTCTGGACACCGAACACCGTCGAACTGATACGGGAATATAAAATGAACACGGTTGCCTATGGAACAGCAGCAGCACCATATCTCGCCACAATATGTTTGAAACAGCTAGCTAGCTACTGCTTACAGCAGTAAGAGTCTAAGAGCAGCTCAAGTCATCAGCGAAGAAACGTATATCGATGACATCTTAACTGGTGCGGACACTGCAATAATGTTACGTGAGTTAATTAAGATGCTTGCAGAAGTAAGATTCGAATTACGCAAGTTTTGTGCTAATCAACCAGCAATACTCTGCAGAGGAACATGGAGAGAAAATGCTGTAATTAACCAACGAGATATAGTCAAAACCTTAGGGCTAATCTTGAAAATATCGAGAGACATCTATTTTTTTCTACTGCCGAGACAACTTCAGTGACTCGAACCTCGTTACGAAACGAATGCCATATGCTGACATATCACGGCTATTTAACCCTCTGGGCATTATAGGCCCGGTGTTGGTTTTGGGAAAGCTATTTATGCAAGAACTCTGGAGGTCCAATACAGCGTGGGATGAACCATTGCCGGCAGAACAACGTACCAAATGGGAAGCACACAAGGTACAGTTGTACGTATCGCCAGGTGCACACTCCTTCCACGAGCATCAGTCATATAACTACACGCATTCTCAGATAGCAGCATAGTAGCCTTCGGAGTGTGTGGTTATCTATGGTTAATCGACAATCTGGGTTACATTCAGACATCATTGTTGTGCGCCAAGTGGAGAGTAGCACCATTGAAGACGACGACGCTGACACGACTGGCGCTGTGCGCGACTATGTGGATGGTCGAGCTGGTGAATCGACTAATAAAATTATTACGCCCAACAATCAACAAGGTTAGCTATTACACCGACAGCACTACAGTTCTCTCCTAGATTTTATCACCATCCAACACGTAGGAGACCTTCGTTGCAAACAGGATTGCACGCATCCAAGATTTGTCTAATCGTGAAGTCATATAAGAAGATGGAAAGAATAACCCAGCCAATTTGGTCTGTTGGACGCATAAATTTGGTTTAACGGACCATCATTTCTTGAGCAAACAGAAGACCCATCACCTGCACGTTATGCTAGCGAGGTGGAAGAAATACCTAAGTGAAGAGCTGTTATGTGC
This sequence comes from Volucella zonaria, assembly GCA_963966105.1. Lineage (NCBI taxonomy): Eukaryota > Metazoa > Arthropoda > Insecta > Diptera > Syrphidae > Volucella > Volucella zonaria. Next base: position 127,105,010 of record OZ014530.1, on the reverse strand, counting down.
GCACTTACTAGCACATGGAAGAACGTGCCAATATATGAGTTATCCACTCTAATTCATAGACCTGAATTGTTACTAATAATGCAGATAATATTTTCCTACTGCTTGAGATTCATTGCTAACGCCCGAGAGGAGAACAAGTCAAAATACAAGGAGGTGCCAAATGATGAGGAACTCAGAAAGGGACTGTTCGACCTATTATGAAACACACAACTAGTCACCTTTTATAAGAAATACCATCAATAAAGTACTAACGTAACAACCATTCATGCATGACCACGGACTAATACGAGATGAAGGACGACCGAGACATTCGGAACTCGGTGTAAATAATAAACACATAATCCTACTACTAAAACGGAGCCAATTGTCTCAACTAGTTCCGGAAACCTTACACAAACAACATGTGCACTTGGGACCATAGCGCGGTACAGATATTGGATCATGGACGCAAAGAGAGCATCCACAAAAATCTTGCCCAAATACATCAGATATTTAAGATCAAAGACACAATAAGTACATCAAGTAATGGGAGACTTTCCAAGCGAATGCCTAAGACCAACCCGATCATTTTTCCTCATTAAAATGCTCGGCCATTAAAAATCCACTCGAGAATTCAGGGACGCGCTCCCAACAGGGGATACGTTGCTGTATTTGGGCAGTGCATCTAGAAGTTGTGTGCGACTTAGCGATCTAGGCGTTTCTAAATGCATTAAAGAGGTTTGTCTTACGGCGAGGATGTTGCTCCACAATATCATGCGATAATGCCACTAATTTCGTTGGAACAAATGCTGGATTAAGCCACTTAAGCAGCTTGTTTGTCTCGCAGCAACTGAAGGAAGACCTTCAACAATACTGTCAAGAAAGGACAATTAAATGGAATTTCATACCCCCCAGGTCACCTCACATCGGCGGTCTGTGGGAGGCAGCAGTTAAGTCTGCAAAACAATTATTGGTTAGATACACCGGAATGGCGACCTTGTTGTATGAAAAACTAAACACCACGTTAACGCAGATTGAGGCAATAGTAATCCATAAACCCATCACGCCAATGTCAAAGGACCCCAATGATTTGGAGACATTGACACTAGGAACATTTCCACAGCCCAGTGTCCCAGATAAAAGGAGTGAACACCTCAAATGCTTCCAACGGTTGCAGTTCATCCAGCAGCAGTTTTGGGAGAGATGGTCCGAAGAGTATCTTACTCAACTACAAGACCGATTCCGATCACGTGGAATGATGGTTCTGATAATGGAGGAGAATCAGCCAAATGGCCGCTGGGAAGGATTCTTAAGGTCTATCGAGGCGAAGACAAAGTGTAGGTATGACAAAATACTGGAGTATACAAGTGAGCTCTAACCAAAATCTGCCCACTGCCATATGAAACCGACGTAATCCTACCGAAGACGGAGCAGCTAGGAATAAAGGAGATGGGGACGCCATCATCTACCGCATTGACAGCAAATTCGAAGCGCAGCAAATACAGAAGATGATAGCACTTCCTACATTAACATAATACGTCAGAATCTGGGCACACGAGCAGCCAATACAACGCGCATCCACCCAATCAATGCCAATTGGTTAGCCAATCCATTGGCTATGAAATGTCGCACATAAGCACCGCAGTAAATAAATACAACGACTGGGGGGATTCTGTTGTACATACTGTGGATAGTGCTGTGTTGCATACTTCCTACAAACTCTGTACAGACAAGTTCACCTATATCAATAAAGCAGTTGAACTCAAGCTCTGGAATCTATTTTCAAGGGCTACAAAGGTCTAAGTTGATCACCGACTCACGGAAGATCGTTGTATATCACAACACAACCACCTATTTTAGAGAATTGTAAGTGCTACATTTGTCGCTACAAAATACAAGCCGTCTATGCAAAAACACTCTATATTATACGACTAACTGCCGAGCTGGTATCAAAATGCGCTTCAAATGAATGAAGTAATGCGCAGGCAAAACACGAGCGAAATCGTCGATCACCATTTGATATAATCGGTACAGTGGCTAACAAATTGTTTGGAATAGTGGATCGGCAGCAAGCTGAACAATTCAACTTAGACATCAAACGACTAGACCAAATTCAGAAGTACCAAGTAGAATTAACTAAACGTCAAACAACGGTACTCAACTCAATTCTTAATATCATCAAACCAGACGAGAAGCAGACAAAAAATCAGCTAGAATCATTAAACGAGCATGTAGCTCACCTACAACAAGTATGGAATCCGACATTAAATGAAACTAGAGAAATGATATTGTTTAACTCATTGGTAAGCATTTTAAGTTTGAGCTTTGCACGTTATTAGCGGATTCAAACTGCACTAATCGACGCCGTCATGGAAGCACGTTAATATCAGCACTCGTATCCTGACACCTTCAGAACTAATACGTCAACTAGACCCCATAAGGCCATTTGTTTCAGGCAACGCGGAACTACCATCAGAAAGGCTCAGCGCAATCTGCTCCCGAAAAGAATCATCTAGAATAGAATCATATTCAACTTCAACGTATTAGAAAGGTTGACTAAGGTTGCGGCCATCCACAGCTTTGCAATGGTTAACACCAGCAGCACTGTTCCCTTCATACCGTTTAATAACGTCTCACGTCTGCTGCCAACTCAGAAGACGGCACCGTCAATGAAAATCATACAGCCACTGGTATTTGAGAAGAATCATCCGTTTAGTGACTTAGAGAGTCAACTAGCTGATATAAAAAAGTCACCGGACATATCAATTTACGACATCCATAAATTTTCGGTGTTCTATGCAGTTGTGCCGGCTGTGCAATATTTCGATACTGGAAATATTGTGCAATATTTCGATACTGGAAACGAAGACAACATCAGATGACACCTACCGTAGCGCCTAGATTGATCAAGGCTGACGAGAGATTTACTGTTGAAGGTTCGGGGTTCAATACCAGCAGTGAGCGAAAGACTTGTTTTAAGGCAACTAGAATCTCGTGAGATGAATGGTTCCCTAAATACTAGGTGGAGTGAAAAATAACCTCCTTGACCGGAGGTTATGCTGCCTTGAAGTCCGTTCATATTTAGGCAGACATGCCAAATTTCAGTGCGATACTGTCTTTAGTTTTGCTTTGACAGCTGATTGTTGTTGACGTGTTTGGCATCATGTTGAGTATACACAAAAAAGATTTTCGTTCTCCCATAAAACATTATTTTTTGAGAGGCAAAACGGCGAAGGAAACAAAAGAAAAGTTGGATAAATATTATGGAACTAATGCCCCGTCAGATTACTCCGTAAAATATCGTTTCGAGAGTTTCGTGGTGGTCGCAAGTCCACTACCTATCAAGTCCGCAGAGGCAGATACTCCGATGCGGTTACAGAGGACAATGTCAAAAAAATACATGAAATGGTGTTGGCTGACCGGAAAGTGAAGGTGCGCGAGCTAGCAGATACCACAAAGATTAGTACTGAGCGCACAAGCCATATTTTGGGCAATATTATGCATATGAAAAAGTTATCCTGCCGGTGGGTACCGCGAATGCTCACTCCTGACCAAAAACACGAACGCGAGAGCACTTCGAAAGAGTGTTTGGACTTGCTGATGTGGAATCGGGCGGACTTTTGGCGTCGATTGGTAACTGGATTTGGATCCCTCGGACTATTATCTCTTCCCAAACCTCGAAAGATGGATCATCAATAAAAAATTCAGCTCATGCGAGGAAACCATCGACGCCACGGAGGAGTATTTTGCAGACCTTCCGGAAAATTACTTTTCGAACGGGATCAAGAGGTTGGAAAATCGTTGGAATAAGTGTATCAAACTAAAAGGGATATTGAATTACAATATATAAAAAATATTTAAAAAAAATGTTTTTTAATTCCCAGGGAGGTTACTTTTCAAGTCAATTTACACTAGTAATTTAGTCTCCCAATTAAATTTTGGATGCCACCCATAGCAATGGAGCGAAATAACCATTAACCAATCTCTCTCTATACAAATTTTCCGAAAAATTTAGCACTCCAGCATTTTAAGAGTAGTCATACCCTCTTGAGTGTTAAGTTCTTTTTTTTTAAAAAAAAAAAGAAGCGCGACATGTGTGGTAATATAATTATATATATTATTAAGTCACCAGCTTGCTGACTAAATTGCGATGCAAGGAATTCATTAGTAACATATTTAAGGCGTTGATGGTTTTAGAACTAAATCAATTGGAATCAACAATTCACACTGTGTATTTTAAATAATTGGCTATACTTCCCCCTACCAGCGGTGGGGAGTATACTAAAGAACAATTAGTACACAGTAATACTTACATTAATCATTGGCGATGCTGCCGGCGAATCTCTCGCTTATTCTTCCAGTAAATTTTATAGGTAATAACGATTTCGAAAAGGTGTTTAGTATAGTCCCGACAAAATGGATTTAGGACAAACCTATAGTTCCGGATAATCAACGCGTTTTCTAGGCGGGACATAATGCCATTCATGCTGCACAAGAATTGGTTTCTGATATCCAATGGAACAAAGGTAAGAGCCAGTGAACAGGTGAAAGCCTCAGTGACTTAGAGAAGGCCTTCGATATCGTATGGTTAAATAGATTCTTCCATAAGATGCACAGAGTTGACATAAGTAAATCGCTGGTGTGTATTATTTTCAATATGCTCGTCAGTAGACAGTTCAACGTGAAAACTGGCGATTTGGCTTCTGCTGGAACATCTCACATGTAAAACGGTCTACAACAAGGTGGGGTAAATTCACTGCTTCTATCCAACATTTATACTAGTGATCTGACAGGGTCACTTCGCCAAATAAGGTCCACAGATTGGAGTCACGAATGCACTATACAATATTGCTGCAACTGGAATTTGAAGACCAACTTTCGGTATTTGGAAACCATTCTGCTTAGGGCGCCATTCTATGTGGTCTCTACGACACTAGAAACAATTAGCGAACATTTTTGATCGTGCGACAGCATAAGCAGCCACTTGCTTACCGAAACTTAACGAGATACCTAGGGATCTGGCTAGATCTTGAGTACTTGAAATTCTACCTTGTTGAGAATTTATACAATAGAGTGAATCTAATAAGAGTTGGCAATTTTGTCATTAGTTCACTCTAATGCACATTGTAGTGTAATGAAAAAAAAATTATGTACGCAATAAGTTTTTTGTTTTTTTTTTTTTTTTAAAGAACTTAACACTCCAGAGGGAGGGTATTATTACTCTTAAAATGAGAGAGAGAAAGATTTTTGGGCTCAGTGGTTATTTCGCTCTATGGGCGGCATCCACCATTTAATGGGGAGACTAGATTTTTAGTGTAAATTGACTTGACGTTATATTTAGGCAACCATTCAACTCACAAGATTTTAGTTGCCTGAAAAAAAGTCTTTCGGTCACGATTGAACCCCGAACCGTCCGATTGGAAAGCCAACACACTTGAGCCACGGCCACCCGTTTAAGTAGGTTATCATTTATTTTTAGGTAGTTTGTAAGTTTTATACAATATCATGATAAAAAAGTCCATTTATTTTATTTTTATTTATTTTTAATTTTAAGGGAATAATTTGCAAATGTAATACATCGTTAGATATGTGGAAAAACATAATATAAGTAATTAGTATAACATAGTTAGAAAGCTCTATTAACTTAAAATTATGTTTTCAAGTTAATTAACTTAAATTTATGTTTTCAAGTTAATTAAGTTAATTAATAAGCGTTTTTTTGGATAGAATGTAAGAGCTCATAAAAACTCATGCCAAGAATGTTACGAGGGCGGGTCAATAAGTTAAAACACAGATTTTTTGATAAAAAAATTATTTTATTTTTCAACGTAGTCTCCCTTGAGCTCTATACACTTTGTCCAACGCTTCTCCAATTTTTTTATCCCTTCCAAAAAAAATGATTTGTCGAGGTCCTCAAAATAGGCCTTTGTTTGCGAGATGACTTCATCATTGGAGTCAAATCTTTTTCCACCAAGCCATTTCTTCAGGTTTGGGAACAAGAAGTAGTCGCTCGGAGCCAAATCTGGAGAATAGGGTGGATGAGGGAGCAATTCATAGCCCAATTCATGGATTTTTGCCATGGCAACTGCACATGTGTGCACCCTTGCATTGTCTTGGTGGAAAAGAACTTTTTTCTTGGCCAAACGTTTTTTTTTTCAAATCGTCATTGAATCGGTCCAATAAGTTGGCATAATATTCCCCATTGATTGTTCTTCCCTTTTGAAGGTAGTCAATGTGGATTATCCCGCGTGCATCCCAAAAAACAGTCGCCATAACTTTATTGGCTGACAAACCCACCTTGGCCTTCTTTGGCGCCGATTCACCCTTAGAAACCCACTGTTTTGACTGTTGTTTGTTCTCTGGTTTGTTGTGATGGATCCATATTTCGTCCACGGTTACAAAACGGCGCAAAAACTCCTCCATATTGCGATTAAACAACGCCAAACCTTCCTGTGAAGTTGTTACACGATTGCGTTTGTGGTCGACTGTGAGCAAACGCGGCACCCATCTTGCGGAAAGCTTTCTCATGCCCAAGTGATCATTCAAAATTGAAACCACTGAGCCATGCGAGATCCCTACGGCTTCCACAATCTCTCGCACTTTCAATCTTCGGTCGGCCAACACCATATCGTGAATTTTTTCGATTGTTTCGGGTGTAGAGACCTCAACTGGGCGTCCAGGACGTTCGGCATCTTCAGTGCTTGTACGGCCACAACGAAATTCAGTAAACCACTTTTTTACCATTGAAATCGATGGTGCAGAGTCCCCATAGTATTTATCAAGCTTAGCCTTGGTCTCGGTAATGGTTTTTTTTCGCAAGAAATAATGCTTAATAAGCACACGAAATTCACTTTTTTCCATTTTCTCCTCAAATTAGTGAGTAGTCTGATAAAAATACCTGTCAAACACAAACTAACTGACGCAGCAAGTTTAAATTTTGACAGGAGTCAACTGACAGATGCCTGTTGACAGGAGCAGTGTTGCTGTTTCAGTAAAGAGGTCAGAAATTCAAAAAGTCGTAAAATGAGTTTTTCTTGATTACAGCCGGTAAACACAATCATATTAAAAAAAGGAAATATTAAGCAACACATTAACAAACCCTAACAACTCGACAATACGATAGACAAGAGAACTTACAATTTCCAAATTTATGATAGTTCTCTCTGTATTTTCAAGCAATCTCATAATTGAAACTTAACGTTGCTTAATCGACTTGCATACTACTTATAGAACCACTGTGTATTCTCGATTCACCACTGTTCATTTCTCTTTAGTCCTATTTCGAACTGAACTTACCTCTTCCTCGAACTGAACTTATCGCTTATATTTAACTCTTATCCTGTACTTTAAAAAAAACTCACATGATATTTGTGGGTCAAATTTGCCCAATGTACTTTTCATTTAGCAATCACGATTTTTGCATGTAATGTTTTGTTCAGAATGATTTTTACAAATAAATTTTGAACATTTTGAGCATTTTGTTGAATATTTCGTCGTGTTGAAGCGGCTTGGGCACAAGTAGCAGCGAGATCTCTTTAATGTTGACACTGTAGCTTGTTCTGTGATTTGGGCAATTTTGACCCATGTGTACAGGATAAGGGTTAAATAGCTCTGCTGCTAGCATTTTCCCTTTGCCTTCGAAATGACATCCAAATATATAATACCTTTTGCCAGTTTTTAAACATAGGAGTAAGATAACTTAACGGCGCCAGTCTTAACTATGCTATATGGCGTTTGACGCTGTTTTCGGTTCGCTATTTTTTAACATTCTACATATAAAAGACTATAAAATTTGAAATCAACATTTTCTAATAAAAGTCAATAACTTTTTATTCCGGAATTGTCAATAACATTGTATTCAAGTTCTTTTTTATGCATATTTTTAAATTTATTTATTTTCCAGCGAAAAGCTTTTTAATTCTTCTAGGTCACGGCATGTTAATGTTTTCATTTTTAAGTCAGACAAAATTCCTTGATCCTTACAATTTATGGATTGTAAATAGGTGCTTACGTTTTTTTCCTTAAGTTCTTTCAAAATATTTTCCAAAGTCTCTGTTAGTGTGAAATCGAATTGCATAATTCTTCCACAATCAATTACAACTGGATATATATAGTTGCAATCATTGCACATTATGTTTATTTTGTTACGTAAGTTTTCAGCGCCAGTATAATATATATCTGCCCCAGGCACAACATGTATGAAATAGTGTCCGTTAAGCTGTCAACAATTATAAACATATATAGTTTAGACATGATTTAATTTTTAAGTGGCTCATAAACAACCTCTTTAATATCTGCTTCAATATTGGGATTCGCTAAGCGCAGTGAAATAAAAACCATATTTAAAATTATTCCAAAAATCAGACCTAGTTCCACACCACTCCATATGCACAAAGTGAATACAACTATCCAGCTAAAAAAGTCCCTTTTGCTAGCTGTCCAAATATGTTTTAAAATCCTGAAATCAACCTGTAAGTCAATATAACTTTTAATGTGCAATAATTATTGTATGCTATAACTGACTTACCATAAATAAAACGGCTATTATAAGAACTGCAGAGAGAGCAGCTTTAGGAATAAATTCAAAATATGGAGTAAGAACACCAATTGCAAGAAGGACAATTGAACCTGAAAAAAGATATTTTAGTTGTTTTTTTCTCATTAAATAATGATCAAAGTAAAAGCGTTAAGTACTAATAATAATAATAATAATAATAATAATAATAATAATAATAGACTTTATTTAATGAAAAAACGTTAAAGCATTACATGTTAGCATTATAAAAATTAACAAATGAAATTAACAAGCGTTTTAACATAAAATAGTTAGGAGCATTCTATTGTCAGAAGGACAAGAGGCGAATGCAACTTTAGTAAAAATTATCAAATTGAGTTAATGTGTAGATGGGGTACAACATATCTAAAAAAAATTCTAAAATTTATAATTCAAAAACAAAATTTATAAAATTTATAATAAGAGAGCAATGTGTTAAATCATTGGAGTAAGCAGATTTTCTATTTCACAATGGTTGAATGAAAAAAGCCAGTTACGAGTCTCTTTCAAAAACTTTGACTCCTTTCTTTCGCATCTAATATTATTTGGTAAACTATTAAATAAACGACACGCAGTAACATTATAGAACCGAGAACCGAAAAAATAGTTTTATTGATTTTGGGTACTTTAACGAAATTTCTGGTGTTAACGCGTAAGTTGTAGATACCATACAGCCTGGCGGCATTATACCCGGATCTAAGAAAGAATAGTTTAAGTACTTTCAAATAATATAGATGTCGTAATGGAAGAATTTTCAGACTTCTAAATAACTCGAAACTTGAAGTTCTGCGATTAACTCGGGAGATGATCCGAATCCCATGCTTCTGTTTTATCAGTAGAGGTTCAATTTTATTAAGATGGGTACCGCCCCAGCATGAAATTCCATATTGAAGTTTAGATTTGAACAAACCATTGTAAACTAGCGTTAAAACCGAAGAAGAGCAATAAAGGCTAAGATGATAAAGTTGCCTGACGAGTCTATTAAAATATTGCTTTAGATACATAGTATGGTCCTTCCAACTTAGCCTATAATCCAATATAACTCCTAAGTATTTAAAGTTTTCAACTCTTTCTATTGCAAAACAGTCATTAGAACAGTTAGCATTATCGTCAAAGGTGGGGATAGACTGACTTTGAGAGAAGACATTATTAAGATGAAATCTTAAACACCCAGGTGAGTGATATCGCAAAGACATATCTTCTGGAACTGTTCCCATAATATTAAACAACATGAACTTGGTTTTGTCACTAATTACTAGTTTATGGAACTTAAACCATCTGGGTAATATTTCTAGATCAGAGTTCATATCTACAAATAAGTCAAGGTAGTTATTATTGGAGCAAGACAATGCAGTATCGTCGGCGAAAGCTGTAATTCTGCCCTTGAACGATTTAACAAAAAGTGAATTCACATAAATCAGGAATAAAATTGGCTCTAAAACGGACCCTTGTGGAACACCTATGTTTATAAAATTTACTGAGCTCAGACAGCACTTTATTTTTACCCTTTGCATGCGGTTATGTAGATAAGAAGCAAACCAAGAATGTATTGATCCTCTAAATCCTGAATGGTACATGTGACGTTTGCAAAATAATCATTAAAGAGATTAGCAATATCCAAAGGCTCAGTTACAAGCGTATTATCTCTGTTTAAAACTAAATCAACGTTAGGTTTTTTTCTATTTAGGATCTCGTCGACGATTTCCCATTCCTTTTTAGAGTTGCGGATATTTTCGGATAGCCTACTACTGAAGTAGGTATCCCTACAGAGAGGTATTTCGGTTCTTAGTTCGTCACATAGTTTTTTATAAAATCTTTTAAGCCTAATATTGTTTGGATGCCTGGTAACACGAATATGTAGATGGTTTTTCTTTCTAATTTTCCTCAGTAATGATAAAGTCATCCAAGGTTTGATACAAATAAATTTGTTGCTTTTTTTCCTTATTTTTTGGCTGGAATTCAACATATGAAACTGCAATTTAGTCAAAAACAAATCAAACCCAATAGAAGAGTCATCTACTCTGTAGATTTCATCCCAAAATTCAAAAGTCAAAGCTCTACTTAAAGCAATAAAATCGATTTTAGAAATACCTTTAACAACAGTCTGCTTAGATCTGAAGACAGCGTTGTTAAGCTGGATACTGGTTAAACAGTGGTCAGTTAGTTTTAGATCGTATATTGCTGATTTATAAGTTAAGCAGTTATTCTTATGTAACCTTATGTAGATATGATCTAAGCAAGTGCTAGAGCTCACAACTTCTCGAGTGGGTTGGGACAGTAATAATTCGAGGGCAAAAGAAGACAGAGTTGAAAGAAAAAGATCGGCATTGTGTGAATTCGATAGAATGTCTATGTTAAAGTCTCCCAACAGAACCAGATTTTTACAAGTTTGCTTTTCGAGAAACTCTGAAAATTCATCCAAGAACACCTGTACTGAACACATATGTAATCTATAGATTCCAATAAAACAAAACCGGGCACCAGAAATTTTGCATTTTACACTTATTAAGTCAGCTCTGATCATATTAGATTTAATAATTTCACACGCCATGTCGCTTCTATAAAATACTGCGATACCACCAGATGAATGAGATTCATCAAATGTCAAATTAGGTATATAAAAATCTGAAACCTCAAAATTATAGATCCATATCTCAGAGAGGAAAATCAAATCTGGTAAATGATTCAAAGAAGCAAGATGCGAGTAAAAAGAATCAAAATTTTTTCTTAAACTGCGAATATTTTGGTGTATTACGGAGAAGCCAGAGAAAGAATTATTTGAATGTTCTATACAGAGACAATTTAAGCTATTAGAGTTAAGCGAGAAAAAATTATTATCACTAGGATTATTATAAGTATTAACTTTAGAAAGATCCTCAAAACTAACAATCTTAATTACTTTATCGCCTTCCTTCTTTCTGATAAGCACAGACGAGTTTCTCACCCAAACATATTTGCATTCGGTTGTCTTTCAGTTTTTTTGCCTTCTCCAATAAAGACCTTGTGTATCCAGTAAGTGAATCATTAATGAATATTCTGCTGCTGCTACTGATGGTATTGCTTTTTCCCCTGTTCATGTATTGGTCCTCAAAAATATTTGAAGACAAACTCATTTTGCTGCTGCGAATTTTGTTCATTATTTTTTCCTTGCGCGCTAGCGATGAAAATTTAACACACACAATGTTCGATGCTGCAGATTTTTTCGTCGTTTCTTTTGTCATCACATTCTTGACGTAGCAATGCTCAATTTCGTCAGCATCGATCTCCTCTCCAACGCCAACACTAATGAGTTTAATAACTTTCTCTTTAGCATTAGTATTGTTTACTTCGGGTATTCCAACGCTAACCACAGAACTCTTTTTTTCCCTCTGCTCAAGCAAATTTATCCTCATTTCCAGAGAATCAACCTTCTTAGTAAGAGATGCATTGTTTTCTTCTAGGTACTTGATTTTAGTAAGCGCATCAGTGTTTAGCTTTTGCAGTTTCATTATTTCACTGTATAGCATTTGAAGCGTAACCGTTTGCTCCATAGAAGTGTTAATATTATAAGAAATGAGAGATGAAGAAGGAGAGGTAATAGGTTCATTGGGGAACCCGTAAGCTATTGGAATGGGTGAAAAGTCATTTGCTGAGACCTCGGATGGAGTTAAAGGAACACGATCAGCCAAAATTGATTTTCTCCGCTGAGTAACACAACCGTTGCACTTATAGCCTTGTTTGCTCTTCTCAAAGAATTCTGTTTCTATTCTTTCTAATTTAGCGCACTTTGCATGGGTACTCGTAGAATGGCCACATAAAATTTTTTGTTCGTGCCTTTCCACTTTTAAGTTGCACGTAGCACATTTCATTTTTAATATTTCAGATAGTGTTCTTTTAATTAGTGTAGAAAATAATTTTAAAATTTAATTTAACTTTAGGATTGTTATAAAAACCAAAAGATTTGTGGAGGTGATTCTCGGCGCGTCTGACCCCATCAACACTGAGAACATTTAAAATTTTTTTTTTTCAATTCCCAAGGAGTTTACTTTTCACTCCAGCTAGTAACATATCATATATACTAAGAGATGTTAAACACGTATGATGGTAGCGGCCCTGCGAACGTTGACCGACCGTTACGCAAGAGGATATAAATATATAACTCAACTAACACCAAAAATATTGTAGAAAAGGGATCTACATTTCTGACATCATCAAGCTTTGGGCGGGTAACGGCAAACAATTTCCAAAAGTTAAAATATAGGCCTATGAAAAAGTAGGTCATTCGCCATTAGGAGTACGCAAGCAATCGCAGGTCCACCACTGACTGTAGCTCCAAATATACTCGTAGAGGTATAAGTCGCCTCAACATTGCGTACAAGGTATTATCTGCAATATTGTGTGAACGTCTGAAACTCTTCGTCAACAAGCTTATCACTCCTGATTTCAGGCCAGAAAAGTCCATAATCGATCAAATTTTCAAACTTCGGTAGATCTTGGTGCCCTGACAAACTTGCCTGTCTGTGCAGAATGATATTGGGGAATGCTAATTGTTCTGTCTAGGTCGGTAGCGACTTAACAAAGATCTTTAATTTCAAGAAAGGTTTCACACAAGGCGAAGCGCTGCCATTTGCCCTCTTTACAATCATACTAGAAAGAATTGTGCGGAACTCACAAGCGAACACCACAGGTACAAACTTTCAAAAGTCTTTAAAACTACCAGCATACGTCGATATTATTGCCATAATTAGCAAAACTCAGCGGGCTATCAGCACAAGACTCACCACTGCGACGAATTGGACAGAACTTCACAGTCGACAGCTACAACTTCCAGGTAATAACAGACTTTATTTACCTTGGCTCTGCTATCAAATCTACCAACAACACCTCAGTAGATATGCAATGAAAAATCGCGCTTGTCGATCGCTATTTCTTTGGATTAAGAAGCCAGTTGAGTAGTAAGGGCCTATCCTCAACAACTAAGCAGACTTTATAGCTGACTTTAATCATCCCAGTCCGGCCTTATGGGGCTGGAGCATGGACTCTATCGAAAGCGGATGAAGATATCGTTTCGGGAACTTTTTTTTTCGAAAAATATTCTGTCCCAAGCGCTTTAGAGAGGAATATTCAAGGACATACTATACTTGATATATGCCAACATCGATCTAGTGAGAAAACTGCGCATCAGTCGCCTAAGATGGCTAGGATATGTAGAATAAATGGGCACCAATACTTCGTCCCGCAGAGTCTTTGGAACTAGACTGGAGAGCCAACGCAGTAAAAGTAGACTTCAACTTACGTGAAGCGCCTAAGTATAATAGTAGGGGACCTCAAACGGCTTAGCGTGTGCAACAGGAGGAAGTTAGATGTGATCGGGATAGCAAAAATGGATTGTTAATTAATGCGCAGGTTCACCCCGAACTATAATGCCAACTTCGTAAATGTCTACGTTTTCGTATTTCCGAATCTTATTTACCCAACTAAAATATTGTAAAGTATGTAAATGGTAGAACTTATTCCTTTCAATACAATCACTTTATTCAATACCGTTATAATTCACAACTCAATCGATTTTTCAACCCCTTTTACTTTTCTTTATATTTTACTTACCACTTTATCACTGCTCGTAATTCACATTTCAAATTCCACTTTAGAACTACCTTGCACTTCTTGTGGGATGCTGATCTTTATAAAACGCTGACAACTATAGGCACACCATATCTCCTTCGTTGAAGCCGGAAGATTTCGCTTTCGCCGAGGTTGCTCGCTAGCTTCAGTCATCCAGATAGTCGTTTACCTCCTCCAGCTCCGTAGATGAGAATCCTAATTTCGTTTCACTTGGCATCAGAACTGTTTGGCCAAATAAGATCTCGGATGGTGTATGTCTTGTTGAATTATGGATCGCGTTTCTGTAGGCCATGAAGAACAGGGGTTTGTATCGATTCTAGTCCTCCTGGAAGTTCCCGACGGATTGATGGTATAGTGGCGTGGTCCTTGTCTTCTTTAAAACTGTGGATTCAAAGTTTCGCCTTTAACCCGACTTTAGCTCCATTGGGACCCCAAACCTTGTCACCCAGATGAGGACTATCTGTTCGGCTACGGTCTTAGCCTCTTGATTTGGGATTGCAAACACTTCCGGCAACTTACTGAAGTATCCATGACGACGAGGGTGTTTCCGTTGCCATTCAAAGTTTCGGGGAACAGGACAGCGATGTCAATGGCTGTTCATTTGAACGGTGCTCCGACATTGTATTGTTGCATTCGTCCCTATGACTTTACTTTTGGTAGTTGCACACCTTATGTACTTGTTGGATGCTTATCTTTTGGGACAGGCCAGCACTTCACCGCTTCGATTTTGTCAGGATCCATTCTTACTCCTCCCGCTGATGTAATGTGACCCTGATATTTTACTTCCGGACGGAACAAAGCACACTTTTCTGGGTTCTGCTTCAAATGAGCGCTTCGCAGACTCTCAAACACTTCTTTTATATTTTGGCGATGCTCCTCGAACGTCTTACCAATGACAAATATATTAGGCAGGTTTTCCACGTGGGGCTTTGCAATGTTCGTTCCATTATTCGCTCGAAGCTGGCCGGAGCGTTGCGTAGTCCAAACGGCAACATCGTAAACTGCTAAAGATCGCTTCCTATAGCGAAGGCTGTTTTCTCACGATCTTCCCGATCAATCTCCACCTGCCAGTATTCAGGTCTAGTGTTGAGAACCATTTCCCTCCAGAGAGCATATCCAGAAAATCCTTAATTCTTGGTAGTGGGTACCTGTCCTTTTTGGTGATATCGGCGAGTCGTCTGCAGTTTACACAAAATCTTATGCTGACGTCTTTCTTCTTCACAAGGAGCACTGGAGAAACGCACGAAATCTGCGATTCTTCCATCAACTTTCATCTTCGACACCATTTCGGCAACTTTTGTTTGCTTTGCCAATGGAAGATGCCTTGCAGGTTGACGGATTGGTAGGGCATCACCGGTGTCAATGTGGTGTTGCATAAGTTATGTACGCAGACATTCACCCTGTTGTATAGCAGATATATGAGGGTACTCACCGATTAGTTTTCCTGCCAGGATACGTTCATCTTGATCCAGATCTCAGAGACTGAGAATTCTGTTCTTGATTTTCATGCTTTGAATTGTTGCGATCGGTGTTGCAAGATTTGTTTCCGTTGTGATCGATATAGCCTCAATACGTGCGCATTTTTCCACCATCTCTTCTTTTTCACCTATGTATACACTGAATGTCTTTGGGTTTAGTATCCTTACAGGGGTCATGTTGTTCTTGGTTCCACTAAGGTCTTTCACACCTTTCTATTTTCTGTCTCCAACAAAACCACCTTCCACTTTTGCCTAAGCAATTGCTACCGACGAAGCTTTTAGAATCTAATTTCGGCAGATGACGACATTCAAGACGGAAGTGTTGGCGTTTCCGTATACCATTAGTATCTCTATATTTCCGTATTTCAGGGCTTATGTCCCCTACTCGATTACTAATTCATGATCTTTCATGAAGTCTGTACTCTTTTCTCCTTGGACCGCTTAAAAAACATTCTCGCCATTTCCGTTTTCGCACTGCGTCGAGCTCTTTCGCCAGTTGCTTAATTTTGTTACCATTTGTTCAAATTTGGCGCCAACATTCTTCTCGATTCTTTCAAATTTGTCATCGATTTCTTCGAACTTTTGCTCCAGAATTTTCTTTTGCTCTTCCAGATTATTCTTCTATTTATCCATTTTTGTGGACGATCGTACAGACTGTTAGTATGCTGTTTTCTGTTCTTCCAGCTTTTGATCGAGACTGTTCTTTTAATCGTCTTGATTTTTCTTCTTTTCGTCCAGTTTTTGTTCGAGGCTGTTCTTTTGTTCTTCTATTTTCGACAAGATGGGTTGCGTCATAGCAGTCATGTCGTTACTGGTACTCATTTTTTCTTTTTCGTCAACGTCAAAGGAGTACGTATCTGGATCATGTCCTTCGTTGTTCAAAGCGTCCTGAGGTCGGTGCACCAAATCACTTTTTCCTCCATTGGCGCCGAGGTTTCTCTTGTTCAACTCGGATGTGAGTTGGACGAGGGTAACCTGCATAAATGCGGCTTACACCTTGGGAATACAACCTCCAAATTTTTCCAAACCTCCACAGGATTCCAGCAAATACATAGATACGCTTTCATAATATGTTTTTTTTCAATCCCATATTAAAATACTCGTATTTTGTAACCGCAGGCAGGTATAAGCACAATTTGCGATGCGGCTTACACCTTGGGAATACAACCTCCGAATTTTTCCAAACCTCCACAGGATTCCAGCAAATACATAGATACGCTCTCATAATATGTTTTTTTTCAATCCCATATTAAAATACTCGTATTTTGTAACCGCAGACAGGTATAAGCACAATGAGGATCTGCCCAGCTGTTGGGACACGTCATTTATATACATACATTAAATATATATTTTCTGAATAAGTTCGATGTTGCTCAATGCTTGGAAATCTATCAAATTTTGTAGGTAGGACATTAACTGAGCATAAAATTTAACAAAAATCCAAATCGGGAAATTGCTCTTGCGCTTATGTACATATGTATATCTTCAACCCCATAACATGTATTAGCCCTTAACACCTCGTGCTTCAAATACCAATCACTTTTATAGTGTGGTGCAACTTCACGCCCACCCCCTCCAGCACCTCCACCCTCCACCTTCTCGGAACATCGATCTCATGTTCTTAAAAATTATATTCCTACCCCTATTTAATTTACATTGCATAGCAAGTTGCAAACAAAATAACAAGCACACGTATATAAACCCAAGCAAACCGGTTATACTAGGCAACGTCAACGTATAATGCCTTTGCAAATCGCAGTCCATTCAAGTTGAGATGGCGAATTGTTTCTTTTTATTTATTTATTACTCGTAATACGAGTATCTTTGTTTATCATTTTTTCCGTCTATTTTGAACCTTCATAGGAGTTTAGCAAAATTGTACTTCGAAAATTCTCTATTGAGCTGATTGGGATCGATGTTATTTATTTCGGCATTCTTTTTACGACCAACACCAAGCACACGTAAATTATGCCAAAGAGTTTTTGAAGGTAACTTGTGGTCAAAGGGTTTATCGTAAAACACTCTTAGAGTTGACCAAATTACTTAGGTTGCGGAAACTATTATGAAATTCTGGGAGTTTAAATCTTGTCCACTTCTTATAGGCTGTATCACGTTTGCTTTTTAAATCGATAATTTCGCGTTTAAACCATGAATTGTTAGGATATGTTATTACTTTAGTTCTGAGCGGCAAGAGGGCGTTCTATATTTGCAATAAGATATGTAGAAGGATTTCAACCTGAGTATCTGTAGATATTTCATGATAAATTGGATGCCAATTAATGCTTTGAATATCCCGCTCCAGAAATTTGGAAAGATTAGATCGTGTTTCGAGAACGCAGGGGCGGAAATCTGACTATAGAAAACATTGTGACAGTCATTGG
The DNA here is from genome assembly GCA_963966105.1 of Volucella zonaria. NCBI lineage: Eukaryota > Metazoa > Arthropoda > Insecta > Diptera > Syrphidae > Volucella > Volucella zonaria. The sequence goes on along the minus strand of OZ014530.1, from coordinate 127,087,014 downwards.
AGAGGAATAAATCTAAAAGTGTACTGGCTTGAGTAAAATGCGTTGGGACGTCAAGTTTATAATACCCAAACCAAGAGTTTTCATAGACTGAGCAAATGTCTCAGAGCCCGCATAATTCAATAAATTACAATTGAAATCATCACATACTATAGTTTCCCAATAGTTTGGGGAATAGTTTTCCAGTAAATTGAATATGGGACTCAAATCAACGTAGCTGTATGGTCTATAAACGACACCAAGAAGACACTTTTTCCGTTCACAAACAACTTCGACAAAACAATACTGAAGTGGACTACCAGGGGGTGAGTTTATGAAAAATTTAGTGACTAACCTGTTAGTGACTAAATTGCGACGCCTTCACCAATTACATTGTGCTTATCACCTAGAAAATTTGTGTAGCCATTAAGAACGTAAGTTTCGTCCATCACTTCAGTTATAAACCATGTTTCAGATACACATACTACATCAACATTAGAACCAACAAACAGACCTCTAAACTCATCAATTTTCTTAAAAAGACGGCGCGTTGATATGACACACACGTAACCCCTGGCGCTGATTACAAAAAATGCTTATCATTACGCGCAAGTTATCGTTCATGCCATCACCTTGAATGGAGGTAACGATATTTCCAGACATTATAGTAAAAGTATTATTACAATCAAAAAAGGAAAAATTAACCTCAAAGAAAAGAGAAATGAAAATGCGAACTGAGCGCCTGGTAGACAGTGAATACAAAGTCTACGAAGCCTTTTTCTCATTCTTTGATTTTTCATGTTTTTTAACAGCTCTCTTTCATTTCATATTTGGTGCTCAGTGTTGAAAGTACAATAAATTATAAAACCAAAAATTGGCATTTGCAGAACTGAGCAATTTATTGGACTCTGTGGAAATGATTACTCATTGCAGGTACCGGTGTACATTGTTTTTAAATGTTTGCAAGTTATAACGACCAGGAAACACAGAGGTCGGCAGGGCATTCCATAAGCGAGTTGTTCTGCTTAGGAAAGAATCACGATATTTTAGAGTACGTCCGAAAATGGGCTTGAGGGTATACTGATGAGCATTCATAGCGAGACGGGTGTTACGGTTGAAAGTTTGAATGGGCGGAATGCTACTGGCCATTTCAATGGAGCACTGTTGGTGGAAATAGCTATAAAACAAAGTGAGACAGGAAACATTACGTCGGTGTTCGAGGGTGTCAATTGATTGACTGATATTAGTATCACCAATTAGTTTTAGATGTGGGAATTGTACTCCAGTTTTGGGCGGATAAATGCCTTATATGTTGTGGCCAGGGGGTAAAATATTTCTTACATCGCTTGAGGAAACCTATTCATTTCGCAGCACTTATGGCGACATCAAATATGTGGTCATTCCAACGTAAGTTGTCTGCGAATGGAAAGTTTATCGGTTTCGACGATGCAAGTGCAATCCATGGATAATGGTTGGGTGTTTAAATTTCGCTTTAATGACAGCAGACAGCATTGAGTTTTGGAAGCATTAAATTCCGCTCGGTTGATAGTTCCCCAATTGGTTATGCTGTTAATATCGGAATTTAATGAGCTTAGCATACGCTGCCGTTCCCGTTCTACAGCCGAAGAGCAGGGGCGTGAGTCCCGGAACGAATATGAGAAGCAGAGAGTGCTGTCATCAGCAAAGGAATAAATTGGATTAGAAGTAGCAGACAAAAGGACATTAATGAAAATTGAAAAGAGTGTCGGAAACAGGAGAGCCCTGGGGCACACCAGCATTTATTTTGTGAATATCGGACTTGAAACCGTCCAAGACAACTTGAATTGAACGTTCCGAAAGGTAATTTCTAATCCATTGAAGAAGAGAGTCATCGATCCCAAGAGCACGTATTTTCGACAAGAGAGCCTGGTGCCAAACTCTGTCAAATGCCTTAGAAATATCAAGTGCAACTATCTTGCTTTCGCCAGATTGATGTAGGCTTTGGTTCCACTTTTCGATGAGACGTGCCATCATATCACCAGTGGACCTTTTGCTACGAAAATCATATTGCCGGTCATTGAGAAGTTTTCGTGTTTCGAGATATTTCATGAGCTGACGGTTTATCAGCGTTTCCATGACCTTGGAAAGAGGGGACTTAAGTGCAATGGGTAGGAGGATAGAGAAGAAGATTCGCCTTTTTTAGGGACGGACTGGACAAATGCTGTTTTCCATCTGCTCGGAAAGAGTCCTAAAGAGAAGGATTGATGAAAAAGCTTACGCCGTGGTTTCTCCAGCGTGGAAGAACACCTCTTCAGAAGAAGGGGAGATATACCATCTAGACCAGCAGATTTATGCATATTGAGATCTTTAAGTACTCTTGCTACTACACGAGTGCGAAAGTGGATTCGTCCCATTGTAGATTGGATGCACTCAAGTGTAGGCGGGGACAAAGCCAATCTGGGAGTGTTGAGCTAGCCGAAAAGTATGCAGCAAGCAGATTGGCTTTGTCCAAAAAGCTGACAGCTGGAATGTCATTGTAAATGAGCGTTGGGATGGAGAATGAGACAGAATTTCTAATGTTTTTGACGAACGACCAAAAATTTGTACTGCCTTTGGGACATTGCAGTATTTTTTTGGTCGTATTGGAATTTCACACGCTTAAGAAAGACGTTGCAGTCATTTCTGGCTCATTTAAACTTTTTTTGGTTTTTCTCTGTCGGGTTGGTCTTGTAGGACCGAAAGAAACCATTCTCTAACCCTGACAGCCTTTTTACAGCTCGAGTCGTACCATGCCTTTTCTTTTGGTTTGATACTCTTCATCCGATGAGGGATAAAACATCTCATTCCAAAGAGAAAAGTTTCTGTGATCTTGTCAAAGCGGCATCGACGTCGTTATCGAGGAAACATAACGACCAGTTAAAATTCCTAAAGAAGTTGTTAACTCCGCTCCAGTTGGCTTTGTCGTATTGCCATATGGTTCTTTTAGGAATCTTCTCTCTAACTGTTTGGTGGGTGTACGAGAAATTAGCTGATATGACACAATGATCCGACGCGCCTAGAGGGGAGAGCACATCAACGCAGTACTTGTCAGGGTGAGAAGTTAAAAACAATTCCAGGGTGTTGGGGGTATGACTATCGACGTCTGGTATTCGTGTGGGCTCATTTACAAGCTGGGTTAAGTTATTTTTCGCAGCGAAGATTTCAACACACCGTCCTTCGCGTGTTGTCTGTCCAGAATGTCGAAGCCAACCAGAATTGTGTATATTGAAATCGCCCGTAATCACGATTTCAGTATGAGGATACAGGGATACAATTCTTTGAATGGAGTCAGACAGCGCATTAAACTCGTTTAAGGACGAGTCGCTGTCAAGTTTGGGGCTTCTGTAAATAAAGCAGTAGTGGATAATTTGCTTACGGAGATGCAATTTTAACCACATGAAATTGAATTCCGGATTGGAGCAGGGACTACATTGTGGTAGAATTTGGTAAGCTACATCTTTATGCACGCACTTCTCCTCCAAACTCCGTCAACGTAAACAGGACTGAATATTTGTTGAATGATTTTTTTCTGGAAACAACTAAGGACAGCTTCATCCCCTTTCGATAGAGTCCATGCTTCAGCGCCATAAATTAGGACTGGGAAGGTCAAAATCTTATACAAAGTGTCCTTAGTTTCTCAATTGCCTTCTCAGCACAGGGAAAAAGCAATTGGCGTTTTTGTTCTGCTATGGTGTTATTGGCAGAATTTATAGGAAAGCCAAGGTAGGCAAGCCCCTTACTATAGCTGTCGATTGTGACCTTCTGTTCAATTTATCGATGCTGCTATTGTTGACAGTATATGCTCATTTACCGCAAAACCCATTTTGGAAGCTTCCTTTCAATACTAGCGAACGCACGGGTTCCCGCCCGCTGAGTTCTGCCAATTATGTCAATACCACCTGCGTACCCTAGTGGATGCACTATATACACTTCTGAAACATTATGCCTCCAGTACTCGCTTGTGAGTTCCAGACAATTCTTTCAAGTAGCATGTTAAAGAAGTCACATAACAGCGTGTCACCTTGTCTTAGATCTTTTTGTACATTATTGCTCTCGGTTATGTCTTTACCGACGTTGATGGAGCAGCGTGTGTTCTCCATCGTCATTCTATCGAAACGGTTGATTTTGACAAGAATGCCAAAACTAGGCATGTGTCTATATACTATGTGGCGCAAAATTAATCACCCTATCGGAAGGTGATATAATTTTTACAAATGGCGTCGTACGTCAATTATGTTTGACATTTGTGAACTAGACAGCTACAGTATACAAACGGATAAGCAATGGAGCGCTGTACTCAGAAAGAGCTTGGAATAATTATGTCGATGTTTTTGACCAATAATCGGTCGGTGGTGTTAGCGCAGCTTGAATTTCGACGTCGATTTCCTAATCGTGTCGCGGCAACTGGCAACCATTCCGGCGCTTAACTACTCGACTCGGACAGAGTGGAACCACAGGAGACCGTGCAGGGCATGGTCGCCACCGGACTGGTCGTTCGGTAGAGAATATCGCGGCAGTGGCTGCCGATATTTGCTGAGAACATCAACCAGACGGCGGACCACGCAATTGGGCATCACCAGACGGATCCTAAAGCGAATTTTAGTGAAACACTTACGCACGTTCCCTAGAAAGTGCAAGCAGTGCATCAGTTAATGCCTCCTGACCGTCAGTCGCGTGTGGATTACTGTAAAGCCATCCCCAATCTCAACAACAAAGATTACGATTTGGTGTCGAAAATCATTAAGACCAACGAGAAGAATTTCCACTTAAGCGGTTACGTCAATAAGCAAAATCTTCGTTTCTGGGGCACTGAAAATCCGCGTGTAATGCACGAAGAGCCATTACTTCCACTCAAAGCCACAGTGTGGTGTGGCGTTTACGCGGGGGGAGTGATTGGGCCGTATTTTTTTGAGGACACCATCAGCAATACGGTCACTGTTACTGGCGAACGCTACAGGGCCATGATAAACGACTTCTTACTGCCGGAATTGGATGAGCGGGGCTTGGTGAATATGTGGTTTCAACAAGACGGTGCAACCGCATACACAGCACGAGCCACAATGGAGGAAGCGTTTCCTGGTCGCGTAATCTCCCGTTTTGGCGATTTGGCATGGCCAGAAAGATAGCCCGATTTAACCGTTCCAGACTTATTTGTTTGGGGCTACTTGAAGTTGTGGGTTTATGCTAACAAGCATCAGACACTCGTAGCCCTTAAGGAGAATATTCGACAGGAATGCGAACAGTTATCACCGGAAATCTTGCAGAAAGTCATGGAAAATTCGATAAAGCGGGCACAAATGTGTATGAACACTAGCGGCAGCCACTTGGCGGATATCATCTTTTCCACTTAACAGAAACAAATGTAGGTCCAAATAAAGATTTCCATCACTCAAAATAATTTTTTTTTATTTAGTAAAAAAATAATTCAAAAACAAAATTGGATGATTAATTTTGCGCCACCTTGGAGTATATTGTAACTCGTCCCCATAAGTGTACAATATATAAATTCGAAGATTGGATAATAGCTTTCGATTGCATATTGTAATATAATTGCAACAATTTTATGAATGGAAAGAGGATACAGCGATAGATATTTATAGGGAAATACCTAAATTAAACTAAACTGAGTCGTCTGAATATAAAGACTATTTATATATGAATACGTACATATATGTATGTAGGATCTGGCTCTCGATTCTACTGGTAGCAATAAAACACACCGCTTAGGTATTAAGAATTCAGGTTTATTATTAAAATACGATTAAAATTAATGCTTTGTACTATGACAACCACGTAAGCGAATAACCCGCCGACTTTGCTGAGTTGAGTTTGCAGACTGGTTAAGGAATTTACTTTCGTTCTTGTCTGTTCTTGTCGTTGTGCATATGCGTGTATGTGTCGGTCGGTTGCATCGCCGCTCTCTGTCGTAGTCGTTCGTTCGTTCTTTGTCTGCTTCTTTTCCCACAATCGGCTATCCTGACGGATCATTCGCCCCGAATAAAGGATTCCAGGGCTTCATTATTATTATTATTATCAAGGGAACGATACAAATTAGTTTGTAGGGTCCGGGACTTAACGCCGGGGTACTATGCCCATGTTTTCAGCGACTGTCGTTGTTCTATTCGTGCCCTCGTGTTCGTAAACTTTTACTACGTCATACCTCCCATGTTCTCGTTTCCTCACGACCTTGAATGGGCCCATGAACTTTGGCTTGAACTAAGCTCTAGTTCTGAACTGCGTGTGCTTAATGGCGACTAGTGCATTAGGCGCATACCCTCTCTCGGGCTTTCGGGTAGTATCGAAAGTTCTCCTGTTCTCCATTTGTACGGCCGCGATATTTTGACACACTTCCTTCCTTATGGTATTTCGTGCTGTGTGTAGGTCCTGAACTTCTGCTTCAGCTAAACACTCGCGTATTTCTGGGTATTCGGACGTTCGCATTTCCAATCCATTCAATATTTGGAACGGACTGAACTTTGTACGCCTTGAAGGTGAATTATTCAACGTTCGCTGTACCTGGTCCACATGCTTGTACCAATTCGCCGGGCTTCCTAGACAGGCCTTTGTCAGCATGGGCAAATTGATTCTATGAATCCTCTCTACCTGTCTATTTCCTCGCGGTATACCTGTCGCGATCATAAGGTGTTGGATGTTTTCGTCTCTGCAATAGGTCTCGAACGCAGTTGAGGTGAACGCCGCCCCCCTGTCTGTGATGACACTCCGTGGATTACCGAACACACTTGACTGTCTTTCCAAGCGATCTACGACTTCGGCAGCTCCCGTACTCTTGGGGGGATGAAGCCACACGAATTTAGAAAATCCGTCTACTACGACCAAAATGTAATTGTACGTCTTATGCGTCTTTTCCATCGGTCCGAGGTGGTCAATGTGATATGTCCCTAGCGGCTTATCTTTCTTATAGATCGGTGTCAGCATCCCTTCTCTTTTTCCGGCTTTGGACTCTGATATCAGGCATCTCACACATCCCTAACTACTTAGGTTATCTTCCTGGTCACATCTGGAATAAAAAATGTCTTCTCTAGCATATCCCGCGTTTTTTTTTACCGAGAAGTGTCCCTGCTGATGCGCTATCCCGATCAGTTCTTTCATCATCTCGGTTGGTATTACTACGAGTTCCTTAACGGTATCCTTGTATAATACTTCCCCCTTTATGAAGAAATCTTCATATTCTTCCCTTTCCAGGATCTTTCGAACCGCTCTGGTCCAATAATCTCTCTGTTGCGCTTCCTTTATCCGGTGGCTGAGCAAGTCTTCAATCATGAGGCAAAACACTCTGCTCAAAGCGTCGACATGTTTCATCTTGGAGCTTCACCTGTGTTCGATCATGTAATTAAATTCTTGAAGGAACATGGCTTATCTGGCTACTCTTAGCGGAACATCCTTTTTCTTCGTTGTCTGCGCGAAAGCATTGCAATCGGTAATAATTTTAAAATCAACGCCTAGCACATACACTCGCCACTTCTTTAATGCCTCACAAATTGCAAGCACCTCGAGCTCGTACGAATGGAACTGTTCTTCTGACTCCTTGGTCTTCCGGCTCATGAACTGTACTGGGTGTAACATCTGATCTTCCTTGTCTTTCTGGAGCAAAACCGCACCGTACCCAAACTTACATGCGTCTGTGTGGATTTCCGTCTCAGCCTGTTGGTTGAACACTTTTAGTACCGGCGCTTTTACTAAAGCTGACTTCAGTTGATCAAAGGCAGCAAGTTGCTCGACTCCCAATTCAAACTTGGTATTCTTCCGCAGCAGATCTTGGTCTTTCGGAACCGGGTACACAGATACGGCCCTTGTTTTCTCTGTGGAAGGTTTGATAGTGCTATTCTCGATTATATATCCCAGGAAGTTGATCTTCCGCTTCAAAAATTGACATTTCTTCTAATTTAACCGTAGCCCAAACTTCTCTGCTACTTCCAACACCAGCTTCAATTTCCCTATGCCCTCCTCCTCATCGTCCGGTGGTATGATGAGATCGTCCATGTACACTTCCACTACTCGATTTTGGACTAGCGTCCTATAGATTGCGTGAATATACCTGGCAAAAACCGCTGGCGAGTTGGATATACCAAAGAGAACAAACAGGAACTCAAATTGTTCGTCTTGGATGACAAAGGCTGTATACTTTCTCGACTCGGGATCCATCGGAACATGGTGAACACCTTTGCACCTTGAAGACGTTCAAGTACCTCGTCTATCTATGTCATTCGAAAGTTATCCCTGGTTACTTACTCGTTCAATTTGCGGTAGTGGCAACACAATCTCTTTGATCCATCCTTCTTCGTTACAAGCAAGATGGGTGCCGCGTACTCGGATTTACTTGGCTGTATTATCCTTTCCTCCAGCCATGCCTTCACTTGAGTTTGCACAAAAACCTGGTCGGCGTAAGCCATTCTTCTTGGTCTGTGGAGCACAGGTATGACGTCCGTTAAGACCAGTTTCATTGCGACGGGTGATGGTTCCGTACCTACTCCTCGATGATGAGCATCAGTACCTTTCGTTTGTCAACGTCCAGGTGACTGAGCTCTAAATCCCGGGCAAACATGCCCTCTTCCGCAGCTGAACAAATTTGAAGAAACGTCGCCGCCAACTCGAACACTTCGGATCCCAGATCCTTTGGTTCCTTTTCGTCCAGTCTTTGGTTCAGGTTCCCGTTTAAGCCGCTGGCATCCTTCTGCATCACGTTAGATCCCAATCCACGTTCCCCTTGATTACAACCCAGAACCTCAGACTCTACTTCCGATTCGAGAGAACTCTCTTTAAGTTTCAGTTCTACACTTTGGTCGACTATCGACAGGTTAACCGGCTCCAGGATATCGTTGCCAAATACCGCCGAGTAACCCATATCCCTCTCCTTTACCATGTGGAAGTTTACTGGCAGGATAATGCTATCAACTTCCGTTTCTGTTTTGGCCGCCAATCCCCAAAAGGTTTCTTTTTTCTTTCCCAAGCTTAACGGAATCTATCAAAACCAAACAACGACACAGATCGCTTCCGGTATCAACAAGTGCAGTTATAGTAACACCCTTAACCGTAATGTCTTTACAAATTCTGTTAAAAAATTGTTGATTATCGACACGCTGTTGAACTGGTAATGACTCAGCTCTACAATCGCATGGCCTGTGCCCTTGTTGATCGCACCTGAAACACTTAATTGTAGCACGACAATCTCTGGCAAAATGAGTTGTCTCTCCACACCGATAGCACAAGTGGCCTTTCCTTTCGCTCTTAATTTGCTCCCGAATTGGAGCGCTACTGCTTGGAGTATAACTAAAACGTAAATTTCCCTACGAGCTAGAAGACTGCAAGGCGGATCCCTTTGACCGTTCATATACGCGGATTTGAAATTTAAGTTCCTCTATATTCGTAGCTAGGTATAAGCCGGCCTTGTTCTGCCTAGCATCTGGAATACCCTCAACAAAGTATTCGATTGCACTCTCGTCGTCAAGTTCGATGAGACTCCCAAGCTCTAAGATACCGTACAAGTACTCCAAAAGCGACTCGGATGCTTTCTTTTGCTTCGTTCTAAGCCTTCGAGAACTTGTTTTAGAGCGTCTCAGCTTTTGACGAAAGTTTGGCTCTTGACGAACATTTTTGCTGCGCCTCTGAGCAAGTGCTTAGAGTAAATGTATTTTTGAATTACGTCCCACCCTACTGCGGTAGCATTTTCCTCGAATTCTTGGATCCATAGCCTAATGCTCCTTGACCCACTGCCGTCGAAGTGGCTCGGGGAATCCTCAATACCGCGCAGAGTAAACCTACCAACATTTGCCCTTGACACACTTTCTTCGCTCATCGCCTCTTCATCTTCATCATCTTCGCCGTCATGACCCAGCCCAAAGTGGTCGAGAAGCCTGTTCTGTAGCGTTCGTTTTATTCCTGTTACGTCCAAGTCCAACTCTGTTAGTTTTCGTCTGAGTCCGTCCACTGTCAGTGCCAAAATTTCGTTTCTTTATTACAAATAGGGATAAAATCAATTAAATAAAACAGTTCTCTTCAGATCTGCACAGCGACACACCAACACCACTGAACCAGCAGTTAAATTCGCCTCGACTCTGCTTATCTTCGTTCACTCGATGGTTCACTCGTTGGAGCAAGCTACCACGGTGGTCTTCGTGTGGGTGAATTACACTCTCTTAAAATAGCACTCTCTTAAAATTGCACTCTCTTAACCACACCGCACTAGCCCGCTTTAGATTGAAGCCCTTTATACAGCAACAGCACACACAAAGAAACTTGTTCGGGTTATTATTATATTTTTTTTTATTTCACTGTTTATGCACGAGCACAAAACAACCTTCGCAAATTACTGTTTTGCACTTTCCTTTGTCTCTAGGTAACTGTGTTATATTTTCCCGTGTTTGAAGCAATTTCCCCACAACGAATTTTTTTTTTACTGATTATTATTTAGGTTTTAATTGGGAACGAATTAACTCAGATGAACTTAATGGTTCGATCCGTTTTTGATTGAACTAGTTTCAATTTCCGACGCGGTTCAAATCCCGGTTGAGCCCCCAATTGTAGGATCTGGGTCTCGATTCTACTGGTAGCAATAAAACACACCGCTTAGATATTAAGAATTCAGGTTTATTATTAAAATACGATTAAAATTAATGCTTTGTACTGTGACAACCACGTAAGCGAATAACCCGCCGACTTTGCTGAGTTGAGTTTGCAGACTGGTTAAGGAATTTACTTTTGTTCTTGTTTGTTCTTGTCGTTGTGCATGTGCGTAGTCGTTCGTTCGTTCGTTCTTTGATTGCTCCTTTTCCCACATGTATACAGATATTGCTCAAGTATACTCAAGTAGATAATGCTATAGTTTTTTGGCTTTAATGAAGGAAATAAATTTGTTGTTTTTTTTTTACTAAAAATCGTTATGACGTTTAAGAATGGAAGACAACGGCACTATCTTTATTACTTTTTTTTCTTTCTGAATCAATCTGTTATTTTATATACAATACATTGTTGAGAGATCGTTACGGGGTTGTGTTTTAAAGAATAATAGTGACAACATGGCTGCCATTGAATGAGCAATGGCGTAGGAGTGTGTAGGCTTTTTAGGTTTGAACAACAAGCTGGACCCTTTTTTCCAGGAACTTTCCTCTTGCCTCCTTCGAGTCTTTTTCACTGTAACTAGTTTTTCTTCCAACATCCTGAACGACGGCCAGCAATGGACACATCAGCCATCGTTACACTTTCTCAGTATCTTAGAAGTACAACGTAAACATGTAAGATGGTTGATGTAATGTGATTAATTCAAGTATTTATTTATTTTTTTTTTTTTTTGAGTTTGTGTAGTGAGATAGTGGAAGGCTTTTATTCACATAATCCAAAAAGAAACATTATCGCGTAAAAAAAGAATGGGACACGCACCCTAGGGGGTCAACCATTTGGGGAAACGGAAGATAGTGACCACTCTAAAGCGGTTTCGTTCCGGTGTGTGGTTTGAATAAATTGTTTGAATTTTTTTTAATACCGCTCATTCCATTGTGTCCGTATAAAACTTTTTTAATAATAAAACAATAGCGTGACTCTTTTTGCTTTTGTTTGTTATTTTCCATCAGCGACTTGATTTTTTTTCATATATTCCTTTCGAACTAGATTGCATGGCACCTATTGGCATATCGTCGTTGTGTCTGATATTTCTTTGGGTTAGTTGATTCCCTTTTTTAACCGTAAACCCACACCAAGGTGAGCAGTGGAAGTTGACAGCACTTAACCCACTGCCTGTTGCAGTTGCCTGTTTTTTGTTTGCATCGTAAACCGCCATTATAGACCAAACCATCACCTGCATAATTCCGCCTTATTTTTTTTTCTCAAAAAGTTGGATTTTGTTCCTACCGGCAGAAATTGTAAATTTTAATGGATTGGTAGTTTAATTCGGGCAAAAAGAATTTGAATAATTTTGCAAAACCTCTGGAGTTGAGTTTTGAGTTTTCGACAATTCTTTCAAAAACGAAGTTAAAAAAATCACATGACACCGCATCGCATTAAATCCTTTTCTGAAGTCTTGTTTTTATCACTGCCGACCTTGACAGAGCAGCATGCATTCTCCGTCATCATCCTGCATAGTCGAATAAGCTTGGCACAGATGCCAAACCTATGGATCTGTACAGTTCATCTTTATAGTAGCTTTCATATGCGGTTTGAAATCGACGTTCGCTAAAATACCTGAAGCTTAAGACTTATTGCCTAAGTTTTCCTCTTACGGTGAATTCGCATCCAAACGAACTGTCACGCCGCTGGTTGTCCGTATCATTTTCCATAGCAGATCACATTCATCCTCTCTTTGTCCGGTCCATCCCATCCCACTTCTTGGTTAGAGGTTATGTCTGGTCTATAGCAGTTGTTGTTTTTGTTTTTTTTTAAGAACTTAACACTCAAGTGGGTATGAATACACTTATAATGTCTCAGGGTTTGTTAAGTTTTTCGAAGAATTGAATATACGAGTAGAGAGAAAGAAATATGGTTATTTCACTCCATGGCTGGCATCCAACATAGGGAGACAAAATTCTTAGTGGAAATTGGCTTGTTGTTGATTTCTAGTCAACTACTCATCTTATTTGATTTTTGTTAATTGAAGAAAACGAGTGTCTTTCGGGAGGGATTGGGATTCGAACACCGAACCTTCCGATCCTTCAGATCCGAAGAGCGTTGTCCATTAATCGTTTGTCAGAGTCGCCGACAGTGAAGCTGCTACTATCCGAGGCTACTACTAGCCAATTTGTCACCTTTGTTAATCTCTTCCATTTAGGTTTGTGAGCCTAAATGGCTGCGTGGGATAGTACTATGCTACTGGTCGAGCACGTACTTGGCATTTTAGCTTGCATGAATAAGAATGTACCGATGTATGTACATATGTTCGTTTTGAATATTTGAAGGTTATAATGGTCAGGAAATAAAGGGCCTAGGGACGGCATTCCATAAACAAGATGTACGGCTCAGGAAAGAATCACAATATTTCAATGTACGCCCGAAAGTGGGCTTGAGGGTATACTGATGAGTATTCATAGCGAGACGGGTGTTACGGTAAAAAGTTTGAAGGGCGGAATGCTACTGGCGATTTCTAGAGGCTGTCCCTTGTTTAAGTGAAATTAGTATCACCTATGAGTTTTATCGCACAGCTTTGAATCCACCCGAACAGATGTGGGCATTGTACTCCATTTTCGGGCGGTTAAACGCCTTATATTGAGGCCAGATCAGAGGGGGTAAAGTATTTCTTATATCGCTTAAGGAAACCTAGACATTTCGCAGCATTTTTGACGACACCGGATATGTGGTCATTCCAGCGTAAGTTGTTATTGGCACACATACACAAAAAGTTTATCGGTTTCGACGATGTAAGTGCCATTCATGGATAATGGCTGGGTGTTTAAATTTCGCTTTAACGACAGCAGACAGCATTGTGTTTTGGAACCATTAAATTCTAGTCTGTTAGACTTTCATCAATTAGTTATGGGGTTAATATCAGAATTTAATGGGCTTAACATACGCTGCCGTTCCCGTCCGAAGGGCAGGGGCGTGAGTCCGGGAACGAATATGAATAGCAGAGAGTATTGTCGCAAGCAAAAGAATATATTGGATTAGAAGTGGCAGACAAGAGATAGTTTATGAAAATTAAAAAGAGCGTCGGAGACAGAACGGGACCCTGGGGCACACCAGCATTTATTTTGTGAATATCAGACTTGAAACCATCCAAGGCAACTTAAATTGAACGTCGTGAAGAGAGTCGTCGATCCCAAAAGCACACATTTTCCGCAAAAGAGCTTGATGGCAAACTTTGTCAAATTCCTGAGAACTACCAAGTGCAACTATCTTGCTTTCACCAGATTGATTTACGCTTTGGTTCCGCTTTTCGGTGAGACATGCCATCAGATCACCTGTTCCTACGAAAACCGTACTGCCGGTCATTAAGAAGTTTTCGTGTTTCGAGAAATGTCATGAGCTGACGGTTTATCAGCGCTTCCATGACCTAGGAAAGAAGGGACGCAAGTGCAATGGAACGGCAGGAAGAGAGAGAGCAGGATCTGCCCTTTTTAGGAACGGGCTGGACAAATGCTGTTTTCCTTCTCCTCGGAAAGAGTCCTAAAGGGTAGGATTGATGAAAAAGCTTACGCAGTAGTTTTGCCAACTAGGAAACACACCTCTTCAGGAGGAAGGGAGAAATGCCATCTGGACCAGCGGATTTGTGAATGTTAAGATCTTGAAGAACTTTTGCAACTACATGCGCTCAAGTGCAGGTGGGACATTGAGTATTTTTTGCCTCAGGTTTTAGTCGTATTGGAATTTTACAGGTTTAAGAAAGATGTTGCAGTCATTTCTGGCGCGTTTGAACATTTTTCGGTTTTCCTCTGTTGGGTTGGTCTTATAGGACCGAACAAATTTTTCTCTGGCCCTGACAACCCCTTCATAGCTCGAGTCGTAGCATGCCTTTTCTTTTGGTTTGATACTCTTCATCCGATGAGGGATAAAGTTTCTCATTCCAAAGAGAATTTTGTCTGTGGTCATATCAATAGCGTCATCCACGTCGCTATCGAGGAAACATAACTACCAACTGAAATTCCTAAAGAAACTGTTAACACCGCTCCAGTTAGCTTTCTCGTATTGCCATACGGTTCTTTTAGGAATCTTTGCTCTAACTGTATCGTCGGTGTACGAGAAACAGTGGTCCGACGAGCCTAAAGGGGATAGCACATTGACCTTGTATTTGTCCAGGTGAGAAGTTAAAAACAACTCCAGGTTATAGGCGGTATGACTATCAACGTTTAGTTCCCATGTGAGCAGATTTACAAGCTGGGTTAAGTTACTTTCCGCAGCGAAGTTCTCAACACACTGTCCTTCGGATGTTATCTGTCAAAAATGTCGAAGCCATCCGGAATTGTGTATATTGAAATTGCCCGTAATGACGATATCAGTATGAGGATACAGGGATTCAATTCTTTGTATGGAGTCAGACAGCGCATCAAACTCCATTAGAAGTCTAGTTGCTGTCCAGTATGGGCATCTGTAAATAAAGCAATAGTGGATAATTTGCTTACGGAGATGGAATTTTAACCATATGAAATTGAATTCCGGATTGGAACGGGGACTACAATGTGGTGGAATTTGGTAAGCTGCATTGAAGAATAATGGCACTAGTTCGTAGCCTGGTAGCTTCAGATCAGAGTGATTTGAGAGGTGTGGGAGGGGATCTCCCAGTGTTTCACTAAGTTCCAAATCAGCTGGTCTGTATTTACAGACGTGGACGTACGCAGAAAAGTGATTACTTTTTAGCCGGCGTATATTGACAATATCCACTCTAAATTCCCGAGTCATTATAAAGAAAGACAAACACAAACGCCGACGTTACTAAGCGCAGATGTGAATGTCATAAACGTTTTTTTAATATTACTATTTATGTATTAATTATGCCCATCTGGCAAAATTGTTTTTCTTTCAATTAGTACTTTCTTTCAATTAGTATTTTCTTCCAATTAGTATTTTCTTCCAATTAGTGCTTTCTTTCTTTTGTGTTATGTACTCGTAAATTCCTTTTCATTACCGTGCATGTACTTATATATTATTTTTCAGGCAACTCGAAAAGACAGTTGCGAATAAACTAACATCGGGGTAACAAAAACTGAAGTGTCGTGGACTTTTATTGGTTATCTTTTATTTTTGTAATTATTGTTCTCCCTTCGATCGATACATCTGACATGAAGTATAAATTCAGAGTCGGAATACCGAATCAAATTGTTGTAGGTGTTAGTTTTAGTTTTAGTTTTAGTTTTATATGCATTTTATTATCTTAATCATTAACCCTTACATACTAACAAAAAATGCTTAAATGCTAGCTTAAAATTACTTAATAATCTTATATTAACTTATTGGCCCCACACAGACACTCTAAGCTACTCTAAATTCTTAATACTATGTCTTTCGACTATATTTACATTTTACTTAGGACTAATTATTTTCTACACTTAAGGCTAAGAAAAAATTGTTAACAAAAACTTAGCATATGGACTTAATTTTTTATAAAACTTAATATCTAACTTAAAATAAACCTTAGTCTACCTAACCTACATACACAATACACACACACAGATATTATACATAATTATATACATATATTAGTATATACCAAGGTATATACTATATATATACCAAGGTATATACTAATATATGTATATATTTCTTAAATGCTAACCTAAACCTGTGTAAGCTGGCCATTGCTATTCACAGAGCAAATAGATTGGTCAGCTCTGCCTCATTAGTGAGGCTGGTCCGTAATTGACGGAAACGACGACGAAACATCTTCTCCATCATTCAACCACCAGAAATGCTCGTGCTGCCGAACGACATCCCTCTTATCGCGATTCCCCACCCCCCTACTGAACCTGAGACGATCCACACTGCCGTGTGCGACGTCTCTGCCGTAGTTGAGTCGCCTGTCCCCAGCTTTCCGAGCGACATGGAAGATTAACGGGACCGCTGATCTATCCTGGATCAACCCTATCTGATCTAGGTAGAGGAATGCTTCCGGTGGAACGAAGCCGTCAGAGCGCACACTCTCGTGGTAAAGGTAGTTGGGGTAGTAAGCCCCAGATATCAGGTTCTTCGTCGAGGCCATTGCTCTTGCAATGTGCCTTCGAGTCAGCTTAATTACGAAGTTGTCCACTCGTATTAGGTTCGCCCTGTTGTAAAGGACCTCATTACGATAAAATTTTTTGTACTCCGACTCTGGTGTTCTGTACAAGCGAAGACAAGCCCTAAGGCAAGGCCTCTCAAACACCCGAATCTTTTCCATTAAGCTTGCTCGTACATTGAACCACACGGGGCACCCGAATACCAGCATGGGCCTGATAAGGGCCATGTAGCAGATTACCTTTACCCTCTCATCGAGTTGGCTGCTATAAAACAGTCTCTTTGTAAGGGTAAAAGCGCCTTTGGCTCTGGTCAGAGCAGCATCTACATTTTTGTCAAAATACAGAAACTGATCTAGCCAGATCCCAAGGTATCTGACTACATTCCGACAGGCAAGTGGCTGTCCGTTTTGTCCAATGATCGAGAACTTTCGCCAATTTTTTCTGGTATCCCTAGAGGCTCTAGACAACGGCGTCCTAAAGAGAATGGTTTCCGACTTCTGAAAGTTGATTTTCAACTTCCAGTCATCGCAAAATCGTCTTATCTTATCGAAGTCACGCTGCAAGAGATTATTAATGACCTCGATTTTTGGACCTGTTCTGTACGCTATCAAATCGTCTGCGTACGCAATAGTATGGGGAAGTGAACCTATCAAGTCGCTTGTATAAATGTTGAATAGGATCGGCGAATTGACCGCGCCTTGCTGAAGACCATTTTTAATTTGAAATATTCCAACAGAAGTCACATCGCCATTTTTCACGATGAACTGTCTGTTGGTTAGCATATTATAAAGAATGTACAAGAGTGGTTTACTGATCCCCAGCCTAGTCAGCTTATAGAAAAGACCCTCTAACCATACAGTGTCGAAGGCCTTCTCCAAGTCAACAAGGCAGGCACCAGTGCATTGGTTTTTGCCTTTATTCCATTGGATATCGGACACCAGTTTAGACGCGGCATGTGAGATATCATGTCCTGCCTTAAAACCGAATTGATTATCCGGAACTATATGTTTGTCCTCAACCCACCTAGACAGAGCTCTATTGATTACTTTTTCAAACACCTTACTGATATTCGGAAGGAGACTTATCGACCGGAGATTCGCCGGATTGGATATATCCTTTCCCTTTTTGGGGATAGGTTGAATCACCGCCGTTTTCCAATGCGCTGGACAATGTGCATTATTCATTGCATTATTAAACAGGATGGTGTAAATGTCCACCGCTTCTAGAGGAAGATTTCGAAGCACGATGTTCGGAATATCATCGGTCCCCACTGATTTCTTAGCCCTGATTGTGTCGAAGATCTCATGGAGCTCTTCCTTCGAAATGAACGGGGGTAGGTCACCCTCTCTGGTAATGACATTGTTTGCCATATTTTCTTCGCTGAACCGAGTAAAACCAGAGCCCTCGGATTTCCAGTTCTCTATTTCATTTCGAATGTAGAAGTTTTTCACCAAGACGCGACTGTCCAGGTCATAATTAGGGCCAATGGTATCGGTGGCCTTGTATATTTCCTGGAAAGTCGCCCCTATGGCCTCAACCTTCTCCTGTAGATCCTCGATCACAAAGAAGTCATCATCATCAGCGGCCTCATTTGGATCAATACCTGCTATTGTCAGTAACCGTTCGTTGTCTGTTGTCCGGGCTATTTTAAGACACTGAAGGTCGTTTTGATTTTTTCTCCGAAATAGTTTGTTTATTTGAGGGAACATATTCGGGTTGCTGGTGTTTACAGCCCGAACCCTGTTGTTCCAATATGAACTTACAGAAATTCTGTAATTCTCTTTTATTAACGTTTGAATATTTTTAATCGACGCCTTCTGTGTCCTAATCTCCGGGTCTTGTCTGTCAGTAAACTGTCTGTACAAGTTTTTGAGTCTTGACAGAAGTCTACTTTTCTGTCGGTGCAGTGCGTCAATAGTAGGATTGCGGAACAGGTCTTCGTTAGTCGTATGTCGATAGCGCGGTATTGTAGCGTCCATAGTTTGTTTAATTGTCTCGTCCATTTGTTTTAGGTAATTGTCGATCTCCTCGTTTGACAAATTCCTATTGGACGGTGGGTGGAGCGTATTCGAGGAGAGCGCACTTGTCATGGTTGTGGAGAAGCGTGTCCATCGAGTCTTACTGTAGTTGTAAGAATATCTTTGGACAAACTCCTCCAATTCCGCCATTTCGTTGGGAACTGTAATTTCGGTGCTAAAACCGCAATGGTCACTGTCATACACGAATGTGCGCAGACAGTTAAGCGTTTGTAAATTCGTACCTGTCAGTCGTATACGTTCGTCATACAGCAGTAGATCCAAATAAGACCCGCCTCTGGGAAACGACGGGTTATCCGTCGCTTTAAGACCGAGTCTGTACATGACATCGTGCTGACCCCACCAATCGAGTAGTAGGTTCCCTCTAGTATTTGGCAAATTATTTCCCCAATCTTTGTGTTTAGCGTTGAAATCCCCACCGATTATAAAATAATTCTCCCCCGATTCCAGCCTCAAGAGTCGAAAAAGCGTATCGAGCTCTGTAATGAATAAAGTGGATTGTGAAGTCTCAGGTGCGTAAACAGAAGCCAAGTACAGCCGCTTCCCACTGCTGAGCGGGATGTAAATGACGACTGCCTCCAGCACCCGGAACTTGCGCAACACTCCCTTGTACACTCTGTGAAATTTTATACCTTGTTTAATGAAGATCGCGACACCGCCTCCACATTTGGAACGGGGCCGGTTTCTTCTTCTAACAATATAATTATTGTACTCCAGTTTGTGCTTATCGGTTAGCTTGGTTTCGCTAGCGAAAAGCACATCAGGAGTTTGGTCTTGTAGCAATTTAAACATCGCGGCTCTTCGCTCGATCCTAATCAGTGAATTAACATTCACCGCAAGGACCTTCAAAGATTGCTCCACCATGTGCGTACCCGTTACGACATGTGTTGCGTTAGGCCCGGCAGCAGCGCGTAGATCTGGTCCACCCGCTTGGCCTGTTCTTGCACCTGCTTTTGCAGCTGAGCCATCTGCCCTTGGATTGCGAGCAAGATGGCCAACATGTTAGGTGCAGCTTCCGTTGTTCTCGGCATTGGCGCTGGAGAAGCAAAAGTCGCTTGCTGTACCGTAGTCCCCCTACCTGCCGCCATTTGGGCGTAGGAAATTTGGGACGTGACGGCTGGTGTTTGAAACCTAGGAGGTGAACGTTTGACCTCCACCTTCTGCTGCTGAGCCAGTTTTGCTTTCTTAATATCAACGAACTTAGGACAACCCCGATAGTTTGCGGTATGTCCCACGTTCCCACATAATACGCACGAGAGCTGCGTCCTATCGGATGCTCCGTCCCTACCCAGAGCACACTCCTCGGAACTGTGGTTCTTTGCGCACTTCACGCATCGAGGCTGCATTTGGCAGTTCGACGCGGCGTGCCCGAACCTCTGGCAGCGAACGCATTGTATAACGCCTTCGCTCCTTTTTAATTTTTACCAGTGAACCACCTGGTAGTCTAGGACATTGATACTCCTTAGACTATCCAGACGGCTTTCGGGACTGAGCTGCACCAGGAAGAACGGCAGACTCCGTTTCTCCCGCCTGGCTCTAGCTGTGGTAAATGGCTTTACCCCCACGAATTTGAGTCCTTCGCACTCCTTCTCTTTGAGCAGTGCTAGGATCTCCTCAGGATCAGAAGACGGTTCCAACCCCTTCAGCAACATCGATTGCCGCTTTTCACACTTCGGTGTGAACGAGTAGTGCTCCGTCGTCGTTTCCTTTAGGAGCTCTTTCACTTTCGCGTAGCCCTCCACTGTATTACAGTGGATCGTTCCCCAATCTCTTAATATTAAAATTATTACCAATGACCAACTTACACAGGTCCTTGGTAGCATTTACCTCCAATTTATAGGTGTTGATAGGAGGCACCTTCTCCTTCTTCTTCTGCTGCTGTTGCTGCTGCTGCTGTTGTTGTTGTTGTTGCTGCTGCTGCTGCTGCTGCTGTTTTTGCAGTTGCCGTTTTTGTGACTGCTGCTGTTTTAGCTGTTGCCGGTGTTGTGACTGCTCTTGTTGTTGTTGCTGGTCTTTCTTAGGCTTTTGTTGGTGTAGCACTTGTGCTATTTTATTTGTTTGGTGTTGTTGTTGGGTCTGCTTTTGAACAAGCTGCTGTTGTTGGGATTGCTCTAGCTCTTCCCTCTTTCTTCTTACCATTTGCTTTTCTTTTATGGCCAGCACTCTTTGTTGTAGCATTTTTATGCTGCTACTTATTGCCTCCATTTCTTCCTCTTCATCGTCGGATTCGCTTGCGGCCAATGAAGCGAAGTTGTTCCCTTCCTTCACTCCGCCAAGCAGCTTTACAGAGGTCGTTGGTAGCTTCCTCCTTCTCTTTGTCTTTGGGGTTTGGCTTGAACCACTCGAAGCCTCACCTGACATTTCAGCAGACCGCTCACCACAATCCATCACGTGATGTTAATTCAATACCACACTTAGATTTATATTTCTTTTTATATAAAAAAATATAAAAAAAAAAAAATTGTCTTCCGACTCTACTTGGAGTCGAAGAACCCACGACCTTTGCACTCTCAAGCGAACACACTGTCTCTGCGCTAATTGGAGCCTAAATCCAATTTGTTTAGTATCTTACTTAAGCGTCACTTCTCACTTGCAAGTCGAAACACGTTTAATCTCCGTGGAGGTCTATGAACGACTCATTGTATGTGTTATGCCCAACAAAATTCATACCCACAGCCGGCTATATATCGGTTGTTACATACACTCTGTCACTGCACACGTTGTATGACAATGAATAGGCGAAAGTTTTCGATCGTGGGACAGCACGGGCAGCCACTTGCTTGTCGAAATGTAGTCAGATACCTTGGGATCTGGCTAGACCAATATCTGTATTTCAACAAACATATAGATGTTGCTCTGGCCAGAGCCAGAGGTGCTTTTGCCCTTACAAAGAGACTGTTTTATAACAGCCAATTCGATGCGAGGGTGAAGGTGATCTGCTACATGGCCCTTATCCGGCCTATGCTTGTATTTGGTTGTCCCGTGTGGTTCAACGTGAGAGCAAGCTTATTGGAAAAGATTCGGGTGTTTGAGAGGGCTTGTTTTCGGACTTGTCTTCGCTTATACAGAACACCAGAATCCGAGTACATAAAATTCTATCCTAATGAGGTGTTATACAATAGGGCGAACCTAATAAGAGTGGACAATTTTGTTATTAAGTTGACTCGAAGGCACATTGCAAGAGCAATGACCTCGTCAAACAACCTGATCTCCGGGGCTTACTACCCTAATTATATGTATCATGAGAGAGTTCGCTTTGACGGCTTTATTCCTCCAGAAGCGTTCCTCTACCTAGATATGAAAGGTCTGATCCAGGACAGATTAGCGGTGCCGCTAATCTTCCACGTCGCTCGGACAGCTGGGGACAGGCGACTCAACTACGACAGAGACGTCGCACATGGCAGTGCGGAGCGTCTCCGGTTCAGTAGGGCGGTAGGGAGTCGCGACATGAGGGATGTTGCTCGGCAGCACCAACAATTTTGGTGGCTATTGGAAGGAGGGGAAGGTTCGTCGTCGAATTCCTCAAGTTATAGGTAGGTTCATGTGAAGCAAAGTCGGTCATCTGTTTATTTGGTTAGCCATGGCCGGCTTACATAGTTTTAGGTAGGATTAAGTTAGATTTAAGGCAAAAAAAAAAAATAAAAAAAAAAAAAACAAAAATAAAAAAAAATTATATTAGAACATTAGAGGTGGGTAACACTCTCTAAAATAAGGGGTAGTTTAAGTAGGATTAAGTAGGTTAAGTTAGGTAGCTTATAGGTTTAGTTTTAAGTTTTATATTATAACAAAAAGTCATGATACTAAGTTTTTTTAATTAAAATTCATTTTCTTAGTTTTAATGTTAATAAATGTAAAAAACAAAATAGACTGTAAGCAACGTCGAAAGACATAGATTAAGTATTATGTTTAACCTAGAGTGCCCGCATGGGGCCAGTAAGTTAGAATAAGATTATTTTTAAGTTATTTAAGCTAATTTTTAAGCGTTTTTTTGTATAGCATGTAAGAATTAATTAATTGAAATCTAATAAAAATGCATTAAAACTGAAAAAAAAAAATGACAA
This sequence comes from Volucella zonaria, assembly GCA_963966105.1. Taxonomy (NCBI): domain Eukaryota; kingdom Metazoa; phylum Arthropoda; class Insecta; order Diptera; family Syrphidae; genus Volucella; species Volucella zonaria. The sequence goes on along the minus strand of OZ014530.1, from coordinate 127,064,274 downwards.
TGAATACAGCAACGGCAGTGACCGAGTGAAAGCAACAGTACGACCAAGGAAAGGAAGGTTGGGACGCCCGTACTGTGAATGTTGAATTCGATTTCACTGCACTCGTGCGTTGTTGTTGTTTTTTTTGTTTTGTTTTGTTTTTTTTTTATTCCGACCGGAGGGTTTATTTGCTTCATGATATTCGAAACGTAAACGAAATATAGACGCGTGAAAAGTATGAACAGAGAACAGTAAGAAAAGAAAAAAGAAGATTTTTCAAAAATGTATCAAATATTTTCGAACTTTCAGATGAAGCGTAAGCCAAATTATTTCATTTTGTGAAAGTACTCATAGATGATTCTTCCATAATTTTTACTTACAGCTTCAAAAAAAATGTTCGTATACGCAAAATTTCATTTCGTTTTGTTTTAAACGAAATTCAAACGAAAATACAACTTTCTTTTTCTTCTTCTTGTTGCACCTGATCCTGAAGCAACTTCCATTTTACAATCTTAATTTTTTTGAATGAGATCACCATCAAGTACAGCAGCATCAACTACTGCTTCGTCAGAAGCGGAAGAATGTAGTGCTACTCCAAAAGACATAGCACCAATCCCATTTATGGTGTTTTTAATATTAATAAATGCAATAACACTTTCTTCTACAAGGTTGAAATTTTTTTTCCTAAAAGGTACTCAACCTATTGCTGTGAGATCCTTGGCGTTAGCCATTAGTTTTTTTTAATGTAGGTCTTGTAGTTACTCCAAACCTATTTAAGAAAACGAATATGCAATGTAGTTATTTTTAAAATGCTGTCATTGAATGCATTAGCTCCACCAATCGCACATAATGCCGTTGATTAGTTTTAGATTTTTTGTTTCTAATTGTAAAAAAAATAAATAAATAGATAAATACAATTATGAAAAAAAAAAATACTTACAAATCTTTCTCCGAGTACCCATGCTTGCGGGACTTTTGTCATATTTGTTTTGACGTCGGAGACAATCGGAAAGATAATCAGGTCATGCATCTGAATGCATCGCGTAAATTTGAGACACGTTGCTATTATTTTGACACTTTGCAATCATATGTACAATACATCGCACAAGAAAATTTGTTTTCGGAGGTTTGTCCGATTAGGTCATCGGAACAGATACCATGATACAAAATTCGTAAAAATCGGAGAAATCGGAGGAAATTCGGTTCCGATCGGTAAGGATGATAGACCTGCGTAGTGCTGAAGAATTTCTACCGAGCAGTTTTGTTTTTGAGCCTATAGCTTCCCTCGAGGTTCTACAAGTTATGGGAACATTAAAAAACTCGAATTCATGTGGTGCTGATGGTATTTCAAGTCTTGTTGTTTAAAAAATTGCTTCTTTTGTACTTGAAGTGTTAGTATATATTTTTAATAGCCGCATATTTGAGGGAGTTTTGCCTGACGCACTCAAATGCGCTGATGTTGTACCGCTGTTTAAAAAGGGTTCTTCTGTCGAAGTCTCTAACTATAGGCCAACTTCACTTCTCCCTGTCTTTAGCAAAATTTTTGAAAGACTTATTAGAAATAGGTTAGTGAGCTTTCTGAATGCAATGAAGTTTTTAAATCCCTCTCAATTTGGATTTCAAAAACGTAAATCGTCAAGCCTTGATAAGAAAAAACGGACGGCTGGCCTATTTATCGCCATCACTAAAGCCTTCTTAATTATGCTTAACCATAATATCTTATTCAAAAAACTAGAAAAAGTTGGGTTCGGTGGCTTCATGCTTGATTGATTCAGGTCCTATCTTGAAAATAGATCCCAAATGGTAAAGATAGATTTTTATTTTTTTTTTTAATAATTTGCGCACGCTCAAGGGATTTAAGTACCCTTAAAATGAGGTTAGAAGCGAAGTAGAGATCATTAAAATGGGAGGACCGCAAGGCTCTGTTTTGGGTCCTATTTTATTCCTAATATATAAACCCAATGCTTTCACTTGATTATAAGGGTAGACCAACCGCTTTTGCGGCTGATATTGGATTTTCGTATACCTGTAATAGTCCCTTGTATCTGGTTTCTGGTGTAAACTCAGTGTTCATGAAATTATACCAGCACTGGAAGAAGACAGCCCAATTATTTCTGCAGATATACTTATCACATAATGTCTTAATTTAAGTGATGAAAAGAGTGGAAGTGAGGATGCAGGAGATATTAGCAACCTCGCTCGTCGACAATAGTTGGCTGAAGCAGAAGTACGATGCCAGGTTCCATCAGCTGAAGGAGTCTTGGAAACCGTTGAAGGAATTCCATTCATAGATCAGGATGAACAAGAGGAACCTACATACAAACCCCGTTTGGATGAACCACCTATAAAGAAAACTAAGTCTGCCATTATGAGGAAATTGAAACAAAAGAATACTCGTATTACTTCAAAGCCTGAAATGGAGTCAACTGTATCCGACTTTGTTCCCTTAGAATTTTTCGAGATATTTTTAACGACGAAGTTTACGAACTGTAGTACTCTGGAACAGAAAAAAATGCTATTGCTAAAGGACAAGTCAACTTACGAATAACTGCAGAAGACATAAAAAATTTTGTGGGTATATTACTTTTATCGGGTTACAATAGAACATCGCGTTACAGATTGTATTGGGATAAGAGCATTGATACTCATCATCCAGGAGTTGCCTCATGCATGACCCGTAATCGATTTGAAGAGCTCTTACGTTATTTTCATGCATGTGATAGCAGCCGTCTTCCACCGGATGATAAGTTTGGAAAAGTTAGATCTCTGTGGGATATGATGAATGAAAGATGGTTGAAGTTTTTTCAAAAAGCAAACCACACAACAGAATACCAATAACATAAATATAGCACAAATGATTCACGGTGCCAGTGACCTAATACTCATTTGAACTAATTCAAGTGCTCCGCCTTAAAAACACAGCAGCAAATGTATCAGCGATTGTGGAGTCATGCTTCTTGCTACGTTACACGTTCGTTTACATGCATAGTCACCATACAGTGACTATGCCAAATTTGTATAAATACCTGAATCAAATCAATAAAGACACAGATAAATTCCACACGAAGGCATTATTTTTCTGCCTACACACACAATTTTAAAAACAACATATTACACCTACGTACTTGATGAAGTGAAGAAGATAGGTCATGAAGCCACCGGAACTCTTCGTGCCAATAGAGCTGAAGGTGCCCCGCTCAAAGATGTAAAAAAAATGAAAAGGACTCCAAGGAGTTTCTACCACCAAATAACGGATACAGCCTAGTACGCTACCATGATAACAACATTGTGACTATAGCTTCAACCGAAAGTGGTGTTCACCCACTTGGTAAAGTAAAGAGGTGGTGCAACAACAAACGTCGACGTCGACCAACCTCATTGCTACCAAATATACAACAAGTTTATAGGTGGAGTGGACAGACTTGACCAAAATGTTGGAAAGTATAGAATCGGGATTAGACTGAAGAGATGGTATTGGCAAATGATGATGTTTCCCATTAACGTGTGTATGAATAACGCGTTTCAATTGTACCGACTTTCACCAGCAGGACAAGCTAAAGATTCTCACAACTTTCTATCTTTCACAAGATACATAGTTCAAACGTATTTGATAGTTGGCAAAGTTTCTTCTTCCCTTCGAAATCGAATTCGACTCAAGTCGCCTATGACTACCAAGAAAAAATTACCTCATTCAATAAGATTGGATGATAAAGGGCATTAGATTATCAGAGACGCAGCTCAAGTTCGATGTCGTCAATGCCATAAAAATACAAAGTTTAAATACATGAAATGTGGAGTTGGTTTGCATCAACACTGTTCGCAAACTTTTCATACTACAAAATAACTTTTTTCACTTTTTGTTTCATAAATTCGTATATGTACTTAAATGAATGAATTGTTTATCAAGTCTTAATTTTTGTTTAATGTTTTTAAATAGTTTATTTAATAGAAAATAAATATAAAAAAGAACAACTTTAATTATTTTCATACAAATACCATAGGCATATTCTCCCAACGCCCCATTTAAGGTGCGATCCTGAAACTCAGCTTGTATAAAATACAGATTTGCAAAACGGTTACCTTTATCTCTTTTATGTTAGAAGCTTTTTCTTATATATTGATAAAAAAAATATTAAAACTTTATTATTTTAATACTTTGGGATAATATGGGTTAATGAAATCCAACATTTGTTAATTTTGCAGAAATATGTCTTAAGAAATATTTGCCAAAAGCCTAGAAGATATCCTAGTTTTACTTTGTTCTGTGCCTTGAGTATTATTTCAGTTCGTCATTTATATTGTTTCAAATTGTTGAAGACTTTCTTCATCAGGTCTGGTCGTCGTAAATTTCGTCTAGCTTCTAATCATAATTTACGTGTAAGCCTTTTTTACTTGTTATCTGGATCCAACTTTCGTACCATTGCATATCGTAATTTTTTTTCAGTTTCATCGTATCGCATATTTAACAACCTTCCTTAGTCGATCAGATCAATTTCAATGTCTGGTATATTCTTGAAACATGTTAAGTTCTGGCTTTTTAATTTAAATTATAGTAGCTTAGAATCATTAATTGTTTCTTTATTTCTGTATATCCTTATTTCTTTACATCTTTGTATCTTCTCTTCTTGATTCAGACTTTGTTTTGCTTTCTTTGTAATTTAATTTAGACCTTCTTTTAATATTCATTGCTTTGATTTGTTCATTCCATCTTGCTTTTTTTTCTAATTCTCATTTCTTAAATTTTTGAATTATGTCATTTGTTTCCAAAAGGGTCAAACCGCCCAAACTAAATTATTTTAATTATTTGTTGTAATTGAGCCATGAAGTGGCATTCAATACAATTTTCCCATTTAATGTATGCAAAAATATAGAATGTCACATATTTTCTTATTGTAAATTAAAAAAAAAAAAGAATTATTACTTTGGTAAGGTGTTAAATTTTTATTTATCTATAAGAAATAAACTATTTTATCTATTTAGCTACCTATCTATCTATCTGTTTCGACCATGTAAAATAATATCTCAACTCCCAAATTCTTGTCCAGCTAAAACTACTACAATTTCATTCGTTGTATGTTGCCCAACAGGAGATTAATTTGCATGAATAGCTATCCGGGGCTCCTGCAAATCTTGGTTGGATTCTATTGCAGTCTTAAAGAACTTAATACATTCGTTATTCTGATGCAACATTACTTGCAACTCAGTTACAATTCGCATATTTATGCCCCGCTGTTGTTCACATCGTGTATTTGCTTGGAATTTTCTACTGGACTTCCAGTGAAATGGTACGAGTACACTTGTCCTTGCATCTTAGCACTAGGCATAAATCCGTGCTTACTTAGCGTTAAATGACGTCATTTGGAAATCATTATTATAGGATCGTGTGGACTGAACGAATTGGTTGGATAAACGATTTTAGTTTAGTTTAGTTCAGTTTAATTTTATTTTGCAATCACATTAAGACATAAATTATCTTATAAACTAGTGAACTAGTGAACTAGTAATATGTTTAATAGAAGTTCATATTCAAGCTAATAAAAAAGATTAAGGTAATATTATTACTAAGAAATAATGTTTATTTACATATATACAATATTATAATTTCAGCTACGTACATACCATATACATATGTATATCTCCAACTAAAATGCAATTTCTAAGCATGAGTATACAAACAAAGAGAGAAAAAAAAATAATAATCAAAGAGTTAGGTGTTATAATTGTTCATGTAGAAGGACTTAAGTTCATTCCTAAACCTGCTTGTGCCACAAGACCTTCTGACATGCCGTGGTAGGGAATTCAACAAGCGAATAGACGTTATGAAAAATTGTCGCTCAGATGTTAGGCATGAGTGACGAAAGTGAATGATTTGTCGATATCTTTCAGACGTAGTAAATCTTATCTTATTGAAAAGGTAACAAGCCTGATTGGTTTGAATCACATTTGAAAGTAATATAAGGAATCGATAGCGTATTAGCTAGTCAAGTGACATGTTAAAGAGCAATTTCGAGTAATGAAATTCTATCGAAGCGTCGAAGATTGAAAACGTAACGCACAATATTGTTGAAAACGACATTAAGTTTTCTTTTACTGTTAGCTTCACAGTAACAGAATATTTCGTATCCATAACAGAGAACTTTTACAAGGGGTGTTTTAACTATATTCTGTCCAACATAAATTGGCAGTACAGGGAAGGTAGGGATGTTTGTCTCTCATTCGCATTCTTTTGTTTTTCGTAAGGTGCTATTCCAACAAAAGTTCTTACAGGGTTTCCGTAGTAAGCATTCCATATTAACAAAAATCTGAAAGTATAGTATGCAGTGTTACCGTCCTTTTTTTAGATTGAAATTTTCATTTACATAATTTGTTTTATTTTTTATAAATAAAACATAATTTGTTTTATTTATAAAAATTAAAATAAATTTATCTTTTTCCACACCACCAAGAGCTAAGAGAAAAGGCGCGTTTTTGAATGGTATCCCTAGTAGGCCTAATCCCTTTTAAATATAAAACAAACAAAAATAAAAAATTTATTCATTAAGATTAATATAGCTTAAAATTAAATAAACAAGTATAACAAAAATAAATATAAATTCATTTATTAAATAACAATATTAACAAAATATTTTATTCATATGGGAAGTTACTGTTACTGCTTCTGCTCTCTTCACCTAGATTTACAATCGAACTCTCTACAGCGGCTTCCGAAAAAACGTCCATTTCCCTCATTTTTGGTTCAACCGCTTGCTGGACGCGTTGGACACACCGAACCCATTTTTAAGCGTCAACATTGCTGATTGAAGTTGGTAAAAGGGTTTTTATTTATGGCATCTTAAAGGACTTGTTGCGACTTTTTCCTTAAAGAAAACAGCTTACAATTTTGTAATTGCTTGTTAACGTATTTTCCACATATTAAAAGAAATGCAAAAGATCAAAACAAGATCTCCACGATAACACATATCATTAAGAACTTTTTTCAAAGTTCCAAAAAAAAAACTTCTCAAGGAAAAAAAACTGAATGAGTTACCAAACGGAAACTGGTAACTCTGAAGGCACATCAGTTTAAGAATAGCTGCAGCCACAGGCCACACAAAATCAATGCAGAGCTGTACTGTGCTACTGAACTGTAGTATTGATATGGTTATTCCACTTAAGTTTTCTGTTAAAAACAACTCCAAGATTTTTTGCGGTGTCGATTTTTGAGCCATTGAGCATAATGTCTGGGAAGAAGGAGAGATCAACTAGTTTTTTATAAATGACGATACATTTAGTTTTGAGTGGGTTAATTTTAGGTAAGATGATATGGTATTTGTAGCTGAGTTCAAAAAACCAAACAATGTCAGCAGTTTGTTACAGATGTTAGTGTGGTTAACTGTGTCGAATGCCTTCGAGAAATACAAAAATACTAGAAAAGATACATTGTCTTCATCCAACGCTTCCCTGATATCGTCTACAACTTTAATTATGGTCGCTGTACAGTTATGGCAGATTGCATTGGAGAGAGCAAGTTGTTGAAATGAATATAGGAGTTTGTATGCCTTTGAAGTACCCTCTCAAATATCTTAGAGAAGTAAGGCAGTATGGATATCGGCCGATATTCATTACTCTTATGTATGGGAATTATTTTGGCACATTTGCATTGAGGAGGGTATGTCGGTTGTTATTATTAGGTTGAAGACATGGACCAAAAATCGAAGAATAACTGAAAGGATTATTTTCAAAAATTTGGGATGGATTTCATCAAAACCTACAGCATTTGATTTGACTGACAACAAACAAGCAACCATTTCAGTATCATCTATACAGCAAAATTCAAAAGCACTGTCAGGAAAGTTAAAATTGGGCCGATTTATAGGAACAGCATTAATGTCAGGAAAAGGGAGGGTATTCAGGGAATTTAGGTCCAAATCGGAATTAATATGTTTAATGTGTTCACGTATTCCAAATTTCCGGATATTTTTCCAGAGTTGGCGACCTGTTCTTGATTTGTCAATTTTGTTCCTGAACACATTCTTTTTGGCAATTTTAATCTTACCGACAACCGGATTGCGCATAGAATGATATAGTTGCAGGTGTACTCGTATATCTAACTTATAACGCTTCCAACTCGCCCAAAAATGATTGCGCTTATGGATCAGTAGTCGAATTTCCGGTATAAACCAAGGACAGTGTCCAAAACGGATACGTTTGGTTTTTAGAGGAACACGATTATTAAAAAGGGTACATATATTTTCATTTAAGAACTCAACTTGGTCGTCAAGGGAAGTCATAAAATATACAAGATTCAAATCAAAATGCCGAGAATCTATCTCCAGTTGATAGTAATCAATGTTGTTAAAATCTCTGAACTAGAAGGTTGTAACTGTATATTCAAATGCAAATTCGAAGATCAGAAATAGCAAGTCATGTCTAGAAAAACCAGGTACGTACAACTGGTAATACAAGAGAGCGTCATTGAGATTATTCACAAAGAAAACATCTAAAAGAGTACTTGTTTCATCGGAAAAGTGTGTAGCATTAGTTGTATTGACTGGGAACAAATTAAGGCAGTACATACTATCAATGATATCATTGCCAACTAAAAGGTTACTGTTTAAATCACCGCCTACTAAAACTTTTTGGTAGTGAATTAAGATGAATTCCAACACAGAGAATATCGGAGATGGATCAATATATTGGTTTGGCCTATAAATAGTTCTAATGAGAAGTTTGCCTGTGGTAGATATGAGCTCCACGAATACATATTCAATTTGACTGTCGGCAGGAGACTTCAATATCGGGTAGCACCTCAAACCAATTTTGGCATATATAGCAGCACCTCCACCGGATCTACTTATCCTATCCCCTCAAATAAGCCTGTATCCATCAATGTTGTGTAACTCATCCCCTATACTATCCTTAAACCACGATTCTCTAATGGAGACAATATCAACCTTGGAAGCTATTAGCAAATTTCTTAGCTCATCAAGCTTGGGAAACAGACTTTGCGCATTTAAGTGACACACACTTATACCATTCATCCGGTTACGGAGAACATTTATCATTGAGCGACAGATTTCAGGTTTCAGACTCAATATATTATAAGTCGGCCACATACCTAGCGTAAATTAATAAAAACAATGGGAAGGGCTTGTGGTAAACGGAAGGAAGCACAGCAGGCTTTGGGTCAATAATAACACCTTCCATCAAGTTCTTCAAAAATTTATAAGAACAAAAACAAAAAACGCACAATAATATTTGAATATCGTTAGAAAGTTGAAAAATAAGCAATTTAAAAAAAAATATATAAATAAATATATACATAAATAATATGTATATTTAAGGGCTGGCAATTCTATGCAATTTAGCGATGTTATTAATTTCCACAGCTTCATCAATGGGTTGACGTTTATCAAACACACATCCGCGTATCGTAAAAACTGATGAGAGTTGTTTTTGTTTCTTTAGTTGGATTGTTGTTGGGTTACGATTTTTATGTACATATATCTTTTCTACCTACGGATAACAGAAGTTATTGCAAACCGCTATTTTATTCAGGCAAATAGGTCACAAAATAAATAGCGCGTTTCCGCTATTTTGTGGAATGTTTTTGTTTAACTCGGTGACAACTTTTACTTTTTCGGGTACGGTTTCTGTAATGAGGATGCAGGGTTAGCTAGATTAGAGTACCAACGGCGATATCATAGACGGAGGATCCCTTCTAGGTCAACTTTTATCAAAGCATTTCACCGCTTTTCAACCATCGGCTCAGCATATGGATTAAGAAGAGAAAGATTGTCTAACATAACAGCAGCAGAAGAGGAAGAAAGAATTTTAAATGCTCTAAGAATGCCGCCGTCTATTAGCACCAGAAGGCTTGCAGTACAGTTGCAAACTCCAAGAACTACAATCTATAGAGTTCTTCAAGCCAACCGCGTTTACCCATTTCATTATCCGCCCATACAGGAACTTTTGCAAGGGGACTTCCAAAAAAGGATTGAATTTTGCCAATGGCTGCTGCATCAACAAGATGAGAATGAGCAGTTTATTCAAAGAATTTTATGGACTGACGAAGCCCAGTTTACGAGAATCGGCATTACCAGCCAACGAAATTCCCACTACTGGAAGGTGTCTAATCCTCACCTAACACGAACAACGTCTTCTAAAAGGTAAAGATTCAGTTGAAATGCAGATGTTTTTCTTAACTGTATACCATTTCACATTACCTCTAACTCACAGGCAAAGAATGGTTTTCCAACACGGTGGAGCTCCTTGCCATTGTAGCAATAATGTAACTTCGTTTTTAAATTAAAAATTTAATGGACGCTGGATTGGCCGATTTGGTAAATTTCCTTGGCCACCTAGATCTCCTGACCTAACGCCAATGGATTTTTTTCTGGGGGAGCCATAAAAGAAAGGGTTTAGTTGACTGAGATTTCAAGTCGGGAAGAACTCCAAGAGAGAATAAATACAGTGGAAGAGGAGATAAGAGGCATTTTACCAAACATTAATTAGCAGTCTGAAATCATTTTTTTTTTTTTTAAAGAACTTAACACTCAAGAGGGTATTACTACTCTTAAAATGCCGGAGCACGTGTTAAGTTTTTCGGAAAATTGGATAGAGAGAGAGAGAAAGATTTTTGGGCTCAGTGGTTATTTCGCTCCATGGGTGGCATCCAACATTTAATGGGGAGACTAAATTACTAGTGTAAATTGGACTTGATGTTATATTTAGGCAACCATTCATCTCACAAGATTTTAGTTGCCTGAAAAAAAGTCTTTCGGCTACGGCTGGTATTGAACCCCGAACCGTCCGATTGGGAAGCCAACACACTCAGTCAGTCAGTTTAAATGCATTTTTTATTATACTTCATTAATTAATTCTTACAGGCTATACAAAAAAACGCTTAAAAATTAGCTTAAATACCTTAAAAGTAATCTAATTATAACTTACTGGCCCCATGCGGGCACTCTAGGTTAAACATAATACTTAATCTATGTCTTTCGACGTTCCTTACAGTCTATTTTGTTTTTTACATTTATTAACACTAAAACTAAGAAAATGGATTTTAATTAAAAAAAAAAAACTTAGTGTCTGGACTTTTTTTTTTGTTATAATATAAAACTTAAAACTAAACACTTAAAACTAAGCCTATAAACTACCTAAAATAAATCTTATTCTACTTACTCCTACTTAAACTACCCCTTACTTCAGAGTGTTGTTACCCACATCTGTTCTAGATTTTTTTTTTTTTTTTTTTTAATTTTTTTTTTTGTATTTTTTTTTTTTTTTTTTTTAATTTTTTTTTTTCCTTAAATCTAACTTAATGCTACCTAAAATTATGTAAGCCGGCCATGGCTAATAAAATAGACAGACGACCGACTTTGCTTCATATGAAGCTACCTATAACTAGAGGAATTCGACGACGAATCCTCCCCTCCTTCCAATAGCCACCAAAATTGTTGGTGCTGCCGAGCAACATCCCTCATATCGCGACTCCCTACCGCCCTACTGAACTGGAGACGCTCCGCACTGCCATGTGCGACGTCTCTGTCGTAGTTGAGTCGCCTGTCCCCAGCTGTCCGAGCGACGTGGAAGATTAGCGGCACCGCTAACCTGTCCTGGATCAGACCTTTCATATCTAGGTAGAGGAACGCTTCTGGAGGAATAAAGCCGTCAAAGCGAACTCTCTCATGATACATATAATTGGGGTAGTAGGCCCCAGAGATCAGGTTGTTCGATGAGGACATTGCTCTTGCAATGTGCCTTCGAGTCAACTTAATGACGAAATTGTCCACTCTTATTAGGTTCGCTCTATTGTACAAGACCTCATTGGGATAGAATTTTATGTACTCGGACTCTGGTGTTCTGTATAAGCGAAGACAAGTCCTAAGACAAGCCCTCTCAAACACCCTAATCTTTTCCAATAAGCTTGCTCTCACGTTAAACCACACGGGACAACCAAATACAAGCATAGGCCGGATAAGGGCCATGTAGCAGATCACCTTCACCCTCGCATCGAGTTGGCTGTTATAAAACAGTCTCTTTGTAAGGGCAAAAGCACCTTTGGCTCTGTCCAGAGCAACATCTATATTTTTGTTAAAATACAGATACTGGTCTAGCCAGATCCCAAGGTACCTGACTACATTTCGACAAGTGGCTGCCCGTGCTCTCCCACGATCGAAAACTTCCGCCAATTCTTTCTGCTATCCCTAGAGGCCCCAGACAAAGGCGTCCTAAACAAAATGGTTTCCGACTTCTGAAAGTTGATTTTCAACTTCCAGTCGTCGCAATATTGTTTAATTTTATCGAAGTCACGTTGCAAAAGTATGTTAATGACCTCAATCCTTGGACCTGATCTGTACGCGATTAAGTCGTCTGCGTACGCTATGGCATGGTGAAGTGAACCTATCAGATCACTTGTGTAAATGTTGAATAGGATCGGCGAATTCACCGCACCTTGTTGCAGACCGTTTTTAATGTTAAATGTGACAGCAGAAGTCACATCGCCATTCTTCACGATGAACTGCCTACTGGAAAGCATATCAAACAGAATATACAGCAGTGGTTTACTAATGCCCAACCTGTCCAGCTTGAAAAAGAGTCCCTCTAACCATACGGTATCGAAGGCCTTTTCCAAGTCAATCAGGCAGGCACCAGTGCACTGTTTCTTGCCTTTGTTCCATTGGATATCAGAAACCAGTTTAGACGCAGCATGAATGATATCATGCCCCGCCTTGGAACCGAATTGATTATCCGGAACTATATGTTTGTCCTCAACCCACTTAGTCAGGACTCTATTGATCACCTTCTCGAAAACCTTGCTGATGTTTGGAAGAAGGCTGATCGAGCGGAGATTCGCCGGATTGGAAGTATCTTTATCCCTTTTGGGAATGGGATGTACCACCGCAGTTTTCCAATGCGCTGGATAATGTGCATTATTCATTGCATTATTAAACAGGGTGGTATAAATGTCCACCGCTTCTAGTGAGAGATGTCGAAGCACAATGTTCGGTATTTCATCGGTTCCCACTGATTTCTTACTTCTAAGTGATTCGAAGATCGTTTGGAGCTCCACCTTCGAAATGAACGGGGGTAATACCCTATCGTCGGCGATGACATTATTTGCCATATTCTCGTCACTGAACTGGGTGAAACCCGAGCTCTCGAATCGCCAGTTCACTATTTCATTTCGAAGGTAGAAATTGTGCACAAGGACTCGATTTTCCAGGTCGTGGTTGGGGCCAATGATGTCATTCGCCTTGTACACTTCCTGGAAAGTCGCTCCTATAGCCTCTACTTTCTCCTGTGGATCCTCGATCACAAAGAAGTTGTCATCATCAATGGCCTCATTTGGGTCGATGCCTGCTGCTACAAGTATTTGTTCGTTGTTCGTCGTTCGGGCGATTTTGAGACATGGAAGGTCGTTTTGATTATTTCTCCGAAATATTTTATTTATTTGCGGGAACATATTCGGGTTGCTGGTGTTTACAGCCCGAATTTTGTTGTTCCAATACAAACTTACAGAGTTTCTGTAATTTTCCTTTATTAATGTCTGGAGGTTTTTAATCGACAACTTCAATGTCATGATCTCCGGGTTATGTCTGTCAGTGAACTGTCTGTACAAGGTTTTTAGTCTTGACAGCAGTCTACTTTTGTGTCGGTGCAGTGCGTCAATAGTTGAGTTGCGGAATAACTCTTCGTTGTCAGTATGTTGATACCGAGGTATCGTTTTGTCCATTGTTCGTTTAATTGTCTCGTCCATTAGTTTTAGATATCTGTCAATCTCCTCGTTTGACTCCAGAACACTGTTGACTTCATATAGTCTCGACCAAGATGCGTTGCTACAATCTTGGGGAGCCTGTAATTTGGAAGTGCTATAACCTTCCATATATAGCTGAAATGAATGTAAACATATGCAGCGGCACTACTTCCGTTTCTGGGTGCAGGATATTTTCTTTAAGAAATACCGTAAAAGTTTCTCAACCTCTTTATATTGTACAGAAAATGCCGCACACCTGAGATGCATAACACATGATAAATCTTACCAAAGCTTGGAAAAGTTTGTGCTTGAGGTGAGATCCTTTTTCCTTAGGATACCTTTCCAGTTGCCCATGAGGCCATATCGCTGGATATGATTTTGTTTGAAAAATTAGCATCCACTTTTCCTTCCACAACCCAATCAACAAACTCTCTTCTTGATTCAATTGCACGTTGTATGCATAAAGATGCAACACTTTGGTAAGAGTACTCTGTAAAGAGTTTCTCGAACTGTATAATTCTTGATCAAAGGTGCTGAATTGATGTTCCTAAACTCTCGGCAACACTCTCACGAGCTGCTTCGATGTTTTGTGTTGAGCAACTTGTTCATTATTTTTAAAATATTGCTCACCAATGAAAACGTGTTGTTCCTTCGTGTAGCCCTACATTTTCAAAAACACTGAACCGTGAGCTGTCACGCCGTCGTTTTTTTTTTTATTGGCAACACTTTACCGCACAAATGGCGGAAACTTAAAATCTTACGTGAATTTTAGACAACCTTTACCTTCAGAGTTTAGGAATAAAAATTTTCAATAGTCCGCTACTTTGGCACCTGTCGAATTCAATTTAATGAAAACGATACTCACTACAAATATTGTGAAAAATTCGCTGAAGCACTTTGAAAAATATTTTCGGTGAACCACCTTCTCCCATAGCAATTGCTAAATTTGAAATTTGAGCTATTGGGAAAGGTTAGCGATGTGAGACCGAAAACATGCTAGGACAACTCGGAATATTGCTTCTGTAGCTCGAAGAGTGGCCTAGAGCACAGGTTTGTCGATTCTACGATGATCTCTATCTGGGCATATCTCAAAACTCCAAGCCTGCAACCATCAGCAGTGTCACATTGCCAATTGGATGTTGTTGATCAAGAATTTAACCAACAACCTTAGTCGACGAGATTCATTCATATCTTCTTACTTACTTAAGCTTGCGCTACAGTCCGGGTTGGACCTTTGATTTGCGTGCGCCACCTGAGTCGAGGTTTTCGTCTACTGCGCTGTCCCCGGGGTTGGATCCGAAGATTTTTCGGACCGAAGCATTGGTCTTCATTCGTTCTAAATGACCGAGCCGTCTCACTCGTTGGATCTTCACACTTCTGCCTAAGGCAATGTCGCTATACAGCCGGTACAATTTCTCGTTGTATCTCCTCCTCCACACACCTATTATGCAGATGGGACCGAAAATCACACGAAGAATTTTCTTCTCATAACAGCCAGCAATTAAGGCCATCCTCATCCATTTCTGATAAACTCCATGCCTCTGCGCCAATGGAGGTTATTAAGATCTTATATAGGGTCACTTTTATTGTTCGAGAGAGGGCTTTGCTAGTAAATTGTCTTCTCAGCCCCTTCGTTGAACGATTGGCAAGAGTTATTCTTCGTTTGATCTCAGCGCTGGTGAATAGTGACTAGTTTTTGTTTATTTTGAAAACTTTCCGTAAGAATTTCCCAAGCAGATGCATAGCTTTCGGCATCTATGGGGAAATGCTGAATTAGCCATGCAGCCTCCCCATACACAAATATTTTTAAATATTGCAATTTTTGTAGATATGATAATTCGGAGTTCGAAACTTAGAAACTAATTATAAAATTTACAGAATCGTTTGAATTGAACAAAGTAACTACTATCCGGCAGAAATCGCGCTACTCAAAAATGAAAATTTTTTCAAACGGTCGCTTAAGCACCCCACCCCGTTTGTAGATACTTCAAAAGGATTTCCAATACTTCGAGTTGGAGGGCTGTTAGAAAATTCAACCCTGCTTGAGCAACACAAGCACCCTATGTTACTGGCGAAAGACTCCAGATTGGCTACATGTCTTGCTCGTCATCTGCATAGAAAAAACTTCCACGCTGAACCAAATGTTCTCGTCGCACTTCTTCTGCAAACAGCCTGGATTGCTAACGCCAGAGTTCTCGTTCGTAAAATCGTCCGCAATTGCGTACGTTGTGTTAGATATAGGCCCAAACTTCTACAACAAGTAATGGGCAACCTTCTGAAGGAAAGCGTCATCGCTGCTCGACCTTTCTTAAGATGCGGTGTCTATTTCTGCGGACTTATATTAATATACTATAGGGTTTGCGGAAAGGTTCCCTACAAAACTTACATATCTGTTTTCGTCCGTTTTACATCTAAGGTCGTTCATCTAGAACCGGTGTCAAATCTAACAACGGAAGCTTTCATTAAACGTATGATAAGTCATCGCGGACTACCGGCAGATATATTTTCTGATAACGCAACAAACTTTGTTGGATCTAACTCAAAGCTAACAGAGTTACATAACATGGTATTTCACAAAATCTCTGAAGATATTCTTTTAGATTTATGTACATATATAGTAATGAACAAATTAATTATGATTTTATTCCTCCTAGGGCACCTCATTTCGGAGGAATCTGGGAAGAAGCAGTGAAGGCGGCGGAAGGACATTTGCTTTGAACACTTCACAACACGAAGCTATCGCTTGAAGAACTCGCCACTGTCCTTTGCGAGATTGAAGCCGTGATGAACTCCAGGCCCATAACACCTCTGACAAACGACCCAAATGACTACGAAGCGTTAACTCCAGGTCATCTACTCATTGCCTCAACACTTAAGGGGATTCCTGAACCGGCAGACGATGCTCCAAATACATCATCCTTGCAGTACTGGTGTCGCATCCAAAATGTAAAAACGCACTTTCGGAGCGTTGGACCAATGATTACCTCAGAGAATTGCACCAACGAAGGAAGCGGTCTTCTTCAAAACCTAATTTAGTAGCAGAATCAATGGTCATCATTCACGACGACAACACACCCTCACAAAAGTGATTCCTGGGAAGGATCCAAAGGACAACTCCTGGCAAAGCAGAAATTCGAACACCAAGAGGGATTATCAAGAGTCCAATCCACAAGCTTGACCTACTTCCTTGCTGAAATCAGGTGCTTTCAAAGGAGGCGGAATGTTGGATCACACAACACACCATATTTATCAAAGTCATAAAACATAATATTATTATATTGGGTCTACAAGTAAGTTTCCAGCGTTTTTTTCCAAAATTTGAAGTTTTATTATGAAAACATAGTTACAATGCTTTATTCAAAGTATCATCCATCGGAAGCTACAACCTTCCCCCATCTTTCTGGCAATTTATGAATTCCGGACCAAAAAAATTTCTCGTCTTTCGAGCCCAAGAACGTATCGAGCCAATTTTTGATTTCCTCTACTGAGCTGAAGCGTATTCCCGTAAGAGCGTTCTGCATCGAACAAAACAAGTGGTAGTCAGATGGTGCCAAGTGTGGACTGTAAGGCGGGTGAGGCAGAATTTCCCATCCACTATCTTCCAAATAGTTTTTCACCGAAACCGCAACATGTGGCCGAGCGTTGTAGTGATGAAAAATGACGGACTCATGCCGGGTCTCATATTCTGGCCGTTTTTCTATTAATGCCCGCTTCAAACGAATTAGTTGGGTTCGATATAATGGACCTTTGATGGTTTCACCACTCGGAAGCAGTTCGTAGTATACGACATCCTTTTGATCCCACCATATGCAGAGCATGACCTTATTCACGTGAATATTTCGTTTCGGCGTCGATTGGGCGGGCTCGCCGGGCTTTTGTATACGATTTTCTGCGTTTAGTATTATCATAATAAATCCATTTCTCATAACCAGTGGCAATACGATGCAAAAATGATTTATTTTTATACCGCTGCAGTAACATTTCGGACATGCAAAATCGCCGTTCGACGTCTCTTGGCTTCAATTCGTACGGCACCTAGTTTCCAACCTTTTGAATGAATCCCAGTGCTTTTAGGCGCAGGGAAACGGCTTGTTGCGTGACGGCCAATGATGCAGCAAGTTCTTCTTGAATCTGACACGGATCCTCATCCAGTAAAGCGCCCAATTCCTCGTCTTCAAAACTTTTCCGCTTTCCGGGGTGATCTTTGTCTTCAACTCCAAAATCACCACTTTTGAACCGTTTGAACCACTCGCGGCACGTCAATTCACCAATACATTCCGCCCCATAAGTTTCCGAAAGCAAACGATAGGCCTCAGCCGCACTTTTCTTCATATTAAAGAATAAAAGCAGCGCTTCCCGCAAATGACGTTTATTTGGCTGGAAACTTGCCATGATTTTGCTCGATAAAATGTACGACACCGATAGAACTGCTCAAATATAACGCTGCAAAGTTGTTGACAGATACAAAACCTACAAATAAAACACATGGGGTCTGACATTTCTGCCCGGGATCCACTGGTGGCGCCATCTCTGATAAACGCTGGAAACTTATTTGTAGACCCAATAATTCACATTTAAACTTATCGATCATACTCTAAAAGTAACGAACTAAACAAATCAAATTCCAATAGTAAATTTAAAACTAGCGCCAACAAACCAATGTTCGCCGTCTTCTTAAATTACTCTTGGTACTAAAATGTAACACCGTATGTACTAAAAAGCTCACATTATTCATTTTACATTAATAAAAAATCAATCTTGTCGTTGGCACTATCGGAGCAACAAAGCTTTTCAATTTTTCACTCGTTCCGTCGTCTCTTTCCTATATTTTGCAAGTTGTCTACATATATAGCCAAGTCTCGTTTTCGCGCAATCTTTAGCGAGGACATTACATAGCTCTTGCCGGGTTTTTACAAATATTGAACTTCGAGAAAGATATCCATCCGATCAAATTTTATTGCGTCAAAATCCGAAGCAAATTTTTTCCAAGAAGCAATCAAAAAATCATTCGATTACAATCGGCAACCAACAGTCTAAAATAGAGCCACCGAAAGCCAACGTTATCAATTAGGTAGTAGGACAACTCGAAAATAATGAAAAGTACCTCATAATTATAATTGTATTGTTGGCAGCCATGTCGTCAATCAAAATATATATACAATGCACAAAAAATCATTAAAAATAAACGTACTATACATGGCTAGAGCTACGTCTCTTAATTTAACAAATATCAAAAAGAAAAAAAAAATTGTTTTAAGCTAACGGAAAATAATCAAAATTAATATTGACATGAAAACATTATTGTTTTCCATTTCTAATTTTTAGCATTTTAGTTTTTTTTTTGTTTGTGTTTTTTTTTTCTACAAAATTATATATTTTTTCTCTTCATATTATGACTGTTACATATATGACATGTACTCGTATTACGGTTTTTTTCTAGGTGAAGACCACGACCAAATCTGATAACGCACTTCACGGGTAATAACTTTTATAATTATGCATAGTCATACCTACAAAAACGAAGACCTATTACCTCCATTCATTAACATTTCTATCAGAGCCAACTAAATGTTAGCAAGCCAGTAAGTGCAGAAACTCTGCACTAACACATAAGGGTTTTGCTACCAAGTCTAGAGAGTATAAGAGTTACTAATGCCCAAGGTAAAAAGGTTAATTACCCATGGCAACTACCATAGCATAAAATGTATTAAAAGTAGCCAATGATAAAAATGTACTAAAAAAAATACTCCATGAGAACGTTAACCGCTGCGTTGTCGAATTGAGCGATACAAAACACAGACACTGAATATAAAGCCAACACGAATTTGGAACCATTAATTACAAACTCAGACTAAATGTCACAAACACCCATAGAGTTCCTAAGCACAGCCTCGGAAAACCTACTGGACTTCGACGGCAGCGCGGAACAATTCCAAAGTTTCCCAGCTGCGCTAGAACTGCTTACTATTATAATAATGGCAGTGACACTATTGCAATTAATCTGCTCAAAACAAAACTCAAAGGAACCGCTAAAAATCTTATCTCAGGGTCGGAAACAACTATAGCACAGGTAGTATCTAAATTAAAGACTACTGTAAAAGGCGATTCCGTTCAAAACCTGCTAATATAATACAAGTGCTAAAGGGGTAGAAGATCTCACAGAAGAATTACAAAGTGCCTATATCTCAGATGGATTAACACCAAAACTGAGAAGTAGATCTGATGACGTCGTAGTGCCGAACGATGTAAAAAAGGTGAAGACTGGTACTTCATCCGCATTGCGCCGTAAGCAAAGCGACCCGAAAGACGAGCTCCTTGTTGCTGTCGTAAACGAGCTGGAACCTTGCGGTCGTCTGACAATCGAGCAGTAGAAAAGCGTCGAGGAGAAGTTCCAAGACGTCCTGTGGAAGAAGTTATTCACCACAGGAAATGGGGAACTTCAATTCGATGGCGCTGGTTGCACACGTACGATTATAGCTTGTGGAAATAAGCTCTCTGTGAACTTCCTCAGACGCTTCGTTTTGGAGGTGTGCGATGCTTGGGAAGGCATCAAATTAAATGCACGACGGTGGCAGAGTTGGCAAAGTACACTCTGCTGTCGGCATGGGTATGGGTTGCGTATCCCTACACGTACTTTGAGAAGCTACTGGGGCTGCTCCATGTGCAGAATCGGAAACAGAAAGCCGATACATGGAGAGTCCTTAACACGGGAGCTAGACGGCAATACGGCCAGAATTTACTGCTGTCACTTAACAGGAATTGCTTACCATACCTCGAAAAATCGAAAGGTATGGTAAGGTACAACCTGGGAAGATTGTTGGTTAAGCCATGGACTAAGGCAGGAACGAGAAGGAACACCCCCAAGTTGATGCAAGTGAGCCAGATAAACCTGCACGACATCATAGCCGTACTCATACAAGAGCCCTGAATCAATAAGGACAACAAGATCCAGGGTCTAAGGCTGAAGAATTACGTTGTTCTACGAGGCAGAAGGTAAGGTCAGGACCTGCATCCTAATCAAAAACCAAATAGTGGCATTTCTTTTGAATAATTTGTAACAGTAATTACTATTGCCCAGTTTTAATGCCAGGGCAATAATTTGTGTTTTAATTTTTTTTTTGTGCAGACGAATTAGACTGATAACGATCGAAGGATAGAATAGTTTGTTTTTTTGGAAATAATAACCCCATTTTCTATCCACATATTATTTTTTTTATTTATTTTTGTCTTTGATATTTAAACTTCGTATGTACAGCCTTTCTACGAAATATTGAATACAGATCTAGAACAGGGTAAATTTAATTTTCCAGTAACTCACTGAAATCGATTTTTTTTTCCTAACTTTTTATAACATGAAGTTATTATGGATTTCGTTTTTTTTTTCTTTGTTTCATAACTAGGTATATGTATACAGTGAGCGACAAAAGTCTACATACGACCACCATTCTTGTAACCTAATGAGTTCAAAAGCATTATGAAAAAATCTAATGATGTAGTTTTGTTTCAAATCTCATTTTATTAATAATACACTCTAAAATAAATGAATTTAACAAAAACCTAACAAGTGATTCACAAAAAACGAAAAATAAATAATGACAAAAGTCTACATACGCCCGGCATTCCATGTTTTTTTTTTGTTATACGCTGATGGAGGATAATGGAAAAGTACCGTATTTGAATTTTTCCATTTTTGAAAATCAGTTGAAGTTTGGTCGTTTCAATAAGTTTTACGTGTGACAATGACCCCTCGAAGAGAAATTGCGGTTGAAGTGCGAAATTTAGTAATAAAATATAAAAAAGAAAAGAAATCGTTTGGTGAAATTGCAAAATTTACTGGATATACAATAACTTCGAAAACACCGGTACCGTCGAAAACAAACCGCGTTGTGTCCGCCCGAAGAAGCTGAACCGCCGAGATGTCAGCTTTATCATGAGAGAAGTAGGCAATAATCCAAGAGTGAATGCCACAATGTTGCCTAAAGGGTTGTCAGAAAGATCAAATACAATTGTGCATCCACGTACAGTTCAAAGAGCTCTCAATAATAGCGAACTCCACGCAGGAAACCCCTAATAAGTGAAAAAAACCGAAAACTGCGCTTAGAATTTGCCCAAAAACACATTGAAAAAAGAATGGATTTCTGGAAACGAGTTTTATTTTCTGCCGAATCAAAATATAACATATTCGGAAGTGGCGGGAGAGCTAGATTTTAGAGAAAAAATAACACAGCAATGAATCCAGAAAATTTGGTTTCCATGGTAAAGCATGGTAGTGGCAGCGTGATGATTTGGGGTGATGTAGCTGCTTCTGACGTAGGAAATCTAGCCTTTATTGAAGGTAATATGGATCGCTATCAATACAAGTCTATTTTAGAACTAAACCTGAAAGCATCCGTCGAGAGCTTAAATCTTGGCACGAGTTGGACCTTCCAACAGGACAATGACCCCAAGCTCACCGTTCAAATTGTCAAAGATGGGCTAATTTACTACACCCCAAAACAAATACATACACCACCCCAAGGTCCGGACTTAAACGTCTTAGAACATGTATGGGAGATTCTGGAACGCAAGATAAGAAGATAGTGCCCGAATGCTAAAACAGAAGCTCCAACAAGAGTGGCAAGCCATAACAGCTAATGAATTAAATAATTTAGTTGCTTCAATGCCCAGACGCTTGCAGGCAGTTCTAGATGCACATGGTGAACCTACAAAATATTAAATTTATCATTCACAATAGTTTTACCTAATGGATTAAAGATGTTTATGTTAGTTAATATGCCGTATGTAGCCTTTTGTCATTATTAATTTTTCGTTTTTTGTGAATCACTTTTTAAGTTTTTGTTAAATTCATTTATTTTATAGTGTATTATTAAGAAAAAAAATTTGAAACAAAACTGCATCATTAGATTTTTCATAATGCTTTTGAACTCGTTAGGTTGCAAGAATGGTGGTTGTACGTAGACTTTTGCCGCTCTATATACCTATAGTATACTCATACCTATATTTAGAAAAAAGAAATAAGCACTCCTGCTTTACCGAATTATGAAAAATCTTAGCGGTAAAAATGTCAGACAGACAGCCAACTCAGAACCGAGAAAATCAGGACAACTTCTGATAGGCTTAGTCTGTCACTTGGACTGCTAAGTACCTTGCCTAAAACATCCCGACTTGTTGAGACTGCGCATACTATGCCCAAGGCTTCAACATCTCGAAATGCATGGCAATCTTCTTCCGAAGACAGAGTCCAAATTGAGCAGGCACCAGTCGTACCGTCGACACAAAAATCGACCAATGGACCTCATGAATACGAGGCGGAAGGCGAAGGTAGCGACGAAGAACAGTTGGCCCAATGCGTGCAGCAAATCGTTACTGCAACAATTTTACTAAGCCGCGCGGACGATCTCCGGGTGATGAGAGGGAATTAGAGAAACACAATTTGTCTTTTCGAAATGGGATTACCTCTCACATCCGTAGCCTGCTGACTGCTCTTATTCCTAACCATCGCTCATTGGATCCGAATATGTCTAATGGTGTCCCCTCGTTTTGATGCCAACAAAACCGGATTTAAGTCGACCGCCTCCACCTCTCGACGGTCGTAGTACAAACGTGGATAACTTTTTGTCCCAACTGCACAACTTAAATCTAAACGATACTGCTCCTCCGACACCTGTTCAGCCTAATGGGAATACTACCTCGACATCCTCAGCACTGAAGAGCTATAATTTCCACAAATGTGGAATTAAATTCGACAACCGGAAAATGTCTGTCGACGATTTCATCTTCCGTTTGGATAGAGTCAGGGCAGGATACGGTACATCCTGGGACGTGGTAGCGCGTAACTTCCATTAGTTCGTTTCTGGGTGAGTGGGAAGTTGGTTTTGGACACATTTAAACCCAATCCGACCACCACCTGGCCCAGTTTAAAAGTTGCACTCATTGAACAATTCCGAAGTCTCGAGATCGATTCTGAATTGTCAAGAAAAATGCCGGATCGTTGTCCAGGCTCGGCAGAGCCATTTGACAATTACCTTTCTGACCCCAAGTTTGCCCGAAATGGTGTATGCTTGATGCACCATGGCAAAGTATTTAAATGACCGCGATCAATCCAGATCACAACAATTTCCAGCATCGCAGCTACGACGTAATATATGTGAGCTAGAAATCGAAGATCTTCCACCGGCAACACAATTCGACTTCCACGTAGATGCTATAGATCCGAGCCGGCGCTCTTCTGCCCTCATCTGCTGGAATTGTAAAGTTCCAGGACATTTGTTTTATGAGTGTGAGAGTATCCAGAGAAATGTTTTCTGTTAAAAGTGTGGGAAAGAAAATATCAATACCCCAAAATGTCCGAAATGTTCACAAGTCTCCGACTGGGGAAACTGGCCCACAGGGAAAGAGCCTGACACAGAACTGATTACTCCTCACATCCCAATTTTGTCACCCGCTAGTCAAGTAAATACCCGGGCCGTAACCATCACAAAACCTAAAATAAATAATTCTGTGGTTAATACCAAGGGACTACAAAAACAAGCCTGACTTCTCAACACCTTACATGAAAGACAGCCAGAATATTTCACAGCGCGAGAAAAAATTTTCGGACTCACCAGCCCCCTTCCTTCTCAGAAGATGCTTCGACTCCGACAAAGATTTAAAAACAAAAAACAGCAACATCAGTCGCTAGCATCAACTGCGCTGACATCCCAGAAAATGAACCGCGTCCTTATGCGGTAGTTACCATTTTTGGAAAACAGATGTTGGGTTTGTTAGACAGTGGCGCTGCTGTAAGCTGTCTTGGACAAGGCGGATATGATATCCTGGAAGCAGATGCAAATAGTTTCAAAAAAATTACAAACGTAGTAAAAGCGGCACCACCAAATTTAGAAAGCCTAATACAAAACCCCGATGAGAAACATAGCAACAAGGGTAGGGTTTCGATTAAATTGTAGGGACGAGTAATTTTATAAAACTTGGGAAATTCCTAGAACATAAGTATAATATATTCCTTTTCTTGCTCCTCTTACCAGTATACTGCGAGTATTCAATACAAGTAGCAGGCTTTGTAGGAAACTACAGTCTTGATTTTATGTATGGTATGTCCATATATTTAGGCATGTATTTTCCTCCCATATCCAATACAATAAAAAATATACTCAAAAAGAAAAAAAATCAAATAAAAAGCAGAATTTGTAATCCATTCGACCTGTTGATAGCAGCTACAACAACCTCTGTCTATCCACTCCAGAACCCAACTTCTATATATCCCTTTCCAGTCTGTGTTTTTTTTTTTTGTCTAGCCTTAGCCTCTTTCCATGGTTTGTGTAGAGGAGATCGACACTGTACCCAAAAAAAAAAAAACAATTTATGATTGAAACATCCGATTTCAAAGCTCTATATACCCCATAATCTCACAAGTGAAAGTCATATAAAAATTAGAAGGAAAATACGGTATCTTAGAGAGAGTATGAAAGACCTTTCGGTACAACGGAATTTGATTGATCTCAAAGAGAGGTTTCAAACGAGGAAACCCTGGAAGGAACCGCAAGTTGGTCTGGTGATAAAATCGTGTTAGGTTCTGGATTGAAAAACTAAAAACACATTAAGTAAAACTAAAGAAAAAGCAAAAAGACTTAGGTACTAGAGAAAAAAGAAACCCAATATCAGTTTGTGCGCTCATTTTCAAACACGAAAAGGAACCGAAGTATAAACCAGTGGTGAAAGAAACATTTCAATAAGAATAAAATAATTCGAACGCAAAAAAAAGAACTACACGATAAAAAAACAACAAAAATTCAGTTAATATCGACCCGGTTTTGGCGAGAAATCCATCAAGAGTGCAGGAATCATCAAGTGCACCGACCCGCCAGTGTCCAGAAGCCGAAGGAAAAAGAAACTCCAAAAGAGAAACAAACCAAATGAACGGGTCACGGACAGGAATTTGTAAATGCTCCGACCAGCTAAAGAAACCAACAGCTAACAGCGCAAGCAAGTGCACCCACCTGGCAACTGTTAACTTAAGAGAATTGCAAGGAATCAGCAATCAGCATCAGCATCCGAGGCACCAAAAAGACCTACAAAAAGATATAATCGAGATAATCCCGTTAACTCCCCCCGATACGATATATGTATATACCTATTTATACTTATATATCCATGTATACACTCGTAGGGCATATAACCCATACAAACATACATTTAACATTTATTGATACCTGAATTTAATTTTAATTTTGAATTTAACTTTCATAACCTTTATATTTTGCTACTAGGCTAAGTTGCTTTCGAGTATGTGTAGACTCGTTTCCATAAGAAAGTTTTTTCTTGTTAGGTCTTTCCACGATTTGTTCCCCCCTCCCCCTCTCTTTTGCAGAATAAATTTGGGTACATCTGTATAATCGCATGGTGTTTTTTTTATTATTTTTCTGGTCAGAGGGATTCGTAGGGGAAAGTAACCGCTGGAACACAATGCCGTCGCTGTCATAGACGCAGTCGCGGTCTCACGTGCTGTCAAAAGTTGAGATACAAACAAATATATAAACGTGAGTACAATCAGTCGCTGTCGTAGTCGCGGTAGTATGAGTTGATCAACTTTTGATATTCAGTCGCGCGACGAGGCTATTGATGTAAACAATGGAGGAACAGCAGATAGAAAAATTTATTGAAGCAGTGAAGCAATATGAAATCTTGTGGAATTTATCACATCCCCTGTATAAATATATGAAGCAGAAAACAATTATTTGGAAAAAAATAGGAGATGAGTTTGGTGTATCCTGTAAGTTTACGTGTAATTCTTCGATTAAGGGCGATATTTTTATTTGTTTCTCGACAGATGATGTAGCCAGAGTCAAATGGAAGAATCTGAGGGATACGTACTCCAGAAGTGGAAAAAAAACGTGTTTCAGGACAAGCAGCAGATGACCCGGAATTGTCCTACTCGTAGAAGTACATAAAGACAATGGACTTTTTAAAGGAGCACTTAAAGCCAAGAAAGTAGGTATTTTATGGATATAAATAACAAAAAATAAATATTTTATTTTTTCAGGACTGTTAGCTGTAGAAGCACAAGAGCTATTAAGCACAGTTGCTGAATTTGCATCGAATACCAATCTTAATGCAAGCCATGTAGAAGAAGATGTAGGGGAAACGAGTACTCCGGAACAAACTCGTACTACTCCGACAGGAGCTTCAACCTTTATAAGGGCATCAAAAACAAATCGCTCAACGATGCAGACTCTGCTTTCTACAATGGAGGCAATGCAACAATATCTAAAGAAGCCCAGACGAAAAACTATGGCACTTCCATCTTCTTCTACAGTCACCTGTGAAGATGAGCTTTTTTGCCGCAGTATGTTGGAGAAGCTGAGCACATTTCCCATTGAGGTTCGAAACGAGGAAAAACTGGAAGTCATGCAATATTTGTGTTCGCTGGAATCACAACTAGTTGGTTCTAACAAAGCCCAGCAGAACAAATAATAGCACATAAAAAAATGGAAAATATTGTTTTTGTCATTATACAATAAATAAGTACACAATACAAAAATTATATGTTAAAATATTCGGACTTTATTTAATCAGGTAATACAAGTTGACAAAAAGTTCATTGTGGCTGAAAAGGAACTTTTCTTTCGTTAAAAAAATAGCTAGTGAGTTCTTGACGGACCCGAAAAGCTTCTTTTGCTCTATTATTGGTTCCACATCTCCGGACAGGTAACAACTCCTTAATTTCTTGACGCCACATGCCATCAATTCGTTTATCGTTTGCATCATACGTGTCACAATAAACTTCAGGGCAGTAAGAGTGGTAATTGTACTGCTTATCCGTAATTTTCAAGAAGTTATGTAAAATAGTACATGGGAGAACAACCTCATCTGCGTTTATTGGTCGAAATTCATTAGGTGCTTCCATAAGGGAAAGACACTATCGCCAACAAAGTAGTGTGGTGTAGTCCTTTCAGAGTTCGTAAGTTTTTCTGGTGGTAGTAGATTTATATCGCTTGCGAAAATGAGTTACGGAAAATACCAGCATCACTCTGGTTACCGAAGGCTCCAACTTCGACAGCGGTGCAAATAATATATAGCCAATAAAACAATGCTGAAGTATCCCTTATAATTAATATACTTCGAGTGTTCGGCGAACACTTGATGTCGATATGCTTGCCGTCAATACTGCCAACACAATTAGGCCTATCCCACCGATCGTTGAACTCTTTGGCAATGGTTTTCCAATCAAAAGTATTTAACTCCGACATATAAATAGGTGACAAGACTTCCCAAAACACTTGACAAGTTTCCACTATTATTTTGCGAACTGTACTATAGATACCCCATTCGAAAAGACCAGGCCAAATAACTTGACGTTACTCCTTGGGACAGATACCTTTAAAAATAAAAGTAAATTACATTTAAGAAAATCTTCAATTTGGAGGCTAATGTATAGTATCATTAGGGTTAACACCATTCTGCACTCCGGATCTATAGGTTTCCGTATGGATTTCTTCGTGAGCGATTTTTTAACCAAACTCAAAAGCAATTTGTATTGAATCGTGTTCATGCGAGTTGATTTAAAAAAAGATCGGGATCGTGCTCCTTTATGAAAGCGAAAGTTGTTTGATAGAAACCTTTGCTCTTCCTTTCTCGGCACAAATGACGTACACACCACCTTCATTTCTTTGATTTTAAAAGTTTGTATGTTAAATAACACATATTCACTGCAGTCATTAAAAACGCACCTTCTTCTTCGTCAATTGCTCCAACTAAAATCTATTTCGAAAAACTGATTGCTTCAACTAATTTAATTTGGACTTGATAAACACAATTTCAATCCAGCTGACATTTAAAATGACATAAGTGTGCGACTTCATTGTGCACAAATTTTTTGAGAAGGTACGCGATATCGGTGTGCGACCAAAAGTGACAGCGATTACGTCTACGACAGCCACGCCATTGTGTTCCAGCAGTAAGCCGTAAATGATACTCGTAATACTCAGGATAAGGGAAGTCATTTACAGCTTAAGAATTTTTATTCTTCTTCGATTCTAAGCGGTAGATTTAGGACAAATTCGGTCCCCCTTTTTTTTTAAAGAAAAAAAATTTAGAGCTCAACTAACATCAGGAGAGAGCATGAAAATAATGTAACTGCGGCTGGCCATTTTCAGTAGCAAGATCCCACCCCATTCCGACGAGCTTAGTATGGAGCGAAAACTCCATGCCAAACAAAACTCCATGCCTAAAAAACAAAATGCCTGCCGCTGTTGAATGATCAAGCTCCCTCCTACTCTTTGCCCGGACAGGCCTCTTTAGTTGCTGTACTCAAGAGGGTCAAAAGGGCTGGGGAACGGTGGAAGGGAGGTTTTGTTCAATTGGGTTTTGTTTCCAATTATTAGTTGTATTTACTATCGTTGTACATACAACCACTAGGTTGAAGGACCTTGGTTTTAGTCCAAATTATCTGAGCATCCCCCCCGCCCGTATTATTTTTGCCCAGTTTTAATCGCAGGGCAATAATAATTACCGTTACAAATTACAGCTCAAGGGACTTGACGGCGTCAACTTGCGAAAGGGAGTGTGACAAACCTCTTTGTCTGACCTCGGCCTACTTCCTCTACGACTCCGAGGTAGTAATCTTGGAGAAACTAAAGGACTTGGCAATACAGAAAGATTGGATGCTGGTGTTGGGCTGTGACGCAAACGCCTATCACTCACAACGGGGAAGCGGTCATATTAACCCAAGAGGTGTGTGTTTGTATGGTTTCATTATATCTTCCAACCTCGATATTTGCAATAGATGGAATTCACCCATTTTTGAGATGCAAAATAGGGAGGAGGTGCTAGATGTCACCCTTACTACAAATACAAAAGTGTTGGAAATAAGGGAATGGAGAGTAGTCGATGTCGGATCACTAATAGATTTGTTTCAAGGTGAACTTTCAGAATAGGGTTTGTAATTTTCAAAGAAATCCTAGAAAGACTAACTGGGTCAAGTATACAAAAGTGGTAAATATACACCTGGATACCAAATCAATTACCTACGATAATATTGTTAACTTAGATAGGGCGGTAGAAAATATTAGTAAGTCATTAACAATGGCGTTCGAGAAAGCTTGTCCGGCTCGACCAAAAAATTGGAGAAGTACTTCGAATCTATCGCGGTAACAGGTGAGGCTTCGATGTTACGCAAAATGCTTTAAAAGGAAGCGAGCGTTCCTAGCTATCTCAGAAAAAATAATGGAACCTGGGCTGAAAGTAGCAAAGAGGTTCTGGTAACGCTGTTGGAAACCCATTTTTTTGCGTCCGCATTATCAGATGATTTTGCCACGCCACGGCGCACTAAGAACATTAGTCTCTCTCTCTCCGAAGAGAAAATACGTGTTCTTATTAACGGGAAAAAATTGCGTTGAGCAATTCAGTCTCTTAAGTCGTACAAATCTCAGCGGAGGTAGCAGGGTAGCGGAGGTACATGTCAATTGCTTGGAGGGAAGTTAACGTGGTTTTTATACCTAAACCTGCAAAACAATTCACACCAATAAGTCTGTCAGCGATTATTAGAGGTTCTTAGTAAGAATATATGCCGCAATGGCTTTTTGATTGAATCGCAGCATGCATATATATAAGGAAAATCTGTCGCTCTGCAGGAGGTGGTGGGGAAAATAGAGAAGAGTCTACGCTTCGGTGAGTTTGCAATGGCGGCCTCGATATAGTATTAAAGGAGCCTTCAATAACGTGGAGTACACCGCCATTAAAAATGCTCAAGACGCTAGCATTGAACAGGACATTACAAGCTGGGTTTGCAACATGCTTGCAGGTCGGAAAATAAACTGTTCCATTCATAGCTTGGTTAGAATGTCTGTAACCAGGGCAACCCTTCAAGGGGGAATCATATTGCCACTCCTGTGGATGTTTATCAATGACATCCTTAAAAAGCTTAGTGCCACGGCATACGCAGATGAAGTGGTCATAATAGTGCAGGAAAAATACTTAAACATTTTAAGCGATATGCTAACCCTTCCAAAACGGAACTGGTTCTTTTTACCAGAAAGGACAAGATACCTCAATTCAAACTCGCAAAACTCAACAGAGTGGAATTGTCTCTTTCGGAAAGCGTGAAGTATCTGGGTGTGATCCTGGATAAAAAACTGAATTAGAATCTTAATGTAGCGGAAGAATTAAAATGGCATATAATGCTCTTTTTATATGCAAAAGAACAGTAGGAACAATTTGGGGCCTAAGACCTGCTATGGTGTACTGCCTGTAAACGGTGGTGGTAAGACCCATACTTACATATATTCGACGCACTAGTATGGTGAAAATCAACAAACAAGAAAACGGTCTAAGGAAAATTTGCAGCGGATCAAAGAACTGCAACAGTGTGATACGATTCACTACTCTGGGTTATTTCAAGAGCAATAATTTCGGACATGGTACAGTCCTAGCGGAGCTACTCCCAGGCAATCCAATTCTAACGGATGAAATTCCTTTCTTGGTCAACTTCGACATTCCGTATGATATAATATATCCGGAGAAAGAGGACTGGCAAAAACATGCAATAATCAGGTCAAATTAAATTGCAATTTTCAGAGACGGCTCGAAAACATAGGCAGGAACAGGTTCTAGTAGAACTAAGGGCATCTATAAGACTCCCTGAAGAAAGCAGTTTCTTCAATTAGAGGTTCTGGCTGTCCTCAGGGCGGCTGAGCTAATGCAGATGAGCTCGGTATTCGAAAAAGATATCGCTGTTTGCATCGATAGAAAGGCCGCACTCAAGGCAATGGAACCGATTAATATCAATTCTGATACAGTCACGGCCCGTTGCACAGTGCTCAAGGCATTATGCAATCGGAACCGGGTGAGAATATGCTGGGTGCCAAGACACTGCGGTATAAAAGGAAATGAAGGAGCGGATGAGCTTGCAAGAAAAGGAGAGCTAATCGATGAGGTTGCCACTTTTTGACAACAAGAGATCTAAGAAGTTAATAAAATTAAACAGGGATAAGCTTAGGACAGTAATGGGAATCCTGAGAAGACACTGTCTCCTGCGGAAAGAGATTCAAATTTTCGGATACGAATATTTGCAAATTCTGCGGTGATCTGCAAATTGTTGAGGACGTAACACATATATAATGTGAATGCGAGGGAATATCGTGTAGTCGAAGAAAATTTTTGGGGAAATACTTTTTCAAAAACCTATAGAAAATAGACGGCACGAACTTCAAATGCTTTCTTGGCTTTAGCAATAAAATTGGATGTTTTACCGGAGAGATTGTTTAAGTTCTTGCCATTGGAGGATAAATTTAACAGATTTCATAGGGATCGCGACGGATCGGTTCTGGTGCCCGGTGTCTGTGTGAAACCATATCCATCATGCCCTTGTTTTAACCTAACCTAAAACCGCAACTGGTAGATACATACGCAACAAAGGCAATGATTACAAGCTCCAGCAATAATAAATTAAGAGCTATTATGAGTTCGTGCAGTTTAGCAACATGAATGCGGCAGTAACTAAATGTGTGAATTGCAGTATCGAGGTCTATAGTCAGCCAAATTCAATTCTGCATTTCGTCCAGTGGTAGAGACAAGGGTGTGGGAACAAATTCAGAACGAAGTATACGCGATTTTGGCTAAGATTTTGGAAATGGCCGTGGACGTAACGGTTATAATAATAACAGAGGCCACAATGAAAATTGAAGATATCAAGGAGATATACGCGTTACGCAAAAAGATGAAAACGCAACAGCCTCAGGTAAACTCTATAATACAAATTTGAATCTTGCTAGTTATATTTCTTTAAAATCCGTATTAAATAACAAAGTGCCAACGTTGCTAATAGAGAGTGACCCGGATATTTCAGTAATTAAAAAAAGGACAGATTGAAAGAATACGCATTAATACCAATGCAACAGTAACCCTTAACGGCATAGGTAAAGCTATAACATATTCGTATGCGAAAGGAAAAACTTGCTAATTCAACACAGCTTCGTTGTGCAAGACGATTTTCCTATTCCAGCTGAATCAATACCAGGCCTTGATATCCCCAACATATGGTATTGCAATTTCTACGGAGAATTCATTATCTCTTCAAGAGGGATCTGAAGTCAGTAGATCTATAGCATTTAATTCAACAGAAAAAAAACTATTGATATCTCATCAGGAACTTCAAGGTGGTACTTTCGTTGCTAACACAATTGCAAGCAGTACCCAATCATACGGATAATCAACACCACGGATAATCAAAACATTGTTATATCAGACCTTAAAGTCACAAAAAAAAGACTTTAAGATTACGATTTAACAACGTCGATAAAAATTAGAAGAACTGTGGAAAAATTTTACATACACGTCTATGTTATAAGACAGCCTACGCCAATATAGAAAAGATTGCTAAGCAAGTAGATAAGTTAATAAAAGATCATCGTACCATCTGCTTCTGATTACAACAGTCTTATGCCGAGTAATCTTTATTAAGAAAAACTGAAAAACGATCGCGGTTAGTTATAGACTATAGAGGAATTAATAAAAAGCTAATTTCAGACAAGTTCCCGTTGCCAAGAATAGACGATGTACTCGACCAACTATACCAATAAAACTACTCTTCTTCCCTTGACTTAATGTCAGGTTTTCATCGATGAAAACTCAAGGGATGTTACATCCTTCTCAACAGAAGCTCATCCCATTTTAAACGTTTTCCATATGGTCTGAAGATTGCTCATTCCAAAGAATGTTGGCAATAGCATTTGCGGGCTTAACGCCAGCGCAAGCATTCCTCTATATGGATGATTTGTATTGTTGTTCTAAGATGCACATGTTGTATAATCTGACAGATGTGCTTGAGATATGCCGAAAATATAATCTAAAACTTCATTCCGATAAATGCTCATTCTTCGGTCACGAAGTGACCCATCGTGGCCATAAATGTATAGATAAAGGCGTTTTGCCGGATGATAGTAAATTTCAAACTATTACAGATTATCCGGCCACTACAAATGCCAAACTACAAAATGGGCAAACAATTCGTTGTATTGTGCAATTATTATAAACGTTTTGTTCTTAATTTTTGTGAACACTCTCAAAAAAAAAACCTAATCTAACCATGTTTTCCTGTGGATTTGCTGACTGCGCTGTACCTACTAACACAGTGGAAATGATTACATGTAATAGGATATGTGGAAAGAAATTCCATCCCATATGCACTGGCTAGAGCAGAAACGCTAAAACTCATTTAGAAGAGAATAAGCGCATATTCTGCTTTTCCTGTGTAGAGTGCCGGACCATCTCCGTGTCACATATAATGCTGGCTATAAAATGCAATAACCAGCAACTAATTTGGCTTGCAGACTCGATTGCAGAGCTGAAATGCGAAGTTCAATTCAGCGGTAAAAATATAAGCAAACTCATTTCCGAGCGCCATAATAATCTAAACTGTTCGATTGATAACAGCATAATTACCATAAAATCAGCTGTGCGATCCCTGTACTCTAAAATCACTAAATTAGCAGATTCTGATAAGTCTCATTGCTCAAACACGTTACCAGCGATTCAGTCAACTCCAATTCAGTTGGGAAAAATGGCCGTGGACCTAACGGTTATAATAATAACAGAGGCCACAATGAAAATTGGGAAAAATTATGTCAACGTTGGCTGACCAATCCACTCTTCTACATCTCAAGCATGCTGAACATACTGAAAACATCGGATCCATCCAACATGACCTCAATTTTCTTAGTGAGGAAGCTGCATCCAGTAGATCAACCACAATGCAGATATTAGAGGAAGTAGAGCACATCTCTAGTAAGCCGGATGCACCTCCATCTGCAGTAAACCCATGTAACAAATCCTTACATGACGAGCTATATACATGATCCTCAACAACTGCAGCCCCAACTCTTTCAATATCCGCTACCACCGAGGATCCCGTTCAACCCTCTAGGAGAGAACAATGCAACTTCGATCACCAATCCCGTCCCTAGACCATTGCCAGTAATTAGGGCTTTTGGGACATCCTGAGATCTCCCTGAATGGATCAACAGAATTCAAAAATTAAATAAAATGAATCTTGAAGCCAGCAAAAAACCGGTACTATCTGTTTTTTTTCCTCCTAGCTGCCCAGTGTCACGCAAGCCCGTATTGGATCAAAGGCCTTTTTAGGAAGAAATTTGGTACACAAAACGTCAAATGTAAACAAGTTGGCAAAGTCAAGAGCAAAAACGGTCAGTGTTTTGAAACGCGTATACCCACTAAGTACGATTGGATGTTCAAATCATCGGACGGCATACCAATCTCGGAAAAGATGGTCATCACACAACGGAAGGATATGGTAGATAATAAGTTTACTAATAAAAGAAAAGATAGACTTCCCCCTTTGCTCCATCCATAAAGAACACCAGAGTCGCGACACCAAATCCTCTGCCTCCCTTCACCAAACCTTTAAAGCAGCTTGAAAACAGAGTTTCCTTTAACCTTGCTCCGGCACCTTCTACCCAAGTTCCAACTACCCTAGCCTCATCAGATAAATATCCTAATTTGATTTGCTCTCATATACTAAACCCAACCATCCCTTCCTCAATCCTACCAATCTCCTGATCCAACCCCCCTCACTTGTCAAGATTCTAGATTCGGGGTGCTTGACCAACATGTCCCTTCTCCACCCACTCGTTCTCTTAATTCGCCTGTCCCCGATTCTCACTCGAAATACCTTGACCCACTCCTTCCATCAACTGTCAAACTCACTAAAAAATTTTATGATATGAATGATGACAGTCGTTATGCAGTATCTCGTTTGAGAGACCGCCCCATTTATGAAAATGTTCGGCTCTACCTTGCTTACTTACACGCAAACCCAACTCCGTTTGCATTGATAGCATAACCAAAACCAACATTATGTTTTCGATTCAAAGAGAAGGTCTTCCCATTAAGCCAGTGGAATTGATGCAAATTTTCCTTCGCTACCATGAGAGTTTCGACATCCCTTCCGACGAAGTTCATAATGATCTTTCTACGCTGTCTTCGCATGTCAACTGTAAACGTCTTTCCCACTTGCAAAGAACTCATTCAAATTTTAAAAACTATTACTGTTATTAACAAACTAAATCATATATCCTCCAGTGCAAAATGCCTGTCTATTTACTACCAAAATGTAAGAGGTTTACACTCTAAAATTTTCCCCATATATCTCAATTCTCAAAACTTTCCCTATGACCTAATTGTTCTTACTGTAACAAATCTAATTCCTGACATTAAAAACCATAAGCTGTTTCCTCCAAATTTTAACGTTTTTCGAAAAGATGGATTTGAAAGAGCTGATATACCCTATGGCCGAGGTGTTATATTAGCAATCCGGAACTGTTTTCACGCAACTCCTGTTTATATTCCCCACACTGACAACTTTGAGTTAGTATGTGTCAACATTACGCTCCCCAAACGCTGTCTTTACGTAATTTGTTGTTACATTCACCCATCTTAACCAATTGAGTCTTATCGACCTGTAGTTCACATCCCATTTCATCTCTCTTAATTCGTCCTCTGAACTGCCTAACCAACTCAAGACTATATCAGATTAGTGGAATATCTAATATAATGAACAGGCAACTCAACCTTATTTTCACATCCGATTCAGATAACTGTGTCGTTTATAGGAGTGATCATTTTCCTTCTACCCTAGACCGTCTTCATCCCCCCTTGCCAATTACATACTCATATGAAAATGGCAACACATGTGTCGATTCGGAAAATTCATTTTCATTTAACTTAAAAAGAACAGACTTTAACAAACTTAAAGACCTCATCAGCAACATTAACTTTGACTTTATTGCTGAGACAACTAACATTGATCTTGCCCTATCAACTTTCTATTCGTTAATTTTCTCCTGCTTTGCGCAATCCGTTCCATATACCTTCCGAAAGGACTGCATGTCAGCAACAAGGAGTTGCGCTCTCTCCGTAATAACAGAAACAAGTTGTGGCACAAATTCTTAAGGACTCGATCTGTTTCCGACTACAGTAATTATCGGTTGGTATACAATCGTTTTTCTGAACTTTGTGAGCCTCTTTATTTATTTATTTATTTCACCTACTGAATACAAGATTCTTACAGATTGCGATTATAGAGGTACCATGAGTACTTCTACCGTATGCAGTTTAACTTAGTCTCGGACCCTAAATGATTCTACCAGTTTGTTAATACCAAAAGAAAGCCAGACGGCTACCCATCTACTCTACAATTTCTTAGTGAATCTTCTGACGACTCAAAAACCATAGCAAATTTCTTTGCCTGTCATTTTAACAAATCCTTTTCTAAGAAAACAGCTGAACCCGATCCTAGTTACTTTAACTATATGAGTAACTATCCTGAGACGTCATCCATCTCGCTATATATAACAACATCTTTGGTATTTGAAAACATTACCAAACCTAAAGATAATTTTTCGTCCGGCCCTGATGGCATTCCGGCTATTGTAATAAAGGAGTGTGTTACCCACCCCGATCCTCCCCTTGCTGCCCTATTTAACTTGTCTGTCTCAACAGGTACTTTCCCTTTCCTATGGAAGGAATCTTACATAATCCCTATTCATAAAAAAGGAAGCAAGGCCGAAGTTGATAATTATAGGCCATAGCAAAACCATAGCAAAACTTTTTGAAAGCATAGTCTATCAACAGCTGCTTCCGTACTGTAGGCCAACTATCTACATAAACCAGCACGGTTTCATGAAAGGTAAATCAACGACCACTAACCTAACAGAGTTCGTCTCTAGGACGCTTCATGCTTTAGAAGACGGTGATGAAGTCAATTCAATTTCCACTAATTTCAGCAATGCACTCGATAAAATTTCTCACTAACTTATCATTTTTAAATTAAAACAACTTTTCTTTTCCCCTCATTTTGTGGCATGGACCAAATCGTATTTAGAAGACCGAGAATACAGGGTTACCTTCAGATCTTCAATATCCGACCCCATTAAAGCAACATCTGGTGTCCCTCAGAGTAGTCAAATTCGACCAATCATCTTTATCGTAACAATTAACTATATAAATCTCATTTTAACGAATTCTAATCTTTCTATATTCGCTGATGACATGAGAATTTCAAAAGTCATTTCATTGCCTTCCGACTTCCATTAGCTGGAAGATGGCTTGAATAAGTTTTCGGTATGGTGCAAGCAAAACTTTTTGGAGCTTAATGTCAGCAAATGCCAAGCGATAACCTATTCACGCAAACGTCTACCTCCACTTCCACGAAACTATTTTATCTGCGATGAGCCATTCCTTCCACTACTCAAGTACGGGATCGAGGAATAATTTGTGACAGAGAATTGAATTTCGACTCACATATTGACAACATTATAAATAAAGTTAACTCTGCACTTGGCTTTATCAAACGCAGGTCAAAAGAATTTTCCAAACCTTACGTTACAAAGTCATTAATGCGCATTACTTTTGTAAGGCCTCCCCTTGAATATTGCAGCCAAGTTTGGTCACCCTATAAACTAATCCACATTCAAAGAATTGAAGGAGTCCAACGCAAGTTTATCCGTTTCGCACTTCGTGGTCTATCTTGGGCCGATCCTTATGGATTACCGCCCTATGAAAATAGCATAAAACTAATTAGCATGCATACCCTACAAAAACGTCGTAAAGTCGCTGATGTACTTTTTATCCACCAGTTACTGACTGGAAACATCGACTGCCCGCGAATAACTCAAAATATTTCATTCACTCCCAATTCCCCAAATCTAAGATCTGTTCCACTCTTCCAGATCCGAACTCACCGCACCAACCCATATCTAGAATGTTGCGTATAACTAACAACTACGCCGAATTCTTTGACCTAAATAGCAGCAAACATGAAATAAAAAAAGCGCTGCTCAACATGCCACTCCTTTAACATCTCCTCCGTCCACCATTTCTCCTCGCCCCATTAGGTTACGAATATCTTTGTTAGTTTTTAAGCTCTATAGCGAGTAAAAACATATTTAGATATCTAATGTACTAATTTGGTAGCGTTAACGGAACAGCCGCATAATTTTTATTATCATTATTAATAAAGGGGCCATCATTGAAAACAGACGCATTTTTACTACACTGAACTTGTGCTCTTTTCCAGGAAATACAAAATTCCAATCGTAGACCCTCTTTCAATCAACGGTATCAGTGTAGTCTTCTTTGCTACAGCGAAATATCTGGGTCTTATTTTTGACAGGAAACTAAACTGGAAACCTAATATTCAAGCGAGAGTAAAGAAAGCTACGTAGCTCTATTGCCTTGCAAAAAATCCGTTCGGAGCAAATGGGGCCTTCAACCTCTTCACATTACTCACTAACTATAAGTCTCGGATATAAGACCGATAATCATCTGCTGTGTGGTTATCTGGTGGTCTGCCTTAGACAATGCAGTCAACTGCAGAAAACTAAGCAAAGTCCAAAGGACAGCATAACTATGCATAGGCGGATCCTCACGTACTACCACTTCCCGGCACTGAAGAAGTCATGTCCTGGCTGAAAAAAGTGATATCTGGAAGGGACATCCGCTTCTTTTCGAATAGTCAGGTCGCAATGGAATCCCTGAACTCAGTCTCACAAAATTCTAAAACACCCCTGGATTGCCTATCATCTTTTAAGGAGATGGCAGATCAGTTCAACTTTCACCTATGTTGGGTGCCGGGAAACAGTGATATTCCAGTGAATTGTAGGGCCGACGAACTCGCCAAGATTAGAACTACTCTAGCTCTTCTACCCGGAGAAGGTAGCATCGATATATCAATCGCTGCGCGCAAACTAATACTAAAGCTGGATGGTTTTCGTAATATTGTAGAAGAACAAACTGGACACTGTCATATAGGCAAGCATGCAAAAAGTTTGGCGTCTTTACTAATATTTTCTGCAGAAGCTGCATGTATAGTATATGTCCAGCTCTCCCCTAAAAAAGGAAACTCCACTTAGGAGCTTTCTTCTACAATGACTTGCAAGATCTAAACAATATAGGCGTTAACTGTCTCCTAAGCTTCATCGGAAGCTCAAAATGGTTACAAAAGTAGGACGATCTCAGATCCACGTGGCGTCATAATTGGCCAATAGGCCTAAGTGGTTTGGCTTCTCCAACAACCACTCTCACTTAACCTAACCTAACCATTGTGCAATAAATATTTCGCACTGGAAATTTAACGATTTTTTAAAATTGTGTGTAATTATATGAAAACATGTTAAGAATTCCTTAAGTCACCACACTCGTAAATAAATAACTTTACAGGTCCATTTTCTCCTATAATAGATGAAATTTCAATATGGACCAGCTTAGTAATACCTATTTGACAAGTAAAACCTCTCGAAGATTTCAAAACGTTGTTATTTAACAAGAATTATGAAATTTGAAATGTTGAGAAGTGTACAAACAAATATGGAGCAAGAGTGATGGTTGAATTAGAGTAGAAAAAGGGTTTCTCTGTGTTTCAACGCAATAAACGATAATGGTTTGGAGTTGCTGACATCGAGTGAAATAATAGTTCTGAGGCCAGTTGGAAGCTCATTCGTAATAGAGTTCAATCCATTAGAAGATGCATCAATAGAAGTGGTAGAATATTCTAAAATATTAAAATTGCTTATACAATTGCTTTGCAGAATGCAATATAATTGAACAATACACGCTAAAAAAAACAGTGAACATATAAATTTACTTTATTGTAAATGTAATTACGGTGTAAGAAAACATTATGTATGCATTAAAAATATTTTTCGGTTGTTGCGTAGAAAAACCATCTCTGTAATTTTGTAACTATCAACCAACTGGTAGTAAATATTCATGGCAGAATCTCATAACAACAGTAATTGCAATAGAAGCGGCAAAAACATTATGCACAATAATTGCGGTAGCAGCAAAATCTCTCATCTTAAGAACAACCCTAACAAAAGACAACAACAACAACAATAAGCAAAGAAGCGCAAGATGACTGATGATCAGAGTAATATGGTAGATATCTTAATATGGTTTAGCGCTCAAAAAATGCCACCTACTCCATCTTACATACTAGTACATATGTGTTTAAATAAGCGTTTTTGTTGCTATTGTTTAATAATAGTTTTCATTTCATACTGTACTAAAATTCGTTTTTGACAGATCGAACATGGCTACTTCAGCAAAACTAAGATTAGTTAATAGATGGCCACAGCAATAAGTGCTGGTCGACTTTGACCTATCCAAAACGTCATGAACCAAGCTTAGACATATGGTAAATAAGCCGTTTTGGCACATTGGTGATATTGTTTTGGTGTCAGTTAACGCACGGCGACTCCACAAGTTGAAAGACGAGAAGTTACCTTGACTTCACACATGCACTTGTGGACATTGCATTTCCCCACCTGTCGTAAATCGCTGTAACATGGAGCGTGTGAAAGAAACGAATAATCATTTCCCACAACTTAAACTAGGAAACTGCTGATGCAACCAAAAACCCTTGCACGCGCTATAAACACCATACGATGATACGAAGGTGTAAAGTAGGATAAGTTAGACTTTAGGTCTAGTGCTATTTTTGAAGGAATCGACTAAAGTTCTATTTTGTAATAGTTGAGGAGAAGTAGGCCTTTTATGTGTACGAACGGGCTACAGCCCGTGGTATTTTTTTAAATGTTGCGGTGCGAACATCTTTAATTGGCGCCCGAGCAGGGACCTATCCAATCTCCATCTTTGATACTGCTGACGGTAGTCCTTACTCAAAGATATGTGCAGAACGCCCTGTTGGGTGCAAGTGCCAACTCACTAATTTGCGCAGTACTGCGTGATATTTACATGGGAACAAAGCCAAAAGCCGTAAAAGGGCAAAGTTACGAGGTGTGAGGTAGGTTACCGCTTGACCCTGAAAGGCAGCGAGTTACCAAACAGGACAGATACGATACCTTCAGGGTCCCACGCGAAGCACTGATTCAAGTTGGTTGCTTGCACATCCTTTCCCTTAAAAAAAAATGTTCTCACTCTTTTGTCGCCTATCTTGTAGATTCTGGTGCAATATATTGTAATAAAGGTCAAACACACAACGGAAAAAAAACTGTGAGAATGAAAGTTGTACAAATGTAAGGGAAAATATCAAACCCTATGCCTGTGCTCGTAAAATTATACCATAATAATTAGATAAAAAAAATATGATTGAAATAAAATTTGTGCTTGTGAATACATCTAGTTTTGCGAAGGAAAAATCTTGAAATCTATGTAATTACGCTGTGCGTAAGTGTGTGACAAAGAAAAAATATAAAAAAATCTGTTAAATCTATTAAATCTATTGAGTGAAAAGAGATTTGAATTTTGAAAATCTATGCTTGTTCCATTTCCACTTTGTGCCAAATTAAATCTCAATTAATAAATCAGTGCTTCTGCCATCTGAGACCACGTCTCGACCAATCGATTACAGGTAAGATTTAATTTACTTTCTATCCCTAAGATAGAAGAGCGATAGATGCTCGGCTGAAATCCCTAGAAGATAAGGAAGCATCATCTCTTGTCTCTGAAGAAGTATTTAGGAGCTTAAGTAATCGGTTAACTCTTTTGTAAGATTTGCGGGGCTCTGTCATAGTGAACGAGCCAGTAGTGCCAGTCTCACTCTGCTCTCCTCAAACTGAAGCTGATCTTAAGGAAATCAACAGGCTCCCGGATAGCGTAAAGGACTTGCAGGTTTTCACTAGAAACCCAACTCAATACGTCTCATGGGTTTATGCTGTAGAGGGAGTTTTGAAAAACTTTGAGATCATCAGAACAAAACCACCGTATCGTGCAATTTTACAGCACATACGTGGAAAGGTAAAGGGTTCTGCTGATGCAGCCCTCGTGTCGTATAATATATTTGACTGCGATTGGCAAGAGATAAAGCGGTGTCTCTCTCTGCATTATGCAGATAAGAGGGACATGCGAACTTTAGAACATCAACTTAATCATCTGTCCCAAAGGTCGGGCCCTCGCCCAATTACCAAGGCTTCGCCCATCAAAGACGTTGTCTAATAAAAAGCGGGGGCAGAGCATATACTGGTCTTATCGTAAACATCTTCAGATGACGCCTCTGAAGGTTGCTACAATTTGACCAGTTGCAAGTTGCCGGTCATAGGTCTTGTTGGCGGCAAGATCACCGGTAGTCCCTACCAGGACTTAAATCACGGTACTATGGGAGTCAGGAGCCCCCCGGATTTCGGTCCGGGCCTGACTTGTTGAGGTAGGCCCCCTTGTGGAAGCGTCATGGTGGCTGT
Source organism: Volucella zonaria (assembly GCA_963966105.1). Lineage (NCBI taxonomy): Eukaryota > Metazoa > Arthropoda > Insecta > Diptera > Syrphidae > Volucella > Volucella zonaria. The sequence goes on along the minus strand of OZ014530.1, from coordinate 127,021,347 downwards.
GGTTTAAACCCAAATCGCGGGAAGGGTTTCTTTTTGGTTTGACCCATTGTAGAGTAGCAAATAAGTACTGGGTGCTGTGACCCTAAGATCAGTAAGAAATTTTAGATCGGCCTCGACTCATACCAAGGGTGGAACTTGTGCCTCCAACACAGTTCTGAATTGGTATCAAAGTATTGGCGGAGAGCGATGGCAAGGCATATCCTTGCTCCCATGGATGTAAGGGCATCCCGTAAACATAAGTCTACATGACAGGTGGTTTACGTTAAAAACCACAGACTAATGTCCCAAAGATCAAGTAAACTGGATGAATTGTATCCTGCAGTTAACCATCAACTTTCCTTGATGGTTGACAAGTTGAAGATAGAATCCTACACGGAAGAAACGGTTAATGCACTAGTCGAAACATACAGAAATATAGAACTGGATGTTTTTATCCGCGGCCTCAACGGTGACTATCTAGACTGTTAATAGTCCAAAAAAATTCTCCCTGAAGATTATTCTGCATTCTTCGAAATGCAGAATCTAAATTTTAGGAATCATTCGATCCACGCCAATTCCAGCCCAAATACGATTACTTCCCCTGTTAACCAAACATTCCGCTCACTAGAGGGTCCTACCATCCCACCAAGAAAGTTCCACCCTAATCAATCAATGTCATGTCGGTAGGCAGAGGCATGTCGCCAGAGAACATGTTCTCCCGCCAAGGGTATATCCCAAACCTCACGAAAAAATGGAGGTGGATCGTTCTATTCAAACAAATCAGGTAGATTATACCAATCGCCCAAAAAACAAAGATTTACTGAAAAGAAGAGATCAGATAACCACCCTCAAAAACATCAAAGACTTTTAAATAGAGTTACTGGAAAAATACCCAGAAACTGCTGCTGAAGAGGCAAGTGATATGCTAAATTTTATGTCGGACGCCCATCCAGCATACCATATATAGAATATGTTACACGGGATTGAACCATTTTAAAGTTTCGAACAAAAATTTCATTAGCTATCGAATAAAACAACCTAGAACTTGTCTTTTTTTCACATATCGATGAACAATTTACTTAATTTTATTTCAACTTAGTAAAAACAAAAATAATTAACAATTAAATTTTAAATTAAAAATATGAAGAAGAATAAATTCTATAAACTAAACCGTCAATTGCTTAACTTTACTCTTAAATAAAAATTAATCTATTTTCTTTATCAATATATACATACACAACTATTTATGTTATTAATCCAAAATGTAAATTTCTAAATAAAAAAAATTAAAACTAAAACTCAACAAAATTATACTCAATCCCTCTCTTGTTATCTGTTTAGGCAATTTCTATTGCCGGCGGTGTCGCTTTTGGTACCAGGTTTAGTTCCAGGTCCAGGCTCAGGATCGATATTCAAATCCATGTTCCGGTTCATGTCCATTGGCCTAGTGGGAAATGCTACGAGTACTAGAGTCTAGTATCTCCCCTCAAAAATCGAATATATATTTATTTTATCAATTATGGCCATTAGGAGAATTGACATGCAGCAGAGTTTGCAAATGCAGTGCATCAGCACACCCTGGACGAGCATAGAGATGATGATAAATGTAAATGAATCCTGTGAAATAGCCCCCTCCCCAAAAGCTGCACCCCTAAATTGCGTAACGATGTAAATGTGGTCGAACAGTCGTTAGGTAGTTAGGATAGTGATGAGCCAATGGTCCAATGGTCAGAAGGTTAGATGGTCATTTGGTCTGTCGGCCGGTAGATTTGTCTACCGTAACCCCTTGGTGGGTGGTTTTCATAGATCGATGGATGGATAAAATGGGTGGGTGGGTTATTGCGCTTAATTGCATAAATAGACTAGTTCCATAGTGAGAGAGTGGAGTTACAATGTCTGTGTGTGACTATAATTTGGTTTTTGTTATCACCGCTTGAATTTCAGGAATGCAATTTTGGAGAGAGGATTTATTGATCCGCAGGTTCATGCAGCTTGCAGGAGTATTGCAGAAGATGGCTCCCAAAATTTTGATTCATTCCAACCGCGCGCATTAGATGCCACATTTCCCCGAGACTTAATTTTGTATAATTTTTTAGATATTTTTTGGAAATTTTTCGCTAACATAGTAGTAGTAGTATTTGTAGTAGTTAATAATTATTATTCCCTTTTATTATTGTTTAGCAGGCGGTCTTTGTGGTCTCTTGCTTTGAAGCACCTAATTCGGAAGTGCTCGCACATCTCTCGAACTCCCTGGCCATAGTGCAAGTGAGCAATTATACTGAATATCGTCAGGCCATAGACAATCCATCGTTCCACATCGGCAGACAGTTGAAGATGAAAATAAGGGTAAAATGGAAAACAGGGCACCATAACAACTGCGACCAGAGGCCACATGAGAATGTTAAAACTGTCGCATCTGGTATCGAACATTTGAGCGACAATCAAACGGCACGCAATGTTGGAGAAGAGCGTTCCAAAGAGCACAAACATTATCCTTGGCTCCAAATCGATAATGCTATTCACTGAGAAGAACACGCAAATCATAGTTATGACCAATAGCCAGAGAAAGGCGAATAATCGACGTGCTGCCTCGAAAAATGGTCACATTTTACCAGTCTTGTTTTTGTAGGATGAATGATATTTTTAATTATGATTGGATGACTCGTAACCATGCCAGAACCGATGAGGACAATCTCAAAGATGTTCGCCATTGTAAGGCCAAAGAAAAGTGGTGCTCGCCAAATTCTGGGTCCTGTTACGTAAGTTAGCAGAAGTACCAACGTGACACCCCACATGGTAAAATCATAGCCCCAGGGCAGAAACATCACTCCGGTATTGTACTTCTCCACATGTGTCAAATAGAAGTTCAGGAACACGTTCCAGATTACAAAGAACATCCTAGTAGGCGGCAGATCGATTATCCCGAATAACGAGAACATGTAGATTGGTATCAGGACGGAGGAGTATGAATCCAAGCCGTGGTCAAAGAGTTCGCTCAGCGGTCCGCTCGTACCAGTTCGGCGGGCCTGCTTTCCATCGATACCATCTAGTGTGTACGCCAGGAATTTAATAACCGCCGCCAGTAACCATACCCAATGCGGTACCGCATTCTCGGGATGAGATGAGATTCCGAGCCAGCTATCTGGGAAAGCACTGGACACACTTGTTCCAGAAGGGATGCATTATGTATACGCTGAGGTAGCTGGTGTCGATGCTGTAATACTTATAACGTTCGAAGCCCTTCAAGTGGGCTTCGGTTAGATATTTCACTCCAAACATTCTTCTGGTTACACAGTTTGTGACCAAGTTGCAAAGTATCCACGAGTATGAGAAGAAAAACACATGCACTTGCACTTGCACTTGCCAGAGCTTTATCAATAATTAATTCATTATCCAATTAGATAAATGATACTCACACAGTAGATGTCAGTCTATCTACTATCCACAGACTGACAATGAACACACAAATCGATCTTGAAAACTTCAATCAATCACGCAAACTACTCGGATTTTGTTCCACGAACGAATAAAACCCCTTAGTGCCCAGTCTGCCGGAGGTAAAATATGTGTCTCGGAATTCGTCGAAGGGTAGTTCTTTAAATATGAAAATAGATAAACATTAGCCAAATTGTACGTCCTGCTTGGTTTCAAGTCCTTTGATGGTATCATAGGAGATGATATGTTGAAGCAAATGGAAGCACTCATTGACCAAAAGGAAAATACCCTCAAACATAATACGAGTATTAAGATCCCTTGGAAAGAAAACTTGTCCATAGGAATAAACTTAATTATAGATCCCAAACTTCCTGAAAACGTAAAAGTCAAACTATACGAAATAATAAGAAAGTATTATTCACTTTTTGGTCCCATCGACGAGAGAGTAGTTGTTGACACTTATGTTCTCTCCAACATAAGAACAAGTACAAACGAAACAATATATGTATACAAAAAGCTATCCCTATCCCGCATGCCTGAGAGGAGAAGTGGAAAAAGAGACAGCTAAGTTGCTTGAAGTGGGCATAACACAACCTTCCAGATGCCATTACAATTCGCCAATTTGGGTGGTTCCGAAAAAACCGAAGTCAAATGGGGAAAAGCAGTATCGAAGGCTAATCGGCTATAAAAGATTGGACAAGGTAACTATTGCAGACACGTATCCTATCCCGGACATTAGTTCCACTCTTGCCAGTCTGGGTAAAGCTAAATTCTATACAACTCTCGATCTGGCTTCTGGGTTTCATCAAATACGGATGAAACGTTCAGACATCCCAAAGATTGCCTTTTCAACCCTGAACGGCAAATACGAATTCCTTAGACTACCCTTCGTGCTGAAAAATGCCCCTGCTATATTCCACAGTATGATAGACGATGTGCTAAAACCTTATATCGCAAACATTTGCTACGTCTACATTGATGACATAATTGTTTTTGGCAACAGTGAAGAAGATCACCTGAGGAACCTCGAAACCGTCTTGGTCAGACTGAAAGAAGCCAATCTAATAGTAAACCTAGAAAACACACACTTCATGCAACCCGAAGTGGAGTTTCTGGGATACGTAACACCTCCTGGCGGAATTAAGCCAGATACTAAAAAGGCTAATGGGATCCGAAGAATCAAGCCCCCTGAAAATCTTAAAGAACTCAAATCATTTCTAGGTTCAACATCTTATTGTAGGAAATTTATTCGCGACTATGCGAAGATAGCCAAGCCTCTGACTAACGTTACAAGGGGTGAACATGCTCGAGTCAAGGCGAATGAATCCACTCGTGTTCCAATCAATTTGAATGGAGAAGCACTGATGGATTAATGATTTGAAAATCCTCTGCAGAAATTCTAGTCCTCCCCGATTTTCAAAAACCATTTAATCTAACGACTGACGCCTCGAACTACGCAATAGGCGCAGTTTTATCCCGAGATGAGTGCGGAAACGATAGACCAATCGCATATATCTCCAGGACTCTTGATAAGACCGAAGAGAATTATGCAACAAACGAAAAAGAGATGTTGGCTATCGTTTGGGCCCTAGATGATTTGCGATCATCGTTCGGTGCTAAAAAGGTGCGGATTTTCACAGGACACCAATCACTAAACTTTGCATTGGGAAATAGCAACTTCAATGCTAAACTGAAGAGATGGAAAGCTCGCATAGAAGAGTACAGCTACGAATTGGTTTACAAACCAGGTAAATAAAATTTGGTGGCCGACGCTCTTTCCAGACTAAAAACCTTCGATAGCGGTTGCCCACCAATACCTCAATTGAATACCATGAGGGATTTGTTAACGGAATCCACCGAAGACGCTAGTTCTGGTACCAACATTGCAGAATCCCTGACAGTGAGAGCCGCAAAGAATGGTTCCTATGTGGAAGCGATTGAGGCGGATAATGAATCTACTGATTCTGCTAGTTAGACTGCCCATAGTGCAACACAAGACTCTTCAGATTAAATACCACATGTCGAAATCCCACTCAATGTATTTGTAACCAAATCATTAAAAAAATTGGGAAGGCCCTGGAAATCAAAGTGCAGCCACATCCGGGCTTCTTCAGATATTATTTAGGTTTTTGAAAAATTAGGAAACGAGCAATTAATTAAAATTTTAAAATCCAAACTTAATCCTAATACCATCAATGGGATTAAAATATCTGAAACACATATAGTGCACTTGCAAGAGGTATATCTCGAAACTTTTAAACACTACAAGATTAGCTTGACACAAAGAATAGTGGAAGACGTTAGGAATGAAGAGTGAATTTGGCAGTTGATCAGCAAGGAACACAGGAAAGCACACAGGAATGCGAGAGAAAACGAAGAACAAATCTTAGAGAAGTACTATTTCCTGAGGATGAACAGTGTGATCAGGCAGTATACTAAGGCCTGTGAAATCTGCCTCGCAAACAATTATGACAGGCATCCAGTAGCTCCGCAACTCCAGAAGACTCCTGTGCCTTCTTATCCATGTGCAATTTTACATATCGACATAATGGAAATCCAGAACGAAAAGTTTATGAGCTGTATCGACAAATTCTCCAAATTCGCAAAGCTCTTTCACGCAAAAAAACAAATCCTCGATATACCTAAGGAGCAAGTTAGCGAAAATATTGCACTACTTTATCGTTCCGAGAGTAATAGTCACCGATAATGAACGAAGTTTTCTCATTCCTATTGTAATGAACTTTGTGAAGATGCTGGACATACAGACGAATCAAACACCAGTAAACTGGAGTGAAGTAAATGGACAGGATGGAAGGTTTTCTCTACAATCCTGGAAACTTACCGATGTCTAAAGGGAGAATAAAAGGACTTGAATATATGTTACACATGGGGGATCTCACTAGTATTTTACGCGATTTTGCGGATGTCGAAAACAAACTAAACAATTGTTTCTTTTTCAATTAGATTAATATAGGGTACATTTATTTTCTTAATATAGGGATTAGTTAAGGATGTTAATTTTACAACTTATTTCAACTTAGCGACGACCGAATCGACCTCTTCACAACGTGACTAAAACAAGACTCAACTCTCAACTCCTCCATTGTCAACTTGTTGACCCAGCTCATGCCTTCCTTGATCCCCACCACGGCCATCACCTCGTTTGGTATCCTATAGCCAGTTCTAAATGTTTAGGGAGTTTAACACCCTATTTTATCGCCATCGTCAATGAACGCCAAGCCGAAAGTACCGCCAACCGTCATCACAATCTTCGCTGGTGACATCGGTAGGGTCGATATGCTCACTTCAGATGTTAACTTGAGCCGTTCTCCGTCGCCTTTTATGTTCGAAATTCACCCCATCGTATCGATGAATTTGATACGCAGAACAGTGACTGCGGTGAGGAGATCAAAGCTAAGTGGGTCAACCATTTGAGCTCTAAACAGAACGGAGATCAAATAAACAGCAATTAAATATGAATGACTAAACACTTAAAGAATGTGAAATAAAGCAATATAATATGAATGATTGAACACTTAAAGAATGTAATGCCAAAGGCACTTAGGAATTTAAAGAATGAAATAAAACGATTAAAACTTATCTGCGTCTATCGGTCTTCAGCTCTTCACTTCTACATATATATTTAATATATATAAATAGAAATTATGCATGTTAACATTTAATAAAATTTATATATAGTATAAAAATGTATGGATTGTACATATATTCATTTAATAATATACACTGAGTTACAAAAAAGTGGCGCAATTACACTATTTGATGAGTTGTTTTCATTTTGATAATATGCCACTATGTTTTTGCAGAACTTTATTTTTTTTAGTTTGGCGGTATATTTGTGTGTTTGTTTGTATAATCTGTTTCCATTTTCCTTGTGATACGCATATTGAGAAAAACCGCATCATAATCATTTTTTCTTACTAGACTATACATATATACATTTTGGCTTCCGTGATCCCGTAAACATTTCATTAAGTTAAATGTTATGGGTTTATTTTAATCTGTTTATTTATTAGTTTTTTAGTCATTTGTGTAAAAAATATGCAAATAACGGCAGAAGAAGTCGCCAGTGTGGTGGCAATGGTTGATGTTGGACGAAGTGTGCGGTATGCTGCTTTATGATCAGGAAACCGGAGACGACGCTAAGAAGAGCCATTAAAAGGTACAGAGAAACCAATTACTACACCCGGCGTCAGGGCTTGTGTCGCCCCAGAGCAACATCTGCAAGATAGGATCGATATTTGGTGATTCAAAGCCTTCGAGATCGTCACCAAACAGCGGTTGAGCTGTCTACAGACTTAGATCCGTTACAGGAACGGGTGTGAGTGCTCAAAGGGTGAGGCGCTTGAGAGCGAGAAGACCTGTTCGTGTATCGCGACTCGTGGTACAGCACAAGCCACGTCGGATGGAATTTACTCGCCTTCACCAAGTTTGAACCAAGGCCAACTGGATAGAGTTCTTTTCACTGATGAATCCAGGTTTTGCCTGCACTCACTAGATGGACGTAGTAGAGGAACGTGGAGACGTTCAGGTGAGAGATACTTTTCGGCGACTGTTGCCCAGATGGAAAATTTCTGGGGAGGTTTCGTCGTGGTGTGGGTAGGAATTTCCATGCACGGAAAAACCGAGCTGTGGAAGGGTCGGTGTACTCCAGGTATTGTATCACCAACATACTGGAGGAATATGTGGTTCCATTCGCACAAAACTTCCTTCTGACGCATGACAATACTAGACCACACGTTACCAGGTGCGTTATCGAATATTTACAAGAAATAGAAATCGATGTGATGCCTTGGCCTGCGATGAGCCCCGATATGAACCCCATCGAACACGTTTGGAACCTGATGGGAAGAATGATTAGGAAGCAACATGCCCTTCCAGAGATACTCATTCGGCTGAAATCTGCTCTGCTCGAAGAATGGGAGAATTTGGACGACAACATTGTAAGGAACCTTATCCAAGGTATGCCCAGGCGTATTAAAACTTTACTATATGTTCGGGGAGCAAATATCCACTTCTAAAGGAACGAGAATTCCTTAGAAGCAAAAAGAAAAATAAAAACCTTAAATGTTAAGTTCTGAAGCTTTTGCCCATTTTCGTCAATTTATGATTCCTTTGTAAGTTCTTGCATTTTTTATTTTTTTTTACATGAATTACTTATTTTTATGTTAACAAACAAAATAGTATTAAAAAAACGTGTTTTTTCGAACTTATTTGAAATTATCGCAAAATTTCAAAGTGCGCCACTTTTTTTGTAACTTAGCGTATGTATAATATAATAAAAAAGTAGTATTGTTATACCCTAAAAATTCAAATTTATGTATAAACCTTAACTTTACAATATAATGATTATGTGTAGTTTCACTACAATGTATATTGTAACCTCTTTTCATAATTGCATAAAATTGTATATTACGCAGAATATTATCAGCAAGTGCGGTGCAAGGGTTGCATATTTTCGAGTATCACTCACCAGCGAGGCCAGATTCGAACAAGATACAATTGCGTCTGCGAATAAAACACCTTTAAGAAAGTCAATGAAGATGAATATATTGCTCGACTACTAAAAGGAAGACACGCATCCTGCATATACCGTACCAATACTGTCGACATCGTCAAACTTTTGAAAGAAGACACAATTTTCCTTACGAATTTTCAAGGACAAATCACAACCGATGAAACTAAGAAACTTATCTAGAGCTTATATAATCAAAATTAACAACAAGACAGCACAACTTAACAACCGTACATTTTCAGGTTTCGGAGCAACATCCCTTCAAGCCCTACCATCAGTACTTACCAACTTATCTACAGCAGGACATATAATTGACATCGAATACATTCATCGAATCAGTCTAAGCAACATTAAACCACTGAGCAATATTACCAACTAGATCAAACTATCTACAGCGATTGATATAAAAATCTTCCTGGCAATTGTCTGGCGCAAAATTAACAGGAAACTCTTTATACCGCCGATACGAATGTCAAGCCTGGAGTCCCATCATTCCTGATTAGCTCAAAATTAGCAGAATCTACGAGACGTATATTCTTAAAGGGGGAGGAGTTAACACACGGTTACTCCACAAGTTGAAAGACGAGAAGTCACCTTGACTCCACACATGCACTTGTGGACATTGCATTTCACCACCTGTCGTTAATCGGTACAACACGAATCGTGTGGCAGAAATGAATAATCGTTTCCCACAACTTAAACTAGGAAACTGCTGATGAAACCAAAAACCCTTGCACGCGCTATAAACACCATACGATGATACGAAGGTGTAAAGTAGGATAAGTTAGAATAATTCGTGGGTGGCCGTGGCTCAAGTGGTAGTGGACTGGTTTCCAAATCGGAGGGTTCGGTGTTCGAATGCCATCCTCGCCCGAATGACATATCATCCATTTTTTCAGTTAACGAAAATCAAGTAAGACGAGTAAGGACTGAAACGAATAAATGTGTAAAATGTGTAAAAATTGCAATCCCATTTTGTACCCAAATTAGCCTGTATGTTCTCTAGTTTCAGTTTGTTATTGATTTTAGTTCGGTGCGGTTTAAAATATTTATAAAATATGAGTCAAGAGGAACGCCGTAAAAAGATCATCGACAAATGGCTCAAAAATATTTCTCGTCCAAACCATCGCAAAAAATTTAAACATAGCACGCAGTACAGTGGATTTTGTTATTAAACGATATTTGGAGACGTTGACAGTTAAGCGAAAACAGAAAAGTGGAGCTAAAAGTGGAGCACATTATACAAATTTGGACAGGAAAATAGCGGGTACCGTCGTGAAAAACCGGACTATGTCATCCAGAGATGTTGCTCGGAAATGTAACACCAACCAAACAACAGTACAAAGATCTAAAAAAAACGTAACGGTCTAAAAACACGAAAAAAACAAAAAAATATCAAAAGCTACTGAAAAACAAAAAAAAACACGAGCCCGAAAGCTATACGAGTTGATCGGCAACAAGAAATCGTGCTTGGTTTTGAAGAAACTTATGTCAAAGCCGACTTTACTACTCTTCCTGGTGCGCAGTTTTACAACTCGTTTGAAGCCGAAATTCTTCCGCAATCAACAACATCGATTGGGATGGAAAAATTCGGGCCAAAATATCTCGTTTGGCAGGCCATTTGCCAATGTGGACACAGAAGCTCATAGTTTATTACAACGAGAACAATTAACGGAGAAGTGTACATTAACGAGTGCCTAAAAAAACGGTTGATTCCTTTCTTAAACAAACACGAGGGTTCAACATTATTTTGGCCAGATTTAGTTTCAGCTCACTATGCTTCTTCTTGTTGCTAAAAATGTGGACTTTGTCCCAAAAGACATGAATCCACCCAATGTTCCACAGTGCCGTCCCATTGAAAGGTATTGGGTTTTGGTCAAAGCTAAATTGAGGAAAAATGAGCAGTGTGCAAAGGACGTAAAATATTTTAGTGCTAAATGGAAAAGAGCGTCCAAAAAGATCACGGATGTAACTGTCACCAACCTTATGAAGGACATTCGAAAGAAGTTGAGAAAAGAATGGGAACCCAAATAATTTTTTTTATTTTTTGCAATTGTGAATGAATTTAATAAAAACAGAGTTTTAAAACAAATAAAAAAAATTTACATGAATTATGAAAATTATTAAAATTTCTTTTTTACTTCGAAGTTTCCAAATTTTATTCGTTTCAATTCTTAGTTGACTAGAAATCAACATCAAGCCAACTTCCACTAAGAATTTAGTCTCCCCATTATATGTTGGATGCCACCCATGGAGCGAAATAACCACTGAGACCAAACATCTTTCTTTCCCTCTCTATCCCATTTTCCAAAAAACTTAACACATGCTGAGGCATTATAAGTTTATTCATTCTTAAGTGTTAAGTTCTTTAAAAAAAAAAATAAATAAATAAAAAATTACTCGAAAACAAGGAACTTGCGTTCCTTATGATTTGAAGCCAAGGGACGTTGAGCGTCGTTTTTTCGCCTGTGAACAACTGCTCCAGCGACAAAAAAAAAGAAGAGTTTTTTCATCGCATCGTGACGGGTGATGAAAAATGGATTCATTACAGCAACTCAAAGAGATGAAAGTCATAGAGACTGCCAGGCTGCGAAGGTTATGCCGTGTATTTGGTGGAACCTGGCCCGTGTTATTTATTATGAGCTTTTGAAGCCCAACAAAATCATCACTGGGCACCGGTAACGACTTCAATTGATGCAATTGAGGCGAGCACTGCGCGAAAAACGGCCACAATACGAGCAGAGTCACGAAAAAGTGTTTCTACAATACAGCATGACAACGCTTGGACTCACGTTGCCAAGCCCGTTAAAACCAACCTGGAAACGCTCAAATGGGAAGTGCTACCCTACCCGCCATATGCCCTAGATACGAGTATTGCGCCGTCCGATTATTACTTGTTCTATTCGATGGCGCATGGTCTGGCCATCAAAAGCTGGCTTGATTCGTGGATAGCTTCAAAAGATGAACACTTTTACCGTAACGGTATTCGAGCTCTTCCAGAAAGATGGGAAAAAGTTGTAGCTAGTGATGTGCAATACTGTGAATGATTCATTTGTAACCATTTTTTCACAATAAAGTTGAATTCTTAAAATATATTAATTTCCGTTTTTTTCAATAAAAATTCTTACAGCCAACAATTTACTCAAGTATTTGAGAATAGCTTAGATGTAATTGACGTGCTAATTAACCAATTACCCCTTCGGTAAATGGATTATTATAGAATTCCTTAATAAACAGTTTTTTCTTCCCGCCTATATTGCAAATATATTTAATAACTTTTAAAGTGATATATTAAATTAAAACAATAGTAATAACAACGAATGAGCATGAAGCACATATAAATTTCAAAATATTTTTTTAATAATAAATTACCAAATTCTCAAAGCAAAATTGTTTTTATGATATATTACAAAATGTTAATGTTTTTGACTATGAAAGAAATTAAGCAAATACTAAATGTTGTATTGTTGAAACATTTTACTATGCAATTGTAAAGAAAAGATCAACCATATCGTTTTGTGAAAGTTTTGATTGGATAATATATTAGATACGTATATGTAACATAAGTACATTCCACGCTTGATTTCTAATCATTAAATTAACATCAAATACATCTTTGTACCGGCTGCTTGCAGGAGCTCTATAAAACTATAAAACATTATGATTTTATTTAGAAAAGTGTCATTATTTAAAATAAGATTCATTGAGCAGTTAGATATTATAAAAACTAAAAACCTTAGTAGCGAGAAAAAGGAGAAAGGGAAACATGATTTGCTGTTTCCTGATAGTATTCGAGGAATTATTATGAGCCCATCAAACTGTGGAAAAACTAATGTTATGCATTCTTCTCGACCCCAATGGAGTTAAATTTGAAAATATTTATGTACATATGTATATTCACAGTCTTTATATCAACCAAGATATATATTTTTAAAGCAAAAATTTTAAAATCCATCAAAAGTACGGGTTATAATGAATTTTCAAATAATTGTGAAGTAATATGTCTTTCTAAAGCTTGATGACATGGCTTGTGATAAGTAAACCGCTTTTTACCGCGAGATTGATAAAAACAAAGAATTACAATACAAATGCGTTGTTCAAACAATATCTAGTGACTTTGAACAGATATTTCTAATGTTTCGAATATTGTTACTATTAATCTGATAGATTTTTAAGTAATGAGCATGTAATAAAATATGACACAGAGTTTGAGTTCAACCACGGGTTCAAGGATATTGGAAAAGGAAAACAAATCCATCAAATGTCATTGGTAAAGTAAAAGAATAAAATACGATCTTTTAATAGCTTTTGTTTTTTTTTTATTTTAAGCAAATTAAGATATCTTACCTAGATGTTACAGATCGATATAAGAATTTATTTAGCAAATAAACATTTTGAAGTGCTCAAATTTTGCTATAGTGAAAGCATTTCGGTTCATTGGGGTAGGCATATCCTTTGATATAAACGATTGCATTTTTTGTTTCTTTTTGAAGATATTTACTAACTTTTTCGTATTCAGTAAATCCTTTATCCCAAATTAAACTATTGTATGATAGTTCTGATAAAGCAATTGAGCTTGTCTTCTTAGCGATTGGGTTAATTGATTTTATTGTATGTAGGATTCAATATGAAGAAAGAGGGATTATTTGCAGTGTACAATAGTTATTTCAATTGCAATATACCGGGTGTCCCAAAAATCAACGTCAAGCCAGAAACTGTTGGCACTCAAAAAAAATTCAGAAATTTTACACCCTGTGACGATCTTTCAAGTACTGTGACCACAAATCTTTACTTTTCTTCGATTTTTTTTGTCATGTAACCCTGTCTAAGTCTTCTGTGAGCTATGGTCCAAAATTGGAACATAACTATATCGGTTTTGACTAAAATACTGCTTTTTTGTCCATCCATGTATCTGAAAATCATTAATCCCCCAACTTGAACTGACTGTACTGACAAAAAAATGTACTGTGCCATTTTGGCAAGTAATTTTAAAAAAATGGCGTATTTAGTCTCGATTCCAAAATATGACACTTTTTGTTGAAGACACTTGGTACTCATTTTAACTTGTTAAAAAGAATTATCTATGAATCGGGTTTCTTCAACAAAACATTTTTTTTGTCGTTAATTAAACGTTAGTCTAGCAAGTGTTATACCATTTTGGAATCTAGACTAAATACGCCATCTTTTACAGTTACTTGCCAAAATGGCATATTACATGTTTTCGTCAGTATAGTCAAGTTGAGTGATTAATGATTTTCAGATAATGGACAAAAAAGCAATATCTTAGTTAAAACCGATATAGTTATGTTTCAATTTTTAACCGTAATTTACAGAAAAGTTACTCAGGGATACGTGGCAAAAAGAAAACCGAAGAAAAGCAAACTTTTGCTGTCACAGTACTTGAAAGATCGTCACAGGGTGTCAGATTTCTCGATTTTTTTTTAATGCCAATAATTTTAAGAGTACATGACTTAGACTTTTTTTCATAATTTTGTGATAACCGACACCACTTGAACTATCATCCGTTTCCGGCTTGATGTTGATTTTTGCGACACCCTGTATATATTATTTGCTCCTTTAAAAGCTTTTTTTGATTTCTTCGACAATAGCAGAAAATCGAATGAAAAAAAATTCTTTTTGATTACAATATTATCGCGTAGCAACAGATAGTAAGCGGGTGTATTGCTGGAAATTGACGTTGAGTTTTTGATTTCAATGCGAATATCAACTAGACCATTTTTTAATTATTTTTGAAAATGGTAACAAGATGGAATATTGACGGAAATTTTTATTTGATTGGAGGCCTGGGGCAACTCCTGGTTTATTGTAAGCATATTCATAAAACTAACAATTTCACATAAAGTAAAGATAATAACTAAGATTAGGACGTGAGGCATAGGTGCAAATAAGAATGCTCTTGGGCAAGAGTTTGCTGAGGTGGTAGTGAAAGAGAGGCTGAATATCGTTAACTTCACGCAGCATTCTAGACGTTGGTTTCAGGTGTCCGCAATTCGTTCTGTGAAGATTGAGACGGAAAAGGGGCACAGACCTAAGATTGCGTGGATTCGTGTTAAAAGAAATAAGTTGAAGTAAGAAAGGGCAATCAATATTACCAACTAAGGTCTAATGAATAAAGAGAATATCGGCAAAGTTCATACTTTCAGCCGATCAGTGGCTTCCCAGGGAAGCCATGTAAAGCAAATCCTAAAACCTTGTGAGTTCTGTAGAAGGGTGACCAAACTTGGCTTGTAAATTCAAGAAGAGGCTAAACAAAGGTTATGTAGGCTGTCTGAGGAAGATGATTTATACCTAAAGATTTTCATATCATCTGCGTAAAGAAATATGTATGAATTTTTAATAATGTAATCAACATCATCGCCTTAAGCGACACCAGAGAAGGCTTTAATTGAGTCAGAAACCATGGACCTAAATAGCACATAGTAATGTCGTTCATTCATTTAAATAGGATTGAACTCATGTTATAAAGCTACTTTGGAAACCAAGAGCCTTTAATTTTAGAAAGATTATATCATGAGAAATTCTATCAAAGGCTTTGCTGAAATCGGTGGCAATTACAATACGTCAGCTTCATTTCCAGATTCTAGTGCATACAAAGTGCTTGATACGAATTCTGCTAGGCTGGTGACTGTAGATCTACTTTGACATATCCGTGCTGGTGTTGGAAAACAATAGTTTTATAATGGAAAAGCATTATGTCGTAAATAATGCTCTTGAAAACTTAGCAACCTTTTTTATATAGGGGTATAATAAAAGACCTTTTCCAGGTTGAGGTTCTATCACCCTGGGTGATAGAAAGCTGTAAGAGGTTGGGCTAGATGCATTTCACATTTCTTTAAAAATATAGGGGGAAGATCATCAGGCCCAACAAAATAATCATCTCTGAGGTTTATTATTTTATCTTTAACTTGCTCTAAATTTATAGACATAGATTCCAAAGTTGTTTGTGGATAGCTATTTAAGTAGGAACAGTAAGAGCGGTCTGGGTCTTGGGTACGGATAGCGAACGCTTAGCTAAAGAAAATTGAGAAGAGATTTGCCCGAGGACTTATCAAGAAAATTCTGAGATGATGTATAGTATCCGATTTACTTTTAGTTTTGGTGAACTGAAAGAATCGTTTGGGGTGGGAAATGAGTGTGTAGCCCATTTGGTATAAAAAGTTATCATAGAGAGTTTGGCATAGTGCAAATAAATTTATTTGGGCAGGTAGTAGAAGAAATCGGCCTCGGAACGCGATTTTAAACAAGTATACCAGATCTTTTTCTTCTTGCTACGAAGAGATCGCAGCTCTTTATTATACCAGGGTGGTGAAGATGAGGAATTCTTGTTGAGTAAAAAAGGCACAGATTGGGAGAGACATTTGAAAATTTTAGCGTAAAACGATGCGAGAGCATCGTTAACCGTAAGGTTGGGATTATCGTAAAGAAAGTAAAAATTTGCCATACTGAGGAAGTTGTTCAGTTTGGAGTAGTTAGACCTATGAAAATTAAAACTGTAAGAATACTCATAGGAAACTGATTAAAACCATTGTCATACGACAATGTAAGAAAAAGTGTGGTAACTATTTAACTTAGAGACAAGGTGCCTACTTTCTAAAACGACACAGTTATCTGTATCAGTGGCGAAGACTAGGTTGAGCTGCCGGAAAATATTATTGGTGACACCACTTAATTGATACTGACGAGACTCAGTAAAGCAGTCGATGAAAAGATTTTCTTTATCAGAGGTGGGATTTTCTGCAGTAAACAATGACTGACTATTCAGTCTGGGCCCATAGAAGCTTAGGTAGATTAAAATCACCTAAAAAAATAACAACGTCGTTGGGCCAGCAGCATTAAAAATAAAATCGATTGCATCAACAGTTAGCTGGTTACCTTGAATTGGCTGAGAGTGGCGAATATAGCACCAACAAATATATAGATTGCGCTTGCAAATAGGAATTCTAGTGCAAACGAATTCAAAGAATGCAGTGGACATTTTTTTTAAATCGAGACGAGGGTGTACATCATGCCCATATAAATTCTCCTCTTTATCTAGATCATCGTCACGGTGTGAATCGAAGTCTTGGGAAAATAATTCATTATTTTTAATATTAGGGGTGAGATTGGTTTCTGCGAAGGCAAAAATGTCGTAGGGCAGAATCTGCGAATTAAGATATATATATAGCAGAAATCTTAGTTCGTAATTCTCTACGTTTCGATAATAAAGGGACAAACATTTGGGAGGCTTCGAAAAAGAATTGAGCGGCGGATTGTTGTTGAAACTAGACCGTTCTCTGGAAGTAAAGCATGCGTTTGGAACTTACGTGAAAAGCAAAAGAAGAGGGATCGTTAGCCACATCATCAGGAGTCATATCCAATTGCTCAAGAAAACGTATAAAAAGTTGCCGCAGATCATTATGATTAGTGGGGAGGCCTTCTTGGAGAATGAAAAACATTGCATTGGTTTTCGTTATACCGTCGATACAGACAGAGTCTGGCTTGTAATTATGTATGCGGTCTAAAAGAGAAGGTGGTGTGGTATTAGGGTGTGAGTCTGGCATAGAAGATGGAGAGGGATTTAAAATATAGGAGAAAATTAAGCTAGGGTAAGCCGTTTTTGTTTGATTAGAATACGGAGATGTTGTTAGGCTTTTTAAAGGTCTGGGAGGAGGATCAAGATTAAAAGATACAGGTTTGTGAATTAGGTTGGACTGGGTGGAAGAGTGTTTTGTATATGTATAAGCGACTGACATAATGAAAAGGAGAAGGAGTGAAGAAAGGAAATGCCCCAACTTTAAAACTTCAGTTCGGATCAGGAGCTTATTTGTTAGGAGTTGGGCTGTTTTTTTAAGAGTTAGGCTGAGAATTTGACATAAGACTTAATATTAACATGGGTCTGATTAGTGGATTTTAAATTACTGTTTTTTTTTTTTTCCGGACTTAAAGGTAGTATCCTTGCAATGTTTGTTGTTTCCTGTATTCGGTTTTAAGCTTTCCATGGTTATTTGAACCAGATTGATGACGTCGAAAGCAGGGTTGATGAATATTCATTCACATTGTAACGTGATGCGTACTTTGAAGGTGTTGGTGGAGATTTTACGGCAATGGCTGATATTTTGAATTTTGGTTTAAAAAAAAATTGTTAACCTGGTGCGATCGAGATATGTACCTCTTATCAAAAGGCTGATTCGGCTTTGCTGAAATTGTTCAGCTTGTTTGGCATCATGAGTGTAGTCATACCCACTTGTGTGTTAAGTTCTTTTTAAAAAAAAAAATTAATAAAATAATGGCATTTGGATAATTAGTTAGGGAGCAATTCACACTTCTACATAATTCTGACATGATTATGATGAATTAATTAGGGTAGGTCGGTTGAAAATTGAATGTGTTGATTGAAGAAAAACACAAAAGGCGGTGAATGAGAAATGGATTAGTTGTTAATTTCACATTAAGGTTATTATGCACTTTTAATCGATTTAAAGGGAGAAAACAAATCGAGGCACGGATTTATAGAAAATTAGGCTGGAAAAATTAAATGGAAATACTCGTATGCGGGAAATAAACTAGCGGAGCGAAATTTAAGCACGGCTAAGCTTAATAAATGTCGGAAAGAGAAGATATCACAATGCTAAAGACCTAACTGCAAAACTTAAATTTCATAGTAATTCCATATAATCACCAGTTACGGTGGCTTTTAAAATGAAATAACGAAACGTAAGTTTAAACAAAGCAGTGCTATTGAACTTGAACTCATGGATTTAGAACTCTCTAAATGGTTTATGAACGATTTTCTTTAATTTTAACTGTCGTCTTTGGTGTTTTACTGTTTCATTTCTTCTTTCATCATATTAGTTTATTGCCACTGTTAACATTATGCCTCTTCTATGGACTCAAATACTGAATCGTCCAAATAATAAAACCATCTTATGAAATTCGAAAAATTTCAATGAGAGCTGCAAGGCTACCAGCAAAACTATACGCAAAACAAAATAAAAGATTCAAAACACACAAAGCACTGCTAAGAATATCTCCCATCATCTACACAAAGAAGACTTTATTGAACCAAAACTTCAGAGTCATATTTTTTCAAAAAAAAAACTCGAAAGGGCTTAGTTCACTTTATTTCTGAGCCACTTATAATCCGTCAAATAAGGAGATTTCCTGATTTATGATGAATCATCTATTCGCAGCTCAAATTCGACAAGAATATCATGGACTGACGGAAGTACCGAAGGACTTAGAAAACCCAATGAAAAAAGACCGCGTCTCGTCTAATAATTGTGTACGATTGGGGTTCAAACGGCTTTGTCAAAGATTCTGTTCTAATTTTCAAATCTGGGCTGAAATCTGGTGATTATAACCAATTTCTCAAAGTGGCTAAAAGAACAGATTCCCAACCAATCGGATGAGACATCAATAATTGCAATGGACAACGCCTCATATCATAATAATTCGAAAAACAGAACCCCATCTTCATCGATTGAAGATTGAACTCTATAACGTAGTGGGACGAAATAAGACAAACCCGCAGTATCTGATAGACCACTTGATAAGATCAGCAGGCCATAAAATTGAATTGTAATCAAGGGGGGCAGGGAAAAATACCACGAAACCAAGGCTACTATTTGAATGATGTGCTGCTCCACGCACAATGGAAAGTACGTAGCTTCAAAATAAAGCCAGAATCAATTTCATACCTCACACCATTTTTGTTTTATTTAATTTTTTTCCTCTCGTTCTTATCTGGTCACCAAGTACTACATATATTATACATATTCATACACTCATACACAAAGTTTTTATAGATATGATATAAAGTTGTTACTATATATATATAGAGTTCACTTAATCTATTGAAACGTCAGTAGTCATCAAGTGTAATAGTTGAATGGAATCGAGTAAAGAAAAATTTTTTATCGCGTCATCTTTCCCGTTTTTATCGATTAAATATGGATATTGCGAATCGTAGGACTCACAGAGGCCAGGTTACATTGGTCGTTAATAATGCAACGAAATATTTAGAATCCAATAGATCGAAGCCAACTTCCAGAAATGAAGATAATTGGGCTGATATTCAGGATGAACTCTCGGTTTTCCTACAAAGATTATAGATAGCTCACGACGGTCTTAATAAACCCAATAACGAAGTACGCTTAATAGGAACAGCCGAAGATTTTCAGAAGGAAAGTAATGCTACTGTGGACTATGTAACGACAAAGCTGTCGTATGCATTGCAAAATTAACACAACGACTCGACAAATTGCACTGCAGCCAAAACTTTAAGGAAACATTTACGCGAGTTCCTTCACGTGACAATTTTCCAAACTTTGTTGAATTACCGAAACTTCTAATAAAAAATTTTCAGGAGATTTTAAGCAATGCCTTGCTTTCTGGGAGCAGTTTCGTATGATAATGAACGAAAATAATGATTTTTCTGGAACGGATAAATGCAATTACCTTCAGTCTACACTGAGAGGGGAAGCGTCAGAACAATTAGCAAGTTTTACTTCCAGTAGTTCTTACTAGGACGGTGCTATTGATTTATTGCAAGATGAATTTGGCAGCGTAGACACATTGATTGAGAAGACCATGAATCACTTGATAACGATGCCTCAATTTTCCTCAAAATGAAATGTAAAAGGTCAACGTAATCTATACGACACCATGTTGTTAACATGCCCAAGATCGTTAAAAGCCATGAGAATTTCATCGTATAATTGCAGGATAAATCTGAAACCGAATGTGAAATACGCACACTGCGCCTATTTCGGCAGATAATTTGCTACCAATGCACTGCACTGAGTTCGCGTAATACAGACACATTTATTTAGCGAGCGAAGTTTTTGGTTCAAAATAATACAAACTGCCACTGGTTTACATTGAAATTGCTATTGCAACTCCTCTAAGAATCCGAAACAACAACAAAGCGACCAGTCTGCCCAGAAGTCGGAGGTAGATGCATGTGCATCCGCCATTGATATCCTCTGGATATTCAAACGTGACCAGAGTTCCAGTGCTTTTTTTAACACAACGATTTTGTTTCTCCGCTTGTATTGTATTTTCACACGTTTTTTTCAATAAAAGGCTCTAGATGTATTACTGGCTTCATGATCTGAGACTAATAAAAGTACTTTTATTACAAGCTAATCTGAAACCTGAAAGGCTTCATAGGTTTCAGGTAGTTTTAGAACAATCAAGTCCGATTTTATAATGATATAATATGTATTTATTATGTAGTTATAATAAAAGTTTTATGACACGGTCATGTAATGAAAGAAAGCGTTTTTGTTTTCATTCATCTACGAGTACGTATGCTTTTTTTTAAAAAAAGTGGGTATTACTACATTTAAAGTGCCTGAGCAGACGTTAAGTTTGTAGGAAAATGGGACATAGAGAGAACGAAAGATTTTTGGCATCAATTGTTATTTCGTTCCATGGGTGGAATACAACAATTAATGTGGAGACTAAATTATTAGTGTAATTGGACTTGTTGTTGTATTCTAGGCAACCACTCATCTTACGCGATTTCAGTTGCCTGAAAAAAATAATGTCTTCGGGGGCGGCTGTTATTGAACCCCGAACCATCCGATTTGGAAGCCCTATGCTAATTATCTTCAGAAATTCCAGTCGTTAAATATTCATATCATGGTATCCCTATGAGAACTTTCAAGAGCGCAGTGCTTATGCATTTCATTGTAAACAGAGTTAGGGACAAATATTCCAATCTTCTCTGTACTGCGGTTTTGGTTGATGTTTTTTTTTTTTCTCAAGTGTTTTCGGGGTGATTTTTTTTGGAAGATTTTAGTTTGCCCATTCACTTTTATTGTCGGTGTTTTACCATTTTTATTATTTTTTTTATTTTATTGTGCGAATTGTGGCTCCGTTTTGTTTTTTATTTCTGTGTTTGTTTTTTTCCTTTACTATTTATATTAAAACATGTAAATCAATAGACTGTCTGCGAATAAAATGGCGTAAGAGATCTAGGCTCGTGTGCTTCCAATGAAACCCTTGACGTCATGCGGGATTCGTTGAGACCTGCTCGAATGACTGAAAGCAGAAGATCACTAAGCCTGGATTCGACTACCAAAACAAAGCATAGTAAGGAGCTTTTGCAAGAACCTCCGAGCATTCCTAAGTCGAAGGTATGCACAAGGTGGCGAAAAAGTTGTCACACGATGTTCTTTGGCTGTAATTTTTTTATGAATAAAAAACGTTGGTTCTGAATTTGTATTATGTTTATTTGATGTCTTAAATTTCTTTGCAATAAGCCAAAAAAATAATATCGACTAAGAACTTCCGGCGATAGGTCCTCGCATTCTTGATAGATTTTGGCTTTGAGGGCCTCAAGAGTCCGAGTTTTGTTGACATAGACTTGTGACTTTAAGAAACCTTCTTATTTGCTGGCCACTGCAAGTCGCCAAAACGAGAGATTAACCGACCGGAAAATTAGGCCCTCAGAATTTCGGTTATGGCTAGTGCAGTATGCGCCGTTGCTCCATCCTGTTGGAACCACATGTTTTTCAGTCCCAATTCAATTGGATGAAGATGAAAGTCGTTCAGCATGGTTCTGTAGCGCTCGCCGTCCACAGTAGTCGCTTGGTTCGCGTCGTTTTCGAAAAAATAAGGCCCGATGACACCTTCAGCATAAACAGCACAGCATGCAGTAACTTTGAGAGGGTGTAATGACTCTTTGTGGTTTATACGCAGGTTTTCGGTGCCCCAGAAGCGATAATTTTGGTTTTTAACATATACACAGAGGTGGAAATGAGCCTCGTCGCTCACTATGATTTTCGATGAAAAGTTGTCTCCCTCGTGGTCGAGATTCAGAATGCCTTGAGCGTAGGTTCCACGTGCTGGGCGGTCAACACCTAACAGCTGATGAACTGTCTGAACTTTTTAAGTGAACATCTTGAAATCCATGACCAAAATTCTCTCTAAAGACCGCTGAGTGGCACATCGTCAGGTCGATACTTCGGGGTCTTCTGTGACATCTTCAACCACAGCTGCGCTATTGTCAGCAGAACGGCCACTCCGGGGCCCCCGAGACCTGATAGTATCTCGTGTTGTCCCACACTCTTCTAGGCGAGCGCCTAAACGCCGTAGCGTTTGTTTGTTTTTTTTTTTTTTAAAGAACTTAACCCTCAAGTGGGTATGACTACACTTATGATGCCAAAGCATGTGTTAAGTTTTTCGGAAAATTGGACAGGAAGAGAAAGAAAGATGCTTGGGCTCAGTGGCTCTTTCTTAGGTGGAGGTTGTGTGTGACTCGCACGGCCCAGCACGAGGTGCTTGTTGTATCCACATACTTTTTTAAATTGGATAGGGCGATGGTGACTCGCTGCAAAGAATTTAATACCTCGAGAAATCATCAGGATAGTGGGATAGGAAGCGAGGATAGTAGTATAAGTAGTAGCAGAGTGACCACAGGTACTATAGACAGGGACTTAGAGACTACAAGTAGGGATGCAGATAGGGTTATGAGTAAGAAAGAGAGACTGTGGGTAGGTAACTGATTCGAAGCGTTAAGCTAAGAGATCGATGAATGTCTATAGCCTACGATAACAAGATATTCAGTATGTCTCGAACAAGTTAATATAACGTCGAAGCTTCGTGCTGTCCGCTGCAGTTGATCACTACGCGACCAAGTTGTCGCCGAAATCCGGGAGATAATTCAGGATCCTCATACGTGTATCAGCATGCCCTTACTGTTTGGTGGATAGGACCGATCAATAGCAAGGAACTTGAGATTGTAACGACCATAAGCTCTACAGTCCTAAGTCCCGATAAAAATTAGTTAAAAGAGCGGTTGAGTCACATTTTTATTTTCTGGTCTATTTTTCTAAAACCTTCCGACCTTCAATGAGTTAACCTATGCACAATTTAGTAATATCGGATAGTGAAAGTTGAGTTACTAATTTTTGACAAAAATTATGGTGCCTAAAATAAAATATCCGAAACTAGGATTTTTGTTTTATTATTATTAAACTTACTTGTGTATACACCGGCCATTGGTGTCCTAACTCCACTTGCTTGGCTTACCGCCGATCGAGTAAATGCTCCACATGTTGGCATTGAGCTAAAAAATGAACCAACGATGTTGCAAAGACCTAACGTTAACATCTCCTGGGATGCATCTAAACGGGTTCCTTGCGCTTAAATAAAAAATATTATTTATGAAATAAAAAATAAATAAACGGCTGATTAAAAATTCTTACCAAATGCCTTAGCAATCGCAATATTAGCCAAAACTGCAATAAATGGAACAACAAATATTCCACTTCCAAGCACGTTACAAATATCCGAAAAAGAATATGTGGTGCCGTTATGAATAATTGTTAAGGGTGGAAGTGATATTGAAAGTGCGCTCGAGTTCACTTTTTTAGATAAAGCGAATGGAATATTACTCCTTCCATCAAGAACTACCATTTTATATGCTACAAGTGAGGCACAAAATATAACAATTGCGTTTCTTGATATACTTATGTACCAAAAACAACGCCTTAGCATTTTTTTTATAGAGCTGCTGTTTTGAAATTTAATATTATTAAGTTGCTAAAACAGAAATGAATTATTATGCAATATATTTATTACTACACTTAATTTTTTGCACTTACCCGAAGGCACAATAGTGTTGCTAGGCAAAGTGATCCTAATAGTGAATCACCTACGCTGAACTGATTGAAAAAGTTGGAATAATTTGTACTTTGGTATTTGTTGTTGATTCCTAATAATCCTTTCAGTTGAACCAGTATAACGATTATCGAAGTTGCCGTTGTGAAGGCACTATTCACTGGGCGTGATATAAAGTTTACGACAAAACCTAAAAGAATCATAATTGTATACAGGTGTATGCACATATTTATTACCTAGGTTTAAAAAAATTATATTTTTAAGTTAATCACTTCTCAAATATATTGATGTGGGATTCTTTCGTTAAGGGACAGATAAAACAAAATCAGTCGATTAAAAATTCAGAACACATCTTTATTTATGCAACGATCATCACTTCTTGTTAGGTTGACTCAGACTACCCTTAACACTGCGCTGTTTGCTGCGTTACATATTTTATCAGTAACCCTACTGTGTCTGTACGTTTGTTTGTCTTCCTTTGTCTTCGTTCTCGTATGATCCTGTCGTCCGTTTGCTGCAGTTAGCGGTTATAATGTACGCCTAGTTTGATATGTGTGTTAGGTAATTTGTATGTCATCTGTAATATATCGTTCGTTTGCTTTGCTCTCTGTCACACAATCTGCTACCCTGACGGCGCATTCGATCCGAATGAAGGGTTCCACTTATTCATATTCTCCGTCACGGTGTTCGTCTTTAAGGGCCCTTCATGATCACCGACCTTCTGGACTTCATACTTGCAATGGTTGAATTTTTTGATGTACTTTGGGTGCAGTTTCATCCCTGTCCCAAACTGAGTGCGCTTGACGGCGACTAACTCATTTGGTTTGTACATCTTTCAGGTATTCTATTTTTATCGAATCCTCTCTTGTTTTCCCGTTGAACGCTGGCAATGTTCTCTCGGACTTCCCCTCCCAGCTCTTCCTGTGCTGTTTCTAATTCAATACCGCGGATTCATCAAGCATCTCGAGAAGATCGGTATAGTCGGAAGTACGCATCTCTAGATGCGTAAGTATTCGGAATGGTGTAAACTTTGTGCTTCTTGACAGAGATATTCAGCACCTGCTGTACTTTGTCCACATGCTTATACCTGCATTACCAGTATTACCATCAACATTGGTATAACTATCTTGTGGATCCTCTCCATATATCCGTTACCTCGAGGAACTCCCATTCATATCAATAGGTGTTGGATATTCGCCACCTTACAATTCGAGATTTTTTTTTCTTTTTAAAGAACTTAACACTCAAGTGGGTATGGATACACTTATAATAACTTAGAACGTGTTAAGTTTTTTGGAAAATGGGATAGAGAGAGAAAGAAAGGTATTTGGGCTCAGTGGTTATTTCGCTCCATGGATGGCATCCAACATTTAATGGGGGGACTAAATTGTTATTGGACTTGAATTGGAACTGTGGTGTTTCCAGCCACTACTCATCTTCACATAATTGTAGGTGGCTGGAAAAAACTAATGTCTTTCGGGACCGATTGGAATTCGAATATCAAACGTTCTGATTTGAAAGCCGATACACCACCACTTGAGCCACAATCACCCACCGCATGTGTACATACTCGTATTTCAACACCAATTTTAAATAAGGGAGCAAGCAAATATATTTTTACTTATATGTATCCAAGGTCCAGCTAATCGGTCAGGAAAGAATGACTAGACCAGTTGCGGGCAACATCGATTTTACTGCGGTCAGGAGATACGCCGTCGCCATCCAGCACGTATCCAAGAAACCGTACTTCCTTTCGGAATAAATTACACCTAGACCCCAGATTCATTTTCTGTCCAGACTCTCTTAGACGTCTAAAAACAGAACGTAAATTATCAAGCATTAGCTCAAAGTTCTTACAATGGACAAGGATGTCATCCAACTAATCAAAACTGATTTCTATCGGCAGTCCCCGTAAAACGTTCGACATGAGGTCGCGGCATCATTGGCAAACACAAAACTCCTAGTCACAAAAGTGGTCTTGTTTCGGTCGCTAGAATGCACCTCTGCTTGCCACAGCATCTAAGACGTCATACATCCTGTGCAAGGGGAAAGAATCTTTGATAGTGACGATAATCGACGCAAAACCGAGTCGATTCGTCCTTCTTTAGGACCATCATGATTTGTGAGGCAAAGGGACTCTGTGCCTACATCGCTAGTGTGTTGAACGTCCCTGGTTCTTCCAAAGTTGTCAGGTCCACTAGAGAATACGTCTGCAAATTCGTGCTACAGTTTTTCGGTAAGTCGCTGTTGTGCTCCCTTTTTTTTAAAAGAACTTAACGCTCAAGTGGGTATGAATACACTTACAATGCCTCAGCATGTGTTCAGCTTTATGGAAAATAGGATAGGTGGAGAAAGAGAGTTGCTTGGCTTAATGGGGAGACTAATCCTTAGTGGATGTTGGCTTGATATTGGTTTTCAGTCAACAACTCAACTCACTTTCTTTGTTTCGGTCATAGGAACAGATCTGCCAAGAACTCGGGCAAAACGGCATTGTCTGAGAATCCCAAATCCTTACACTCAATCTCTCCTAGTATTAACATTTAATCGTAATACCCGTTTCACTATTAATGCTCATCAGTACATCCGCAAGCCCACTCTAAAATATCGTGATTGGTTTATAACCGTACAACTCGCTTAAGGAATGCCCTGCCAAGCTCTCTCTTTCCTGGTCGGTGTAACTTGCAAACATTAAGACCAATGTACATCGGTACCTCTCTTTCCTTCCTCCTCAAATTTCCTTCGCCCGCGCTATGTGAAAACATTTTAAGGGTATAATAGCTCCTTGAGCGAGTTAACGAGTATTGTATGTAGATATTACTTTATTACACGTATAATTATGACTGACTACATTTTGTTCAGCTAATGCTATTTATACTATCGAATACAATCGAGTTTTGTTTGCTGCCTGATAATCCTGTTTTGATGCGTTTTGCTTGCTGCATGATAATCTTGTTTTTATGTGTTTTATTTGTTGCAAGATAATGTTGTTTTGATGCGTTCTATTTCCTGCATGATAATGTTGTTTCGATGCGTTTTGTTTAGTGCATGATAATGTTGTTTTTATGCGTTTTGTTTACTGCATGATAATATTGTTTTGATTCTTTTTTTTGCTGCATGATAATGTTGCTTTGATGCGTTTTGTTTACTGCATGATAATGTTGTTTTAGTGCGGTTGGTTTGCTTCAAGATAATGTTGTTTGGTGCGTAAGTGAGATAAGGAATACATTCCTTGTCCACTGTGTTAAAATAAAATGTCCTCATTTGAAGTCGGCATAGTTCGGTTCGTATGCTTGTTCGAAATTCCTACGGCGTTTGATATATTCTTGTAGGTGTCGATATGTATATATCATGAATATATAATTAAAATTAAGGTTAGGTTGTGATTGTTAGAGAAAAATATTGAATGAACTCACAAGGGGTTAAAATATTTAACACTTTTAGTTGTTGTTTTTGAGCATGAATTACATTTTTTATTTCTTGCTCATCGTTTACATAATATTTATGTTTCATTATCTAAGGTAGTACTGTTGTTGTATTGGATTAGATGCGGACCACGTATTATTTGTCCGTTGCATTTATGTACTCATACATTGCCCACTACAATATTACTATGATCTAAGAGTAGTAAGGGAAATATATTTTCTTGAATAATATTACATTGAGCTTTTTGTTTTATTAACAAAGGAACAGTACACGTTATTATGGGTTTATTTTTGAAAGATTTTCGTGGTGTGAGAAATCATGTCCGGGTCAGGGGGAGCATCATCCCCATACATGGGGCTTGGCGTCAAGGTAGCGCGCGCAGCTTCACACTTGGGCGTCGTGGGTTCAAATCTGACTCTTCTTTTATTCTTTTCACAGGCTATTTTCGCCGCGGTTTTCATTATGTACATCTGATACAGTGGGTGGAGATGTGCATGGTGAGCGCAGCGGAAAAATGGCCTGATCCATGGAATGTGCTAAGATCACCAAGCCATATGATCTTCTAATCCACGTCAAGGTTAGGCTGTAGCTAGCTGAGGAAAATCTGAGAGAGTCAGTTGGTTAGAAACGGGCAGCGAGTTAAGGAGTCAAGTGTGTTAAAGAGTGCAGTGGAAAAAAAAACAGAACAGCCGATTAGCATAACGCTAGTATTTAATTAATTAAAACAAGTTCGAGCAGACAAAAGGACCCTAACTTCAAAATCGTGGTTGGAGGTTTTAGTTTTGGTTGTATGAAAACCCTGGACTAACTTGGTGCTATTCATTCTTCCCTAAGCCAACCCTAATTGGAATTGGAGCGAGACGACTGAAGCAGAGCCAGAGCCAGCTAAGTGCTTAAAAGTTTTTTTTTTAATTTATTACAACATTTATAAGCAACCCTTAGCCAGTTGCAATATTAAGGGCGTATTGCCAAAAAAAAAATAAAAGAAGCAAAAAAGCAAAAAATAGAGGGAACTAACTGTTATACGGCGTGATTATTTATACAGTTTTAGTCAAAAGGAAGTATATTCGGTCGGTGGTCGTGACAGCCAAAGCGCTGACTCAGTCGTTCACGGTAGTTCGTAGTGTGCAGATGTGTTTCGGCTTTCTCTCTCTCAATAAGTGAAATACAGTTTAGTTTCCCATTTTGATACGCAGTTTTCATATATCCAGTTGGTGTAGTGGTAGTATACCTGGTGTGACAATCACGGGGCCTGGGTTCGGTTCCTGACTCTAGACAAATTTTATTATTGTTTCTTTTTTTTTTTGTTTTTTTGCTTTGTTAAAACAGTAAAGTGACAGTGTAAAAAAGAAGAATCACGTGATGTGTGATAGAGAGCGTTCTGCTCTTTCATTAGCGGAAAAAGCTAGTGGCAGCAGAAAAAGACCTGATGAAAATGCAACATCAAGTCCACTACCAGTTGCGGTAGCTGAAGGCAATGCCAAGCGGAGGAGGAAGCTACGGCCTACCCCCAATCTAGTTAAACGTCCCTCTCTTTCAAATTCCACCGAAAAGCTGTCAGGTGGATTAAGGGAGACAGGGGCATCAATTTCTACAACGACAGCAATAAACCCTACGTGTCATGAGTCGGACAATGATGTGTGTGATGTTGTGATGTGTGCGAAGGTTGTTACGTGGGAAGCGATAATAGCTTCGCAGCTCTGGCTGTCTCAGAGTCTGACGAAGAAGATGAAGAAGTTATTGCTATATATAGCAGCATCAAGCAGCTTCAAAAACAGGTGCTCGCCATTAAGGCAAAACAAACAGCAGTCGAGAAAAGGAGCAACAATTATGCTCCCAACCACAAGAAAAACAACAACAGCAAAAGGTTACAACCCAGCAACAGTTACATCTACAAACGGACAAAATAAAACAAAAACAGCAGCCAAAGCAGAAAACACAAACACAACAACAAGAGAAGCATTCGCAGCCGTCACAACAACAACAGAAGCTGAAACAGCTGCAACAGCAGCAATAACAACGGCAGCATCCACAACAACGGCAGCAAAATCATCAGCAACAGAGACAACAACAACAGCCAGAACAGAAACCCACCAAGCAAAAAGTGCCACCAATCAACACATTTAAATTGGAGTTAAAGGACACCATCGAACTGTGTAAGTCGGCCATAGGCAACAATTTTTTTATAAAAAGATTATCGCTAGATAGGCATGCGATCCACTGTAACACAGTGGAGCGCTATCATAAAGTAAGAAATTTATTGAGGGATTCGACGACGGAATTCTTCTCCTACACCCCTAAGGGTGAAAAGCTGCAAACAATGCTGCTGAGGGGATTGGAACCGTCGATTGATCCGGAGGAGCTCCTTGCACTGCTGAAAGAGAAGAAGTGCGAAGGGCTCCAATTCGTGGGGGTCAAGCCTTTCACCACAGCGAGAGCCAAAAGGGAGAAGCGGAAACTGCCTATTTTTCTGGTCCAGCTAAGTCCTGACAGCAAACTGGATGGTCTAAGGAGTATCAAAGTCCTAGATTACCAGGTTGTACACTGGGAGAAATTAAAGAGGAGCGAAAACATTTTACAATGTGTTCGCTGCCAAAGGTTCGGGCACGCCGCGTCGAACTGCGAAATGCAGCCTCGATGCGTGAAGTGTGGAAAGAACCACAAGTCAGAGGAATGCGTTCTGGGTAAGGACGGAACGTCAGAAAAGAGCCAACTCTCCTGTGCTTTATGTAGGAACACGGGACACACCGCAAATTATCGGGGTTGTCCCAAATTCCAGGACATGAAAAGAATAAATCTGGCCCGGCAGCAGAAAGTGGAAGTTAAACGTCCACCCGTGCATTTACAAACTCCAACCGTTACTCCCCATGTTACCTACGCCCAAACGGCGGCAGGTAGGGGAAATATGGTACAGCAAGCGAAGGTAGCTTCTCAGGCCCCAGCGCCTAGACAAATGGCTCAGCTACAACGTCATTTAACTGAACAGACCGCGCGGGTGGATCAAGTTTACGCGCTGCTGCCTGGCCTAACGCACCTTTTGTCGTAATGGGTACGCACGTGGCGGAGCAGACCCTGAAGGTCCTTGCAGTGAATGTGAATTCACTGATTAGGTTAGAACGACGAGCCGCACTATTTAAGTTGCTTAAAGACCAAGCCCCTGATGTGCTTTTGGTTAGCGAAACTAAGCTTACCAAAAGACACAAAATGAGGCACAGGAGATACAAAATTTCGGAGAAACCGACCCAACTCCATTCAGGGAGGTGGCGTCGCGATATTCGTAAGAAAAGGTATACGTTTTAAAAGAGTATACAGTCGTGTAGTACGTAGGTTCCAAGTGCTGGAAGCATGCATCGTGTATATTCCCCTCCGTAGTGGAAAGCGGCTGTACATGGTGTCTGTCTATGCACCTAAGGCTACTCAATCCACCTTATTCATCTCAGAGCTCGAGACACTTTTCCGATTCCTAAGGCTGGAATTGGAAGACAACTATTTTATTATCGGCGGAGATTTCAACGCCAAACACAGTGATTGGGGAAATAATACACCAAATACTAGAGGGAACCTACTATTCAATTGGTGGGGTCAACACAGCATAACGTATCGACTCGGGCTTAAGGCGACGGATGGTCCGTCGTTTCCCAGACACGGGTCCTAATTGGATCTTCTGCTGTTCGACTCACGAATACAACTGACATGCACTAACCAACAAACTACAAACTGTCTACGCACTTTCGTGTATGACAGTGACCATTGCGGTCTCAGCACCGAAATAACTGTTCCCAACGAAAATGCGGAATTGGATGAGTTTGTTCAAAGGCATTCCTACAATTATAGTAGGGTGCGTTGGACACACTTCACCAGAACACTGACGAGAGCACTCTCCTCGAATTCGCTCTACCCACCGTCCAACAGAAATCTGTCAAACGAGGAGATTGACAGGTATCTTAGACTAATGGACGATACAATCAAACGAACAATGGACAAAACGATACCTCGGTATCAACACACTGACGACGAAGACTTATTCCGCAACTCAACTATTGACGCACTGCACCGACAAAAAAGTAGACTGCTGTCAAGACTAAAAACCTTGTATAGACAGTTTACTGACAGACATAACCCGGAGATCATGACATTGAGGTCGTCGATTAAAAACCTCCAAATATTAATAAAAGAAAATTACAGAAATTCTGTAAGTTTGTATTGGAACAATAAAATTCGGGCTGTAAACACCAGCAACCCGAATATGTTCCCGCAAATAAATAAAATATTTCGGAGAAATAATCAGAACGACCTTCCATGTCTTAGAATCACCCGAACGACGAACAACGAACAAATACTTGTAGCAGCAGGCATTGATCCAAGTGAGGCCGTTGATGATGACAACTTCTTTGTGATCGAGGATCCGCAGGAGCAGGTAGAGGCTATAGGAGCGACTTTCCAGGAAGTGTACAAGGCGAATGTTATCATTGGCCCAAACCACGACCTGGAGAATCGAGTCCTTGTACACAATTTCTACCTTCGAAATGAAATAGAGAATTGGCGATTCGAGAACTCGGGCTTCACCCAGTTTAGTGACGAGAATAGGTCAAATAACGTCATCGCCAACGATAGGGTACTACCCCCTTTCATTTCGAAGGAGGAGCTCCAAACGATCTTCGAATCGCTTAGAAGTAAGAAATCAGTGGGAACCGATGAAATACCTAACATTGTGCTTTGACATCTCCCTCTAGAAGCGGTGAACATTTATACTACCCTGTTTAATAATGCAATGAATAATGCACATTATCCAGCGCATTGGAAAACTGCGGTGGTACATCCCATACCTAAAAGGGATAAAGATACTTCCAATCCGGCGAATCTCCGCTCGATCAGTCTTCTTCCAAACATCAGTAAGGTTTTCGAGAAGGTAATCAATAGAGTCCTGACTAAGTGGGTTGAGGACAAACATATAGTTCCGGATAATCAGTTCGGTTTCAAGGCGGGGCATGCTATCATTCATGCTGTGTCGAAACTGGTTTCTGATATCCAATGGAACAAAGGCAAGAACCAGTGCACGGGTGCCTGCCTGATTGACTTGGAGAAGGCCTTCGATACCGTATGGTTAGAGGGACTCCTTTTCAGGTTGGACAGGTTGGGCATTAGTAAACCACTGCTGTATATTCTTTTTGATATGCTTTCCAGTAGAGAGTTCATCGTGAAGAATGGCGATGTGACTTCCGCTGGAATATTTAACATTAAAAACGGTCTTCAACAAGGTGCGGTAAATTCGCCGATCCTATTCAACATTTGCACAAGTGATCTGATAGGTTCACTTCCCCACAGCATAGCGTACGCAGACGACTTAATCACGTACAGATCAGGTCCAAAGATTGAGGTCATTAACATACCTTTGCAACGCGACTTCGAAAAAATTAAGCGATATTGCGACGACTGGAAGTTGAAAATCAACTTTCGGAAATCGGAAACCATTCTATTTAGGACGCCTTTGTCTGGGGCCTCTAGGGATACCAGAAAGAATTGGCGAAAGTTCTCGATCGTCGGACAACATGGACAGCCACTTGCTTGTCGAAATGTAGTCAGATACCTTGGGATCTGGCTAGATCAATATCTGTATTTTAACAAACATATAGATGTTGCTCTGGCCAGAGCCAAAGGTGCTTTTGCCCTTACACGGAGACTGTTTTATAACAGCCAACTCGATGCGAGGGTGAAGGTGATCTGTTACATGGCCCTTATCAGGCCCATGCTTGTATTTGGATGTCCCGTGTGGTTCAACGTGAGAGCAAGTTTATTGGAAAAGATTCGGGTGTTTGAGAGGGCTTGTCTTAGGACTTGTCTTCGCTTATACAGAACACCAGAGTCCGAGTACATAAAATTCTATCCTAATGAGGTCTTATACAATAAGAGTGGACAATTTCGTCATTAAGTTGACTCGAAGGCACATTGCAAGAGCAATGACCTCATCGAACAACCTGATCTCTGGGGCTTATTACCCCAATTATATGTATCACGAGAGAGTTCGCTTTGACGGCTTTATTCCTCCAGAAGCGTTCCTCTATCTAGATAGCAAAGGTCTAATCCAGGACAGATTGGCGGTGCCGCTAATCTTCCACGTCGCTCGAACAGCTGCGGACAGGCGACTCAACTACGACGGAGACGTCGCACATGGCAGTGCGGAGCGTCTCCGGTTCAGTAGGGCGGTAGGGAGTCGCGACATGAGGGATGTTGCTCGGCAGCACCAACAATTTTGGTGGCTGGTTGAAGGAGGGGAGGGTTCGTCGTCGAATTCCTCAAGTAATATGTAGCTTCCTGTGAAGCAAAGTGGGCCAGCCTAATTTTGTTTTTAGCCATGGCCGGCTTACATAGTTTTAAGTAGGTTTAAGTTAGATTTTAAGAAAAAAAAAATATAAAAACAAAAAAAAAATAAATAAAAAATAAAAAATGACAAAAAAAAAATAATAATTTATATATATATATGTACATATATGTATATATTAAGTATATATGTAGTATGTATATATATATATATGTATGTGCGTATTAGATGTAAGTAGATTAAGGTTTATTTTTAAGTAGTCTGTAAGTTTTTAGTTTTAGGTTTTTATAATTAATTAATATGTCCATTTACTAAGTTTTTCTTAAAATCTATTTTCTTAGTTTTAGTTGTAACATATAAATATAAAATTAAATATAATGTAATATACGTCGAAAGACTTAGTTTAAGTGTTAGGTTTAATTTAGAGTGCCTGACTGGGTCGTATCGTGCGGAGGTTCCGGGTTCAAATCACGGAGTTCTTTATTGTTTTTTTTTTTTTTAATTTCTTCCTCTTTCTTTTTTTTTTTGTTGCTACTCATTGACCTTCAGTCAGTGGGGGAAGCTTGTTGTTATTTTCTTTTTGCGATATTTCTACCCAGAACTAGAATTAAGTTAGAGTTAAGATACCTACATTAAATTTAAGATAGAATTAAGTTTGTATTATTTGAATTGAAGCGTACTGAATAAATTGTAAGAATTGTAAGGATTGAAAGAAATCGTTTTGTGCCAATCGAGAGAGGACGGGATTTGTTCGCGATCGTCACAACCAATTCGCGATTAAAGTTGTGCTGAAGTTGTACGGAAGGGTAATCGCGTGGCGCCCATTTATTTAACATCTTCACCCACGGCCAGTCTTCGCAGTTGGCCGAGCAACCTTTCGTACAACGCCGCGGGGCAAAGGGGGTAAAAGGACGGTAACATTTTGGCGCCCAACGTGGGGCCCTTATTTAATCAGAATTAGCCATTTAATCAACCCGTCGGTAGTCGCGTGCTTATTTTTTATTTTTATCATTTTTTTTTAATTTTTCTTATTTTTTGTTTGTATTTTTTGGTTCTACTGTTTTTTTTTTTCTTTTTTTGAATTATTATTTATTGTTTTTTTATAAAAGCTCTTGTTTTCCCGTCTGGAGAACTTGAATTATTTATTTTAGCACAAAAACAGAACCTCCAACCACAGCTCAACTGTTTATTTTTTCTTGGGATGGAGATCAATAGGTTAAGCTCGGAAGAGCTTCGATACGAGCTAGATGTTAGGGGACTTACAGGTAGTGATGTAGATGAGATGAGGAAGGTGTTGCGCACGGCTTTAAGGAGGGACTCTAGCTTCATTTTGCCTGAGTATCCGTTTAGTTTTTCAGAGGATCAAGCAGCCATAAAATCCAAACTAGAAGAAATTTTAAAGTTGACGAATGAGTTTGTTGGTGACGAAAACTCCACACAATTTAAGAAGATTTCTGCTAAATCTGAGTGGGTTTTGAGACGGTTGAGTAGGTCGCAAGTTAGCACTCCCGAAGAGAAAGCCTTCGTTTTTGATGTCAGGCAACAGGTGGTAGGGCTCCTCTCGAACCTAGACGTTAAGGCGGGCGTGGATGTTCCGAAGCAGAAAGAAAACGCGATTCAGGGTGAAGAGGTGTTGGGTATTTCGCCGCCGAACGAGACGTCTCTCTCCAATAGCACTCACTGTGGTGTACCTGTCGCCACCTCATCACCTTTGTTTACATCAGAAAAGAGGGTGCCCATTATGAGATGGGGCGTTAAGTTCAGCGGCGACCACACTCAGTCAATCAGTTGCTTCTTGGAAAAGGTAGAAGAGCTAAGGGAGGCTCGGGGATTCACTAAGACTGAGCTTTTTTCCGGGGCTTACGACTTTTTCGAGGGGAAAGCGGCAATATGGTTCAGGGCCAATAAACCATTTATCAGTTCCTGGCCACAACTGGTCCAAAAGTTAAAAGCGGAGTTTCTGCCACCAGGGTACGATGATAGGCTCTGGGAGGAGATAAGATGTAGGACACAAGGCAGTTCCGAGACCATAGGAATTTACGTCAGCGTAATGTTAGGACTATTTTCAAGGCTAAATGAGACATGTTCGGAGGAGGTGAAGCTAAAATGGATTCGTAGAAATATTTCTCCCTTCTATCAGACGCAGATGGCCCTAGTCGAGATTTCTTCGCTGGATCGATTAGTGGAAGTGGGACACCGGTTGGAAGCAACGAGATACTTGGTCGAGAGTTTTGCGCCACCACCATCCAGGCGAAATAATTCCCTACTAGAACCGGATTTAGCGTATGTGGACGTAAGAGAGGGGAGAGCGGATGTGCAAACTTTAAGTCACTCTTCGAATGATACCGCAAGTCGACCCCTCACTTGTTTTCGATGCAGGCAACCAGGACACATCGCCGCCCAATGTCAGTAACCGGTGCGTTGTTATGGCTGCAATAGGGTTGGTACCATACGCAGCCGGTGCCCACATTGTGCATCAGAGTCTCGGGTTTCGGGAAACAACCCCTCGGCTCAAGGACAGGCGGGGCTTTGAGTCGAACGAAAGAGACCGCAATAAAGAGGAGAAGAGGCGTGGGAGAGTCGGTAGGGTGTAACATAGGTTTAGACTTTTTATTGGAAATGAAGGGTTCTGATAGGCGTCCTTATTTAAGTGTAGAGATTTATGGGGTCAACATTTTGGGGTTATTAGATTCAGGGGCATCTCGGACGATTCTCGGAAGTAAAGGGTGGGAAGCGCTGCGGGGTTTTAACTGCCGATTGTCCAAATCAAATGTCAAAGCGGTGACTGTTGCTAATGGGGATGGGGTTGACGTGGTTGGTGCACTCAACGTTCCTATTAAGGTGGAGAATACGGTGAAGGTAATGGAAGTGCTTCTGATACCAAAGTTACCGCATAGTCTGATTTTGGGTGCCGATTTTTGGGAATTGTTCTCAATAATACCGGATCTCAAAAATCGAGCCTGGAGCTTTGGAGAGGAAGTACTAGGGGTGGAAGAGGGCTTTCTGCTGACCGATACGCAAAGAAATCGGCTCAATGAACTCGTCGAAGGCATTTTCCAATCGATGGGCGAAGGCCTGGGTTGCACTTCGCTTGTTCAGCACGTCATTAAAACCAGTGCCCCACCTATCAAACAACGATACTATCCCGTTTCCCCTATAGTGCAGCGACAGATTAATAAGGAGGTGGACGATATGCTGGAAGCCGGGGTCATTGAGCCATCTTCAAGTCCATGGTCGTCTCCAATTTTGTTAATCAACAAGAAGGATGGGAGATACCGATTTTGTGTGGACTTCCGTAAGCTCAATCAAGTAACCGAGCGCGACGCGTACCCAATACCATACGTCTCTGCGACTCTTGACAAACTTCGAAATGCTAAATATCTTTCCTCGCTTGACATCAAGTCTGCCTACTGGCAAATACCTATGGCCGAATCATCGAAACAGTACACAGCGTTCACTATTCCCGGAAAGGGGCTGTATCAATTTCGCCGCATGCCTTTTGGGCTACATAACGCCCCAGCTACTTGGCAGCGTTTTATTGATACAGTCATCGGAGCTGACCTTGAACCGAACGTCTTTGTGTACCTAGATGATGTCATAATTGTGGCTGAAACTTATGAAAAGCATTTGAAAGTCTTGCGCATAGTGCTGCAGCGAATTAAGGATGCCGGTCTTGTCTTGAGTCGTGATAAGTGCGAGCTTTGTAAGCCAGAGCTAAGGTACCTTGGCTATGTCGTAAATGGGAAGGGCCTTTTAGTGGATCCGGAAAAGGTGAAATGTATGGTTGAGTACCCACGGCCAGCGAGTGCGAAGATTTGTCGGTATGGTGTCGTGGTACAGGCGTTTTGTTCACAACTTCTCGGATTTGATTGCCCCAATTACTGGGCTTCTCAAGAAGAAGCGCCGCTTTGAATGGGACGAGAGTTGCGAACAAGCATTCTGCACGCTGAAAGAGAGGTTGATTTCAGCGCCAATACTCAAATGCCCTGATTTCAGTTTACCCTTCACCGTACATACAGATGCCTCCGGTTGTGGGATAGGGGCCGTTCTAACTCAAGAACAACCTGGTGAAGGCGAAAAGGTGATTAGCTATCTTAGCCGATCCCTGACAAGAACCGAAAGGAACTACTCACTACGGAACGGGAATGTCTGGCTGTTATTTGGGCCGTGGAAAAGCTTCGTCCATATTTAGAAGGTAGTAGTTTCACTGTGGTGACTGACCATCATTCGTTACTGTGGCTGAACAAATTGAAGGACCCGCAGGGTAGGCTGGCTCGCTGGGCTGTCACATTGTAGCAGTATGATTTAAAAATCATACACCGGAAAGGTAAAGATCATCTGGTCCCAGACGCTTTATCAAGGGTCAATGAAGAGTTGTCTTCAATCTCCTTAGCTACGGCGGATTCGTGGCACCTTAAGATGTTGGAGCGGGTGAAAAGGAATGGGGAAAAGTTTCCAGACTGAAGACTGGAAGAGGGTAACCTGTTCAGGCGAGTACGGATGAGATATCCGAAGTTGATGACCCAGGGTAGTGAGTGGAAGCGAGTAGTTCCGAGGGAAAGCCGGACCGAAGTACTAAGGCAATGCCACGACGACATTTTGAGTGGGCACGGGGTGTACAAAAGACGCTAGACAAGGTGGCGAGAAGCTACTATTGGCCGAAGCTAAAGACAAGTGTCACAAAGTACGTCCGTGCCTGTACAGTCTGTCAGACGGTGAAACCTGACCTACGGAAACCTGCAGGACTGATGGCTTCGAGATGTAACGTCAGCAGACCTTGGGAGCTGTTATGCGTGGATTTTGTAGGACCGCTTCCTCGTTCTACTAAGGGGTATTGCTACATTTTGACGGTTGTCGACTTCTTCTCAAAATTTCCTTTGTTTTTCCCGGTTAGAACAGCGACCGCCAAATCCGTATGAGCTATTCTCGAGGAGCAAGTGTTCCTAGTGTTTGGGGTCCCTAAATGGATTGTGTGTGACAATGGAGTGCAGTTTAAGAGTAAGGAAATGGCCGATTTGGCCGATGCCTACAAGGTCACTCTGAATTTCACTGCATTTTACCACCCCCAAGCCAATCCGGCGGAGCGGTATAATCAAACGCTAAAGACAAAACTTCGTGCCTATGTTTCCGAGAATCACCGGAAATGGGATGAGCTTCTACCCAAAGTAGCGTGTGCCATTCGAACCTCAACACACGAAGTCCTCAAGGAGTCACCATACTTCGTTTTGTTTGGGAGGGAGATGCCAGTTAGGGGTGATGGGTCTGTGGTTCCTTCAAATGGTTTTATCGCCGATCGTTCTTTTGATGTTCAGGCCTGGTCAAAAGCCTTAGGTGAGGTAGCAGAGGACGTAAGGAGTAGAATGCGCGTCGCAGCTAGAAAATCGGCAAAATCGTACAACCTAAGGAGAAGAGACACTCAGTTCTTTCCGAAGGACTTAGTTTTGAGGAAGAATTTCGTCTTATCCGATGCTGCGAATTATTTTACGGCAAAGCTTGCCCCTAAGTATGTAAGTCCCTTTGAGGTTGTCCGAAGAGTCTCTCCCTGGACGTATGAATTAGGGGACAAGAGCGGGAAAAAGGTAGGCGTTTGGCACTCAAAAGACTTAAAGCTATTTATAGATAAAGACGACCTACAGTAGCCAGCCTGCTTAGGGCGGAAGTACGAAAATCTTTCCAAAGGAAGGGGGTGTTTATTATGGGTTAATTTTTGAAAGATTTTCGTGGTGTGAGAAATCATGTCCGGGTCAGGGGGAGCATCATCCCCATACATGGGGCTTGGCGTCAAGGTAGCGCGCGCAGCTTCACACTTGGGCGTCGTGGGTTCAAATCTGACTCTTCTTTTATTCTTTTCACAGGCTATTTTCGCCGCGGTTTTCATTATGTACATCTGATACAGCGGGTGGAGATGTGCATGGTGAGCGCAGCGGAAAAATGGCCTGATCCATGGAATGTGCTAAGATCACCAAGCCATATGATCTTCTAATCCACGTCAAGGTTAGGCTGTAGCTAGCTGAGGAAAATCTGAGAGAGTCAGTTGGTTAGAAACGGGCAGCGAGTTAAGGAGTCAAGTGTGTTAAAGAGTGCAGTGGAAAAAAAAACAGAACAGCCGATTAGCATAACGCTAGTATTTAATTAATTAAAACAAGTTCGAGCAGACAAAAGGACCCTAACTTCAAAATCGTGGTTGGAGGTTTTAGTTTTGGTTGTATGAAAACCCTGGACTAACTTGGTGCTATTCATTCTTCCCTAAGCCAACCCTAATTGGAATTGGAGCGAGACGACTGAAGCAGAGCCAGAGCCAGCTAAGTGCTTAAAAGTTTTTTTTTTAATTTATTACAACATTTATAAGCAACCCTTAGCCAGTTGCAATATTAAGGGCGTATTGCCAAAAAAAAAATAAAAGAAGCAAAAAAGCAAAAAATAGAGGGAACTAACTGTTATACGGCGTGATTATTTATACAGTTTTAGTCAAAAGGAAGTATATTCGGTCGGTGGTCGTGACAGCCAAAGCGCTGACTCAGTCGTTCACGGAATTTCGTAGTGTGCGGATGTGTTTCGGCTTTTGTTAAAGTAAAAATAAATACTGAAATCAACCCTTAACTAAAACATTTGACAAATCCCATATAGGCTCCAAGTAGCACAGTGGTAGTGTGTTCGCTTCAGAGGGCATAGGTTGTGAGTTGTTCGACTCCGAGTCGGGCAGACAGTACTTTTTTTCTTTTAATTTGCATTGTGTGTTGTGATTTAAAGTGTACAGACTAGTACCGTAATAAAGATCACGCGATGGATTGTGGAGAGCGGTCCGCTATGTTAATAGCGGGATCGGCTGGAACATCTGGTGAGGCTTCAAGTAGTGCAAGCCAATCACCAAAAATGAAGAGAAGGAGGAAGCTCAGGCCAACTCCTAACTTGGTGCAACGTCCCACCCGACAAACTTCCGACGAAAAGCTGCTTGAGGGAGTGAGGGAAGGGGCGCATTCAACATCAGAAATAGCAGCAAATAAACGTCCACGGCAAGTCACTGACGATAACGCACATACATCAGATGGTGGTATGAGACAGAACATCTTCGCTTCCTTGGCTCCATCGGAATCGGAAGATGAAGAGGAAGAAATGGCGTCTCTAAGTAGCAGCATCAAAATGCTGCAACAAAGAGTTCTTGCCATTAAAGAATTGCAAATGCTCAGAAGGAAGAAGGATGAGCAAGAGCAATCAAAACAGCAACAGCAGACTCAGACGCAGCTAGCTCAAAAGCAGCCTCAACCCCAAACAAAAACAATAAGGCAGGTGCTGCAACAACACGAGCAATCACTGAGCAAACACCAACAGCAACAACAAGAGCAGCCACAACAACGGCAACAGCAAAAACAGCAGCAGCCACAACAACGGCAGCTGCCATTACAACGGCAACAGCCACTACAACGGCAACAGTCACAGCAGCAGCAGAAACAACAAATGCAGCAAAAAAAACAACAACAACAGCAGCAGCAGCAAAAACAACAACAACAACATCAGAAGCAACAAAGGGTTCCACCCATTAACACATTTAAGATGGAACTAAAGGAAACGATAGAATTATGTAAGTCGGCCATAGGCAATAATTTTTATATTAAAAGACTTAGCGTAGATAGGCACGCGATCCACTGTAACACAGTGGAGCGCTATTATAAAATAAAAGTTTTATTGAAGGATTCGACGACGGAGTTCTTCTCCTACACTCCGAAGGGGGACAAGCTGCAAACAATGCTGCTGAGGGGGATAGAACCGTCGACTGATCCGGGGGAGCTCCTTGCACTGTTGAAAGAGAAGGAGTGCGAAGGTCTCAAATTCGTAGGGGTCAAGCCGTTTGTCACGGCTAGAGCTAAAAGGGAGAAGCGGAAACTGCCATTCTTCCTGGTTCAGCTAAGTCCCGACAGCAAACTGGATGGTCTGAGGAGTATCAAAGTCCTGGACTACCAGGTTGTACACTGGGAGAAATTAAAGAGGAGCGAAAACATTTTACAATGTGTTCGCTGCCAAAGGTTCGGGCACGCCGCGTCGAACTGCGAAATGCAGCCTCGATGTGAGAAGTGTGGAAAGAACTACAAGTCAGAGGAATGCGTTCTGGGTAAGGACGGAACGTCAGAAAAAAGCCAGCTCTCTTGTGCTTTGTGTAGGAACACGGGACACACCGCAAATTATCGGGGTTGTCCCAAATTCCAGTACATCAAAAGAATAAATCTGGCCCGGCAGCAGAAGGTGGAAGTTAAACGTCCACCCGTGCATTTACAAACTCCAGCCGTTACTCCCCATGTTACCTACGCCCAAATGGCGGCAGGTAGGGGAAATACGGTACAGCAAGCGAAGATTGCTTCTCAGGCCCCAGCACCTAGAGCACCAGAACCTGTACTTGACATGCTAGCTATCTTGCTCTCTATCCAGGGGCGGATGGCTCAGCTACAACGTCATTTAACTGAACAGACCGCGCGGGTGGATCAAGTTTACGCGCTGCTGCCTGGTCTAACGCACCTTTTGTCGTAATGGGTACGCACGTGGCGGAGCAGACCATGAAGGTCCTTGCAGTGAATGTGAATTCACTGATTAGGTTAGAG
Source organism: Volucella zonaria (assembly GCA_963966105.1). Taxonomy (NCBI): domain Eukaryota; kingdom Metazoa; phylum Arthropoda; class Insecta; order Diptera; family Syrphidae; genus Volucella; species Volucella zonaria. The sequence continues at coordinate 126,978,437 of OZ014530.1, read as the reverse complement.
CGACGAGCCGCACTCTTTAAGTTGCTTAAAGACCAAGCCCCTGATGTGCTTTTGGTTAGCGAAACTAAGCTTACCAAAAGACATAAAATGAGGCACAGAAGATACAAAATAGTACGGAGAAACCGACCCAACTCCATTCAGGGAGGTGGCGTCGCGATATTCGTAAGAAAAGGTATACGTTTTAAAAGAGTATACAGTCGTGTAGTACGTAGGTTCCAGGTGCTGGAAGCATGCATCGTGTATATTCCCCTCCGTAGTGGAAAGCGGCTGTACATGGTGTCTGTCTATGCACCTAAGGCTACTCAATCCACCTTATTCATCTCAGAGCTCGAGACACTTTTTCGATTCCTGAGGCTGGAATTGGAAGACAACTATTTTATTATCGGCGGAGATTTCAACGCCAAACACAGTGATTGGGGAAACAATATACCAAATACTAGAGGGAACCTACTAGTCAATTGGTGGGGTCAGCGCAGTGTGATGTATCGACTCGGCCTCAAAGCGACGGATAGTCCGTCGTTTCCCAGACACGGGTCCTATTTGGATCTTCTGCTGTTCGACTCACGAATACAACTGACATGCACTAACCAACAAACTACAAACTGTCTACGCACTTTCGTGTATGACAGTGACCATTGCGGTCTCAGCACCGAAATAACTGTTCCCAACGAAAATGCGGAATTGGATGAGTTTGTTCAAAGGCATTCCTACAATTATAGTAGGGTGCGTTGGACACACTTCACCAGAACACTGACGAGAGCACTCTCCTCGAATTCGCTCTACCCACCGTCCAACAGAAATCTGTCAAACGAGGAGATTGACAGGTATCTTAGACTAATGGACGATACAATCAAACGAACAATGGACAAAACGATACCTCGGTATCAACACACTGACGACGAAGACTTATTCCGCAACTCAACTATTGACGCACTGCACCGACAAAAAAGTAGACTGCTGTCAAGACTAAAAACCTTGTATAGACAGTTTACTGACAGACATAACCCGGAGATCATGACATTGAGGTCGTCGATTAAAAACCTCCAAATATTAATAAAAGAAAATTACAGAAATTCTGTAAGTTTGTATTGGAACAATAAAATTCGGGCTGTAAACACCAGCAACCCGAATATGTTCCCGCAAATAAATAAAATATTTCGGAGAAATAATCAGAACGACCTTCCATGTCTTAGAATCACCCGAACGACGAACAACGAACAAATACTTGTAGCAGCAGGCATTGATCCAAGTGAGGCCGTTGATGATGACAACTTCTTTGTGATCGAGGATCCGCAGGAGCAGGTAGAGGCTATAGGAGCGACTTTTCAGGAAGTGTACAAGGCGAATGTTATCATTGGCCCAAACCACGACCTGGAGAATCGAGTCCTTGTACACAATTTCTACCTTCGAAATGAAATAGAGAATTGGCGATTCGAGAACTCGGGCTTCACCCAGTTTAGTGACGAGAATAGGTCAAATAACGTCATCGCCAACGATAGGGTACTACCCCCTTTCATTTCGAAGGAGGAGCTCCAAACGATCTTCGAATCGCTTAGAAGTAAGAAATCAGTGGGAACCGATGAAATACCTAACATTGTGCTTCGACATCTCCCTCTAGAAGCGGTGAACATTTATACTACCCTGTTTAATAATGCAATGAATAATGCACATTATCCAGCGCATTGGAAAACTGCGGTGGTACATCCCATACCTAAAAGGGATAAAGATACTTCCAATCCGGCGAATCTCCGCTCGATCAGTCTTCTTCCAAACATCAGTAAGGTTTTCGAGAAGGTAATCAATAGAGTCCTGACTAAGTGGGTTGAGGACAAGCATATAGTTCCGGATAATCAGTTCGGTTTCAAGGCGGGGCATGCTATCATTCATGCTGTGTCGAAACTGGTTTCTGATATCCAATGGAACAAAGGCAAGAACCAGTGCACGGGTGCCTGCCTGTTTGACTTGGAGAAGGCCTTCGATACCGTATGGTTAGAGGGACTCCTTTTCAGGTTGGACAGGTTGGGCATTAGTAAACCACTGCTGTATATTCTTTTTGATATGCTTTCCAGTAGAGAGTTCATCGTGAAGAATGGCGATGTGACTTCCGCTGGAATATTTAACATTAAAAACGGTCTTCAACAAGGTGCGGTAAATTCGCCGATCCTATTCAACATTTGCACAAGTGATCTGATAGGTTCACTTCCCCACAGCATAGCGTACGCAGACGACTTAATCACGTACAGATCAGGTCCAAAGATTGAGGTCATTAACATACTTTTGCAACGCGACTTCGAAAAAATTAAGCGATATTGCGACGACTGGAAGTTGAAAATCAACTTTCGGAAATCGGAAACCATTCTATTTAGGACGCCTTTGTCTGGGGCCTCTAGGGATACCAGAAAGAATTGGCGAAAGTTCTCGATCGTCGGACAACATGGACAGCCACTTGCTTGTCGAAATGTAGTCAGATATCTTGGGATCTGGCTAGATCAATATCTGTATTTTAACAAACATATAGATGTTGCTCTGGCCAGAGCCAAGGGTGCTTTTGCCCTTACACGGAGACTGTTTTATAACAGCCAACTCGATGCGAGGGTGAAGGTGATCTGTTACATGGCCCTTATCAGGCCCATGCTTGTATTTGGATGTCCCGTGTGGTTCAACGTGAGAGCAAGTTTATTGGAAAAGATTCGGGTGTTTGAGAGGGCTTGTCTCAAAGTACATAAAATTCTATCCTAATGAGGTCTTATACAATAAGAGTGGACAATTTCGTCATTAAGTTGACTCGAAGGCACATTGCAAGAGCAATGACCTCATCGAACAACCTGATCTTTGGGGCTTATTACCCCAATTATATGTATCACGAGAGAGTTCGCTTTGACGGCTTTATTCCTCCAGAAGCGTTCCTCTATCTAGATAGCAAAGGTCTAATCCAGGACAGATTGGCGGTGCCGCTAATCTTCCACGTCGCTCGAACAGCTGCGGACAGGCGACTCAACTACGACGGAGACGTCGCACATGGCAGTGCGGAGCGTCTCCGGTTCAGTAGGGCGGTAGGGAGTCGTGACAGGAGGGATGTTGCTCAGCAGCACCAGCAATTTTGGTGGCTTGATGAAGGCGAGGATGCTTCGTCGTCGAACTCCTCCAGTGATAGGTAGCTTCATGTGAAGCAGAGTGGGCCAGCCTAATTTTTGTTTTTTTAGCCATGGCCGGCTTATATAGTTTTAGGTAGTATTAAGTTAGATTTTAAGAAAAAGAAAAAAAAAAACTGAAAAAAAAAATTAATAAAAATAAAAAAATCAAAAAAAAAAATTATAAATATATACATATATGTACATGTATAGGCATATATGTATATATGAAGTGTATATGCGTTGTGTATTGTATATATGTGTATGAATGTATTATATGTAAGTAGGTTAAGTAGATTAAGATTTATTCTTTAGGTAGTCTGTAAGTTTAATTAAAAAATAGACTGTAAGATTCGTCGAAAGACTTAGTTTAAGAGTTAGGTTTAACTTAACTTAGGCCAGTATCTTAGAATAAGACTATTTGTAAGTTATTTAAGCTAATTTTTAAGCATTTTTTTGTCTAGCATGTAAGAGTAAATTAAGAGATCAAATAAAAATGCATTTAAACTGTAAAAAAAAAAAAAAAAAAAAAAAACTACTAAACTGCCAAAGCGCTGACTGGGTCGTATCGTGCAGAGGTTCCGGGTTCAAATCACGGAGTTCTTTATTGTTTTTTTTTCTTTTTTAATTTCTTCCTCTTTCTTTTTTTTTTTGTTGCTACTCATTGACCTTCAGTCAGTGGGGGAAGCTTGTTGTTATTTTCTTTTTGCGATATTTCTACCCAGAACTAGAATTAAGTTAGAGTTAAGATACCTACATTAAATTTAAGATAGAATTAAGTTTGTATTATTTGAATTGAAGCGTACTGAATAAATTGTAAGAATTGTAAGGATTGAAAGAAATCGTTTTGTGCCAATCGAGAGAGGACGGGATTTGTTCGCGATCGTCACAACCAATTCGCGATTAAAGTTGTGCTGAAGTTGTACGGAAGGGTAATCGCGTGGCGCCCATTTATTTAACATCTTCACCCACGGAGAGTGTTCGCAGTTGGCCGAGCAACCTTTCGTACAACGCCGCGGGGCAAAGGGGGTAAAAGGACAGTAACAACGTTTAGTTCTTGTTTACAAATATTATATATTTTCGCAATTTGATAGTAAACTCGTTATTGCATTTAGAAATTTTTTTGTTTAAATTCATATTTTCCATGTTTAAAGCCTAATGAGATTAAATTATGCATTTGACATTTAGTTGTAATTATTGGATATTTGTAAATTGTAGCAATTGAACTGTTAAAGATACACACATGGATATCGGAGTATTCTAATATATTTATTACTGGAATATCATACAATTCATTGTAAATTACTTCGTTTATATCTTTAAAATTGAGTGCTCCAGAGAAAAAGTTGCCTATTTTTGCAAAGTTAATTACGCTTGTGATTGCTTCTAGTTCTTTATTTACTTCTGCAATGATTAATTCTTCGATTACAGATTCTGGGTCTAGCGGTTTTAAATTTTTTTCAAATTGTGAATTTACGAGTATGTTCGTTGTTATTGTTATTTTCGATAAGTTGGTTAAGTCCTGTCTTTATTTCTGATAGGTCAACGTTATCTGGCATTCCTGTTATTAATTTTACAACCGAGCCTAAAAAGTTAAGAGTGCATCTTGCGTATTTCTATTTTATTTATGAGTATATGGTACTTATTTCCTTCTTGGGTTTGTATTGTACTATATTGAGCTCTTATTATAGTTTCGTACGGTGCTAATATTACAGAGAGGTTTGCTACGTGGTAAAGGTGGGCTGAGCTGTTATACCGCAATATACTCGACATCGGTTTCAGTACATTAATTTTATCGGAAAGCCCTAGTGAGGGTATCAAAAAGATTATGAATCCTATTCCTGTGAATTGCATGGTGCGTCTTGCTTTCGTATGCTATCTTTGTATATGATTCTCCTTCACACTGTTAAAATCGTGTATACGCGATCTTCTTTCATTTTAGGTTTGTTATATTTTGTTGCAGTTTTATTACGGTGGTCTGTTCGACTTTATATATTAGAGCTTGTCTATTTCTATTATAATACTGGAGTAGTTTATCCTGTTTTTGTTCCAGTCTATCCTTGATGTCCGGGTATTTCACAGGGGGCGGTTTAGTTTTGAGCAGCTAAACTTGGAGAAAGCTCGATAAGCGCACTATATAACCGTTCAACTTGAGCCTTGGACGTTGAATGATGTAGTGGCGTGCCTGAGTGCTTTATTTGTAGTTGTTGTATACGAATTTCAAAATCTTCTCATTTAATATGCTTTCGTTGTCGGTGATGAGATATTCGTATTTGCCGGGTAATTATTTACTTTAACTCCGTCACCTTAAATTACCTTAAAAATGAGAAATACATATTTTTGTTTCTGATAATGATCTACGCATTATATTTGGCGTTGGGGTAAACTTGGGTGAGTACTTCTGCTATTCTTGTATTCGTGGCAGTCTATATTTGTATGGACTTTGCATAAAAAACAGTATCCAGGGTGTCTATCTATAGAGCTAAGATACTAAGTTTGATATGGAATACATCCATTTGTATGTATTCTCCTACTCTCGATGGGATTGGAGTTTTTTCTATAGATTGTTTATTTTTTTCGTGTTCCTACTTGTGTTGAAGACATATTTCACAACCTACTGCTTCTTTTCTGCACATCTCTTTAATGTAAAGCCAGAAATGAATTATCAATATTACTTGTATGTTGTATTTGTGATTTTTACGTTCGCGTTTATGTACTTGTATCTGAGTGACTATTTCTTTTTGCTCGTTTACAGTAATGACGTCGGTTCGCTGATTTTATTTTTTTTTTTTTTCTAAAGGACTTAACACTCAAGTGGGTATGAATACACTTATGATGCATCAGCACGTGTTAAGTTTTTTTGGAAAATGGGATAGGGAGAGAAAGAAAGATGTTTTGGGCTCAGTGGTTATTTCGCTCCATGGGTGGCATCCAACATTTAATGGGGAGACTAAATTCTTAGTGGAAGCTGGCTTGATGTTGATTTCTAGTCAACTATTGGTCTTACTTGATTTTCGTTAACTGAAAAAATGGATGATATGTCTATCGGGCTAGGCTGGGATTCGAACACCAAATCTTCCCATTTGGAAGCCAGTCCACTACCACTTGAGCCACTGCCACCCACATTTTAAGCTAGTATAAAGGTACAGTTTGGGAAACTGGTAATAATTTATTTGTTTTTTAATGAAAAAATATTTTATCATCTATTTTCTGCACGTTACTCATTTGATTTTTGAAGGAGTTAAGCACACAAACCGAAATTTTATAAGAGAGTTAATAAAATCTCGGTTTGTGAGCTTTGTTGTGAAAGATCTGAAAAATCTGTAGTATTATTGATTTGCTGCCCCGAAGGTACATCTGCTACATTAAATGAGGAGGTTTATAAACTAATTTGGCACCATATTCCTCAATTAAATTGTTCCAACCTTTTAGTTTCTTATTGGGATTTTTCTCAGAAATAGAAAAAATTAATAATTGATGATCCGTGTAAAATGTTAAATCTGCTACGTCGTATAAATAATTTCTAAATTTTTGTAAAGACCATACGATTGCTAATAACTCTTTCTCATTGATACTATAATTTTATTCTACTTCGTTTAATGCCCGTGAAATAAATGTGTTTGGTTGACGATTTTGAGCTAAAACTGCTCCATTAGCGAAATTGCTTGCATCTCTTGTAAATTTAAAAGGTTTAGAGAAATCTGGTTGGAAAAGTTGAAGTTGTTACTGTAATGGGTTTTTTAGTTTTCTTAGAGCTTCTACTGCTGATGTGTCCAAATGTGCGATTGTCTTGGCACTTTGATTTTTTGTTACCATTCCTAATTCTCCTCTCAAATGAACGGTTAATGGTTTTGTAATTTTAGCAAAATGTTTTATGAATTCCCTAAAATAACTGGCAAGTCTTAAAAAGGATTTCAATTCTTTTAGGTTGTGGGTAATTCTTTATAATTTCGATTTGTTTAGGGTCAACTGTTATCCTGTTGCGTTTTGTAATATGTCCAAGGTATTCAATTGAATCCCGGAAGAAATGTGACTTTTCGTCAGTAATGTTCATGTTAGCATTATGCAGTGCGTTGATAATGGTCCGGAGGTGTTCCATATGTTCTCCGGATGTGGATGAAAATACTAACACGTCGTCAATATAAACAAACGCAAATGTGCTAATGCATTCTATATTATGTTGTCGACGCATCGTTGAAAAATGTATGGGGCATTCTTTAATCCGAATAGCATCCTAATAAATTCATACTTCGCACCGTTCACAGAGAATATTTTCCTACGTTTTGTATAGTCATGTTGACATCCGAAACAGAATATCCCTCAGTACTCGTATGAGCGTTAATCTTCTGGAAGTCCACAACCATCCGTCTTTTAGGCCTACCGTGGTCATCAGTGCCATTTTTTGGGTCCATATAGGTGGATTGTATGGGCTTTTAATTAGTTGGGCTATACCGTAATTTAACAGTGTTTTAATCTCTTTCGTGACAAAGTTGTGATCAGCCATGGGACATAGATATTGTTTTGTCCATACCGGATCTTCTGATTCGGTCCTAATTGATGCTTGTATTGTGGTTGTGAAAAGTAATATTTTACTAGTATAATTATGATGATATTAATTTTATAGTTCATGTGTAAAATCATACAAACCAAACATACATATATATCACCATATATGATCTTGTGACCTTGACCAGCAGCGATGACGATAGCGCAATTCCAAGAGTCGGTGATGTGGTGTATGGTGCGCCGTATGTGGTGTGTCGTGTTTTTTTGTGCTTTGTGTGTTTTTTATTAATTGTATATGTTAATTGTTGTTTTATTTCAAACATATTTATAAAATTTATAATTTAAGTATTTTTGCTTGAAGTTTGTATATAAAATTCTTAGAGTAATTATTTTTAAAACAAGCATGTTTATTGTGAATAAGAGAAACGTTGTTGAAAATCTAGTATTCAACAAATTCCGGGGAAATGAAACAGAGGCACGACTGGTCAGGAGAGAGTAAGGCCAAGGATTCGAAGTTGGACTGCGAAACCATCTAGTTGCTTGTTGAAACAGCCAAATAAAATTTTGAATTTGTAACGTTGTTTTTAAGAAATAGTTGTAGTATTCCTTCTTGATCTAAACCATCGGATAAATCGGGAAGACATTTCTTTTATAGTCGAAAAGCCACGTTTAAACAGTGTAATTTGTATAAATTATGTATTGTAAAGGTTTAAAAGTTATAAACTCAAAAATATGTGTATTGTACAGAGTTGAAATGTGTGTACATATAAATGTGCTTATAAATGTGTGTATAAACGAATGTGCAATTGTGACAGTATGTGTATGAGTATATATGAATAACGAAGAAAATTGGCTGTGCTTATTGACTGCTTGATCACGAATGCCGTGAACCGGCAATGCATGGGGCTGTCAAAGTCCAAAAAATATAATGTTGCCGAAAGAGAACTTTCCCAAAATATTTTTTACAGACCTTAGAACGCCCTCGAATTTCTTCGAGATAGACTGGGATTTAGACTTCCACACGTATCCACATTTTATAGTTGGACTCCTTTTAAAGGCTTACAACCTGGATTCCAAAATAATGTCTATTGTTTTCTGAAAGCAAAGTTTGCATGATTAAGCCAACGTGAACGGAATGTGGTAGGTACTGATATTTGATGAAATTAGAAGTCATCCAAATCTCACGTACAATATTAAAAATGACCTAATTGATGGACTTGAAGATCAAGGAGTGCATCGAAAAAAAGATTGTACGGCAACGAAATTTGTGTTTTCATGGTAAACGGACTTTTTGATAGCTGGAAAAGTATTTTAAATTACTTTGTTTCAGCAAACTCTGTCAAAGGGGTTAACCTGAAGTCTACTTAGGAAAATAATTTGACAATTTGCCAAGAACTTCTTTTTTTTTATGTAATTTACGCGCGTCTAAGGGGTTATGATAACCTTTTACTATTGCTAGGGCGCGGGCGGAAAGATAGAAGGAGGAGAAAGGAAAGCATTGTTGTGATGTAGTGGTTTGAAACACAGGTGTGTTTGGTTTCGATATTGGCTCTCCAAGGGTGGGGGTCCGAATAGGACTGAGAGATTTTTCTTTACTCGGAATGATTCAGGTTGTGAATTTTAACGGTTGTTTTGTGCTTGAAAACTCTACAACAGCCAAATCTACAGGTCAGTGTTATGCCTTCACACGCAGATTTTTCTGACTGAGTTCCAATTACACAAATGAAAACTTGCTGTGGCTATGATGCGAACCTTGACCCTCCGAGTGAGAAGCGATTGCTAGTACCACTACACCACGGCCACCACAGACCCAACTTGGTCTAAAAGTGTGCGCTATAGTTTGCGACCAAGGACCTAACAACAGAAAAACTTACCAATTATTAGGTGTTACAGAAGAAAAGCCTTTTACAATTTTTAATGACGAGAAAATATTTTGTTTTTATGATTCTCCGCATTTATTAAAATCCATGCGTACTGTTTTCCTCAAATCTGATATGCTAACTCCAGATAGTAATGGTTCCTTTGATGTTTTCAGAGAAATATTCAATTTAGAAAGAGATAATGTGGCTAAAACATGCTTTAAATTTACAAGTTCATACATAGCCCCAAATGCATTTGGAAAAATGGGTGTTCGCTTGGCAATGGAAGCCTTTCGTAGGACAACGGCACCATCAATACAAACTACTCATCAAATTAATTGCCTAAAAAATAGTTCAAATCAAGCTCTAGCAACACAAACGTTTACATTGAAAATGAATAATGTTTTCGATTGTATGGATAGTGGGTCTCATGACGATAAAAAATATTTTAAAGGTCGGAAATCCAGCTTATAATGAGCTTAAAAAATTCTTGTCTTACTTAAGGTCAATACAAGAGTCTACTAATCTTCCAAGGAACTTTTGTGTAAAAGGAATGGTACAGAAAATAAACGGGGTTTTATTACTTAGTGAAGATATAAGTGATGGTTTATTCGGGAAAGTTGAGAACTCATCAATATATTTTGGAAAATTTATTTTCTATTATTCGTAGTAAAAACGGTAATGAGAAAAATCTCCCTGTCCTCGAATTTGATGCTTTAATATCAAATATCTCAACCGCACACATCAAGAACTTTTTTATTACCTGAAGCACGCGAGGAAACTGTACTTTGTTCGAAAAGTGATAAATTAAATCAAAATTATAAATGGAATTTCATTGGAAACGACAGCAATGCGTTATTTTACAGAATATCTGGCGTTTAAAATGCTTTTAAAAAACAAGTGTGCAAATTGTTCGAAATTATTTTTAAGAAGTGATGAACAAATAACATGTACGTCAGAATTTTTTATTTTTGCTAAGAATTTTACCTAAAATAGTGATTTTGGAAGTCTCTTAGCACCAACTGATAAATTTTTCAATATTTGTAAACTCCATTTCAAGGTATACCATACAATCGTCAGCATACTAGAAATATAAGGGAGAGAATGACCTTGGAATGCATGAGTATAACAAACCTTAGAGACTCGAACTGGTTTGATGAGCAAAACCAATATTTTGAGCATCGCAAATTTTATCAGGAAAGTCAGTGCAAAACAATCACGAAATTGAACCAACTCCTCCAGAGTGAGAGGCACGGGGACCTCACTATAAACCAACACCCCAAGATTAAGAGGCACGGGGACCTCACTATAAACCAGCATCCCAAGATTAAGAGGCACGGGGACCTCACTATAAACCAACACTGCCAGACTTCCAAGCAGTATCCCATGTTGCTATTGCAAGATATTCTTTCCTGCTAATCCCCTCTTACTGTTCTTAAAAAAAAGGAAATAACTTTGAATAAGAAATTCGAGCTCGATCAAACTGGGACGTAGTAGTAAATCCCATTCGCCTGAAAAAGTAACATATTTTTTTACTCTGCATGCGATATCAGTGGAACTCTATTATCTGTGCTCTGACTGATAAAAATCAGTTTTTTCCATTTCCTTCACCGAACTTACTTACTTACACGCTTTTGCGTTCCTGTTCACTCAGCTGCACAAAAACAACATCCAATATTTAATGCTATTGATTTCTGCTGGCTCTCCACTTTCACTGTGGCAAGGATTGCAATAGCAGTCTACTCCATTATAGAGTTGACTTTGGCGACGCGACGTAACTAATTATGCTTAGTAACAGTTTAGTAGTATTGCAGTACTGTTGAAAATAATTGAGTCTATAAAAATTAATTTTTTTTTGGCATCAAAAGTAATTGTTTAAATTGTTTCGTTTCAACCACCTACGTAATTTTGCATTGAAAACAAGAACAAAAGCCTGCCCTCATAGTTACTTTCATGACGAAGTAAATAATATGTGTGATGTTTGCTTACCAGACGCAGTTTAGTTTCACTCCAGATATTAGAATTTTTGTAACCGTTTACCATAGCTTACACTTTGTTCAACCTGTGTTTTTAAGTATTGTGAAAAGATCATTTTGTTTCTTCTATTTTTTGAAACGATTTCATCCAACTTGTGAAAATATAATAACCATATAAACAGCATATAAATTGCTCATTATCATTGCCCAGAAAAAATCTAAAACAAAGTTTAAAGCCAAGATTCACCACCCAGTTCTCTATATTATCAATATTGTCATCAATGTCCCGCAATAGAAATTTCATCACTATTACTGAAATCAATAAACTTCACTATTTTTGTTACGTTCAATTATGAAACTTTTTTTTTACTGTCGAAGCTTCAGTAAGTTGGACTATTTTGCTATAAAATATAGTGGTAGCTTAACCATTTTTAGTCGAACTTTTCATAGATCCAGCAAAGTTCATTTTTTCCTGTTTCGTGATAACTTATTAGTGAACATTACTTCTTGCAGAATTCGAAACCGTTAAGTTAGCTTTTTTGTGTGAAGTATTTTTTGATTTTACGGTAATCTTTGTTTATTATTTAGAACCCATTATCCATGAATGGCACATGGATCGTCGTACCCGAAAGACTTTACATTCCTGACCTATGTCAATGAAAGGTGAATTTTGTTTTGGCACATCCTGTGCAGACAGTTGTAAAAATTTGTTCACTTTGATTCCGAGCATGAGCTGAGAGAGAGAAGGGAAAAAAAGTATGAAAAACAAAAAATAAGCAAAAAAAACTCTGATGAGCAGAAGGAAATCTTGATGAGCTACATATGTGGAGGGAGGTCTGGAATTCCCTCAGGATAGGCATGTTTATAAATTATATAAATTTCATAAAATTTATATTTTCTGTTTTATTATATTTTTACGTAAATGCAGATTTGAAACATCGGACGGGGCACTTTAAAATTATTCAAATATCAGGCGCTTGCCGCTAATTTAAATTCAGTAGGATTCCAAGGATATAAGCCATTGCGGCAAGTTCTGGAGAGATGAGAGGTAGGTAATATTTTTGTTGCTTTTCTCTTGTGAGATTCAACCTATTTTTATTGTAGATTTAGACGTCATTCAAAGCAACAGAAGTATGAAAAAAAGAGAAATAATAAATTGTATTAGCATTAAATATTTTCATATTTAAATCGTAGCTCAAAATTTGTCTCAATTTACGCCAGTTCTTGAAGATGGGGTTAAAATGCAGTTGAAATGCATATGTACCAGCTGAAGGAACATCGGCTGAGGAATCTGCGAGACCAACAACTCTTAAAACAAAGAAGACGCCATCCAGTAAATCTGTGAATATGGCCTCATTCGAAAGAAAAATTTTGAAAATAGAAATGGAGAATTCGCAATATGAACTAAATTACCGTTTGAACGCGTTAAATGACATATTTCGATTAGGCTCTTGTAATAGTTAACCCAAGCTTTGCATGGGAAATATTTTAGTGTAATAAGATGCCCTTTCGTATGCTCAAAATATCTAAATTAACTTAAAAGTAATTCAAATTCAAAAGGGCATTGTTCCAACGAATACTTCAAAATGATTTTATTTTTCAATTTTGATAAAGAGTTTACCCGCCTATTTCACCGTGTCTATGATACTTCAAAATTATAATTTTTATATAATTAAATTTAATTTAATTTGGACAAAAACTTGATTGCTTCTTATTCTCCATTCTGAAGGTAAATATTTGTTTTATATCTAATGCTGTATGATTTGTTGTGCTTGTGTTGTATGGTGTTGTCATAACCGCAATTCTTTGTTTTCTTGTACTGTTACTTGTATTTGTCTCATCCATGCTGGTTTCATTTTTATATTTTTCTATTGAACCGTCTTAACTACCGATAACGTTAGGTACATTGCCTTTCTGTGGAAAGTAAAAAGAATTATTGCTATAACTTGAATCTAGGCTATGAAAGTTATTCTGGTCATTCTTAGTATCCTGGTGTTGGATAGGAGAATGTGACTGAATACTAGCATTGTCATGTGGCTTAAGATGTTAGCACTTTCAAATGTACATATTTTTTCGCATTAACTCCAACTGAGGACGATCTAGGGGAAACTTGGTTGTGAATGAATCCTTGGGTGTAATTTTTATCATTACATAGATTTCAGCGTTATGACTAAGCTTTGTCCCTCGTGTAGCTCGACTAGTGATTTTGCATGTCTGTTATAAAAGTTCTTGATTGTAGCTCGGCGTTGATTAATTTTCACTTTTACGTTATACGGTATTTTTGGTAGAAGATTTTTTTTATCACAGAAAGATTGTTTGAAGAAACGTTGACATCATTCAATTTTTTGCACAAAATAGTTTTATTAACATCTAAATTATTTTTCTACATAGTCTCCGTTTAAATCTATACATTTTTGGTAACGTGGAACGAGCTTTTGTATACCCTCCTTAAAAAATGGCACCGCCAGTGCGTTGAGGCATTAATTCACACCGTTCATAAGTTCCTCATTACTTCCAAAATGTTGATATGGATGATTTCAATTTTGGGAAAAGGTGATAATCACTTGGTGCCAAATCAGGACTGTAGGGAGGGTGATCAAAAATACCCCAACTGAACTCCTCCATTAAAGTTTTTGTGCGTGCAGCAGTGTGTGGTCGTGCGTTATCATGCAGAAGCACCACACCTTGGTAAGCATTCCTCGTCTTTTGTTCTGGATTGCTCTTCTCAACTTACGTAGAGTTTCACCGTAAACCGCTGCATTTATTGTGTTTCCAGGTTCCATAAACTCGGTCAACAATATGCCTTTACTGTCCCAAAAACTGTGACCATCATTTTTCGATGGGAAAAAGTTTGTTTGAATTTTTTGGCTTGTTTGGGGAATGAGTGTGCATCCATTGCTTTGACTGTTCTTTGCTTTCTAAGTTTACATACTGGACCCAAGTCTCATCTCCTGTCACAATTTGCTGTAAAAATTCTTCACCTTCCATTTCTAAGTGTTCGAAAAATGCTTTTCGAATGCAGCTGGAAATAAAATTGTATTCTCCATGTTAAAACGCAACTATTGGAAAAATACTGAACGAAAACGGTCGAAACTTGGCATATTATTAGAGAATATGTGAACGGTGGGAGGGTTGAAGTCCTTTAGTTGCAAACCCATAATCTTTTCACCATCGATAAAACATAGGTACACTTATTTTACGTCTAGTAAAAATTCATGACTTGGGAGCCCAAGTCGTCCTTATATTCTTTTTGAAGGCAGTATCTTCGATAAAAGAAAAGTGCCATATATTGGTGAAGGTGGTGCTATTTAACGACAATAGTTAAATTAATCTATTATCGTAGATTTACTAAGTTCACTTTTATTACATGATGACGCCAAGTGATTAAATGCTAATTTTAAAATAATGATATACAATAATATTTAAAAAAACATCCTTAAGTTGTAGCTTAAGATTTAATTAGTCTACCTGAAAAACCGTATTCACAGGCATTTTGATCACAAAAGAGATAATTATCGCAAGCAACTCGCGAATCTCTAGCCGACATTGAGGCCTATGGAAAAATGTGCCGATAGATGGGTTGATTGTATTCCTATAATTTTTGTCACCATTTTTTTAGAGATTTTTTTTGATTATCGCCACATCCAACCCAACTTATTATTTATTTTTCCACCTTCATCGGTAAGTTGCAACACAATGGGGGAGCTGACGTTTTAGTGGGAATTAAGCGACGCTTTTTTCATTGGTCGACACCAAATCCCCGAACGAACAAAATATTGAAAAGTTATTTAGTTTAGGATGGATTAGAGGATGCTTAGCCGCCATTGCTTATACACAAAAAATTACACTCGATTCGCACTAAGTTTCAACACACAATGTCCTTTGTGAATATCAATAACTACATGCTTTGCCACATGTATGTGAAAAAACAAAAACGGTACAAAAGTCAAACGTTTGTTCGGTTATATTTTTGCGTCATTATCAAGTACATTACATATTACATAAGTACAAACAAACATATTCGCAGAGTAAATAATTTGCTGCAACATTCGAATATGTGAATTTTCTATAATGTGAATCAGCAAAACTTCGTTATTAATGTGAACTTTGTAATCTTGGGATGAGTACTGTAGAAGAAGAGTATTGATGGCATAGACGCCTGCCTGACGTAAAGCACCTACCCCTAGCGGAGCAACGAAGTTGCGTGAGCGGGACCTGCCGCATGCGAAAGGAGAGTTCAATGCCTTAATCCCGCGAAGCCGGCTACCCAAGTACTGTTAATTAAGAAAACTGTTGATATAGGCGCCTGCCAGACGTTTAATCTGTTATTCATTCACTTACCTCAAAGGAAGACCACGTCAATGCCAAAAAAGCAAAACAAAAATTGTAATTTTCAATTTTCTAAAAAACTAGAAGACATAAAACCATTCGGTTTTTTGTGTTCGATTCAGAGTTGATATAAGCATTGACCACAAAAAGCCAAATTAGCACTACATTTCACAATTTTGAAAAAAATTGGTTTAAACTTTTTTTTTTAAGTTTTTTATCAAAACTTTGAAATAAATACGAGTAATTTAATTTAAATTTAGGATTAAAGAACAGGTTTCTGGCTTTCAAAACCGTAATAGTACTTCATTTTAAGTGTTGCCGTTGTTTTTTAATAATTTTTTTTCATTTTAAGTAATTTTTTTCTAAGATTTACCCTACCTCCTACCTAATAAAAAAGGCTTGTTTTTGACCTCTTTACAAAAAACCGTTATCAATTTTTGACGCCAAAGTTATCGTACTGTAGTCGGGTATTGTATTCCAGTGTGACCAAAGTGCAGCGTCTCGATATATTTCTCACGCAGTCCTTTAAGGATGACGAAACCATCAGACAGACAAATTCCAGATTGTACGAATAGTTCATTCTTTACCGATTTATAATAACTTGTTTCTTTATCAACTTTAATGGCTGTCCATCTGTTACTTACCCCTCTTATCAGATTTTGCAATATCCTGTCCAGTTTAGTTGCCTTTTGTAGTTCCGTTATTTGTTTAGCATCGTAATCTTCTTTATTTATAAAGTCAATTGATTTTATTTTTAAATTTGTTACGTCTTCATTGACAATTTCATTATTGCGTGGAGAGTAAACCTGGGATGTACGGGGTGGCCGTGGTGTAGTGGTACTAGCAATCGCTTCCAAGCTGGACAGGTTGGGCATTAGTAAACCACTGCTGTATATTCTTTTTGATATGCTCTCCAGTAGACAGTTCATCGTGAAGAATGGCGATGTGACTTCTGCTGGAACATTTAACATTAAAAACGGTCTGCAACAGGGTGCGGTAAATTCGCCGATCCTATTCAACATTTACACAAGTGATCTGATAGGTTCACTTCACCATGCCATAGCGTACGCAGACGACTTAATCGCGTACAGATCGGGTCCAAAGATTGAGGTCATTAACATACTTTTGCAACGTGACTTCGATAAAATTAAACAATATAGCGATGACTGGAAGTTGAAAATCAACTTCCAGAAATCGGAAACCATTCTGTTTAGGACGCCTTTGTCTGGGGCCTCTAGGGATACCAGAAAGAATTGGCAAAAGTTCTCTATCGTCGGACAACATGGACAGCCACTTGCTTGTCGAAATGTAGTCAGATACCTTGGGATCTGGCTAGATCAATATCTGTATTTTAACAAACATATAGATGTTGTTCTGGCCAGAGCCAAAGGTGCTTTTGCCCTTACAAAGAGACTGTTTTATAACAGCCAACTCGATGCGAGGGTGAAGGTGATCTGCTACATGGCCCTTATCCGGCCTATGCTTGTATTTGGATGCCCCGTGTGGTTCAACATGAGAGCAAGTTTATTGGAAAAGATTCGGGTGTTTGAGAGGGCTTGTCTTAGGACTTGTCTTCGCTTATACAGAACACCAGAGTCTGAGTACATAAAATTCTATCCTAATGAGGTCTTGTACAATACGGCGAACCTGATAAGAGTGGACAATTTCGTCATTAAGTTGACTCGAAGGCACTTTGCGAGAGCAATGACCTCATCGAACAACCTGATCTCAGGGGCTTACTACCCCAATTATATGTATCACGAGAGAGCTCGCCTTGACGGCTTTATTCCTCCAGAAGCGTTCCTCTATCTAGATAGCAAAGGTCTGATCCAGGACAGATTGGCGGTGCCGCTAATCTTCCACGTCGCTCGAACAGCTGCGGACAGGCGACTCAACTACGACAGAGACGTCGCACATGGCAGTGCGGAGCGTCTCCGGTTCAGTAGGGCGGTAGGGAGTCGTGACAGGAGGGATGTTGCTCAGCAGCACCAGCAATTTTGGTGGCTTGATGAAGGCGAGGATGCTTCGTCGTCGAACTCCTCCAGTGATAGGTAGCTTCATGTGAAGCAGAGTGGGCCAGCCTAATTTTTGTTTTTTTAGCCATGGCCGGCTTATATAGTTTTAGGTAGTATTGAGTTAGATTTTAAGAAAAAGAAAAAAAAAAAAAACAGAAAAAAAAATTAATAAAAATAAAAAAATCAAAAAAAAAAATTATAAATATACACATATATGTACATGTATAGGCATATATGTATATATGAAGTGTATATGCGTTGTGTATTGTATATATGTGTATGAATGTATTATATGTAAGTAGGTTAAGTAGATTAAGATTTATTCTTTAGGTAGTCTGTAAGTTTAATTAAAAAAAAGTCCATATACTAAGTTTTTGATCAAAATTTATTTTCTTAGTTTTAGTTTTAACTTCAATATAAAATTAAATATAGACTGTAAGATTCGTCGAAAGACTTAGTTTAAGAGTTAGGTTTAACTTAGAGTGCCCGCATGGGGCCAGTATGTTAGAATAAGACTATTTGTAAGTTATGAGGGCGGGTCAATAAGTCCGTGACTTTTGGATTAAAACAGGTTTTTTGATAAAAAGATAATTTTATTTTTCAACGTAGTCTCCCTTGAGCTCTATACACTTTGTCCAACGCTTCTCCAATTTTTTTATCCCTTCCAAAAAAAATGATTTGTCGAGGTCCTCAAAATGACGAGATGACTTCATCATTGGAGTCAAATCTTTTTCCACCAAGCCATTTCTTCAGGTTTGGGAACAAGAAGTAGTCGCTCGGAGCCAAATCTGGAGAATAGGGTGGATGAGGGAGCAATTCATAGCCCAATTCATGGATTTTTGCCATGGCAACTGCACATGTGTGCACCCTTGCAATGTCTTGGTAGAAAAGAACTTTTTTCTTGGCCAAATGAGGTCGTTTTTTTTTCAAATCGTCATTGAATCGGTCCAATAAGTTGGCATAATATTCCCCATTGATTGTTCTTCCCTTTTGAAGGTAGTCAATGTGGATTATCCCGCGTGCATCCCAAAAAACAGTCGCCATAACTTTATTGACTGACAAACCCACCTTGGCCTTCTTTGGCGCCGATTCACCCTTAGAAACCCACTGTTTTGACTGTTGTTTGTTCTCTGGTGTGTTGTGATGGATCCATGTTTCGGCCACGGTTACAAAACGGCGCAAAAACTCCTCCATATTGCGATTAAACAACGCCAAACCTTCCTGTGAAGTTGTTACACGATTGCGTTTGTGGTCGACTGTGAGCAAACGCGGCACCCATCTTGCGGAAAGCTTTCTCATGCCCAAGTGATCATTCAAAATTGAAACCACTGAGCCATGCAAGATCCCTACGGCTTCCACAATCTCTCGCACTTTCAATCTTCGGTCGGCCAACACCATATCGTGAATTTTTTCGATTGTTTCGGGTGTAGAGACCTCAACTGGGCGTCCAGGACGTTCGGCATCTTCAGTGCTTGTACGGCCACAACGAAATTCAGTAAACCACTTTTTTACCATTGAAATCGATGGTGCAGAGTCCCCATGGTATTTATCAAGCTTAGCCTTGGTCTCGGTAATGGTTTTTTTCGCAAGAAATAATGCTTAATAAGCACACGAAATTCACTTTTTTCCATTTTCTCCTCAAATTAGTGAGTAGTCTGATAAAAATAGCTGTCAAACACAAACTAACTGACGCAGCAAGTTTAAATTTTGACAGGAGTCAACTGACAGATGCCTGTTGACAGGAGCAGTGTTGCTGTTTCAGTAAAGAGGTCAGAAATTCAAAAAGTCACTGACTTATTGACCCGCCCTCGTACTCGTATTTAAGCTAATTTTTAAGCATTTTTTTGTCTAGCATGTAAGAGTAAATTAGATGTATAAATAAAAATGCATATAAACTGAAACTGAACTAGCAATCGCTTCTCACTCGGAGGGTCAAGGTTCGAAAAAAGTTTTCATTTGTGCATTGGAACTCAGTCAGAAGTAGATTTGGCTGTTGTAGGGTTTTCAAGCACAAAACAACCGTTAAAATTCACAACCTCACATTCCGAGTGAAGAAAATCTTTCCGTCCTATTCGGACTCCCACCCCTGGAGAGTCAATATCGAAACCAAACACACCTGAGTTTCAAACCACTACATCATCACAACAATGCTTTCCTTTCTCCTCTTTCTATCTTTCCGCCCGCGCCCTGGCAACAGAAAAAGGGTATCATATAACCCCTTAGGCGCGCGTAAATTATAAAAAAAAAAAAAAACAAAAAAAACATATATTGTACTCAATCTTTTTTCAGTGCTGGTTATTCTTTTATCTTTTTGTATTAACAGTCTTGTAATTTTATTACTTTAATGCGTCGTACAGTAACAACTGTTTTGTTAAATGAAAATGCTCTGTATTAAATACTGTTTACGGAAACCGCGTAGAGTAAAAAAGTCTTTAAATGAAACAAACTGTTTTCTAAGACGTTATAAAGAATTATGTATTTATTGTTTGGAAATGTCTTCGTTTCATGTCGACTTTTGACAAGTGCGATATTTATATCATGAGATTTTATTTCTATGTTTTTATCTATTTTACATTTGCAATCTTTTACTTTAGTTCCAATCTTTATCAGCAACATTCTCCCCGCCGTCAACAAAGTTCGCAATTATTTTCCGGTTTGTACTTGAACACACTTTGGTTCGATCATCTACTACCAATTTTGGAAAAGGTGACAGACAACACAACTACACTGGTGACACAGAGATGGAAAGAGCATCCCTATATTTAAATGGCTAAATGCGTAGGCTGATGATCCGTTGCTACTTTAGCTTGTATATTGTTGTATCTTCACACTGCTTCCTAACATTGCGAAGTTGAAGAAGAGTACTTGTGTTGATTTCGATGGCTGTTCATTGATCAATTGTTTGGATGAATATTGGCAATGACAGCAATTCATTGATTTTAATTTTGAATTGATTAATTTATTTATTTAATGTTTGAAAAATTTGAGCTTGATTGTTTATTTGTTAATGGACTGTATATGCGTAGCTTACTAGGTGAAAAGTGACCTCCTTGACCGCCAGAATGCGTTGCTACTGCAAAAAAGGTTATGATGCCTTGAAGTCCGTTCATATTTAGGCAGACATGCCAAATTTCAGTGCGATACTGTCTTTAGTTTTGTTTTGACAGCTGATTGTTGTTGACGTGTTTGGCATCATGTTGAGTATGGACAAAAACGATTTGTGTTCTCTCATAAAACGCTATTTTTTGAGAGACAAAACGGCGAAGGAAACAAAAGAAAAGCTGGATAAATATTATGGGGCTAATGCTCCGTCAGATTACACCGTAAAATAACGTTTCGAGAGTTTCGTGGTGGTCGCAAGTCCACTACCGATCAAGTCCGCAGCGGCAGATCCTCCGATGCGGTTACATAGGACAATATCAAAAAAATACATGAAATGGTGTTGGCTGACCGGAAAGTGAAGGTGCGCGAGCTAGCAGATACCACAAAGATTAGTACTGAGCACACACGCCATATTTTGGGCGATATTCTGCATATGAAAAAGTTATCCTGCCGCTGGGTGCCGCGAATGCTCACTCCTGACCAAAAACACGAACGCGAGAGCACTTCGAAAAAGTGTTTGGACTTGCTGATGCGGAATCTGGTGGACTTTTGTCGTCGATTAGTAACAGCATTTGGATCTCTCGGACTATTATCTCTTCCCAAACCTCAAAAGATGGCTCATCAATAAAATATTCAGCTCACTCGAGGAAATCATCGACGCCACGGAGGAGTATTTTGCAGACGTTCCGGAAAATTATTTTTCGGACGGGATCAGGAAGTTGCAAAATCGCTGGAATAAGTGTATCAAACTAAAAGGGGACTATATTGAATAATATTAAAAAACATTTAAAAAAAAATTTTTGTAATTCCCAAGGAGGTCACTTTCC
Source organism: Volucella zonaria (assembly GCA_963966105.1). NCBI lineage: Eukaryota > Metazoa > Arthropoda > Insecta > Diptera > Syrphidae > Volucella > Volucella zonaria. The sequence goes on along the minus strand of OZ014530.1, from coordinate 126,956,692 downwards.
ACTCCATCTAGTATTTTTAAGATAGCCAGATAGCATATTCCGAACACATACAGTGCTGTGCAAACCTAAGCAACCATCTGGAGTCAGTACTTCATAGTAAATCTTTTCAACTTTCTACCCCACCAAATAAAAAGAAAGTTTTTTTTTTTAAATCTGAAGTATTATTACTTTTATAAAAAGTTGTGAATTTCAAAATACACTCTATTACACATCATTACATATTCATTTCTTTTTATTTAGTGGGGTAGTAAGTTGAAAAGATTTGCTATGAAGTGCTGACTGCAGATGGTTGCTTAGGTTTTGCACAGTACTGTATGTGTGATGAGATGATTTGTATTGTAGCTATTGTTTATGTTTTCAGTTTGATCGTTGTGTTGATGATATATTTAAGGAGTGTGGTTGAATGAGAGATTTTGTTTGTTTACCTCTGCCCTGAGAGTTGTGATTTTCTTTTTTTTGATTTTATTTTTTGTAAATATTTGGTAAGTGTTTAAATTAGTTGCTGTTCTTGTGTGGCTCTATTCGTTGGTGGATATCATAATTTTGTGATACGCCTTTTCACTGTAAATATTATTGTTTTTAGTGGGACGACTCGAACGTGCCCATCGTTTCCTGGATGCAGCTGATTGATTCGCCCGAGCATCTACAGCATCGCTTGCAACCGTTCGTTTTTAAGGCGAACCAGATCGCCTAGCTTGGATCCTCATTCTGACCTTGTCCATTTCGGACGCTGTTGTAGACGCGCTAAATACTCAGTGCTCCATTTATGCCAGAAACTTTCTTTTAGACCTTGAACCCTTTTCCATCTCTCGATGGTTTTGATGTGTTTTGTCGATGTGTTCTCACTAGGTACCGCCTTCAGTGTTTCGCCGATTAGAAAGTGTGCGGGGGGGATCACCTCTAAGTCTTCTGCGTTATCGAGGAGAGGACACAGAGGCCTTGAATTCAGGCACGCTTCTATTTACGTAAAAACTTTTCAAATGGCAACTTCCAGTCTCCTCCAACACTTCTTAAGGGGTGTTCAACAGATTTCACCCCTGCTTCCATTGGTCCACCGAAGTGTGGGAAAGCTGGTGGAATGAAGTTCCACCTCTTCTCTTCCATGTTTTTATGTCTATTGGTCCGGCATAGTCGAACTAGTCCAAACCCGTGCTACTTGTAAACTCGCCATAAGCTGCGTCATTGTTTCTCCTTTGTGTTTGAAGCACTTGACGCATTGGTGAATAGTGTGTTTTACAAGTTATGTTATTTTGATGATCAATACCTTGTCTAGATATATGCTACAATTTGCTGTATACCACCGTCTTGTATTTTCTCGTGTGCGTCTTTTGATATAATTTTGGTGAAACGGTGGTTCGACTTTAGGATAATTGGATATTTCTGGTTGTATGTAAATTTTCGGGTTTTGAAGTTTTCCCCCACACTAAGAATTCTATCTTTATCTACGAAAGGATTCAAAGCTTTATGGCTGATGATGTCTTTGGACTCTCGTGCGGTTTTGCCAAGTCGTCTAGAAACATATCCTTTTGTATTTATTGCCATTTGTATTGCGGTACATAGCTCTTCTGGTTGCGAAGGACCAAATTTATTGCATCCTGATCTGCAGTTATGAATAAATCGTTAACAACACGCAAGGACGCGAACTATAATCTGCAGTTTAGAGAATTTTGCGATAATTTGTCCTGCTTTGCTATGTTGTACCTGTGTTTGTGTTGTGGCGACATGAGTTTTTATTGTTCGCCTTTCCTCTGCCGTATTGATGTTTGCTGGTTACTCTGGAACTGCGAAGGTCCATTCGTCTCTCATGAAGGATGGGCCATTCCACCATAAGTCATTGCCTCTTATGTCCTCGCGATGTCAGATCGGCTGGATTATGTTGTATTGGTATGCGTCTTCAGATCTGCGAATCTGTTAGTCGTTGGATCTCGGAGACTCTGTTGCTAACGAATGTGGTGATTTTGCAGCTTTTCGTGACTGTTTATCCACCTAGAGATCTCTAATTGTTGTAGGACTGGGAGGTCGTTTCGTAGAGTCTTCCATTGAAATCGTATATCTTCAGGTACTGGTTGGTCCCAGTCTGTTCCTCTTCCCACAGTAGTTGCATGATCAATTTGGCTTTGATCACACATGGCGAAATCCAGCCAAGCGGACCAAACAACTTGGCTACTGCTGAGAGGATGGTTCTTTTGATCATTTCTTCTATGCTTAGCTGCGTTACCTGAAATGAGGAAAAATCCTTAGCTGTAAACCATTTTTTGCTCAGTGTTATGACATGCTAAAATGGAAGTTGGTAATCCATTTCGCGGTCTTCTGCTGGTATGTCTTCAAGTAAGGCTCTTATGTTTCTCGTCCACTTTCTTATTGGACACTTTCTTAATTTGAACAGAAGTTTACGAACTTCTTCTCATTTGGTTCGAGCGCCCTCGACAGTGCCATCTGCACTAATTTGGTCGTCGACATACATTTCCTGAAGAACCGTCTGTGCTCCTGTCAAATAGTTGGTCTTTGGCTGCCTTATGCAGGACTCGTATGGCTAGGTATGGAGCGCTTGCGGTGTCAAAGATTACTGCCTTCAAGCTAAAGGTTTTTAATTGGCCACTGGAATCCCTCGATCACTTGGTAGTACGAGTAACTGTCCGAATTTTTTACAAAGACTTGACGGTACGTTTTTTCGATATCCGCCGTGAATGTGTGTTGATATCTTCTCCATCCTAAAATGATATCTACTATGTTTTTTTGTAATATGAGACCTACCAGTAAATGCTCATTCAGCGATGTTCCATCAGATGTTTTAAATGCCGCACCGAATACGACTCGAAGTTTGGTTGTGGAACTGGCTGCCTTAAAAAAACCATGGTGTGGTAAAAAATATTGGTGTGGCGTGGGGAAGGTAAGTTCCCTCTCAACATTTACCTCCTTCATGTGGTTGAGTGTTAGGTATACCATATTATACTCAGTGTAGCTTACTTTCAGGTCTGGGTCTCTCTGGATACGTCTTTTAAGACATGAAAATCATCGTAAAGCTCCTTCTTTACTCGACCCCAAAGCATGATGTGTCTCTAGCTTGTAAGGTAACACCACTACATAGCGGCTGTCAGCTCGTCTGGTGGTGTTTGCTAGAAAGTGCCTTTCGCACGCAATGTCTTCCTTTGAGGCTTGAGCGTGAAACTGTACCTCTTAGATTTCGCAGAACTTTCTTAAAGTCCTGTCGAGACTTACATTTTGAATGATAGCCCGGAGTTTTAAAGGCATCTCCGAGACCTTTCCCAGAATTATTCAACCTAACTGTGCCTTTTGGGCTATTGGCGTACCTGGTTTGGTACTTCGAACGATGTAAGGCATGATGGTGTCCGCATAGACATCATTACCAAGCAGCAAATCGATGGGTGCTGAAATATGGAAAAAAGGATCTGCTAATCCCAGATTCCTTACGTGCCAACATTCGTGCAGTGTCGTTCGGTGGAGCGGAAGAAGCCCAGTCAACGACTTGAAGATGAAAGCCTTGGTGAAACCTAGGTAAACGCCGAATGTCGAGACGCGAATTTGAGTTCGACGTATTTGTTGGTAGTGCCTCTTCTGACCTTTCCCAACCAAGATATCTGCACGAACGCTTTAGCATTTGAGAAGCAGGCTCTGAAATAAAGGTAGCCTCGGAGCCTGGGTCGATTAATGCGCGAAGTTCAAAGTACCTACCATTTGTTGATAATACCTTAACGACCGCAGTTGCCAAAAAAATTCTTGTATTATCTGTGTGTGAAGTGTGGGACGTGTTTCGGATTTGCCCGGATCCAGAGGGATGTTCTTCTTGCATGGGATACAGCTTGCATTTAGGTTCATTGGCGTCTCTTTGTGTTGTTTGAGGAATTGATGTGTAGTGAGTGATGCCGATGATGACAGAAGTATCAAGTTTTACGTAGTTATCCAACGTCTAGGATGGCTGTATGCAAGAGAGTTTTCACAGACCTTAGTTTGTCGGACGGCCTGCTACCTCCTCGTCACGTCCATATCCAAAAAGCGCTTGCATTTCCTTAGCGAGTGTTGCCCGCTATCGCATACCTTGCACTCAAATTGATGCTGATTTGTTAAAACGTGGTCTGCCTTGGCTGTTGGATGCCATTTTTGATATAGCTTGGCGATAGACCCAGATATCCCTTTCTGTGCTACAGCTTCTAGTGTCCGGAAGCGAGTTACTAAAAAATCGGTGAAGTCCGTCAACCTTTGAAGATCCTTGCTGTTGCCTAGCTTTTCTTACATAGTTGTTGCGTTGAGGTGGGCAGTTTTTGTGTCATGACATATATGATGATTACGTCCCACGCATACACTGGTAAGTCAAGATTTTTGAGTGCGGTGATACTCGCTAATGATATGTCCATGAGCGATTTGAGGCCTTAGCCGTCTCCTTCGTTTGTGCCGTTTGGTTGAAGAAGAGCTGCAATTGCGAGCTCACAAGAACTCGCTTGTGATCGTATCTTGCCTTCAAAATTTTCGTGCTTTCTCATAATTCCTCTATTGCCGCTTTTCCTGAGAGACTTGACTTCAGGTAGGGGAGCTTGTGGATGCCACTGAGAGACGTGTTGCTATGAATATGTGACACAAAGTTATCGTGGAACGAGCGCCACTTCGTATAACCCCCGGAGAACTCAGGAATATTGATTTTGGGGAGACGTACATATATCTTTGCTCTGATGAATACTTGTAATCAACATTGTTTCTGAACGAGAACCTATCTAATCCATCAAGTAGCTCACATCTGGACTCAAGGTAAGTTTCCCGAGTTTGTTCCATAATTGAAATTAATTCTAGCTTTTCCTTTTCTTTCAGTTTTATAACGCTCCTGCCTGCTTCATAGTGCCGTTTTACTGACGCTAGATTCTAATCCAACAACAAAAGTCTTGTAGAGAGATAATTTTTAGAACTTTCTTAAAGTTGGCGAAGTCTCTCTTGACTTACACCAAAACATCAGTAAGGAGTTCAGCAGATATTTGAATTATTTTATGTTTTTTTATGTAAAAACAATATTCTATAAAATAGTTGGTACTCACTTTGTGTTCTTCCTTTCTATGTTTTTTATAACGGCTTGCTGCTTATGGTTCTGCCTTTGCTGCTAATATTGCTGCTGTCGATGCTAATACCGTTGCTGTTAATGCTGAAACTGCTGTTGCTGGTGCTGCTGATACTGCTGATACCGCTGGTGCTGATGCTACTGATACTGCTGGTGTTTGTGCTTCCTCTTTGTTGCACTGGGCACTCACTGTGTTGAATTTATTTTTATGGTAGTTAATTCTTTTCGGCTTCTCAAATTATGAACTTTTGTTCTGTTTATTTAGCACACACATATGTTATGTAGATATGTTTATGAAATGCACATATAAAGTTAATTTTCAATTAACTAATTAATTAATTGTATCCGGCTCGAATGATTAAATGTTCGGCGCTGGTTATTCTTGTATCTTTTAATAATTTTATTACTTTAATGTGGCGGACAGTAAAAACTGTTTGTAAAACGAAAATGTGCTATGTTAAATACTGTTTAGGAAAACTACGTACAATAAAAAATAACTTTAAATAAAACAAACTATTTTCTGAAACTTTAAGTATAAAGAATTATGTATTTATTGTTTGGAAATCTCTTGCTTTTATGCTGACTTTTGACATATCATGAGAGTTTATGATAATAAATGTGTTTATTTACATATTTATTAAACGTAGAATTTCTATATGTATTAATTTATTTTACATTTGCAATATTTTACTTCAGTTCAAATCTTTATCAGCAACAACCATAATATCATATTTTTGTAATTTGAGTCACGGTCTCTGTATGCGTTTTGTGGTTGGGTTCTTATACATCTCTTACAGAGATAGTTGGTCCGTTTGGTATGTTATATTATTATTATCTGCAATTGATTCTATTCCTTCTATGCCCTTTACAATTTCATTTTGTTTTTGTTGGTATATCTCTGTTGATGCACTTTTACCAAACGGTAGAATTCTGAACATGTAGCGCGGGGTAGCCAGAAAGTTGTTATGACCATACTGGTTTCATGTAATGGCATCTGCTAATATCTATTTTTGTAATCCAGAATGCTAAATACTTTTGCGATGGCTATTTCAGGAAGAATCTCTTTAGTTGTTGTCATTTAATATTTTGGCCTCTTAATATCCTTGCTGGGGGGTTGAATTCATAGGCTTTCATCCTTCTTTTGCCGTATTACAATATTAGAGATCCAATCATTGTAGTGGGTAGGGAAGTTAGGGAGGGAAAAAGAGAGATACTAATGTGGGTTGCCTTTTAAAGGTTTGCAAGTTATGGAGACTAGGAAATAAAGAGCTCGGCAGGGCGAGCTGTACGGCTTAGGAAAGAATCACGATATTTAAGAGTACGACTGAAGACGGGCTTGAGGGTGTACTGACAAGCACTCTAAGCAAAACGGGTGTTATGGTTAAAAGTTTGAAGGGGCCGAATGCTACTGAAAATTTCGGAGGAGCACTGGTGGGAGACAGAAGACGTTACGCCGGTGTTCGAGGGTGTCGAATGACTGTGTAATATTGGCATCAATTATGAGATTTATCGCACGATTTTGTATTCTATCTAGCACGACTACAGAGGTCTTAGGGATACCTGTCCAGATGTGGGCATTGTATTCCATTTATAGCCGGATAAACGCCATACAAATTGAGACCTAGTTATTTACATCGCTTGAGGAAACCTAGACCTCTCACAGAATCTTTTGGCCACATCAAATATGTTGCGATTCAAATATAAGTTTTCATTGACACACATACCGAGAATGGACAATTTTTAATTTTCGACGTTGCAAGCGCCATGTAACATGTTCAATATTGCCGTGCGAAATGCAATATTAATTTGCCAGAACAGTTCTTGAAGAGAGCGTTTTCTAACGAGAACATTATCCTCACCTTACCGATCTCACCCATCTTGTGTACCTGGGCTCTCTCACTTTTCGCTCCGATCTGGCTCAGCCCGCGTTGATCCAGATATACATTTTGGTCATGATCACTTTTTACTGTATGGCTGGTGGAACCGAGTATATGAAACCAACTTGACTTCTTATTCAAACTTAGTTCATAATTATTTTACTAACGGAAAAAAAAAGAACAAATTCATAGATACGAGTATATTTACTTAAAGGAAAAAATATATTTACGAAAAACGTACTAGGTACCGCGAAATAGATGTTGTGCTATCTAACATAGTGATCAATAATAAAATCACTCTGGAATCCGCTGGTCATGACGTCAGGATCAGTTGATTGATTTACACCCTTTTTTGGGACTTCTTGTTATCTTTTTTTTTCTTTTTTCATGATTTCTTATTTGTATTTTCTCCCGTTTTTTTAGCACAAGATACTATCGTGGTTTACAATTTGCTATTATATTTTTTTCTATTAATTTAGATCACTTTTTGATGTATTTTTTTTCCCCCGATTATTTTTTCAGTTTTTTTCGAATGAAATTTTGCACTTTCGTTTTATTTATTTTTTTTTTGGCTTACAGGTGGGAGAAAGAAGAGACACGAGGCTCAGATAGTTTGGGATTTGACTGCCATGGATACTTGGAAGGTTCCACAACAGACATCTTTGAAGAGAGTTTTCCGTATTTTACGGCGACTAGCGCTCCGTGTACTCTAGGTACTTCGGTTGCCAACAGTTCTTTTCCTTACGCTTTCTCGTTCGCGCACCCTTTTAAAGGGGCTTGGCGGATGGTTCGTCAAGAATGTCACCAGGGTCCTTTGATCCAAAAATCAGCCTGGTTTTTTTTCGTGAGGGAGCTTATTCCAATCACAAGAACAAAAGAAAAACGGGCCCAGGTTTTTTTTCAACCTTAGGAAACACAGTATAAAAAAATTAACTCCGAGAAAGGCTAAGAACTTTACCTACCTTAGAAGTGCGTCCGGATGAAAACCTTTATTAGGCGTGTAATCGCTTCAAGAGATCAGATTGAAAGGAGGAAGTGTTTTTTGTTGGAAGTGCAACAAGCATGTGTAAACGCAATAACTTGAATAGCGACCCCTAACTGAAATTTCTGTTTAGGTACTCTTTACATATTTAAATGTGTGCGCTCAGTTCTGATCAATAGAAATTTTGTTGTATTAAGAAAAAGTTATCTGAATTTTATACGAATGCTACAGCCATTCATGGATAATGGCTGGGTATTTAAATTTCGCTTTAAAGACAACAGATAGCATGGTAGTTTGGAAGCATTAAATTTCACTCTGTTGATACTTCTCCAATTAGTTATGCTGTTAATATCGGAATTTAATATACGTGTTCGTTAGTCCGGGAACGAATATGTGAAGTAGAGTAAAGGAATATATAGGATTAGAAATGGTAGGCAAAATATTATTGATGAAAATTAAAACAAGTGTCCGAGACGGAAAGGAGCCCTGTGACTCACCAGCATTTATTTTGTGTATATTAGACTTCAAACCATCCAAGTCAACTCAAATAGAACGTTCCGAAAGGTAGTTTCTAATCAATGAAGAAAAGAGTCATCGATCCTATTAGTACTCATTTCCGACAAAAGAGCCTGGTGCCAAACTCAGTCAAACACCTTAGAAATATTAAGTGCAACTACCGTGCTTTCACCAGGTTGGTGGAGACTTTGGTTCCACTTTCCGTTAAGACATATCATTAAATCACCAGTGGACATTTTCGCAAGAAAACCGTACAGCTTGGACAAATGCTGTTAACCTGCTGCTCGGAAAGAGTCCTAAAATGGATGGAAAAGCTTACGCCGTTGTTTTTCCAGCGCGGCAGAACACCTCTTTGGAAGAAGGGGAGACATACTATCTGGACCAGTGGATTTGTGTTTTTTAAGACCTTTAAGTGCTGTTGCCACTACATGAGTTCGAACGCGGGTTCGTCTCATTGAAGATTCGACACATTCGAGTGTAGGCGGATACACGGCACAATCTGGAAGTGTTGAATCGCACCAAGCAGATTGGCCTTGTCCAAAGAACTGATAGCTGGAATGTCATTGTAATGAGCGTTGGGATGGAGGATGAGCCAGAATTTCTATTGTTTTTGACGAACGAACAAAAATGTTTACTATCTTTGGGACATTTTTATATTTTTTGCTTCAGATTTATTCATATTGAAATTTCATATACTGAAATAGCCAACGAACTGACTAGAAATGGTTCGGCTGATTCTTTCATCGGCTCTGAGCCGTTCTGTAATCCCAATGCGAAAACATCCCATTGCGTAAACTATTACTTCGCCAGGGTAAAAAAAAACCACCAAACCCTTTCACAACCCAAAAGGGATTATATCAGAAGACTGGTTTCTAACCATGAACTGCCACCTTCGATTTCATCTAGGCAAAATAGGTCTTATTCAGGAAATGTAATGTCGTCGTTATATGGAAGACGACGAAACTGGGGAACACATTTTATTTGATTGCATGGCTCTAAGTGCTTTAGGAGACGACATGTACACTGGAGAAATCTTCACTAGTGAGATTCTCAATTTCATCAAAAGAGTTGGGTCCCTCTTGGCTTCGTAATACCGACTGTGAGGCACAAAAGATCTTTTAGGTGGCAGTACCCCCGTAATTGGCGGATGAGATCCTTACAAAAAAAAATTCTGATAGCAAACCCAGCGGATCGAATATCTTTCTCTTTTGTCCCATTTTCTGAAAAACCCACTTAAGTATTAAATTCTTAAATAAAAAAAATTAAAATCTCCTCTTAATGCATGACGATGATTGGTTCTCTAGAAGTATTTCAAACATAAATACGTCACGATATGGATTTCAGACTAATCCAAGTATTTTAGTACAGCTATTTTTGCTATTCAAATCAAAAGAAGCAATGTCACTAGTCTGAATATTGGTAAGCATTGGACAACAATTTGAACTCCATTTAATGCGTTCTAAGCCTCCACATGACAGAATGGATATCATCAACATAAAAATCATGAAGAACTGAATTTGAAGTCAAGGGAAGCTGATTTCTATAATCTACGACAAGTTCTTTTAAAACTTTCACGGATAAGAATGGTGCGGGGCGATGTACGATAAGTCACAGTACGTAACTAATAATATTCGACAGGTACATTCAAATCTTCCGTCCGAACGATAAGTTGATAGTCACGATGGCTACATTAACTCGGATTTAGCGAAACATCTTGATAGTGTCCGGACAAAACACATACTCGTGTTTGTGAATACGAAATCTTAAGCACACATTAGCTAGATTACGTTGAAGAGGAGACCCTATACGCAACATCTTATGTAAGCTTTTTCCATTCGAATGCGTGTAGAGGCCATCGAAAACAACCGTATCTTGTTTTGCCACAACTGCATGGTGAGGAAGATAAGGCACTTTGCCAGTAGTAGGTTAAATTTTTCCTTCCGGTATGCGTTCCATGTGACCTACACCTGGATAGGTTTTCATAAAATGACAATACTTAGTCCGAAGGCTTTTACAGCGAGCGGAATGCCGTTCTATCGCTGACAGCTGTAAGCTAATGCTCCCGGAAGGGTGTTCCCAAACTAATTTCCCCCTGTTTAAATGGCAGCTTAACTACGTACTCATTATCAAGAGTTCTCGAAAACTTAGCAGTAAAATACTTATCAGTAATATCCTGATCTTTTACAAGAGAAAGACTACGAGCAACTTCCTCTAGTTGCATTAACGCCAACATGCAATGAAACGATTTTGTTGTGAGGTATATTCTCGGTGATTACCCACCCAAAAACTATATTCTGGGTGACAATATTTTCCTTGTCATCAGTAATATGACCATGACGCAAGATACTCCAAGCCTTGTCCGCACCAAGTAGAACATCGACGGTGCCGGAATTGTTAAATGATAGATCAGATTCCAGATTTTCTAACAGCGACCAATCATATTGAACTGAAAAGATAGGGGTGATGTTTGCGACGTAATTTGTTTCAAAATATAAGCATCCACTTCAAAATGAATCGAGTCAAATCGTGAAAGTAAATCGATTGTTACTGCGTCGTAAATAATGGCAGCCGATGGAGACAAAATACCGCTTATAAAGGATACGAGCATATCGACGACAGTTTTACTAACCTCTCAGTTATAATCGAGACCTGTGAACCGATATTAAGGAAAACACGGGCTGTTTAATGTAATTTTTACCAGGACCGTAAGTAAATTACCACATGAATGACCTTCGTTCTTAACTTTATTACTCACAACCGATAGCGAACTATTTAAGATTTCCAAACATACTTCATTAGTGGCTGGTTTACCCTGGTCAATGAATGATGTCGAGGTATGAAAACGACTCTATGTACAACATTTCTTAGAAGTCTGACTGCAACTTAAGCTTTTATAGCACAATTTTTAATCCCTAACGACGATCCGGGATCGAATTGTTAGAAATTTCGAGCATTGAGGAAGAGGATGGTTTCCTTTAAACTCGGGGCACGAGGAGCTTACAACGAGTTAGCTTTCGACATTGCATGAACCACCAGAGTCTGGCGGTGCCTTGTTAGTACGAGTTTTTTTTTTCACTGACTTCTAGCATAAAACATCTTGCTCCCAAAAATTCTAACAATTCTTGCTACGATGCATTATTCCGACTATTTATTAGAAAGCGTCCAAACTTTTCATGTCTCTAAGTCTGTCGTATTAAGTAGGAAATGTATAAGCTAAGGAACTCTATTTTCCCCTTTAATTGCTTTTAAGCTGCGTCTTCGCGCAAAAAAGACTTTAAATACTTTAACTTTTGTGCACCCGGTAAATTTTACTTACTGTCAGTACTTCCAATGGGCTCCCGATAATCACCCGAAAATGGTGCTATTTTGAATGGAAGCAATTCTATTTCAGATATTGTCTTTTGAACGCGCTTGGAAGTCGTTGGTTGATAAATAAACGATACGAATATGGCAGCTTGCTGGTTAGAAGTATTATTAGCCTCAAAACTATTTGCTTTAGATGAACGCGAACCATGATTTTTGCGAACTGCTTTCACTAGAGTGCTTTGACTCGCGAGATATTTTATTTCGGTAGTCTTAAGGTTAGCCTCAAGATCACCATGACCTTATGGTACAGAAAATTTTCTTTTGATTAATGCAGATATGTTCTACACGTTCTAAACGTATTTCTAAAAACTCAAAATCGATGTCACAGGTAAGGTCAGCAATAAAGGGTAATATCACCCTTCCAGTCCCTTTGAGTACATCCATTGCAATATCACAACGCCTAGTTTAGTGAACTTCATTATTTGTACAATGCATATGTTGCCGAGACTATCACTATCCAAAAGTTAAATCCAACGAATCTATCACTATCAAAAAGCTAAATCCACAATCGAAATTTCCAAGCAACTCCAGATATCAGCAAACAATAGCAGACAACAGTAAATTGCCGCCACAATATCAAGAAGAATGATACTACCTGTGTACACTTTCCGCAAGTTTATCTAGCAAACACTTTGATTATACGAAATAATACAAGATAACACTAAAGCGAGAATGGCGATATACATACATATATGTAAAGGGTGGCCGAAGTTTCAGTCATTTTGGACTCGCAGTTTTTGGTTGGCAGTCGTTTCAGTCGTCGATGTGAGTGTTTTTTGTGAAAATGGGAAAAATTGAATATCGAGCTGTTATTAAATTCTTGTTTTTGAAAGGCAATACGCCTACGTAAATCAAAAATGAGCTGGATTCTGTGTATGGGGACTCTGCACCATCATTTAGCACAGTGAAATTTAGGGCAGCTGAATTTAAACGTGGCCGTAAGAGCATGGGAGGTGATGAACGAACGAAACTGCAACCACTGACGATAACATTGCTAAAGTTCACCAAATGGTGTTAGACGACCGCTGAATTAAAGTGAGAGGGATAGTAGAGGTTATGAAAATGTCCAAAGAGCGTGTTTGTTACATATTAAATCAAGATTTAGGCATGAGAAAGCTGTCCGCGAGTTGAGTGCCGCGTTTGCTTACGTTAGACCAAAAACGTGTTCGAATGAACATTTCCAACGCTCTGTTGGCGCAGTTTAGGCGCAATAAATCCGAGTTTTGGCACCGACTAATTACTGTAGATGAAACTTGGATACACCATTATATGCCCGAAACAAAAATTCAGTCAAAACAGTGGACTGCAAAGGACGAGCCGGCTCCAAAAAAAGCAAAAACAAAAAAAAAAGAGGAAAAACGGCCACATTTGCAGAAAAAGAAAATCCTGTTTCACCAAGACAACGCGCCGTCTCACACCTCAGCGGTTGCCATGGCAAAAATCCATGAAATATGGTTTGAACTGCTTGACCATCCGCCTTATTCACCAGATCTAGCCTCAAGCGACTTCTTTTTGTTCCCTCATCTAAAAACTGCGCTCGAAGGAAAGAGATTTTCATCAAATGAGGAGGCAATCACCTTCGTGAACAATTATTTTGCAGAGTAAAACGCCAAGTACTATTTGTCTGACGGGTTAGAGAGATGGGAGCATCGGTGGGAGAAGTATGTAGAGTTACAAGGAGACTTTGTAGAAAAACAATATTAATAAAATTTTGAGAAAAAATGTCTTTTATCATTGTTCGGTCGGAAACTTTTCAGACAGCCCTCGTATGTAAAAATGTTTTTATTTTATGATTTCGGAACAACTGACCACTCTATGATTGGTCTTCCGGTAAAAACATTAAAAAATAACAATTATTATTATAATATTATTACCGTTTCTATGGAGCAAAATGGAGTCAAGCACTAGCTACCAAAGCTTTCGGCTATATAAATAAACTTAATATCTTTGATAAATTTGTTTGAATCTGATTTGCATTTTTTAAATAGAGTTAGTCATATTCAAGTTTTTCAAAGAGCAATCTGGAAGTGTTAAGCTGGTCGCAAAGTGTCCAGCCAGCAGTTTGGCCTTGTCCAAAGAGCTGACAGCTGGAATATCATTGCAAATGAGCGTTGAGATAGAGGATGAGGCAGAATTTCTAATGTGTTTACGAACGACCAAAAATTAATGACTATTTAATGCGTGCTTGACTTGCTGCTAGTTCATACGTTTTTATATGGATAGGGCAGAACTATCGGAGCATAAATGACAAGTTGGTGGTTGTTTTTTGCTCGTAAATGGATGTGTGGCCCAGCCGAAGACGGAGAAAACACGTTCGAATGCTTTTTGTGCAGTTTATTGGGTATACGAGTACTTGTACAGCTTTGCCTTGTCCTGGATTTTTTGTGGAATAATGGCACGTGTTCCGTTTTCATTTATTTAGTTCTCTCAGACCCTTGTAGTTGCTTCAGGAAGATCATTACTGTTCTTACGATAATGAGTGGCCGATTTTGATACTTTGCCGGCCTCATCATTACCCTTGATTCCCATGTGACAAGGTATCCATATTATGTATCCCCATAATAACTGGGGATTTACTATTGATATTCATGATGGAATTGATTTTGAAAATGCTGTCTGTACAGATTATTGTTCCTTTGGCTGTGGTTAGTTTAATAATTTATAGTATACCTGTTGCTTCAGGAAACTGATGAGAATTCTAATAGAAATTCGTTTTGTCATTTTCTTCCACTGCTGCTAAGCAGATACAGTGAGCTGTTTTCAAACCATCAATGAAAATCAATTTCCATTTTTTTTATTTTAAAGTCGTCACATAGTCCTTTAAACCTTTTCTTATAGATTTTTTGTTGCATGGCGTTTTTATAACTTTGTCAAGATCAGTAATAAAGGAGGATTCCGATTAGTTACAGTGCGTATAATGTTGTCTGTCGAATTTGTAAATCAAGAGGGCGGAGTAGATCCTTTGGATGATTTCTTCTGGGCCAGCGGTTTTTTGTCGTCTATTATTATTGGCGATTTAGATCGTGATGCTATCTTTGGTATGAGAGGTGAGATAAGAAACTCGAGGCTTTGAATAATCGTCGGGAGAGCTGCTTCAGTTAGCATATTTTTTACTTTTTGGTGTTGTTCTGAAAGCCCTTAGTCCGGCTCTAAGCGCTGTATGGTATTGAGTTTTGATTATTTGAAGTGATGATCTATTGCACTTGCGTAAATTACTAGGCCGTACCCTTTTGTTGGTATGTCAACTTCTGTTTTTGCATCGTATTATATTTACTCCAGTAGCTAGACTTTTTAAATACTAATACAATGTTCCTTAAAACTAAATTTAAAATCAAAAATAATTCTCAGAATATTCAGTGAATAAACGTTACAGTTATTACATTTTTTTTAACAATTCTGCGCAATTTGACTTGTTGCATATCTGAGGCACTTTGGTTTTATCAATTGGAATTTCAGAGGATCTACCGCAATCATTTGTATCTGAGAGAATATTTAAAAATATGGAGTCTACTGTTCGGAAGTTTTTACATTTTGAATACACAATTAAATCATCCGAGTATAAGGAGTGTCGAATTGAATTCTTCTTTAACCTTATTTCGCTTAAGTGATTGAACGCTATTAAAAATAAAATCACTTAGAGTTGTGATCCCTGTGGGATACCATTCTCAAAATTATACAATACGTACTGAAAGAGATATTATTCACATTTATTCGAAATTTCCTATGCATTAAGAATGACTTAATAAAGTTAAACATTTTAAGACCAATCCTCCATTGGACGAGTTTGTTGATTATTTTATGAAATCCGGATCTGTCAAAGGCCTTTTTAAAGTCAATTGCGAAAATGGAAACATTGTTGTGGTTGAAGCCGACCTGGTTTATATCAATCCTACTTTTTTTCCTAGGTACCACAGAAATTTTTGGGAAACCTATGCAGAATAAGAGGGAAATTGAATGGTATCCACTAACTTCAGACAGTGATTTGTTTTGTCTTGGTTTGGGGTTACTTCGCTTGCAATTTACCACATTTGTGAAATAATACCTGTGCCAAGAACCCGGTTAAACAATGCGAATATTGTTTTCTTTTTTAAACTAATCGTGAATTTGCATATGGAATCTGATCAAACCCAAGTGTACTGAAACAACTTTGATATCGAGTGGAAGATCGATGAGTGCACTCGTAAATTTTCCTTCACGTGTTTTGTTTTACTGCCAAAAAAAAAGAAAGAAAACCAAGCGTACGTGTGGAAAACAAAATTAAAGAAAAGTCTTTGCCGGTGCCGTATTTGTCATAGGCCAAGGCAAAGACTGAGTCAATTGATAACTGATGGGTAGCGGATTGTGAGTGGGAACCAGCGTCAGATTTTTCACTTCACAGCCTTGTTTGGCATCGTTGGTGTTTGTGTTTTTCGTGTTTGTTTTGCTTTTTTATATATAGCAAATATATGCGTGTTAAAAAGTAATCACTTTCTTGCGAACGTCCACCCCTGTATACATAAACAAGCTATTTAAGACCTTAGTGAAATACAGGTAGATCTCCACTCACACTTCTGCGATCACTCTGGTGAAGTTGACTAGCTACGAACTAGTGCCATTATTCTGTCTTCACTGCGGTTTCGCCATTTACGTGCGTAGTGGTGCAGCTTACCAAACTCCTCCACAATGACAGGGACTGCATCCGGAATTCAATTACATGTTGTTGAAATTCCATCTCCGTAAGCAAATTATACTTTATCTCCAGATTCCTGTCTAACCCCATACAAGGGTCTGTATCCCTGTACAATAATACCGAAAGAGTCATTACGGGCGATTTCAATATACACTATTGTGGGTGGCTTCAACATTCTGGACAGACAACACCCGAATGACGGCGTGCTGAGATCTTCAGAAAACAACTTGACCCGGCTTGTAAACGAGCCCACGTGCATAGCAGACGTTGAATTTCAAACTGCCAAGAGTTACATGCAACATAAGTCCAAACGCGTTATCGGAGGAGGCAGAACATGAGGCGAGGAGTAAAGACATAGCAACATATTCCACTTGCCGACTGCACAGCATCAGAATCTAAGCCAACGATGTGGCTATGGTAAGCCAAGTGCATGTCTCTCTATTCTTTCTCGTCCAATATAAGAAATATATCAAATGTGGCAGCAGAAAGCCAAGCCACGTTGTTGCTATGCAGGGCTTCTGCATGCTCTTCTTGTTTGCAATAACCAAAGCCTCATGTACCTCACGTACCGTTGCCACTGATAAAGAAATCCCAAGAAGAAACGGCAAAGAGTAAACATAAGCCAGCGATATGTTGTTATGCTCGTAATTGTTTTTTTTTGTGTGCTCTCATTTTTATTTCTGTTTTCTTTTCTCTCTGTTCTCTTTAATATTATCTATCTTTCCTGTTATTTTCTTTTTTCTGTAAGCCACAGCGATCGCGTTTGCGAGTTGTAATGTTAAGTAAGTGTAGGTTAAGCTTTCTTTTTTGTTTTCGGCGATTGTAGAATAAAGTTGGTTTGATCTATGATACGTGTTTTTATTTGGCTGTTTAAGTTATTTGGCGCAGTCGAAAAAAAAAATCCGCATATTCATTTTTAAATCTGAAAAGTGGTTACAAGAAAAAAAACTAAAGTGATCGTGTTAAAAACTGAGAAAAAAAAAAGAAAAAAAAAATTAAAAAAACTTTAAGTGCAAAAAACAAGCATTCGGAAAAGAAATAATTATAAAAGAAAAAAATCATCGAGAAGAAGCAGGTATGGCGAATATGGATATACTAAATTTATTTAAGGACGTTCAGGATTATACTGGAAAACCAGAAGAGCTTAGTCTTTTTGTTAAGAATATAGATTATTTGTATAGATTTTCTGTAGATTTAGATGCACTTTCTAAAGGTTTATTAGAATTAAGAATTAGGCAAAAAATTAAGGATTCAGCAAATGTAATCCTTATCAATAATAATAACCCAACAAATTGGCCAGAAATAAAAAATGTATTGATTTTAAATTGTGATATTAATGAAAGTGTTGAAAACATTGTGAATCAAATTAAATTATTAAAATTTCAGAACTCAATACAAGAGCTATTTGATCATTGTTTAAGCCTTTTAACTAAACTCAACATAAAAACCGGATTAAGCTCACAGACACCTTCTTGGTTTAATAGCGAGCAAAATGAAGCGATATTTCTTAAACTTCTAATTAACAAACTTCCTTGCAATGCTAAATTAATACTCCAGGCTAGAAATCCATCCACTCTTAGAGAAGCTAAGGAAATTTTGATAGATACGGAAAATTTTTCTTGGTGCGTTCCCCGTACAAGTAACAGTTATCAACATTTTAATCAAAGTTTTGAATCCAACAATAGTTTGTGGAACGATCACAATAACAGTAAGTCTAATCTATCCGGAAACTCTAGTTTTCAAAATCCTATTCCAAGACGTTTTTCACAGAATAATCAACAAAATTTTATTATCAGCAGACATGAAAATTCGCGACAATATGCAGGACGGCAAAATAATACCCACAATTCTCAAAATTATATTATACCCAATTCTCACAATTTCACTACTCGTCCAGGCCAAATTCAGGAATTATCACCGAAATCAAGCGGTGTTGGGCGCGGTAAGTACGTAGGTGGGTGACCACATGGGAACTCAGTACTCCGCATGCTGTTGACCAAACGCGCCACATGGACATAGTACCCCGGCGTTTAATCCCGGACCCTACAAATTAATTTGTATCGTTCCCTTGATAATAATAATAATAATAATTCAGGACAATCCCAACAAAATAACTCGAGAAACATTCAAAGAAATAACAACTTTTCTCGAAATGTTCGCCAACCATCTGGCAGTTTTAGGCAGAATAATTCGGCGTCAGTTAGGTATAATGTTACCCCAAAAATGGAGGTAGATCACATACAATCTGAAGACTTGCCAAATAGCGTACATGAAAATTTTCAATCATTGAGCCCAGACCTCTTCCCTGTTTAATAATAAAAACGCAATACATTAAAATTTAAACTATTAGTAGATACTGGGGCAAGTACTTCACTAATTCAAAAAGACTTATTTCATAAATCCTTCAAAACGGAACTGAGTAAGCCGTCTTTTCTGAAAACACTTAATTCGAATCTAGTTAGTAATTCTAAAATAACAATTCCACTTTTTAAGGAATTTAATAGACCCAACGTAAAAATTGAATTCCTAGAAACGGAATTACGTGGTGATTTCGATGGCATAATAGGATGTAAAATTTTAAAGCCGTTACAAACCAAAATTGACCTTGATAGCTCGCAATTAATAACAAAAGAAGCAACTTTACCCTTAATATTTTCCAATTCTCAAACTTATTTAACCCAAGAAGAGATTCATACCCTAAGCAAACATACAATAGAAACAAATTTTGAAAAACCGAAGATAGGTTTAATTATAAATAAATTAAAGTTAGATAACTTACATAGAGAGGAGATAAGATTACTTACTAAAATAATTCATAGGTATAGAGATGTTTTCTACATCGAAGGTGATGATTTAACACCAGTGGTTAAATACACCCATAAAATACCAACAAAGAATGATATCCCTATATTTTCGAAAAAATATAGATATCCGGAAGCACATAAAGATTAAGTTCGTAAGCAAATTTCGGAAATGCTCAGGTCAGGTATCATAGTGAATTCTACTAGCCCATATAATGCTCCGATATGGGTTGTCCCCAAAAAGGCTGACAACTCCGGTCAGGAAAAATGGCGCATTGTTGTAGACTACCGGAAACTAAACAATGCAACACCAGAAGATAAGTTTCCAGTTCCTAACATTGAGGATATATTCTCGAAACTAGGAAATGCGCAATATTTTTCTACAATTGATCTCGCAAAAGAGTTTCACCAAATTCCGATTTATAAGAAGGACATGCACAAAACTGTTTTTTCGACCACAAGCGGTCACTATGAGTTCACACGCATGCCATTTGGTTTAAAAAATGCGCCTGCATCTTTCCAGAGAATGATGAACGAAGTCCTGCATGACTATATAAATAAGATTTTCGTGGTATACCTAGATGATATACTTATCTGCTCCACATCTCTACAAGAACATATTGACGCGCTTAACAAAATTTTCAAAAGACTTGCTGAATACAAATTGACAAATGCAACTTTCTAAAACGTGAGACTGAATATCTAGGACATCTAATATCGGATGAAGGTATTAAGCCCAATCCAAATAAAATTGAAGTAATCAAAACCATTAAACTACCTCAGACAATAAATTAAATCTTTTTTGGGTAAAACGGGTTATTACAGGAAGTTCATTAAGGACTATTCTAGAGTAGCCCTCCCAATGACGAAGTTCCTTAAAAAGAATAACAAAATTAACATCAATGACAGACAGTATGTTGAGTCATTTAACAAGCTTAAAGAACTTACATGTGTTTGTCCTGTTCTAGGTTACCCTGACTTTAGAAAATCCTTTACACTGACTACTGATGCTAGTAATGCAGCATTAGGAGCAGTACTATCGCAAAACAACCACCCGATAGCATATGCCTCCAGAACTTTAAATCAACATGAAACAAATTACAGTACAGTGGAAACGGAACTTCTTTCTATAGTCTGGGCAACCAAATATTTTAGGCCGTACTTATTTGGCCGTAAGTTCAAAATACAAACCGATCCCCGACCTTTAGTGTGGTTAAATTCATTGAAAGAGCCCAATTCCAAGCTACAACGTTGGAAAGTTAAGCTCAATGAATTCGATTTTGATATCGAATATATCAGAGGAAAAAAAATTATGTGGCTGATTTCCTTAGTCGCTTAAAAAATAATCATGTAACAGAAGACGACATAAGTTCCAATATCGCTACGATTCATAGTGGTAGAGAAAATTTAAACGACCATATTTTTATAACTGAAACCCCATTAAATATATATAAAACTCAATTGGTCTTTCAAAGTGGAAAATTCAATTCTTACACAAACAAATTTTTATTTAGAAAAAAGAGAAGATCTATCTTTACATTAAGAGAATATGATGAAGAATATGTTTTAAAAAATTCTAAAAGAACTTTTATCCATTAGGGGAACCTTAGGAATTCTTTGCAAAGATGATACCTTATTCAATGAATTCCAAAAAACCATTGTTAAATTTTTTTCTAATTCACCAACTATGAAAGTTCTCAGATGTACTAAATTCTTGGAAGACATCACTTGTAAAGAGAAGCTGATGGAATTGATTGAAAAGCTCATTTAAACAAAAACCATAGAGGAATAGAAGAAACCTTCCTAGAATTAAAAAGTAAATATTATTATGCAAACCTCAGGCTTGAGATTCATAAATATATAAACAACTGTATCTTATGCAATATGTGTAAATATGACAGGAATCCAATCAGGCCAAAACTTATGATTTCTGAGACTCCACGTAAAGCTAACGAAATCGTTCATATTGACATATGGTTCTTAAATAAAAATAGTATGTTCTTAACAGGCATTGACAAATTAACCAAACACGTTTCTATTCACTAAATTATTGACAGAAATTCAATAACAATAGTTGTGGGTGGCCGTGGTATAGTAGTACTAGCTATCGCTTCTCACTCGGAAGGTCAAGGTTCGAATCCTAGCCACAGCAAGTTTTCATTTGTGTAATTTGGAACTCAGTCAGAAAAATCTGCGTGTGAAGGCATAACACTGACATGTGGATTTGGCTCTTGTAAGGTTTTCAAGCACAAAAACAACCGTTAAAATTCACAACCTCACATTCCGAGAGAAGAAAAATCTCTCCGTCCTATTCGGACTTCCACCCCTGTAGAGTCAATATCGAAACCAAACACACCTGAGTTTCAAACCACTACATCACAAACTTTCCTTTCTCCTCCTTCTATCTTTCCGCCCGCGCCCTGTCAACAGTATAAGGGTATTCATAACCCCTTAGACGCGCGTAAATTATAAAAAAAAAAAAATCGACATTTTAAAACACAGATTTGCAATATTAGGAAGACCCGATAAAATAGTAGCTGACAACGAATTTAATACAGCATATATTAAAAATTTCCTAGACCAAAGTAACATTTTATATCATTTCACACTCCCTAATACCCATACAGGTAATTCAGTAATAGAACGATTTCATTCAACACTTAACGAACATATTAGACTATTCAAGCCTAACAAAGATAACATAGATATTGATGACAAAACATTAGCTTTCGAAGCAGTTGAAATTTACAATGATACTATTCACTCTAGCACCCAATGATCTTCCTCACT
This sequence comes from Volucella zonaria, assembly GCA_963966105.1. Classification (NCBI taxonomy): domain Eukaryota; kingdom Metazoa; phylum Arthropoda; class Insecta; order Diptera; family Syrphidae; genus Volucella; species Volucella zonaria. The sequence goes on along the minus strand of OZ014530.1, from coordinate 126,934,629 downwards.
CCACCTTGAATGAGTCAGAATGGGAGGAACTTTAATGCCGAGTCTCAGACACAAAGGAAAAACAAATAAGCAAAATAAATCAAACACGGATAGATCCTCCAGAATACAAAGAAAGAGAACTAATAAAAAATTTAGGTTTTCACAATATTAAACGTTTACCCAGATATATAGCCAAAGAAGTAAAAGAAAAAGGTCCAACGTATTTCAAAGACAAGGAGGGGTTCAATATCCCCTAGTTAAAAGATAGTTAAAAGAACGTATAAATGTCAAAATCCAATTGAATCGACGCATTTTGATCGAAAACTAACAAGCAGAGATTATTCCAGTAGAAATAAAACCACAAAACAAAGAACTAATAAAGTGAATTAAAATATATTGCACAAGTATTTAATTTGAATTTCACAATGTTATCGACATGAAATATTAAAAACAAAAAAATAAAATAAAGTGAAATGTAAAACAGTAAACACTATAAATGTCCACTAAATTATTAATAACTTTTTGTTCAACAAAATCTTTATAAAAAAATGTCGTATTCAATGTACACAACAACCATTTTCGTTGCAAACACAATTAACGCTAATGCAATTTATAAAAGAAAAACGATGTAAAAAAAAACGGTAAACAATGTAATAATATTTTTTTTTAATAATATACTGTATGTAATATTATAAATGTATATATCTGAATAATGTATTTTGAAAATAGAGATACAAGACTTCATGCAAGACGTACAATATATAATCAAACCATTTTTATTTATCTAATATGTATGTACGAGTATATGTACATATCTATGAAAAATTAAAAACCTAAGGCGGGAGGAGTTACATGCAACATAAGTCCAAACGCGTTATCGGAGGAGGCAGAACATGAGGCGAGGAGTAAAGACATAGCAACATATTCCACTTGCCGACTGCACAGCATCAGAATCTAAGCCAACGATGTGGCTATGGTAAGCCAAGTGCATGTCTCTCTATTCTTTCTCGTCCAATATAAGAAATATATCAAATGTGGCAGCAGAAAGCCAAGCCACGTTGTTGCTATGTAGGGCTTGTGCATGCTCTTCTTGTTTGCAATAACCAAAGCCTCATGTACCTCACGTACCGTTGCCACTGATAAAGAAATCCCAAGAAGAAACGGCAAAGAGTAAACATAAGCCAGCGATATGTTGTTATGCTCGTAATTGTTTTTTTTGTGTGCACTCATTTTTATTTCTGTTTTCTTTTCTCTCTGTTCCCTTTAATATTATCTATGTTTCCTGTTATTTTCTTTTTTCTGTAAGCCACAGCGATCGCGTATGCGAGTAGTAATGTTAAGTAAGTGTAGGTTTAGCTTTCTTTTTTGTTTTTGGCGATTGTAGAATAAAGTTGGTTTGATCTATGATAGAGACACTATGAGGATCGCAAGCACGGGTTCATCGTAGCGTGATCTTCTTACTCACTAGAAAACCTCTTTTACGAATGCGATACATTCTGAGGGTAGACAATCTGCTCTTCTTTCTGTAAGTTTACTTCAGGAGATTAGTTTCGTTGAGTGGAACCGCCTGGTCTGTGTTCATTTATATACATTATTAAGGGCCGTTTGTAGTTTAACTGTTGTTTCTTCAATCGTTTTCCCTACTGATAGTATAGTAGTACCATCAGCAAGCGTAGCTAAAACGGTCCCCCCATCTTGTGATTTATTACTGGCATATAAAAGAGATAGAAGTGGACCGAGACGAAGTCTTTGCGGTACGATTTGCATTGCAAAAACTCGTGTCTGACATAGAAAAATCTATTCTTGAGATACGGTTTCAGTATACAGGCTTAAGGGCAATACCTATTGTAATTTGAACTTTAAGCTATCATTCAACACCTTTCCAAAAGCTTTCGAGACATCATGAAATACGCTAGAACAAACTTTTTTTCATCCAGAGTGTGCTCAGTTACGGCAGTGATTCTATGAGTCTGACCGAGACTTGAAAGCTATCTGGTGAATGCGACCTAGGGATCAGAAATAAAATTTTTTTTTTCCATCAATAACCGGCAGTATACGATTACGTAGTATCTCTCAAAAATGTTGGATATAATTGGAAAAAGTGAAATCGGTATATAAGACTTCTTGTCACACGATGGTATCCGTGCTTTTCGTTCACTCGGGACGTATTCAAACCTAAGTGCCGTGTATATAATATAAAGAATTAAGGTCGTAACCTTTCCTTGGGTTTAATTTATTTACTTCATCAAATTTGCAGCTATCTACAGCCCCGATCATGTTGATTGGAGGTAGTTACCCGTTGCTTGAGTGACGGTTGGTTTTCTTTATAACGCATATTTGTTACGTCGTTTTTTTCTTTTTACTTCCCCTCACTTCATGTCGAATTCACAACTTAAGTCTGTTCGTTTATTTAATAGGCAACTTTACCTGTAGAGGTAGAACTTAAGTTGGACTATTTGCGACGTTGAGACGTGTCCCTTATAATGTCGTCTTTGGTCTTAAGTTGTTTTAGCTTTGTTTTAAGTTCTTGAGTCTATCAAGATTTTATTTCTTTAGACAATTAAACGGCGAACCTATATCGTCCACCGAACCAAAACGTAGCCTCCGCTTCAACTGAATAGGTACAACATTTTTCAAGAGTATGGGATCTATTATTTCCAAATATTGTAACATATGTGAATTGATAATTTCTTCCTGCTAACTGTTTGTCTATAATGCTGTAAAAAGGAGTGAGAAAGAATAATTAAAAAAGCACCGTTATTTTTTCGCTGGCTCTCTTCCAAAACATTCCATATGGAAAAATGCATATATTTTTTTGCGTCAACGGAATAGGTACATGGTTATTATCTTCATTGTTTTTGTGTGTACTGCGAAGATTGATACGTTTAAGCAATAGACAAAGTATTTTAGTAATTTTAATCGATAAATTAAAATTTTGGAGTAACATGGGCAGAGAAAAATCATTTAACAATGTTGAAAAAGCTAAAATCGACTTACTTAAGGAGCAAGGTTTAACCGAACGTGGTATTGCTATACAAATTAGACGAAGTTTTAATGTGATCTATTCCTACTTGAGGAACAAAGAGTCGTATGGAAAAAACATGAAAGGGGGTAATAAAACGACAACAACAGCGCCTGATAGTAAAGTACGGACAGAGAAAACTACGCCTGCTGAATGAGACTTCAACATCGCTTATTCGATTCGCAATAAACGAGACCCTCCCACTGCATATAAAGGTATCAGTGCCCTCAAAACAATTTTTCAATAACCTGATGTCAAAATAGTATTAAGTAATAGTATTAACATGTGCTACTTCAGAAAATTGTGCAAAGTCACAATCCATTATCAGAGGCCCTGGTTTTTCCAAAGTCTATGCAACAACTTGCATAAACATTGATATCATTGACGGAACACAGCGAGCTGTCAACGGTGCGTTGGCGGGTATTGAAACAAAAGTGGGAAAAATTAGCTCCGCTTTGAATGAGAACAAAACCAAAGTATATGTTGTCAACAAGAAAAGCACAACATCGAAAAACAGGATAGAAAGTCATAATAAACCGCTATGACTTTAATGTAGTTAGGGAATTTGTCTACCTTGGGTCCGCTTTTAGCATTGATAATAAACGAAAAGTTGCACTTTACATATAGCAATTTAGCTATACCCTTATCATCCCAGTACAACTTTATGGTCCAGAAGCATTAATATTAGAGAAGGCGGATAAAAAAATTGTTGCCGATTTGAGCACAAGATTTTTTAAAGGATTTTTGGTCACGCTTACTTTTGCGGAGGGGGAAGCGAACTCTACGAGCTGTATATCAACTTGGTCAGAAAAATACGCATTGGTAGCCTGAGATAACATGGATTAGTATGCTGTGTAAATTTCAGGACTTCAGCCCGAAAAGTCTTCGATTCCTACCCGGACAACGCAATAGGAGTGTGAAACTGGAGATATTTTTTCTGCTTCGGTAGATTTCTTTATTTTGTTTTATACCCATGGTTATTTCACAATTATTAACTACGGTATGGCTATAATCCGTATACGTATACCGGGCTGCTCAAAAATTCTGAGTTGCTCAAAGAATGTGCGAATTTTCCCGGTTTGTCTTGCATTTACTAATAACGTTTCTTTTTACGCTTAAACTATTTTCTTTGATTAAAAATGAATTCTGTATATGATATCTGAGATAGTTCTGCTCAGTTGCATTTCCCCTGAGATAGGAAAACAAGCTGTTATTATAACGGCATCATAATACAGCCTCGTTGACCTTTCTGCTTTCTAGGATTTGTGCATTTATTTAACCTTTTAGTTATGTAAGAGTAAACTGAAATTGTTCTATACCTAGGCAAATAAGTGGAATTTTTCAAACGAATTTCGTGTAAGTTTATTTCATGGTGATTAAAAAGTTTTGAAAAAGGGTTGCTATAATTCAATACCTTTACCAGAATTTTCTTACTGTATAAAAAATGCTTTGATATTTTTTTCTGCTGAGGGACGGCGAAAACCTTTCAAAGGCACTACGAGGACGGCAGGCGTGTGCTAATAGTGGCATGAGATTCTTATTCTCTGAAAATACTTCCCTTGTAAGTCAATGTGTTTTTTACTGCCTCTAAATTCCGACTTATCAAGCAATTTCTCTATCTTGAAATAAACATGGCAGATGGCAAGTGTTTTTACAATGAAAGTTACTGTATACATATTCCGATATTTAAATGCTATTAAATTTTATCAAGCTAGGTGGACACGATCGGTCCTTTCAACATGGCGCAAGCAATTTGCAGGACTTTAATATCAGTGCGAAACTGTAAGCAAAAGTGTTTTAAACCTGCCTTAATTCGTCGCTGGAGAGACAGTTACAGTGAATGGAGAAAGTTACCGCAACGCGGTAAGATCGCATTATTTCGGTTAGAGTAGAAGTTAATTCGCCTCCAAAGTCTTGCGATTTGATGCATTTAGACTACTTCCTGTGGAGTTATTTGAAGTAAGGTCTATGTTAATAACCCGACAACAATTCAGGATTTCAAATATAACATCTAAACTGATATTGACTCACTTATTCTTCAAAAAGCCATAGATAATTTTGGCCTTTGGATGGTCGCTTGCAATAGAAGTTGTTCTGGTCATATAAAAGACGTTGTGTTCCATTCACAATTGTCATGGACCAAACTTTATTAACCAATAAAATTCTACATTGATTTCGTAATATACGTGTGCTTAATTTAATCAAGACTTCCACACTAGCTGTTGGATCAGCTTTTATTTATTAAGTAACCCATATATTTCTCTATATTTGTTTTCGAGTTCTTACCATTTCTTTTTCACGCGAACTCCATTTTAACTAAACGTCAAGGGTCATTCCGAAATATTTAGGATAGCTTGCGGACTGAATGTACTCGTACACTAAATTTGCGAAGGTAGGCGAACAAATTCGGTTTCATTGAGCGTAATCCGTCAGGTCTCTATTCTTTCATTTACAATATTTAGAGCGCTTTGTATCGTCTGATCTACTGCTAGTAAGGCAATGCCATCAAATATGCCTAAAACGGTCACCTCTTGATTATGTCAGTGATTCTGTGAACCTGATCTATGGTATAGTTGAAAGCGTGCATCTGAACCTAAACTGGCAACCAGCGATAAAGTTTTTTTCCGACAAGAGAAGCAGTATACAAAGTAGTATCCTGTCAGGAATTTGGATACAATTGGGAAAAGTGAAATCGGTTGATGAGATTTCTTCCTAGTTTTGCTGCTTAAATGACTCGAGCAACTTTTATGTGAATCGAGAAGCGTGACTAATGCTTTTCTAGAAAATATTTTAAGGTTTTCTTCGGTTATTAATTATTATTTTGTTTTGCAAGCAAGTTTCACAGACACACAAATCATCAACACGAGATCTAGCAAAAATATAACGGAATTCGTCAACTTAAGGTAGCATCTACATTGCAAATACGAAACGAAAATAAAAACCCTTATCATATTGTAAAATGTTTGGTGAGTACAAATGATAGCACTTGTTCTTTTCAATACAATCACTTGATTTAATACTGTCACAATCCAATGGTTTTTCTCAACCATATTTACTTTTCTTTATCTTTTACTTAAACGACCTAATCACTCCCGTAATTCAGACTTCAAATTCAACTGATCAACTGCGTTGCATATGCTGATATTTATACTCCCCTGACCGCGAGAATATTCTGTACCACCCAGCGTTCCATACAAATTTCCATTTTGTTAGAAATTCCATTCAACAATGGTTGTGTCTTTTCCTATTCAGATAAGGAAATCTTCCGCTATTGAAATGTAGATGACGCTGTTCACATTCAAAGTGATATCACAGTGTCAAGCAGAGATCCATTCAATTGTAATTTAAATTAATTTAATTTTAATTTTGGGGGAGGCGAAGGCCCCTATTTATTCGGTTTAAAACAAGCTATAACTTAAAATTAAACTTAAACTTAAACTTAAACTTAAAACTAAGGTTGGTTGGAGTGGTGAAGGGGAACGGATTTGTGATAGGGAGTGGTGCGGTGGAAGTCAAAGACTGTAGGGTTTGAATTGATTTTTCGTAGCATACGGGAGATTGGCTCGTTCGCGCCATAGGGTGTGGTGGGTTGGTAGATATTGTAGAAGTGATGAGGGATACGTAGATTTCGAGGGTTAGTGTTAAGAAAAATAGAGTTGTGAAGGGATGCACATCAACGTGACCTAAAAGGAGTTGATGAATGAAAAGAAAATCGGCTGCATCTCTGCGTTCCTCAAGAGTGTTTAAGTTGAGGGCAGAATAAAAGAATCGTTCCAGCACATACCTCGAAGAACAAATCGAAGAACACTGCGCTGGATGCTTTCGATTCTCGAGATATGAAGACGATAATATGGTGACCACACTTGTCCGGCATACTCTAGGAGGGGGAGAACAAAGGTAATATAGACTGACCTGGTCACGTATGGGTTCGTGAATTCTTTGGATTACCGTTTTACAAAACATAGTGCAGAGTTGGCTTTAAGGATTATCCCATCCATATGTAAACGGAAGTTAAGCTCTCTATCATACAAAATGCCGAGATCGCGAATAGATTGAACGGTTGGTTCCAGAGGTTGGTTGTGAAAAAGGTAGAGTCGTTGATGAGGTTAGTGGCGCTTAAGTGAAAAGGTCATGGATTGGCATTTGGCTACATTAAGTTTGGAACAATTTTTGAGGCACCAGATCGAAAAACTATCAAAGTCTTGTTGAAGGAGGAAGAAGTCATGGGGTGAGGAAATGGTTTTGAAAAATTTGGTATCGTCGGCGTAAAGGGAGACGGACGAGTGTTTGATGATCCTATCGCGATCATTTATGGTTAATATAAAAAGAAGGGGACCGAGATGGCTGCCTTGAGGAACTTCAGAGGTGGCCAAAAATTGAGCCGAGTAACACTGTAAAAACAGTTTTCGAGGTAAGAGGATATCCATTTTAACAGTATGGGTTCAAAGCCGAGGGCAGGCAATTTGAAGAGTATGATGAGAGATTTTATCGAAAGCTTTGCTAAAATTGGTTGCCGTTCTCTAGGGCAGAGATGGCAAAAGATACGAATTCAACGAGATTTGTGGTGGTTGACCTACCCTTTAGGAAGCCATGTTGTGTAGGGGAAATAAGTGATTTGATTTGGAAGCTTAGAGCTTCATACAAAATACTTTCGAGGAGATTGGGTATATGGGAGAGTTTAATGATTGGACGATAGTTTGTTATTTCGTTCTTTGATTCTTTTTTGTGGATCGGGGTTATGAAGGAGGTTTTCCACACCTGGGGAAATTTTCCTTGTGAAAGGGATAGACGAAAGAGATCCGAAAAGTCAAGGGAAAGAGACGAAGAACATTTTTTAAGAAATATGGCAGGGGCCATTGGAGAAGTTCAGTAAGTAACTAAAATAGGATGTATCTGGTACAAAGGAGTCGTTGGTGAAGGATTGTTTAAAAAAGGTGGCAAATAGGTTGGCAGTGGTGAGTGGATCGGTTGATGACTTATTGTTGAAAGAGAGGGAAGGGGGGTAACTATCGGACTTTCTTTTGTAGTTAACAAATTGGAAAAAGGACTTAGGGTCATTTATAAGGTTGACTTGCTCATTATTAAGGTAACGCTGGTAAAGGGAATCCTAAAGTTTGGTGAAATGAAGATAAGCACCAAGATAGTTGGAATAGTCGTACAAGGATCTGGTACGCAGGAAAACAGCCCATAACTTGTTTCTCTTATTTCGTAAGGAACGAAGCTTGCGATTATACCAGGGAGGACTAGTAGATGATGTTTTAAGGCGGGAAAACGGAACGTAAAGGCTAAAAGAATTAAATATTTCTTTATAAAAAAATGGATAAAGCATCATTTACACTTAGGTTGTGAAAGTTAAAGGGGGTTCTGCTAAGATAGTCACTGATTTTGTGAGAGTTTGCTTTATGAAAGTCGTAGGATGAGAGAGTTGTGGGAGGAGTGGACTGGAAAGAAGAGTTATGAAAAAATTAAAGTAGATGGGGGGGGGGGGGGGGGGGGGGTGGTAGTTGTCGATTGTAGAGAGAGATAGGGGACAAAGTGAGACTGAGGAGTTAATTGAATCTGTTGTGAAAATAAGGTCCAATTGCCTGCCCTGGATACACCACTGACTTGGCATAGACTTGAGTCTGTTAAGCGATCTAAGAAGAGAATTCCTTAGCTGAGTTGGCATTTGAAGCGATGAAGAACGATTGATCGTCTGATGGATTCCACTGTAGCTGAGGAAGATTAAAGTCGCCGAAAATAAAGATATCGTCAGTAGAGTCAGACAGGTCAATTAAATGGACGATCGCATCGGCAACAAGTTGGTAAGATTCGGTAGGTTGAGCTGGCAGGATGTAGCAACATAAAACGTAAAGGGACTTGAAGGGGAGTGATATTTTTATAGCGACAAAGTCGACTTTAGAGGATGAAGAGATGGTAATGGGAGAAGAGTTAAGGCTGTTGTGGATCGCCAGTAGGACGCCTCGACAGGGGGAATCATCATGTGGGCGGGTAGGATCGTCGTCGCGAAAAACATTAAAAGTAGGGGGGAACAATTCCTGGTTCTTTATGTCGGGAATCAAATTGGTTTCAGTCAAGGCGTAAATATCAAAGGGAAGAGAATGCGATTGACGTAGGACAGCATTGGTTTTAGAGCGAAGACCTCTTACATTCTGGTAATGTAAGAGGGATGTTGTGGGGTGGAGATGTATGGCGGGATGGTTTAAGTGCTGACGAGGAAGGCACGTTATGGACGAAAAAATTTATCGTAGTCGTCTCGGCTTCGCTGTAGGTGTGAGACTCGCTTAGAGTGGACGTAGTGACCGAATGCAGCGAGGGGACATGCTAAAAATCTCGTGGTACCTGACATAAAGGTTTCTGAGGCTGATAGGGTCGGTAGGGAGGCCTTCCTGCTGGATGGAAACCATGACGCTGATTTTGGACTTCCCTTCGTAATAGACGGAGTCCGGTTTATCATGTAGGTAGGCAGGAAAGAGACGAAATGTTTTCGTATGTCTTTTTTCTCTAAGCCTAGGGAGTGCATACCGACTTTCTGTAGTGCCATTTGTTTGCTGGGTTAGTTTAACTGAGGGGGAAAAGGGGATCATGAATAGGTGCAGTGGAGGAGGGGGTGGAGACACATGGTTGGATATGGAGTTGGACGAGGGATGAAATGTGGGGTTTAGGGTATGGGACTTAATAAAATTAGGGTACTTAGCTCTAGTTTTGAGGTCGAAGTTAGGAAATGTGTTGCTAGGCTGGGTTTGACGGTGTAGAAGGTTGAGAAGGCATAATATGGGAAGTTGGAGTTAAGTTCAAAGAGACTCGTTGGCACGGGGGCTTGGAGTTAGGGTATTAGAGAATTGATGTGTAAGGGCTTTGTGTCGGATAAGTAAGGAGGGAGGATTAAAATTGGGAAATATGTTTGTTATGAAGCTCCAGTTAAGATCGGGATCTGAGCTTAATTTTTTGTTAGGATATTTCTTTGTTACTTTTGGAAGGGAGTTGAAGAGGTTTTGTGGTCTTACCGGGGGAAACAGGAAACAACCACTAATATTTGGTTGGGATATTGATTTTGAAGCTGCAGGTATTTTGGAGTCAGGAGAAGAAATCATCTGACACTCGCTAATTGTGATAGCATAGTTTCGTTGAAAGAAATTCCACACCGATCTGTAAGTACGTTGGCTTTAAGGAGCTTGGCGAAATTTGTTTTGAGGAATATTTTTAATCCATCAAAGTGATATTTGATCCTTCGCTCTCGTTGTCATGATTAGATTGGTTTTTCAACAGATTTTGGATCGCTGCCAGTTGCTTTTCGATTATTCTTCCTGTGATCTAGTATGCTTCCACATTACTGTCAATGCAGTTTACTGAGTCCTCAATATTTTCTTGCCAGCATATCGTGAGCCAAGGTGATCTCTTTGCACTCGTTGCAGTAAAAATTTAAGAAACTGCAATACCCCTTGAGGTAGGTGATGGATCTCCGGGTAAGTCCAATGCATATGGCATGAAAAGATTTTGCGCAGAGATCATTACAGGCTACCGATTTGGCGTTGGGGACAATAATTGAGCACAGAACACTATCACAGCACTTTTCCATTATTTGTTTATTTAAGTTGAACTAAGTCGATAAACACTTATCAGCACTATTAATTTTTGCTTGTTTTTATTGGGTCGATAACTTAATTCATTGCTAAGAGATGGCGTAACTTGTATTATTCCATTGTTATTACTCCATTGAAACATGCGTTGGAAAGCTACTGTCATTGTACGTCATTTCAGTATATGTCATTCATTTGAAGCGTAAACAACAATAATTTTTTTTCACTCAAATATGTCGAACTTTGTGCCTGAAAAAGTGTTTTTGCGGGGAGTTCTTCTTCATTACTTTAATATGAAGAAAACTGCTGCCGAAAGTCATCGTATTTTGGTGAAAGTTTATGGTGAATATGTGCTAGCTGAGCGGACGTGCCAAAAGTGGTTTGCACGATTTAAAAGTGGTGATTTTGGCTTGGAAGACGATGAACGTCCTGGGCAGCCAAAAAAGTTTGAAGATAAAGAACTGGAAGCATTACTCTATGAAGATTTTTGCCAAACACAAGAAGAGCTCGCAGAATCTTCGGGTGTCACTCAAGCAGCCATTTCAAAACGTTTAAAACAGCTGGATATATTCAAAAGCAAGGAAATTGGGTTCCACATGAACTCAAGCCGAGAGACGCCGAAAGGCGGTTTTGCATGTCCGAAATGATCCTGAAACGCCACAAAAGGAAGTCATTTTTGCATCGGATTGTTACTGGTGATGAAAAATGGATCCATTACGACAACCCCAAGCGCAAAAAATCACATGTGAAACCCGGCCAACCAGCCAAATCAACGGCAAAGCCGAATATCCATGGCACGAAGGTAATGCTCTGTATATGGTAGGATCAGATGGGTGTGCTGTATTATGAGCTGCTAAAACTGAGTAAAACCATCAATGGACAACGCTACCGAACACAATTAATCCGTTTGAAGAGAGCAGTGATCGAAAAACGCCCGGAATATGCGACCAGACACGAGGCAATAATTAGTAATTTTCCATCATGACAACGCTCGGCCCCACGTTGCTATTGCGGTTAAGAACTATTTGGAAAACAGTGGATGGGAAGTCTTACTCCACCCACCTTATAGCCCAGACCTTGGCCCTTCTGACTACCATTTGCTCCGGTCGATGCAGAACGCTCTCACTGAAATACGGTTCACATCAGACCAGAATATCAAAAATTGGCTTGATTCATTCTTGGCTGCCAAGCCGGCGCAGGTCTTTTGGGATGGGATCCACAAATTGCCAGAAAAATGGGAAAAAGTCATAGCTTCAGATGGGCAATACTTTGAATAATACTATTGTACATGTTTTTCTTAAACAAACGTTCAAATTTTGAAAAAAAAAACCGCACGAAATAAGTTATATACCCAATATTTTTGTTTTTGTTTTTTTGTTTCTTGTTTTTGGGGTCAACTGGCACAGCTGAATTTGTGAAAATCGGCAGACAAAGCTAGGTCGACGACGGAAAATACTGGGTTGCCAGTTTACGGGGTTTTGAAGAAAAGTGAAAAACTAACTGAACTCGGTATACGGGAGAAGAAGACAAACACGCTCGCACAGGTTGACAGTTAATTGCCTACATTGATCTGTCGAATCATGAAAAGTATTTATGGGTAAGGGAAAAATATGCACTCCGTATGAGACGCCAAGTGAAAAATTAATTTGAGTTTTATGGCAAGTGGCAACACTAAATATCTCTCCAATTACACATCGTGACAAGGTTTTGGTAGCATGAGTGATGATATGTGTAGCTGTTTCTTTACAGTTATTTAAAATAATATTGGAAAGCAAAACTGTCCCACCACGTCAGCTTCTCCTGTTATTGACGTTTTTAGGAAAGCTACCTTCATGTGGTAAGTGCTCAGTCGGTTGACAATCGAAATAATTTAAAAAGTGATTTATGTTGTGTTGAGATAGTTTTAAGTGAAAGTGCAATACCACCTATAAATTAAATGTGGAAAAAATCGGTCGTCGCACTTGTGAAAATTGGCCCAATAAATGTTGTTATGTATGCGGCCAGTATATTGCAAAGGTCAAAGGAAGGGCTGTAACTGAAAAAATAAAGCAGGCTTATCAATTTTATTTTAATCGTTCTATAAAACAAAACATTGTGTCTCGTGTTATGTTACACTTATCGAATGGTTAAATGGGAAAAAGAAGTCGACCCCGTTTGCTATTCCAATGATTCGGCGTCAACTAGTGAATCATTATTTTTTTAAATTGAAGTCAAAGGGTTTTCAAAAAAAATTAAAGACGAAATAGTATACCCTAAAGTAGCTTCTGTGTCCATGTCTATACCCCATAGTGAAGAATTTCCTGTGCCCACGCCAAGAACACAAACACCATCTGCAAAGTCAAGTGATGAGGATAACCGTGAAGAAAATTATGCACTAGAGAAGGAAATATCCGAATATGTACCTCGTCATTAAAAGAACCAGACATGATTCAGCATGATTCAGTTGAATGATTTGTTCCGTGACTCAAATTTATCCATCAGACAGTCTGTAATTCTCGGTTGTAGACTACAAGAATGCTATCTATTATCATCAGAAACTAAGATATCTTTGCCAAGGAAAAGGAATAAATATTTAGCTACCTTCTTCACACAGAACGAATCCATAAGCTACTGTAACTACATTAACGGATTGATGAATGAATTACGGATCACTTACAGAACAAATGAATTGCGTCTTTTTACTGATGGATCTAAAACGAGTTTAAAGGCAGTTTTTCTAAATAATGGTAGCGCATATCGATCCATACCTGTAGCATATTCAATCACTTTAGAAGAGGCATACGATACTATGTAATTTATATTAAACTCAAGTTGGAAAGTTTGTGCTGACTTAAAAGTGATAACAGTGTTACTAGAATTACAGGGCGGCTTTAAAAAGTATTGCCGCTTTTTGTGTATGTGGGGCAGTCGAGCTACAGAGAAACACTACTTGGTTAAAGATTGGCCGAAGTGATAGAAAATTTGTTGCTAGCCAATCATTCACCTCTGATTGAGCCACAAAATATTCTTCTCCTACTTAAAGAAGGTATATTTGTTGGACCGCAAATACGAAAACTTCTAAACGATGTCAATTTTGACCTTAAACTAAATACAAAGGAACTTGCAGCTTGGATATAATTCAATAAACGGGTTTTTAGGAAATCATCGAGCCGAAAATTCTGAAATGTTAGTCGCAAATTTGTTAAAAACTTATAAGGATTTAGTTTGCAGGATATCATTGAAAATACATTTCTCGCATTCACACCTTGGTTTTTCTTCCAAAAAACCTTGGAGCGGTGAGTAATGAACACGGACAACGCTTTCACCAGGACGTAAAGAAGATTGAAGAACGTTGCGGAGGTCGGTGGGATGCAGTCGTGTTAGGGGATTGATGCGAGAAGATTCAACAAGTCACAAACGTAAAAGCTGAATCATAGAATACCTGTTTTATAATAAGTAAGGAATACAAATATTTATGTTTTAGAAAGAATTAAATGAGTTTACCTTTTTGAATTTTTAAGTTTCAATGTCAATAAACGTTTTGTCACTTCAAATTTTATATGTGTTTTGGTGTTAATTAACGTATCCATAATAAGGAAACGGTACGTGTTACAAGACAATCATTTCTATATCCTTAAATAGAATTCCCAATTGATAAAGCAATACCTTATTTTACTAATGTTAAACAAAAAAAATGTAAACTTGTCACGCAGTGTTTTTATTGTTGTTGTTGATATTGGCAGCCTTTAGGTCAGTTGATCAGCAGTTTACAAATACAAAAACTTACCCAAATTTAAGATTCCCATTGCCATTTCGATTAGTCCAGAGAGGAATGCAAGTACAATAGCAAATTCTACAGGAAAATTCATGGTAAACTGTAGTGTCAATAGTGCCATCAAACTGGTTGGCCCTATTGAAACTTGCGGTATCGTCCCAAATAACACGTAGACAAAAGAGCCTTGGAGAGCAATATAGCAATAAACGAATATAATTGAAATAATGGGCATCTTACCGACAAATGCTGAATAAAGTCCATATTGTGATGAGAGTCCTGCTAATGAAGCGTAAGCGATGCTCTGTGGAATAATCGTCATACCAAGGGTGACCCCTGCAACTAAATCTGCTGCAGCCATATCGCGGTTGTATGTTCGAATCCAGTTAATGATATGAAGCCTTCGGAGGAAAAAAACTGAGTGTGATTTGTTTTCCTCAATAGGTAAAACCAACTCATTCCTGTGTATATGATTCAAAGCTACGGTCTCCTCCTCGACGTAAACACCTGAAATAGAAAATATATATTGCTTCAGTGACAACCAGTTTATTAGCAGATTTCTTTGGACGGACGAATCTCAATTTACAAGAGATGGGATCACAAATTTTCATAATCTTCATACGTAAGCTGCGGACTATTCACATTCAATGAGATATAAATCATTTCAACACAAATTCAGCGTCAATATATGGCCAATTTCAACTGCTGCAGGTTTTTCCAAGTATAATAAAATCTGTGGGTTTTTCTGCAAACGCACTGATAATTTTTTTTTTATTATTGTTACTTTCATAAGAAAAAAATAGTAAAACGTTATGTTAACTAGGCATTTTCTGGAGAAAAGTGACATTAAAATCAGAAATTAGCATGGGCAATGAAGACAGGAAGGCTTAGAAATTGGATATCAAAGACTCAAACAATATATCAACTTTATTTAAAACGCGCTATTAAGGCTCGTATTTCTTCTAAAAATAAAGTCCTACACGAAGTTTTTACAATTAGTACTAACAGAGCAATTTCCGTTAACATGGGTCAGGGTACACCAGAGTAAGCCTTTTCTTAAATCATCGATAAATGATGTCAACATTGGAGATAGACCCTTACTGTAGAACGATTTTTTTCTTCGAATATGCCCAGGGATCATTTCCCAAATTATCGTCAACGAATTAGGGGACACGCTGTAAACATAAATTCGAATTACTTCCGCTATCAAATATGAATGACTCTGTTTCGATTAATACTTCGTAGTTCATATTTTACAAGATAAGAGCTAATGAGTAAATGTTTGATGGCATCAGTTCCCAATAGGTCACTGAAATCAAGCAGTGTTTTTTTTAAGAACTTGACACTTAAGTGGGTATGAATACTATGGAATACGGACGGCCAATGCTAATGCAATACTCAGTTCTGCCAGGCAAGCAATTCTCCGAAGAAGTTCGTAATGAGATTCATGCTTGTGTCGATTACTATCAGAGATTCCGCAATGAAGTGGTTAAGTTTGGTGCTATTTTTAAAGATAACATTACTTACATTAAAAAGCTGAAGAACTCACTGTATCCGAAATTTCCACGGGATACAAATGAAAAGACATTATGGAACTGCATACGAGCAATGTTGGGTTGTGATGAGGAGGAAGAATTTATTCTACCAATAACCGCTACAGTAGAAATTTCAAAAGGAGAAGTTAAACCAGAACCTGTTCAGGTTAAAGCTGAGACAGTCAAAGATGAAACGGAAATGAGAACAGATAAAAATTCTGCTGGAGAACTTAAAGTTATGTCTTTGCACGAACGGCTGTGCCTGCCATCTGGACTGAACATAAACCCAATAAGGCTGTGCTCTCCTTTAGCTACGCCCAACCCACCTATACCGATTCCAAGTATAACTCCAATTCCTCCGCTCGTACCAGCACCTGTGTCGTCAACTAATAGCACAAAGCCGACCGCCACTTCATCATCTCGTGACAGTCCAATCATTATTCCATCAAATTCTGCGAGTCTTGCTAAATTTGAAATTCCAGTGCGTTCAAGCCCTTCTCCTGCCAAATCAGACACATCGTCCAGTCGCACTCGCAATTCCCCAGCTCCTAGTCCAGGCAAATTTAGTGTTAGTGATATTTCGCGCAACAGTCCAAGTATCACACCGAATAAGTACGAACCGCAACCATCGCCGTTGGTCATCTCGGTGGCTTAAGCTAATGACTTAATGTCCGCTAGCTTAGCTTCGTTGGCTGGACAACTACCGCCGAATTTCCTGCAAACAGACATTGCCTCGTTATTTAGAGGACAACATTCGAAAGACTACGGAAATTCATATCTAAATCAACTTGCAGCTGCAGCTATGAAAGTTGGAAATAAATCAAACTTGAATCATTCCTCTCCTACACAACTAGACACAAGTGCCTACACCAGCGCTGGAGTTTTTAACATACGAGGTCCAACGCGTCCTGTAATTGAACGATCCTCTTCATCATGCTCGTCCACTGCATCTTCGAAATCCATGTCAAAACAAGAGCGCACTGAATCTCGATCATCGAAATCATCAGCAAGCAATTCGTATAAGACTAAACTGATGAAGGAACTGGATGATCTGAAGAATGATCCATTAAAAATGGGTGAACTTATGCGTTCGCCGGAGTATGCTATACTTTTGCCTCAGCAGGCCGAAGCACTTGGCGCAACAACATTGGGGGCTCTAGGTTTTGGCGCCGATTTTTCTTACTTAACAGGTGCTACTAGTAGTGGCAGTCCAAAAAAACAGCTAAGCACGCTCTTAACGGCTGATTATAATTACCTACTGCAGGCATCAAAGCTGCTTGGATATGATTTTTATATGCATTCTTACAACAACAGATGGATGGCCCTTCAGCTGCAACAGCTTCATCCTCATCAATTTCCTCTTCCTCTTCATCTAAGAAGCAATAACAACAAGCTCAGCAGCAACAATCACCTCATCCAAATTACACTACCCTGCTTCAGACATACTCGAAGCTATTTGATGCAAGCAACCAGTATGGTTCAGATAAACCAACCAATGCTAACCATGAACTGACAGCGCTTTTAGCTGGTGTCGGTGGTATGGATAATGTTGGTGGTGGTTCCAATTCATCATCAAGTAGCAACAAAAAGAAACAAGAAGCTCATCAACAGAATGATATGCTCAATCAACTCGTTCAATCGGAGAAAAACCAATCAGACCTCAGTGCACTACTGTATCATCGAAATAAGGCAGCTGCTGATTTAAATGCTCTTTTCGCTGCACCTTCCTCAAGTAGTGCTTCATCTTAATCAAAAAATGCTGCTACAGATCCAGCAGCTTACTACAATCAATTGGCACAAGAAAAAATGCAAGATTGTGCTGCATTCTTCCAACAGCACTTTCGAAATCCACCTTAGCCGCTAATAATCTATTCATGTCGCCATCGGCTCTTCTGAAACTTCAGCAAGAGTCACTCAATGCTATGATGATGAAACCGCCGAAATCCACCCCCTCCTCATCATCTTCATCAAGAGCTCGTGAATCATCAGCGTGTCCCTCTCAGGAACGCTTAACGCCAACCAAGAGTGGGCACGACAATTCCGGTGGCAATTCCCAGTCTGGCATAAAATATAACTTTAGTGCTGTGGATTTGTCCATTTCTAGCGTGCCTAGTAATACTCCAACACCGATTCCATCTGACGGAAGCAGCTCCTCAAGACGTCCTTCAAATACTCCGTCAGTAAATTTAAGTCGGCTTTACTCAGAATTAGCACCCCCAACTAAGAAGCGTATGGATTTAGCTGCGCCACCACCGAATATTCCAAAACAAGTTAAGATCGGGATGATATTCTAAACCTTTCGTCGAATGAGTAAGCTACTTCTACCATTTGTTCTTCTCTCTTAATTTGTCATCTACACATTCTATCTTTACCCCTTCTTCTAATTGTTTAAGAATCACTTTCAGTATTTTCTGATTTACATTGCATTTCTATTAAGGACTGAAACGAATAAAATTTGGAAACTTCAAAGTAAAAAAAAAAAAATATTTTCATAATTCATGTAATTTTTTTTTATTTGCCTTAAAGCTCTGTTTTTATTAAATTCATTTACAATTACAAAAAATAAAAAAAATTATTTGAGTTCCCATTTTTCCTCAACTTTTTCGAATGTCCTTCATAAGGTTGGTGACAGTTACATCCGTGATCTTTTTGGACGCTCTTTTCCATTTAGCACTAAAATCTTTTACGTCTTTTGTACACTGCTCACTTGTCCTGAATTTAGCTTTGACCAAAGCTCAATACCTTTCAATGGGACGGCACTTTGGAATATCTGTGGATTCATGAGACAAAGTTGACATTTTTAGCAACAAGAAAGCTCAACGTCGCATGAGCATAGTGAGCTGAGGCTAAATCTGGCCAAAATAATGTTGAACCCTCATGTTTGTTTTTTTAGGCACTCGTTAATGTACACTTCTTCGTTAATTGTTCCCGTTGTAATAAACGATGAGCTTCTGTGTCCATATTGGCAATGGCCTGCCAAACGAGATATTTTGACCCGAATTTTTCCATCCCAATCGATGTTGTTGATTGCGGAAGAATCTCAGCTTCAAACGAGTTGTAAAACTGCGCACCTGGAAGAGTAGTAAAATCGGCTTTGACATAAGTTTCGTCATCCAAAACCAAACGCGCTTTCTTGTTGTCGTTCAACTTGTATAGCTTTCGTGTTTTTATGACTTTTTTTTGCTTTTCAGTAACTTTTGGAATTTTTTGTTTTTTTGTGTTTTTAGACCGTTACGTTTTTTAGATCTTTGTACCACTGTTTGGGTGGTATTACATTTCCGAGCAACATCTCTGGATGACATAGTCCGGTTTTTTACGATGGTACCCACTATTTTCCTGTCCAAATTTGTATCATGTGCTCCAATTTTAGCTCCACTTTTCTACTTTCGCATAACCGTCAACGGTCCAAATATCGTTTAATAACAGAATCCACTGTACAGCGTGCTATGTTTAAATTTTTTGCGATGAAATGGTTTGGACGCGAAGTATTTTCGAGCCATTTGTCGATGATCTTTTAACGGCGTTCCTCTTGACTCATATTTTATAAATATTTTAAACCGCACCGAACTAAAGTCAATAACAAACTGAAACTAGGGAATATACAGGCTAATTTGGGTATAAAATGGGATTGCAATTTTTACGCATTGGAAGTATAGACCGCATTAAAATTTACAGATTTTATTCGTTTCAGTCTATATACATGTACTCGTGTACGTGCTCAGATACCCTGCATATAGATCTCTTTTTATTTTTGTGTCATCGAGTTTAACATGGAAAATAAATTATAATACACTTATTGTACTCTTATGTGTTAACTTTTTTTGAAAATGGGATGGAGAGAGAAAGAAAGATGTTAGGGCTCAGTGCTTATTTCGCTCCATGGGTGGCATTCAACATTTAATTTATTATTTATTTTTTTTATTTATTTTATGTAGCACAAATTTGTTATACATGTTTTGTAACTATTGCACAATTTACAGAGATTTGGTGTGTTACCTTACTACTGAAAATTAAATGAAACTTACAAAATATTACAATATATCACAGTTAAAAATTAAGTGCGAAGGAAAAGCTACAAGAAAAACCTTCACAAGAATAATAACAATAAATGTTATAATTAAGGCAGAGAGAAGGGGAAGTGTTTTAGAAGAACAAATGAGATAAATGGCAGAGCATTCAAATACGAATTATTAACAGAAAGCAAGTAGTAAATACTACAATAAATAATAATTAATCAATAATATCAAATAATTGGTTACTAGGAATAATTAATTAAATTAGAATAAATAAACAAATAAATAAATATATAATAAATAATAAATAATAAATAATAAATAATAAATAATAAATAATAAATAATAAATAATAAATAATAAATAATAAATAATAAATAATAAATAATAAATAATAAATAATAAATAATAAATAATAAATAATAAATAATAAATAATAAATAATAAATAATAAATAATAAATAATAAATAATAAATAATAAATAATAAATAATAAATAATAAATAATAAATAATAAATAATAAATAATAAATAATAAATAATAAATAATAAATAATAAATAATAAATAATAAATAATAAATAATAAATAATAAATAATAAATAATAAATAATAAATAATAAATAATAAATAATAAATAATAAATAATAAATAATAAATAATAAATAATAAATAATAAATAATAAATAATAAATAATAAATAATAAATAATAAATAATAAATAATAAATAATAAATAATAAATAATAAATAATAAATAATAAATAATAAATAATAAATAATAAATAATAAATAATAAATAATAAATAATAAATAATAAATAATAAATAATAAATAATAAATAATAAATAATAAATAATAAATAATAAATAATAAATAATAAATAATAAATAATAAATAATAAATAATAAATAATAAATAATAAATAATAAATAATAAATAATAAATAATAAATAATAAATAATAAATAATAAATAATAAATAATAAATAATAAATAATAAATAATAAATAATAAATAATAAATAATAAATAATAAATAATAAATAATAAATAATAAATAATAAATAATAAATAATAAATAATAATAGATAATAGATAATAGATAATAGATAATAAATAACAAATAACAAGTAATTAACAATAATTAATAAATAACAAAAGGAAAATAAATAAATAATTCATCAAAATAACGAACAATAAATAACTAGCAACGGGTGACAAAAATTAAAGATAAAATATAAATAATAACTATGGAAATTTAACATGATGAGCAGTAAAAGAAAGCGTTAACTTTCTCATCTGATCTGATCAATAGCGGTAAAGTTCTAAACTAACTGGTGATTTCCACTAACTGGGAAATCAAAGGATTGTCTGATATACTGCATCTTAAGTTGTACTGGTTTAATAGTTTGAATTCTTGGGGAAACTTTATCTATTTTAGCTTTTTGATGTAATCGTTCTGTAGAGAAATGCCAAGGTACATTCAGAATCATTTTTAATACCTTATTCTGGCTTCTTTGCAGCTTCAGGATATGGCTTTTGGCACATTTACCCCACACAGGTGAACCATAGAAAAGAATGGCTTGAAATATTGATTTGAAAATAATTATTTTATTTTCATTGCTCATTTTAGATTTGCGGTTAATGAAGGGGTAGAGAATTTTGACTGTCAAATTCATTTTATTTACTACTTCTTTGAAATGTTGTCCAAACGTGAGAGATTTGTCAAGGTATACTCCAAGGTATTTCGCACTCGTTTTCCACTCGGCTTGTACCCCGCAGATGGTAGGGTTATTGCTTGGTAAGAAGCAAGGCTTTCTTTTTCTAGTGAAAAAAACAGCTTGCGTCTTGGCAGCATTAATTTTAAGCTTCCAGTCACCACAGTACTGGGCGATTGAGTCTAAAGCGGACTACAATCTGTTTTCAATATTGAAAGCAAACGCGTCAGTTGAAAAGATACAAGTATCATCAGCAAAGATAGCTGACTCAACATAAGGAAATCGGGGAAAATCAGAGGTGTATATATTGTACAGGAGAGGACCTAGGACTGAGCCTTGTGGGACTCCAGCGCTTATTGAAGTAGAAGACTTATGAGACTTGAAAGCTTTCTTGACAGGAATGATTGTATGATTCGAATCGGGTGGACCGGAAAATCAAAAATATATAGTTTGGGTAAGAGCCCTTCATGCCACACCGTATCAAAAGCTTTTTTGATATCAAGAAAGACAATACCCGTTCTCATACCCGCATTAAATTTATCCACCCCTTCTCTCATCTCTATCGTAACGATAACATTTGTATTCAATATTAGACAAATTAAACTTATTGTTGTTAGAATTCAACCAAGTTTCAGAAACTAAGCCTATGTCTATATTATATTTTCTAAGTAAATCAAAAAATTCAAGAGACTTATCTCGAATGCTTCTAGCATTCCAACAAATTACATTTAAATTAGTACACAGTATTTAATACTTTTATATAAATACTTTACGGCCAATTGTGCAATAGTACTAAATTGTTCAGCTTTAGTATTACAACGCGATAGAAGTGTGATCATCTCGGTGGTAAGAGAATTTATTTCATCCAAAGAGAAAAGTGCGTTGGACTCGCCTGATGTCACTATGGTGTTGTTGTTTTTGGACCAAACACTGCTTTTGCTCATGGGTGCTGGAGTGCAAGAGTCCACAGATGTCTGTTCACTACGTACGCTACTCTTGCTCTGGAATCGTTGTTGATTAAGAGGAGGGAAGTCAATGAGGTTGGGCTCGTATGTAACCGTTCTTAGAGATTGACTTTGCGTTCCCTTTAAAAGCCTTTGCTTGACATCAACAAATTTTTTTCTACTTACGCAAACTGGGTCCTTTGATTTATGAGTGCCGTTGCAGTTTGCACACTTAAATTTGTTGGAATTGCACATGTTGGTTGCGTGTGGCTCGGAACAGGTTGCGCAATGAGTTTTGATATGGCAATTCTTTTCTCCATGCCCAAACATCTGGCAGTTGTAGCACTGGATTAAACGATTCTTCTGTCTCCGTGCAAAATCCTATTTAACTTGAGTCTTAAAGAGCGATCGAGCATTTTTTTTGAGGTCAGTTAGTCTCACAGATCCATTTTCTAGAGAAACCAAATAAAACACATCCAAAAATTTATCGTGTTTCTTTTTAATCATCTTGACGTCAATACATTTGAGACCGAGGGTGATTAGTTCTTTTCTGAGTTCATTAAGTGGCAGTTCATCTAACCCGTATAAGATTACTTTCAACGATCGGGCAGCAGGAAAATCGTGCGTATAAAATTGCCACTTTTTGAGTTTAAGCAAAGAACAAATACTTTGATGAATGTCCGCACTATCACTAATAATTTTCATGCCAATTGATATTTTTTTAATACAATAGTCAATTATTTAATTATTTTGTTTTCGCACATAAGGCTGTGAACACTTTCACTGTTTTTTTTGTGACATAAAATAGATGGAACTTTAGCTTTTTTTGTGAAGTTTGTGTGATGATTTCTTCTTCGAATTCAGCATCGTTATCAGAGTCCGATAAGCACTGAAGGGGTCAAAAAAGTTTGCCCTATTGTCCTTTACTTTAGAGTTCATTTTCCGGCTTTTTAGTATTGAAGACAAATTGTCTTCAATATTAGGGGAACGTTCTCTTTTCGGAATTTTGATGTAGTAACACACGTTTGATAAGAAGCGACCGCACTTAACAACGTTAGTCTAACGACAGATCAACATTTAATGGGGAGACTAAATTGTTAGTAGAAGTTGGCTTGTTGTTGTTTTTCTGTCAACTGTTTTTGACATTCCCTCTAAGTCTTAGCGGTATAGCTTGACATTTGCAAAAAGTTACGTAGCCAAGAGTACATCTATCTCTGTTCGTGTTGGCGATTTTTTACAATTTTAGAAATGGATTTAAATTTGCAACAACGAACTTGTATTAAATTTTGCGTAAAAAACGGATTTAATGGTGCGCGAAAGTTGGAAATGTTGGGAAAGTGTTCCGGCAACGATTCTCTAAAGAAAACGGTCGTTTACCAGTGGCACGAGCGGCTCAAAAGTGGTCGTGAGTCAATCGAAGATGATGAACGCAGGGCAGACCATCGACATCGAAAACCGACGAAAACATTGATGAAGTAAAAGAAATGTTGGTTAATAACCGCAAATTAACCATCAGAGTGATAGCGGAGGACTTGAACATTGCTTATGGATCCGTCCAAGACATTTTGGTTAATGATTTGGGTTTCCGTCGTGTAGCAGCAAAATTGGTGCCAAAAGACATCAATTTCATGCAAAAAACAGACCGTGTTGACGTCGCAAAAGAGATGATTTGCGAGGCTGAATCCGATCCCACATTCATCAAAAGGATCATTACTGGAAACGAGACGTGGGTTTATAAGTACCACGCGCAATCCAGACATCAGGCAAGTGAATGGCGTTCACCAAATGAGCCGAGACCAAAAAAAAAACACGTCGTTTTCAGTCAAAAAAGAAGGCAATGCTCACGGTTTTCATGGATTACAACGGTGTAGTGCATCATGAATTTTTGGCAGAAGGCTAGACAGTAAACAAAGAGTATTATTTGGGCGTTATGAAACGTTTGCGTGAAGCAATTCGCCAACAGAGACCAGAATTGTGGATTTTACACCATGATGACGCACCGTCGCACAGTGCCATCATTATTCGTAATTTTTTGACGAAAAATGCAACAAATACCATCCAACAGCCACCGAATTCACCTGATTTGGCTCCCTGTGACTTCTTTCTGTTCAATCGAGTTAAAAAACCACTACGGGGAACGCGTTTCAGCAGCCGAGAGGAAGTAATGGAAAAATCGAAGGAAGCACTGATGGACATACCGAAAACCGAATATAAAAAAATGTTTCGAGGATTGGATCAAGCGCTGGCATAAGTGTGTTGCAGTCGATGGGGATTACTTTGAAGGGGGCAATATAGATTTAGATGAATAAACTTGTATTTTCAATTTGCTGAATACATTCTTTTGGTGTGATATCTAGAAATTTGTTGTTATATTTCTTCTTGTTTTTATTTCCCTTGTCCTAGGAGTGCATTTTATAAATGAAATTTATTTATAGTATAGAGAGACTAAATTCACCTTTGTGCGGTAAGTGCCCTGATGGGAATGCATGGGAACTTGGTACCAATTCCACGCTGTTGGTATACATGGAGTACAATGGACCAGTTTCGTGCCTGGGTGCTACCGTTCCGAAATTATATGCGAATAAAAATTTTCACCCGCATCTAACTCACAACATCTTATATAAATATTTATTTAGTTTGGAGATGTCAGGTTCTCTATAAATGTATTAGGTAATCATGAATTACAACTCTTGCCAACGGCAATAAAGCAAATAATGAGAACCGTCAAGATAAGATAAATCGGTCAACGATGCCATCGAATTGAAGGTGTATTGGCTTTATCTTTGCTTTCCCTTTCTATGATATTGACACATTTCATAGAATACTTTAAATTTTTGTTATTGATCAGTGTGTAGCTCTATTGGGACCCCAAATTTGGTGACAAATTCCTCTACTATGATCTAAGCCTCCTGGGATTGTGAACACCTCCGGCCACTTACTGAAGTAGTCCATGACATTATATCTTCAGGATACCATCTTGGATACAAAATAACTCGCACTCTTCTACTGGCTCTGCCTTAATCATTTGGATAGTCACCTACTTCTTCTCTTCCTTATGATTGTGTTGTGTGAATAGTATTCACATTTTACGCGCACAGTCGACGAGAAAGATCATCAGTTTTTGAATGCACTGATGCACTTTTGCCCTTAAAAATCGTAGTCCTGCAACTGCTCAACCGATTTTCTAGCTTACCCTTTAGAATTCTTCAATGGTATTACCCATTTCAGAGTTACGTAATCAACGCGGGCAGTTAACTTTTATCCGTAGAGATACTTACTGAAATGCCACGCCACCAGAATTAAAGCGAGGAGGAACTAACTTAAGAATTATTGAATTACTTATATTTATAATCTAATTTCCCTAACTCAGCTTCTGCTGTTGTTTGCTATTTGTGGAAGTTATTCGTTGTACATTGATTGCACCAGCTACTTGGTCAGCATTTCATGTTATTGGCGTTCGCGCGTGCTGGCGTGGTCAGCATTTCTTATTACTGGGTTTGGCGTAGGCTGGTTTTGTTTATCTCATCAGCTAGTGTTAAATATTCTCCTCTTAAATGCGATTGTCCGCAATCGTTAAAATTATGGGAGGTTATTGAATCTTTGTTGCGGCATCTCAAGATGTTGTGGTGCATTGGGTGAATCCATTGTTCTTGCCTCGGGATGTTTTTCATAAATCTTGCAAATCTTTTCTTCTAGGATTTGGACGGTGAGCTTGGTATTGTTTCGTTTAGTTAGAAGCTTATAGGTATTCCAGGACAGGAGATGAGCGAGTAGGTGGTTACTTAATGCGTGTTCTTCTCTGTTTGTAATAAACGAATTTCGTTGATGTTATTAATGTGAAGATTTTGCATCATCTCTAAAGATAATAACTCTGTTGCTTGTGAAACGCAGACTAATTTCTCTTATTTAGTCTCGATTTTAACATAAATATAATACTTTATTAAATTATTTGAATTTTAAAAGCAACAAAGGGGTAACTCTTAAAACAGACTATTTTAAAATTTATTTACTTTGTATATAATAAAACATTTTTTGCTGAATAAATACATTTATAATTCCGCAAATGTAATTGTACCGCAGAAACCGCCAACAGGATTTCTAAGCTGTAAATTTACAAAAGAAATGTGTAGTGTTCACTTAGCCTTAGAACGACTTAGATCTTGAATAAAAATTCTGATTAAAAGTTGAATTCGCGAGTTTAATTTCTAAGATTTTTTTTATTTATATTTCGGGGTCGTAAAAACTCTTGCGTCCGAACATTTTGGTGCCGAAACCCGGAACATTGGTCTCAATTGAATTTGTATAGAGAACGCTTCATTGGAAGCAAAAGCGAAATATACGAATTGTCTAAGTGAACTAGCGCCGCGATTTAAATTTAAGTTTTGATATAAAAATTAACGTCCACGCATTTTCATGCATTCATAGAGCGATCGATGGAGTCTGAGCAAAATATCGGTTCGCAGAATCAAATGCATTAAAGCGCGTTGAAGATCGATCAAAAGTTGTGCGGTTGATCGTCGATACAAGCGCGGATTATTGATAAAAGAGCGGATTAATAATAAAAGCGCGTACGAAAACTATCTGTTTTACACACAAAAGCTCACCCTAAACCTTTGCAGAAACAGTGCGGAGCATAAGTAGTAAAAGCACGGGCGAAAAATGATTTCTTTTGCAGCCGAACGTCCATCGCATAGGTAATCAAAAGTTTTGCAGAATAAAACTTTATCAGCTCGAGCGGAAATCAAAATTGGATAAAGTATGCATAAAGTAAACAAGAACATTCAAGGTAAAATATGAATTCGGAAGATGAACGCAAAGAGATTGCTTAGGGGAGGACAACATCGCAGGGCAGTCAAAGGCTAATAGGGTTGAACCGTTTGAGAGCCACAACAAAGGGTAGCATAACCCGGATAAGAAATCTTATCGCAAAAAAGGCTCCAAAAGAATTAGAGTGCAGACTCCGGATCTTAGTATCATATATCAAGGAGATTCTTACGATGCCAGCAAGTATAGACAAAATTGATTCAAAGGCAGATAAAGGTGCAAATGCCACTTTCATTGGCGAAGTAGATTAGTAGCTAAGTCAAGCAAAATTATGTTTATGCCAAAATGGCGTTTCCTGTTGAAATCTCGTCTATGGTGTGAATATGCTAACTGTTAATGGTGTTGCAGATAGCTGATAGACTGTAAGCAAGCTAGGAATGCATGTATCATTTCTAATATTAACAATGTCTTTGGAATTACAAATAGAGAAAGACTTATAACTTTTAAATTTTTTTATAGTTCCATACATCTGTTCATTATTCCTAATAATTACGATAAATAAAATTTCCGTTAAAATGTTATTTTCTGGTTCTAATTTTACAAGTTTAATTTTGTGTTGAACATAATATGTCATTACATCGAAATTTAATCTATTGTCTTATTTTAATGTATTTGAACATTAGTGTATAATGAACAATAGTGGTATTACTCATCCTCGCATTATAAAATTTATTTATTACAACCTCTTTGTTATTCTTTTTTAGAACATGAAATTTAAGTAACGTTTCGTCATTCACGGTCTCAAGTTATGCAATAGGTATTTAATTTGTTGCAACTCATGTGTTAGTAAAGTAAATATGGTAAGGTTCTGGATTGATTCAAGTTTAAGGACTGGAGTTATTTCCGATATGAATTGTTCGCATTGGTCTAAATTAATGACGTGCATTAGTTTAAAGTTTCCGTCCTGTATCTTCGTTTGTCCAACGTGAAAAGTTACTACTTGTGAATTTGAAAAGTCTAATATTTGAACTGTTGCTTGACTAGTATAAAAAGCACATCTTGAAAGATAAAGGTTAATTTCTAATATTACTTTTGTGCACTACTTTGCCGGATTCAGTTACGAGGGCGGGTCAATAAGTCCGTGACTTTTGGATTAAAACACAGATTTTTTGATAAAAAAATAATTTTATTTTTCAACGTAGTCTCCCTTGTGCTCTATACACTTTGTCCAACGCTTCTCCAATTTTTTTATCCCTTCCAAAAAAATGATTTGTCGAGGTCCTCAAAATAGGCCTTTGTTTGCGAGATGACTTCATCATTGGAGTCAAATCTTGGGAACAAGAAGTAGTCGCTCGGAGCCAAATCTGGAGAATAGGGTGGATGAGGGAGCAATTCATAGCCCAATTCATGGATTTTTGCCTTGGCAACTGCACATGTGTGCACCCTTGCATTGTCTTGGTGGAAAAGAACTTTTTTCTTGGCCAAATGAGGTCGTTTTTTTTTCAAATCGTCATTGAATCGGTCCAATAAGTTGGCATAATATTCCCCATTGATTGTTCTTCCCTTTTGAAGGTAGTCAATGTGGATTATCCCGCGTGCATCCCAAAAAACAGTCGCCATAACTTTATTGGCTGACAAACCCACCTTGGCCTTCTTTGGCGCCGATTCACCCTTAGAAACCCACTGTTTTGACTGTTGTTTGTTCTCTGGTTTGTTGTGATGGATCCATATTTCGTCCACGGTTACAAAACGGCGCAAAAACTCCTCCATATTGCGATTAAACAACGCCAAACCTTCCTGTGAAGTTGTTACACGATTGCGTTTGTGATCGACTGTGAGCAAACGCGGCACCCATCTTGCGGAAAGCTTTCTCATGCCCAAGTGATCATTCAAAATTGAAACCACTGAGCCATGCGAGATCCCTACGGCTTCCACAATCTCTCGCACTTTCAATCTTCGGTCGGCCAACACCATATCGTGAATTTTTTCGATTGTTTCGGGTGTAGAGACCTCAACTGGGCGTCCAGGACGTTCGGCATCTTCAGTGCTTGTACGGCCACAACGAAATTCAGTAAACCACTTTTTTACCATTGAAATCGATGGTGCAGAGTCCCCATAGTATTTATCAAGCTTAGCCTTGGTCTCGGTAATGGTTTTTTTTCGCAAGAAATAATGCTTAATAAGCACACGAAATTCACTTTTTTCCATTTTCTCCTCAAATTAGTGAGTAGTCTGATAAAAATAGCCGTCAAACACAAACTAACTGACGCAGCAAGTTTAAATTTTGACAGGAGTCAACTGACAAATGCCTGTTGACAGGAGCAGTGTTGCTGTTTCAGTAAAGAGGTCAGAAATTCAAAAAGTCACTGACTTATTGACCCGCCCTCGTATTATTGTAGAATTTGTATTTTCCTTAACTATTTCTTGTCGATATTTACCTATAAGTTTCGAGTCTATTCGTTTATTATTGTTTACATAAATAAGTTGTCCTATTTGATAGTCTTTATTCGGTTTCCATTTCTTGTTATGGCATTTCGTATCTTTCTCCTGTTTAACTTTAGCCATCCGTGTCTTTTCAAATTGATTTGTGTTTAGTCTTGGTAGTCGTCCGTAGAACAGTTCTATTGGTGTCATACCTGTGTTCGAGTGGATAGTGAAGTTGTATTCGTTAACGGCTGGTTCCAGGAGCTCTTCAAAGGACCGTGGAGGTCTGTCTGCTTGAAGACATCTCATGATTTCAGACAATGTGGAGTGAAAACGTTCAACTTGAGCGTTCACTTCACTTTTATATGATGGTGTTTTGAAAATTTTGATTTGAAGGTCGTCTTCCATCATTGAAGTTATTGCTCCTGAATTTAGCGCTTTTTCATTGTCCATTACAACAACTTCAAGTACGCAGAGAAAAATAGGATGTTTCGTAATGGTCGTCTGATATCTTCGATTGAGCGTGACTGAATAATTTTGGCTTGAACGAATTTAATGAATATCGATGGCTGTTAAAACAAGTTGTCTTTCGGTGGAAAAGATGTCGATATGAAGGGTGTGTCCTAGATAATTGGAAATGGGTGTAGGATTTAGACGTAGCTTGCAGCGATTTCTGTCGTGTTTGTTTTCCTTACAAGTTGCACAGCGGTTTACTATGACTTTAATTTTTGAAGAAATTTTTAGGAAGTAGATTTTCTCTAACAACTGAATACGGGTTTCTTCGGCGTTGTGGTGAGTGTGTCGATGTATCTTTAGGATTTTTTCTTCTTGGTTGGTTCTAAAAATTTTAGGGCAAATTTAATATGGTAATCCTTGAAGTGGAGCGGATATATTTCTTGTACCTTTCCCACAGTTTCTTCGTTTGTCAAAAGTCTATTTATAGTGTTAAGATTCAGATATCCCTTGGATGCGTTTATTAACTCTTGCTGTGTACTTTGGTTTGGTAAAAATATGTTTTGTGTAATTTTCGAATGATTTTCTAATTTTGTAACTGGTTTCTTCTCCTATTTTCAGTATTAGTTGGTTACGGAATACGTTTATTGGTGTTTCGGCTATAGGGGTTACATTTTTGGAAGAACTATCGGCACTACGTTCGGTTGGAGTCAGTGTGTGAATTTCGTTTACTTGAGGAGGCCTTTAAAAAGAATCGGCGACTATATTTGCTTTGCTTGGCTTATACTTGAGCTCATAGTTATGTTCTTCTAAGATGGCCTTCCATCTTTACATATTGCTGTTAGTGTTCTTATTGCTCAAAGCGTAAGCGAGAGGCTGACGATCGGTAAAGATTTTCACTTTTCTAGATCCGAAGAGGAAGTTCCTTAATGAATTCAATGACCATATCAGGCATTTAATTCTCATTCGTTGTATAGTCTTCTTCGGTCTTGTTTAGCGTTCTCGAGAGAAATGTGATTGGTTTGCTCTTTTGAGAGAGGACTGCCCCGATAGCATAGTCTGAGGCATCCGTGGTTAGTTCAAATTCATTTTTGAAGTTTGGATATGACAGAACAACTTCTGCCGAAATAAGTGAATTTTTTATTTTATTCAATGTTTCCAAGGCATTGTCCCAGTCAATGGGTCTATTTTTGGAAATTTTTTTGGACACTCGTCCATCTTCCCCTCTTAAGAGGGATGATGAAGCGCTAATAGTATCGAGAAATGAACGGAGGTCTTTGAGCGTTTTAGGGGCGATAAGCAATCCCCTGGACATTTTTCAGGATTGGTTTTAATGTCATCTCTACTAATGACAAGGCCCAGGAATTCTATTTTTTCCTGAAAAAACTCGCATTTTGTATTTTCATACTGGCGGCTTCTACGGTTTTGAATATTCTTTCCATGTTCTTGGAAAAGACGAGATTCTTTTCCGAAGATGACGGTGTTATCGATATAAACATAGCAACACTTTCCTATGTATTCTCTCAGAATACCAGCTCTTTGAAAAGTGAAAGGGGCATTCTATAGCCCGAAGGAGAGACGAGTGAATTCATATTTTCCCTTATTCACGGAAGTGACAGTTTTTTCAATATCAGATTTTTTGAGGGGATCTGATGAAAGCCACGTTTGAGATCAATTACAG
This sequence comes from Volucella zonaria, assembly GCA_963966105.1. Lineage (NCBI taxonomy): Eukaryota > Metazoa > Arthropoda > Insecta > Diptera > Syrphidae > Volucella > Volucella zonaria. The sequence goes on along the minus strand of OZ014530.1, from coordinate 126,902,766 downwards.
TAAACCATTTATTTTTGTCAAGTTTGGCAAGAACTTCATTAATCTCGAGAATCGGATGTCTGTCTGCGATGGTAACAGCGTTTAACTGTCGATGACGTTGTGATATTTTCTTTCTCCAGATGCGTCCAATTTTTTTGGAACGACGGAAACTGAAGTCAGTTTCCTGTCAGGATCAGAAACGAGGTTAGGACAGTCTTTGATTATGCTAGTAAGTTTATTCTTTGCTCATGTGAGAGGTTCTTAGCGTAACATTTTTGACTTATTATGAAATATGCTGTTTGAGTGGTATTGATATGTATGTTCGGGTAAATAGTTATATGACTTTCCCTAGTGCGAACGGCCGCTTTTAATTTCCTTAACATGTTATTGCCTAAGTATTAAGTGTCAAATGAGATAAGGCTGGGGAGAACGAAAAACTATATTTTATCTGTATTATGGCCAAATAATTGAACGAAGGGGAGTTGTGTAATTTTAACGCTCCCTTTGACTGATTTAACGTAAAAGCGTCTTTCGTTCGGGAGAGGGTTCCCGATATGACGGGGTTGAATATGTATAATCTTTATTGGATCCTGTGTCTATCAAAAATATTAATGTCTCTCCGCTTCTTGCGATATGTTCGAAGTAAGGAAGCGAAGAGGGTCTTGGTCTAAAAAATAAATATCGTCGACTTGTTCTTCTTCTTATTCGTCAAGATTAGTGTCATCTTTTGACTTTTAAGTCAGTGTAGTCTGCTATTGTCTGGTCATGGTCATGGTCTTCTTGATTTATATCGCTTTCATGTTCCTCCGATGCCTTCTCATCTGGATCGGGCCCTTCAGTGTGGTAAACTCTCTGCAGTTTGTTTGGCTGACGGATCTGCTATAATTGTTGGCGTTTCTGTGGGACAAACTGTTGGTTGCAAGAACGGTTCTGGTATAGTTGACCCTTTCAGATTTGATGGAATGATCAACGCCCATTGGCTTCGCAGGAGGCGAACATTGGGTCATGTTGCTCTCCATTAGCAACATATTCATTGACTCTTGACTCATATTCATTGATCTTAACTTGTTTGAGATAAGCGAGAATTGGTGGTAGAGGCCTGATAGAATTCAGGGGTCGTACTACTGCGGCGGAAGGAAGAACGGGAGCAGGAGGTTGAGGAGCTGCAACATTCTTTGCAGGAAATTCCAGACGAGCTGGTCGTATTAAATTATTTGAGTTTGCCTTTTATATTAATTAAGGTATTTGTTTTATTCAGAGAGAATCAATAATATTACTCGTTCAAGTAATTATAAATAAAACAGATTTATTGAAATTTATAAGTTAGAACATAAATATACTATTCACTATTCACTATTTTCACACAGTGTATTGTAAGTTTTTATTAAGATTGGTACAAAAGATAGGTTTAGTCTTGCCTTATTACTATTGACTTACAGTAATAAGTCCGTGACTTTTGGATTAAAACACAGATTTTTTGATAAAAAAATAATTTTATTTTTCAACGTAGTCTCCCTTGAGCTCTATACACTTTGTACAACGCTTCTCCAATTTTTTTATCCCTTCCAAAAAAAATGATTTGTCGAGGTCCTCAAAATAGGCCTTTGTTTGCGAGATGACTTCATCATTGGAGTCAAATCTTTTTCCACCAAGCCATTTCTTCAGGTTTGGGAACAAGAAGTAGTCGCTCGGAGCCAAATCTGGAGAATAGGGTGGATGAGGGAGCAATTCATAGCCCAATTCATGGATTTTTGCCATGGCAACTGCACATGTGTGCACCCTTGCATTGTCTTGGTGGAAAAGAACTTTTTTCTTGGCCAAATGAGGTCGTTTTTTTTTCAAATCGTCATTGAATCGGTCCAATAAGTTGGCATAATATTCCCCATTGATTGTTCTTCCCTTTTGAAGGTAGTCAATGTGGATTATCCCGCGTGCATCCCAAAAAACAGTCGCCATAACTTTATTGGCTGACAAACCCACCTTGGCCTTCTTTGGCGCCGATTCACCCTTAGAAACCCACTGTTTTGACTGTTGTTTGTTCTCTGGTTTGTTGTGATGGATCCATATTTCGTCCACGGTTACAAAACGGCGCAAAAACTCCTCCATATTGCGATTAAACAACGCCAAACCTTCCTGTGAAGTTGTTACACGATTGCGTTTGTGGTCGACTGTGAGCAAACGCGGCACCCATCTTGCGGAAAGCTTTCTCATGCCCAAGTGATCATTCAAAATTGAAACCACTGAGCCATGCGAGATCCCTACGGCTTCCACAATCTCTCGCACTTTCAATCTTCGGTCGGCCAACACCATATCGTGAATTTTTTCGATTGTTTCGGGTGTAGAGACCTCAACTGGGCGTCCAGGACGTTCGGCATCTTCAGTGCTTGTACGGCCACAACGAAATTCAGTAAACCACTTTTTTACCATTGAAATCGATGGTGCAGAGTCCCCATAGTATTTATCAAGCTTAGCCTTGGTCTCGGTAATGGTTTTTTTTCGCAAGAAATAATGCTTAATAAGCACACGAAATTCACTTTTTTCCATTTTCTCCTCAAATTAGTGAGTAGTCTGATAAAAATAGCCGTCAAACACAAACTAACTGACGCAGCAAGTTTAAATTTTGACAGGAGTCAACTGACAAATGCCTGTTGACAGGAGCAGTGTTGCTGTTTCAGTAAAGAGGTCAGAAATTCAAAAAGTCACTGACTTATTGACCCGCCCTCGTATTATTGTAGAATTTGTATTTTCCTTAACTATTTCTTGTCGATATTTACCTATAAGTTTCGAGTCTATTCGTTTATTATTGTTTACATAAATAAGTTGTCCTATTTGATAGTCTTTATTCGGTTTCCATTTCTTGTTATGGCATTTCGTATCTTTCTCCTGTTTAACTTTAGCCATCCGTGTCTTTTCAAATTGATTTGTGTTTAGTCTTGGTAGTCGTCCGTAGAACAGTTCTATTGGTGTCATACCTGTGTTCGAGTGGATAGTGAAGTTGTATTCGTTAACGGCTGGTTCCAGGAGCTCTTCAAAGGACCGTGGAGGTCTGTCTGCTTGAAGACATCTCATGATTTCAGACAATGTGGAGTGAAAACGTTCAACTTGAGCGTTCACTTCACTTTTATATGATGGTGTTTTGAAAATTTTGATTTGAAGGTCGTCTTCCATCATTGAAGTTATTGCTCCTGAATTTAGCGCTTTTTCATTGTCCATTACAACAACTTCAAGTACGCAGAGAAAAATAGGATGTTTCGTAATGGTCGTCTGATATCTTCGATTGAGCGTGACTGAATAATTTTGGCTTGAACGAATTTAATGAATATCGATGGCTGTTAAAACAAGTTGTCTTTCGGTGGAAAAGATGTCGATATGAAGGGTGTGTCCTAGATAATTGGAAATGGGTGTAGGATTTAGACGTAGCTTGCAGCGATTTCTGTCGTGTTTGTTTTCCTTACAAGTTGCACAGCGGTTTACTATGACTTTAATTTTTGAAGAAATTTTTAGGAAGTAGATTTTCTCTAACAACTGAATACGGGTTTCTTCGGCGTTGTGGTGAGTGTGTCGATGTATCTTTAGGATTTTTTCTTCTTGGTTGGTTCTAAAAATTTTAGGGCAAATTTAATATGGTAATCCTTGAAGTGGAGCGGATATATTTCTTGTACCTTTCCCACAGTTTCTTCGTTTGTCAAAAGTCTATTTATAGTGTTAAGATTCAGATATCCCTTGGATGCGTTTATTAACTCTTGCTGTGTACTTTGGTTTGGTAAAAATATGTTTTGTGTAATTTTCGAATGATTTTCTAATTTTGTAACTGGTTTCTTCTCCTATTTTCAGTATTAGTTGGTTACGGAATACGTTTATTGGTGTTTCGGCTATAGGGGTTACATTTTTGGAAGAACTATCGGCACTACGTTCGGTTGGAGTCAGTGTGTGAATTTCGTTTACTTGAGGAGGCCTTTAAAAAGAATCGGCGACTATATTTGCTTTGCTTGGCTTATACTTGAGCTCATAGTTATGTTCTTCTAAGATGGCCTTCCATCTTTACATATTGCTGTTAGTGTTCTTATTGCTCAAAGCGTAAGCGAGAGGCTGACGATCGGTAAAGATTTTCACTTTTCTAGATCCGAAGAGGAAGTTCCTTAATGAATTCAATGACCATATCAGGCATTTAATTCTCATTCGTTGTATAGTCTTCTTCGGTCTTGTTTAGCGTTCTCGAGAGAAATGTGATTGGTTTGCTCTTTTGAGAGAGGACTGCCCCGATAGCATAGTCTGAGGCATCCGTGGTTAGTTCAAATTCATTTTTGAAGTTTGGATATGACAGAACAACTTCTGCCGAAATAAGTGAATTTTTTATTTTATTCAATGTTTCCAAGGCATTGTCCCAGTCAATGGGTCTATTTTTGGAAATTTTTTTGGACACTCGTCCATCTTCCCCTCTTAAGAGGGATGATGAAGCGCTAATAGTATCGAGAAATGAACGGAGGTCTTTGAGCGTTTTAGGGGCGATAAGCAATCCCCTGGACATTTTTCAGGATTGGTTTTAATGTCATCTCTACTAATGACAAGGCCCAGGAATTCTATTTTTTCCTGAAAAAACTCGCATTTTGTATTTTCATACTGGCGGCTTCTACGGTTTTGAATATTCTTTCCATGTTCTTGGAAAAGACGAGATTCTTTTCCGAAGATGACGGTGTTATCGATATAAACATAGCAACACTTTCCTATGTATTCTCTCAGAATACCAGCTCTTTGAAAAGTGAAAGGGGCATTCTATAGCCCGAAGGAGAGACGAGTGAATTCATATTTTCCCTTATTCACGGAAGTGACAGTTTTTTCAATATCAGATTTTTTGAGGGGATCTGATGAAAGCCACGTTTGAGATCAATTACAGTAAACCTTTTATTTTTGTCAAGTTTGGCAAGAACTTCATTAATCTCGAGAATCGGATGTCTGTCTGCGATGGTAACAGCGTTTAACTGTCGATGACGTTGTGATATTTTCTTTCTCCAGATGCGTCCAATTTTTTTGGAACGACGGAAACTGAAGTCAGTTTCCTGTCAGGATCAGAAACGAGGTTAGGACAGTCTTTGATTATGCTAGTAAGTTTATTCTTTGCTCATGTGAGAGGTTCTTAGCGTAACATTTTTGACTTATTATGAAATATGCTGTTTGAGTGGTATTGATATGTATGTTCGGGTAAATAGTTATATGACTTTCCCTAGTGCGAACGGCCGCTTTTAATTTCCTTAACATGTTATTGCCTAAGTATTAAGTGTCAAATGAGATAAGGCTGGGGAGAACGAAAAACTATATTTTATCTGTATTATGGCCAAATAATTGAACGAAGGGGAGTTGTGTAATTTTAACGCTCCCTTTGACTGATTTAACGTAAAAGCGTCTTTCGTTCGGGAGAGGGTTCCCGATATGACGGGGTTGAATATGTATAATCTTTATTGGATCCTGTGTCTATCAAAAATATTAATGTCTCTCCGCTTCTTGCGATATGTTCGAAGTAAGGAAGCGAAGAGGGTCTTGGTCTAAAAAATAAATATCGTCGACTTGTTCTTCTTCTTATTCGTCAAGATTAGTGTCATCTTTTGACTTTTAAGTCAGTGTAGTCTGCTATTGTCTGGTCATGGTCATGGTCTTCTTGATTTATATCGCTTTCATGTTCCTCCGATGCCTTCTCATCTGGATCGGGCCCTTCAGTGTGGTAAACTCTCTGCAGTTTGTTTGGCTGACGGATCTGCTATAATTGTTGGCGTTTCTGTGGGACAAACTGTTGGTTGCAAGAACGGTTCTGGTATAGTTGACCCTTTCAGATTTGATGGAATGATCAACGCCCATTGGCTTCGCAGGAGGCGAACATTGGGTCATGTTGCTCTCCATTAGCAACATATTCATTGACTCTTGACTCATATTCATTGATCTTAACTTGTTTGAGATAAGCGAGAATTGGTGGTAGAGGCCTGATAGAATTCAGGGGTCGTACTACTGCGGCGGAAGGAAGAACGGGAGCAGGAGGTTGAGGAGCTGCAACATTCTTTGCAGGAAATTCCAGACGAGCTGGTCGTATTAAATTATTTGAGTTTGCCTTTTATATTAATTAAGGTATTTGTTTTATTCAGAGAGAATCAATAATATTACTCGTTCAAGTAATTATAAATAAAACAGATTTATTGAAATTTATAAGTTAGAACATAAATATACTATTCACTATTCACTATTTTCACACAGTGTATTGTAAGTTTTTATTAAGATTGGTACAAAAGATAGGTTTAGTCTTGCCTTATTACTATTGACTTACAGTAATAAGTCCGTGACTTTTGGATTAAAACACAGATTTTTTGATAAAAAAATAATTTTATTTTTCAACGTAGTCTCCCTTGAGCTCTATACACTTTGTACAACGCTTCTCCAATTTTTTTATCCCTTCCAAAAAAAATGATTTGTCGAGGTCCTCAAAATAGGCCTTTGTTTGCGAGATGACTTCATCATTGGAGTCAAATCTTTTTCCACCAAGCCATTTCTTCAGGTTTGGGAACAAGAAGTAGTCGCTCGGAGCCAAATCTGGAGAATAGGGTGGATGAGGGAGCAATTCATAGCCCAATTCATGGATTTTTGCCATGGCAACTGCACATGTGTGCACCCTTGCATTGTCTTGGTGGAAAAGAACTTTTTTCTTGGCCAAATGAGGTCGTTTTTTTTTCAAATCGTCATTGAATCGGTCCAATAAGTTGGCATAATATTCCCCATTGATTGTTCTTCCCTTTTGAAGGTAGTCAATGTGGATTATCCCGCGTGCATCCCAAAAAACAGTCGCCATAACTTTATTGGCTGACAAACCCACCTTGGCCTTCTTTGGCGCCGATTCACCCTTAGAAACCCACTGTTTTGACTGTTGTTTGTTCTCTGGTGTGTTGCGATGGATCCATGTTTCGTCCACGGTTACAAAACGGCGCAAAAACTCCTCCATATTGCGATTAAACAACGCCAAACCTTCCTGTGAAGTTGTTACACGATTGCGTTTGTGGTCGACTGTGAGCAAACGCGGCACCCATCTTGCGGAAAGCTTTCTCATGCCCAAGTGATTATTCAAAATTGAAACCACTGAGCCATGCGAGATCCCTACGGCTTCCACAATCTCTCGCACTTTCAATCTTCGGTCGGCCAACACCATATCGTGAATTTTTTCGATTGTTTCGGGTGTAGAGACCTCAACTGGGCGTCCAGGACGTTCGGCATCTTCAGTGCTTGTACGGCCACAACGAAATTCAGTAAACCACTTTTTTACCATTGAAATCGATGGTGCAGAGTCCCCATAGTATTTATCAAGCTTAGCCTTGGTCTCGGTAATGGTTTTTTTCGCAAGAAATAATGCTTAATAAGCACACGAAATTCACTTTTTTCCATTTTCTCCTCAAATTAGTGAGTAGTCTGATAAAAATAGCTGTCAAACACAAACTAACTGACGCAGCAAGTTTAAATTTTGACAGGATGACTGACAGATGCCTGTTGACAGGAGCAGTGTTGCTGATTCAGTAAAGAGGTCAGAAATTCAAAAAGTCACGGACTTATTGACCCACCCTCGTATACTGGTTACTTCTTGTAGCATTTATTCTTAACTCTTTTTTATTTGTTGTTGGAGTAGTTCTGGTCTTCTTTCTCTTGGTCAGTGCGCTGTTAGAATTTCCTGACTCTTTTTTATTCATTTGATTAGAAAACTACTCGGCAGACCTTTGTTTTTCCCTTTCACTACACTATTTGGTTGGTGGCTTGGTTGTCCACTCTTTTTATTCACTCTACTGTTTGGTTGGTGGCTTGATTATTCACTCTTTTATTCACTTTACTATTTGGTTGGTGGCTTGATTATCCACCCTATTAATCACTTTACTGTTTGGCTGGTGGCTTAATTATCCACTCTGTTATTCACTTCGCTGTTTGGTGGCTTAGTTATCCATTTTTTATTCATTTCACTGTTTGCTGGATGGGTTGCCCAGTCGAGCTTTGTATTAACAGTGCACAGAATGCTGCCCCACGTTGGGCGCCAGTTAATTAAAATCCTCCACTTTTATTTATAAAAAATTACAAGACAGAATGCCTTGACCTTTATTTATTCTCTGTACTTTAGAACTCAACAATTATTGAATTTCTTAAATTTATAATCTAATTTCCCTAACTCAGCTTCTGCTGTCGTTTGCAGTTTATAGAAATTATTCGATGTGCACTGATTACACCAGCTACTTGGTCAGCATTTGCTGTTACTGGGGTTTGCGCGTGTTGGCGTGGTCAGCATTCCTTGTTGTTGTGTTTGGCGCGCACTGGCTTTCTTTACCTCGTCTGCTGGTGTTAAGTCATACAACCACTGTCTTTTGACCCTCATGAACTTAAGAGATCACAGCTTCGACCCCAATACTGCTAGGATCTGCGTCTACCAGAAACGGCAACGGTTTTCCGGATGAGGTGTTTGCCAATATGGGGCACAGCAGGCGCTTGAGTCCTTGAAAAGCTTTTTCACAATCTTAAGGTTACTGGAACTATTGGCCAACTGTCGGCCTTTTTCCATAAGTTGATATAGGGCCTTTGCAATACCAGCAAAATCGTTTATGAACCTTCTGTAAAACTTGGCAATTACTAAGAAACTTCTCAGTTTATGTATTTCTTTGGAGACAGGTAAACACTTTACTATTTCGATGTGATCGGCATCAATCCTTACTTCTTTCAGGCTTTTATTCACTCCTTTCAGGTTTTCCCAATGCTCCCTGAATGCCCTGTCTATGATAATCCTAATCCAGGTGCAACAGAAAAGGTCTCTATATCAGCCCCTACAAGGTATGTTCCATTAGTCGTTCGAATATGGCCAGATCCATTGCGCAGTCCAAACGACATCACTGTGAGATGTGCTTCCCATAGTGAAGGCGGTTTTTTCAAAAATTTTCAGGTCAAACTTTATCTGGCTATGGCCATTTGACTCCAGGGAGCATATCCGGAATGCCATTAATACTCGGTAGTGGGCAGCTGTCTTTATTGGTGACATCATTAAGTCGTCGGTAGTGTATACAAAACCTCGCGCTACCATTAGCCTTCTTAACGGAAATCAATGGGGATGACCAAGAGATTTTGAGATTTTACAATCAGCCCCTCACTTTTCATCCTTGACACTACATATTTCGGAAACTTCTGTTTGTTTTGCCTTGGAAGCTGATGGATTGGTCGGGCGTCTCTTATGTCATTGTTATATTGACATAGGAAACGACCATATTCGCCGCGTTGTGTAGAGTACACACTTACTAGGTTTCCCGCCAGGATACGCTGTTTCTGTTCTTCTTGATTTCTTCTTCTTCTTATATTCTTGATTTGCATACTCTATTCAGTTGCAACTAGAATAGCATGACTCATATTTATTTTTGTAATATTTCATTTACATATAACATGTATATAAATGAATATATGTACTATATTGATATGATATATATGAATATTTTCCATTTTTGCCCTTTTTTAGGTTTACAGTGAACCTCTTTGAACTTAGAGCCCTTACTGTAATCATATTGTTTTTTGGCTTCACTGCGGTCTTTTTCACCAAAAGGTCTTTCTTATTCTCTGTCTTCATCAAAAGAATCGATGTCTGTCAGGACCAGATTCCACCTCTGCCCACACAAGTGTTTCCGAGGAAGATTCTAGAGTCTGGCTTTTACAGAAAACGACTTTAACTATGGAAGTGTTGGCATTTCCGCATTGCAATGGTATTTCCATGTCTCCGTATTGCAGAGTCTGTGCCCAAAAAATCAACTCTTAGTGCATGTTCTTTCAAGAAATCTGTAATAATGATGCATTCGTCTTATATATCACCCACCAGAAAAACCTGAGAGGAGGTTGTTCTGGTCTGGTAGATACTTAGGCGGATGTCATGGTATATCTCGGTCGCTTCTCCTGTAGCTGCCTGTAAGCTGTAGCTGCTGATGTCATGGAGCCAGGATTTCTGCACCAGATTTCTCCTGATGGTTGAGGCTAGTTTGGCAGCAAGACTTGGATGATGGTTTTGGGTTCGTGGACTCATGGTATAAATTTGTGTCCAGTGGCTGGCTTAGAGAAGACTGACGGGCTTCTTAATAGCTGTTTATTTTTCCATCACAGTGAAAGCTTCGGAATCCTGATCCGCTGCTTATATCGGAAGAGTGTAGGCAATGGTTTCAGCAAGGATTAATTTCCCGAACATCCTTATTACTGACTGTGGCTTCGAATCTGCATCACCATTTGATAAATCTGTCATTTGCAGTTTCAACGATTATATTCTGATCCGTGGTGGGGTATTAGAAATGTACCCGTCTACCTTCGTCTACTTGGAGCAGTTACAGATTTTTCGTTGATGCTACGAGTACAGTCGGCTATGCAATTTAATCGTGTACACCTCCTGCAAGAGGCTCCCACCATCCGTTGTTCAGCGTATAAGACAAGTACATTCATATATCTCGCTTTCTCGTGTTCTTGTTAATAAAATAAAAAAACAAAAAATATTTTGAGGGTTGGCTATTGCAAAATGCGTGAGCTTGGGGTCAACGAATCTCTTTCGCAATGAATTAGAAATTACTTTTCGGAAAATTAAATTCAAGATGTGTTGGATGGTTTCGAGTCTGATATCATCAAAATAAATTCTGGAGTAGCACCGTAGTTCTTTTAAATATTCACTAATGGTCACTTGTCTGCCAGCTCCAATCCAATATAATTATAGTTAGACAAACGGTTGCTGGGATGTTTTAGAAAAATAAGACCAAAGCTATGTTCATATAAAAATTCCACGTACTTAGTACCTACATTTGGAAGGTATTGCGTTTGCTTTTACTTCTGAAGGGAACAATTGGTTTAATACTCTTCATCCGTTGATAGAGAAAAGATATCATTCCAAAGAGGATAGTGTCTGTGGTCATATCAGCAGTGCCATTCATGTCGTTACGGAGGGAACATAACGACCAGTTAAAAAGAAGTGAAGTCCGCTCTAATTGGTTTTCTCGTATTGCCATACGGTTCCTTTAGGAACCTTTGCTCGTAGCTAGTTAGCTTCAGATCAGTGCGATTTGAAAGCTGTGGGCGGGGATCTACCTGTGTTTTTTTCTAAGTGCCGAAACATCTTTTCTGTATTCACATGCATGGATGTACGCAGAAAAGTGATTACCCTTTAGCCGACTATGCCTATATCCACTCTAAGTTTCCGAGTTATTATAGAAAACAACCACCGACGATACTAAGCACAGCTGTGAAGTAAAAATTCAAATTGCTGTAGCTGTTATGCCCTTACAACAATAGGAAACAGCACACATAAAAAATTCGGACCCACAACCCGCTATCCATCGGTTATTACACATACTACATCACTGCTCGCGCTGTATGAGAATGTAATACAGCAACAGCAATGACTAAGTGGAGGCAACATGATTCAACTGCCGCCCTTGTCGGTGTTGTTGTTGGCGCCTCTTCCCTTAATCTACCAGGCAGCTTTTCAGTAGAAGCTGATAGGGAGGAACATTTCACAAAATTCTGAATTGGTTTCAGCTTCTTCCTCTTTTTCTTTGTTACATCTGGATTATGGGCTGATATAATCATCCGATGCCACAGTGCCATCTGCTACCTGGTCTCGGTATTGAGATAGCAGATCGCTCGCTACCACTCATCGTTCGATTTCACTTCTTCGTTGTTCAGTTGTAATTACTACTTTAAAAAAATAAAAAAGTCAGGTGTATTTCGGGGATCGAACCTAGGCCCCTTGTTTTGTTGGTCAGATCGTTTTTTTATTTTCATTTTAAATCATTTTTATTTCAATTAATTTAATTACTCTTATATGCCAAACAAAAAAACGCTTAAAAATTAGCTTAATCAACTTAAAATTATCTTGTTCTAACTTAATAGCCACATGCTATAAATATATAATGTTTTTCGACGTATCTACGGTATATTGTTTTTACAATTTTAAATGAATAAAAAAGACCTGCGCAGTAGGCTGGTCAACTGTTTTGAATTGCACTATACCAATCAAGTTTCTAATGAAATTGCTGCTCTTAGATCTGAAATTCTGTATGCTCTCTTTCTAATAGGCTCCTTACAAGAGGAAAAAAGCTAACTCTTGCAAACGGTGAGCGAACTTCAAAAGGAAGTAAATTTCTTACACCAAAGAAGAAGAGAATGGTCAGGAAATAGGACAGGCACTGAAAGGTGTCAATCTACCGATACCCAGTGTTGCAACTACATATTTCTACACATCAATTGTGTAGTAATAAGTATAACTATACCTTGTCCAACAAAACATGTCAGTACAGGACTTATGGGAAAGCTTTTTTTCTAACAATGGTGCCTGTAGGTGGACTCAATGGCATATTACCACTGAAACACAAACGAAGCCACTGAACTTTATGTACAATTGTTGTTGTAATTATTTTCAGATTTAACCGCAACCAACCTATGACTTGCTTGCCCGATAGACGTGGGCAGAATGATCATAAAATCACCATTCGCCATTACTGCTGGCTGTGTGCATTGAAAATACGCTCATCAAAGCAGCGTTGCCATTCTCAAATGTTAACACATCGTTACTGATTTTTCAGTTCTATTGTTACAGAGCTTATGGGATTTGAAGCTTTTGAGAACACAAAAATGAGTTTGTGTGTAATAATATGTGTGGTGGTGTTATTATTTGCGTTTTTTTCTCCTCTTTTTGAGAAATCGTTAAAATGTAGTCAAACCATTTTTTTCGACTTTGTATTTTAAAAGGAAATTTTATTCGCGCGCTATTTTAATGCATTGCAACAAAGCAGTGTAATAAGTGATCATATTATTCTTTTACTATGTGCGTTTTAGTGATATTGTGTTAAATAATATGTAATAAACTTTTGATTTTCATTATAAATGGTTGTTCTAGACTTTCTTTCAAGGTGTCTATTGCCACACTCGTAATAAAAAAAAAATTGCTTTATTGCGTTTTCAATTCAATTAAGCGGGTTTTTTCTAAATGGGACAGCAAATCAATTAAGCGGGATTCTTGTAATTGCGTATCCCTGTTGAATGCGTCGTACATTTAAGGTGACGCAATTAACCGGGGATTACTGTAGTGGTTCAAATTACTGTGTTGTGTCAATGTTGTGTTTAAGATAAAAGGATTATTTTCGCGGTGTTTTGAAACTAGAATTCATTGACTGTGCAATTAGTGATCATATTTAATAGCATAAGTATTAGTAGTGATATTGTGTCAAATAAATAGTGATTAATTAGTTTTTAGCGACTGTGTTTTGGCTAAATAGAAGAATGGCTATAAAGTCTTCAAAGGAATTAAGTGCAGAAAAGAAACAACAAATTGTTAATGAAACTAACAAATTTAATGTCATTCTTAAAAATAAAACGGAATCCGTGAGAAAAGCAGCTGATGTCTTTTCTGTTACGGAACGAACTGTATATAGGCTTTCAAAGGAAAATGAAATTAAAGGCCACAATTCGCCTTCAAAGAAGAAAAATAATTCTGGTCGCAAAAGCAGCGTCGATGATTTTGACAAACGTGCCATTAGGCACATAATCCATCAGTTTTTCATGGATAATGATTTACCAACGCTCGATAAGATATTGCATGAAGCCCAACAAAATGCAAATATTACAAAAATAAGCAGATCAACTTTACATACAATCTTAAAAGAAGATCTTCAATTTAAATTCGTAAAACGTCAGCGTAAAAACTTGTTGTTGGAAAGAAGTGATATAATTTCATGGAGACGAAGGCATTTACGCTAAATAAAAAAATTTCGAGAATATATTTTACTGATGAGACCTGGCTCAACGAGGGACATACTCGGGAGAAAGTATGGGTGGATCCATCCATTACAACACCACGTCAAGCTTTTAATGAAGGGTTGTCAACTGGACTGCGATCACCATCTGGAAAAGGAAAGCGACTAATTATAACCCATATTGGAAGTTCTACAGGTTTCGTAGATGAAGGGCAGCTGTGCTTTATTTCAGGAAAAACTGAAGACTACCACGAAGACATGAATGCCGAAGTGTACGATAAATGGTTCAAAGATATTTTAACGCGCCTGGAACCCAACTCCGTAATAGTTTTGGACAATGCTTCCTACCATTCGAGAAAGAAAAATCAAGCACCAACCACTTCTACTAGAAAATATGACATAAAAAAGTGGCTGATATCTAATGCTATAAGTTTTGAGGATGATATGGTTAAAACAGAGTTGCTTGAAATCGTTAAACGTTTCAAAGCCAAGTATGAAACCTATGTCGTGGATGAAATGGCTCAAGCTGCAGGACATAAAGTGCTTCGCTTGCCGCCTTATCACTGCGATCTGAATCCAATAGAATTGGTTTGGGCTCAAGTAAAAGGATTTGTAGCAAGCCAAAACAAGTCATTTAAAATGACTGAAATTAAATTATTATTAACAACAGCACTTGAAAGAGTTGACAGTGAGAAATGGCACCAATGTGTGCAACACGTTGAACAGATTGTTGAGGCAAGGATGTGGGATATGGACGTTTTCGCCGAGGAAGCAGTCGAAAGAGTAATAAATATAAATGACGATAGTAGCAGCACTAACTTTTCATCAGACTAATAGATTTTAATATTATAAATTAATGAAGTTATTTTTACTTTAATTTTATATTTTTACATTATACTTTGCTATACTTATTATGAATTATTGTTAACTATATTTATCATGAATAAATGAAAATACATATATTTTGTAGTTCTTTTTTCTGTTTTCTGAAACAATTTTTTTTTTAAGCAAAAAGGGATTAGGCCTACTGGGGACACCCTTAAAAAAACGCGCCACCGCTTGGTGGTGAGGAAAAAGATAAATGAAATTTAAATCGTTCAGCAATATTTTTATTTGTTTATTTTAAATGGGGAGATGGCAATCCTAAGTGAAATGTTCTTTCTCTTTGTGGTGATTCATCATATACATCATGGCAACCCTATGAGAGCTTTAAAGAGGGACACATTTATGTAAGTTATTGCAACCAGACTAAGAGGCAAATGTCCTATCTTCCCTGTACTGACATTTATTTTTTTGGTAAACTATAGTGAATGTTCAAAGGTTACTTGTACGTAAATCAGTTATCTAAGTATTTATTGTTCTCTTAACTTTAAGTTTCACCACATATTGTATTCTCTTAGTTGTATGTTCCACCACACTTTGTAATGCGTTATATTCATCATATTGCAAGCAGGCAGTCGAATAAAGACAGTAATCAGGAAAGGACGTGTTTTATTTAAATCGACTACAATAAACTTAGTTTATTTAGTTGATGTCCATCGGGAATCGATTTGGCAAACTTATAAACGCAGTGTTGACCAACAGACAAAAATGGCAGCACTATAAATGGGCGGATGAATTCCCCATGGAATCAACGGTGAAGTAAACTCCCGGAACAAAACAAATGAGACCTTATCCGGTCTACTCCAACATACGAGTATTTGAAGCTCAGGCTGGTTCAACCGACCCCTCGTTATGAGGATAATAAACCCCTCTAAGTCAGGGGTTGTGCCGTCGGGGTAACTAGCCAGCCATGCGAAAAATATGTAGTTACGAAGCAATAAGAAGCCTTAAATACGGACGGATCTACTGTTGACTACCCGTGCAAACTAAACGAGGACAACGAATTTTGGATCTGCACTTGGAATGTTAGGTCCCTTAAAACTCCACCTGCAGCCGAGCAACTGCCGCAGTCCTTGGACTGCTGCAAAGCAGATATTACCGCAGAAAGGGGATGAAAAACTGTGACGACTCGACTGCGAAAGAAGCGCTTATTTGGACGCGGATTCGCGTAAGGCAGAAGTCTTGAGTTGTTGGCATGTGAACGATCGCCTATTAACAATCAGCATTAAGGCTTAATTTGCCAACATTAGCCATAGATGCGCACGCACCCCAACAGAGGACAAAGACTATGATACTTAGGAAGGCTTCTACGAGCAATGACCTAGCTTTGACATTACAATTGTCCTCGATGTTTTTAATGCAAAGGTAAAAAGAGAGAGCATCTTTGGTAATACTGTCGGAAGGTATAGCCTGCACGACACCAGCTCTGATAACGAATTCTGGATAACCGACTTTGCCGCAGGGCGAAACATTGTCGTAGCTAGCACGCGGTTCCCACATCTTAATATTCACAAGGGGACCTGGAGAACGCCTGATCAATCAAAAGTCAACCAGAATGATCACATTGCGATTAACGCAGGGCACTCCTCTAGTATTATGGATGTCCGGACGTTCCGAGGGGCCAACATCGACTCGGACCATTGCCTTGTTGCAGCCTACGTGCGGTTGCGGATATCCCAAACATCGGAAAGACAGGCTAATACTGTAAAGAAGCATCAAGTATCGAAGACTAGTAACAACATTGTCCAAAAGCCATCAGAGATACCGCCTCTGATGGGCTGGGTTTCACTCGGCCACCACAACGAAACCCCTGATTTTATGACGAATACCGGCAAGCACTTGCAGCCAAGCAAGTTGCATACACAAGGGTGCTGCATAGAAAGACGAGACCTGCTCACGAGCTCTACGAGCAGAAGGGAAAAGACGAACACAGGCTTCTCAGGAGGAAAAAGAAGGAGCATGAGAAGCGAGCGGTCGAGGAAACTAAGAGATGCGACTCCTGGAATGAGATTCGGAAGTTTTACTAAAAGGCAGAAAAAGCATGCCACCGATACAAACCCCGAACCGAAGCATGTAGAGAGGAACAAGGGAACATCGTAGTAGGGTCGCAGCCGATGAAGAGGATTTGGAAAGAGTATTTCTGGAGACTTTATAACGGCGATAATGAACCAAATAAAACTGTCAGCAGGATGAACCTTTCAACCACGATGAGGTAGATCAACAATTCCGTCCACCCGACCTGGATGAACTGAATATAGCCACATCTTAGCTTAAGCCCAATAAAGTTGCTGGGGCGGACGACTACCAAGATCTTCAAAGCGGCAGGCGATGACTTGGTAACGACGATACACCAATTCATCTGTAAAATATGGTAGGACAAAAGTATGTCTGATGAATAAAACTAAGGCCTAGTGAGCGCGTAAATAAGTTCGTCAACAACCTGATTGGTCCATATCAGTGTGGGTTCAGGTCAAGAGGGTCCACCATCGATCAAATATACACGTGGCATATCTTGGAAAACACCTAAACTCCAAATCGATACACACCACCAATTTTTGGCGGTGGCATCCCTGCCAAACTCGTCCGCTTGTCCAGTATGACTATGGGGAATTCACACTGCTCCATCAAGGTCGGTCAAGAAACCACCGGGACCTTTTATTTCAAAAAATGATTTGGACAAGGCGAGGCGCTGTCATGCGATTTCTTTAACATCATTCTTGAGAGAGTATTGCAAAACCTACGCACCTACACAAGAAGCACAATCTTTCAAAAGTCCATCGAATTATTCGCTTGCGAATTAATTAATGACATAATCGGAAGATAGCTGCGTGATGACAGTGGCGTTTTCGCGAGTATTGAGGCGGGTGAAGATGGGTTTAACGGTAAACGAGGCAAGACCAATTATATGCTCTCAACCAGGAAGGGCATCCAACTCCGACGTCTCGGACAGAACGTCACCCGCGACAGATATAACTGTGAGGTAGTTAAGGGCTTTGTCTAGCTAGGTTCCACTATCAATTCAGACAAAGACACCAGCGCTGAGATCAAACGAAAAACAACTCTTGCCAATTGCTGCCTCATTGATCTAAGAAGGCAATTGAGTAGCAAACCCTCTCTCGAACAACAAAAGTGACTCTATATACTACCTTAATAGGCCCAGTCCGGTTCTATGGTGCAAAGGCATGGACTTAATCAAAAATGGATGATCGTACTCTTGGCTGCTTTGAGAGGGAATTCGTCGCGTGATTTGTGGTCCCATCGGCATAGTCACTCTTTATGGAGGAAGGGGTACAACGATGATCTGTGCTCCGGTCCGAAAAGTCTTCAAATCCGCCCTGAGGGACAACGCAGTAGAAAAAGACCGCGACTCAGGTGGCGCCCGCAAGTGGAAGGGGGTCTCTGCCAACTTAGTGCAAGTTAATGATGTAATCTCACTCACTCCCTATTCCGTCATTCTTATCAAGTCACGAACAGCAGATTACATCATCCTTAAGAAATTTAAACAACATTGCCACCAGCATCACCTAAAATGCATTATCGCGAAATGCATTATCACCACAAACAATTAACTACCTAAATAAACAAACAACAGATAATGGAATATTCCATTCTGATAACAGCCGTCGCATCAATAGTATAAATGGCATTAAGATCGTATAATAGTGGTTAGTCTTAAGAATATCAATAAAGAGCACGCATTTCGGCGTAGCAAAAAATAAATAATCTATTGTATTTACTCAACCACCAATATTAACTCGCGCGAAACTGGAGGCAGCTAGCTAAAGATCAAGCTCTCTGGAGACGCTTTTTGGTTGAGGCCCAGATCCACCCCGGACTGTAGCAGAAAAGAAAAGTACATTGAAATAGTGGGTGTTCCAAATGTTAACAATTCCAATACTTTTAATTGTTCTTTGCATGTTTTTTCAAGTATTACTCGTATATGGGCAGGTATATCTGAAGCTGATATGTTAAAAAGTCTAGTAATTCTGGTATGAATAATTCTAATGTATCGTTCCCCGGCGTTAAATCCCGGACCCTACAAATTAATTTTTATAGTACACTTGAAAAAAAAATAAAAATAATAATAATAATAATTCTAATGTTTTAATTTTATTTCTAGGCTAAAGACAAATTTAGTAATGAAGAATTAATTTAAATAAAAACGACTTAACTTCGACAAATGTTGTGCTAAAAGCCGTAACATTTATTTTGACGAATTCTTAAGTGATGCAGCAAGGTATCTTTTGAAAGTAGCAAAGAAGGTTAAAAAATAAAAAATCTATAAGTATGTTTGGATTAAGAACGCGAGTGCTCTTCTGCGCAAGGGGGATAACGACAGGCTTATTGTTATTAATTCGGATGCTGATATTCTAGCACTCAATTTATATGCAAGATCCACAAATTAATCTTTTGAGCATTATCTCTGTCAATTAGTAGAAGTTGATTTTCATGATCTCGTTTTTAACCAAAGTTACAAATTTCTGATTATTCACTAAAGTACGTATAAAAGTTTCGAAAACTTTCTTGTGCACTTAACATCTTTTGGGAATGAGCCTGAATTTGTATTTTTATCGAAAATAGGGATAAATGAGGTAGAAGAGTCTTACTCGTATGTTGGTAGTCCAGGATATAAATTAGAGTCCTATTGTAATAATAAATATGCAGAAAACGCGAAAAATGTTATAACATATCGATATAATTCGCTTAGTTGTGATGTTTTCAAAATCAATGTAAATAATAAAAAAAAAACTAACACTTGTTTGTATACGTATATATTGAATTAACCAGCTATTTCAGTTAATGTGTTTTACGAGGAATTAGGAAATATCTAATCAACTGAGTCAATTAATGATATGATACTATTGGGCGATATCAACACAGATATTTCGCAAAAATTTATTCCAGCATGGAGACATGCTTTAACAAATAATCACGCATTTCTGACTCTTCTAGTACTTGTATTGACAATATCATGGTGCGCCCATTCTAATTCCTAGGATTCCTGCTCAGTTACTCTGTTCTCGATATGCAGCTAACAGATCATTCCAGACGTGGTTGAGCCCGTAAAATATTTTTGGTACACATTCAAAAAACCCCTCCGTTTCCTTTTTCATTAATCTACTTCGTGTTGAATGTTTGGTAAACATACTTAATAAGAGTAATCCTTCTAGAACTCATATAAAATATATAATAGATATGTTAGTTAAATAGATATGTTACAATAGTTTCGTGATATTAAAGGTGATACAACAAAAAAGAATGGAAATTGGTGAAGGAAATACTGAATAAACCAACTGAAAGCGTTGAGATTCATATAATAAAAGATAATATTATTATCTTAACTAAACTCGAAGATTTACGAGACAAATTCAATAAATTTTTGCCTCTGTTGCCACAAAAATAGTATCAGATAATTGCTCTGATTTTTCCGATTGTGAATGCTTAGCAAATGATGTGTCTTCATTTCAGAGTTTCTTTTTCCTATAACATCTTCAGATATAAAATCACCGTCTCTCACAAAAATTCTAGTTACAAAATAACTGGGTGCTTTTCAAATAACTTTGTCAAAAAGAAAGCCTTGAATATATCGTATATCATATTTTATGTCAAATTCATAAAAATACCATTTTTAACGGTGTTTTTCCAATGGATTTAAAGCAAGACGAAGGAATACCCTTATCTAAAATGGAAGTAAAAACATCAATTAATAGCTGTTTCTTTACTCTAGGTTTTTGAAAAAAAAATAGAATGATGATTTTTTAGAAAAAATATTTTTTTAATAAGTTTCAATTTGGCTTCCGTTTCAGTTTTTCATCAGTAGGGGCCCTTTTGAACTTCTGCTTGAATGTTTATGATGGTTTTAATAAGATTTTATAAGCTGCTACTTTTTCTGACATAACAAAAGCTTTCGATATCGTCGACTTTAGAATTCTTTTGGACAAACTATATAAATGCGACTTTATTGGCATAATGCATAAATAGTTATGTTCATATTTATCTGATAGAAGGCAAAGAGTGAAACTTAATGGACAACTCAGTTCTATTAGTTTTATTTCCATTGGAGTTCCCCAAGGTTATGTGCCTGGTCCGATTCTTTTTTTAGTTTTCATTAATTCGCTCTCCTTACAAAAATATGGTAGAAAAGCTAATGCATTCGCTGACGATACGGAATGTGCTTTTCACAGTCTTTCTGCTTATATAAATCATGATCTAGGAGATCAAAAGGCATAAAATGATCATAACTAACAAACTAAAATTGTATATATTTCTTAATGTATGTTGTTAAAAAGTAGACTGCACAAAGTGCAATAAAAACAAATAGAGCAAACATATTTATAGCTCGGAAGCAGGCTCTCAGACATTTTTTGACTTGCATGTATGCTCTGATAAATGTTTCGAAATTGAGAATGCTAAAACTTCCAAATATCTTGGTATTTTGGTGTGGTGGAAGATGATTGTCTGCCCATACCGATGCACTTAAAATATATCTCGTAACTGCGACCAGGCTAATATAATTTTTAAAATCTTATTGCTCACGGGATCTTCTTAAGTCACCATACGGCGGTAAAATTTTTTTTTATTTTCTGAAAGATGCATTCGTTAAAAATGCGCTAACCAAATTTAGTAAAGAAATTCGTAAAATTTACGGAATACTATAACCTATGCTATATGTCTAGTTTATAAATATATTGTTTTGTATATTGCTGGCAACCACCAAACAGCAACTTAGTCGGAACGTCCTTTTGGAAGCGGCGTACAACGCAGACAATTATTAAGGTTCGAATAAAAAAAAATGTGTAGTGTCTTCTATATGAATTTATACATATGTATATTGAGTATTAGCATCAACAAAAAAAAACACATTAATCGTTTGCTCGAAAAAATTATGAAAAATACATCCCCGTACCGCGCGCGCACCGGGGTCCGATGCCTTAAATGTATTCGCTATGGGTTAGTTCATTCTAAGCTTGAGTATGGCATTGTTCGCTGGGCGGTACACATAAAAATAAAATAAACCCACTTCTAGTCTCTCAAAAACGCGTCATCCGTCTAATTTCTAATAAAAAACGGCACTCAAATACAATAGCTTAGTACTTAGTATATACTTTTTAGAAGCCGTAAGGTTCTTCCTCTAAAACACTTGTATTTTTACAAAATATTAAAAATATTCTTCATTAGACCTGGCTATCCATTTATTGAATCGATGCTGTTCCAGCTACTATCTAAAAATCAACAATTAAAATTTGTTTTCAGTACCACATAAAAATCCGGAATTTCTTTTTAATTTTTTTATATCTATAACGCCAAGACTCTTCAATAGGCTTTCTCATGGAATAAGAATGATAAGAAATATATCCATTCTTCTTAAAAAAGTGAAAAAATGGCTTTTACAACTTAATTATGGTGATCTTTCTAATTTACTTTGCACAATTACTTAATTACTTATATACCAAATTAATTTTAATATATTTTGCCTCTTAAATTGAATTTTTTCGTATAATAAGAAAAAAATTTAAAGAACTTATTGTGACGCCATTACACTCAAAAATTGATACAGTGAATGACTCTAACTCCAACTTTTTAAAATGCTATAATTTTTTTATTTTTTGATAAATTTTATTGTGCCAAAGCAAAAAATGTTGGAAAATACATCAATTTTCAAATTGTATCAGTAGTTTTCAATATGTCCACCTTTGACGCGAATAATGGCCTTGAGACGGCCGAAGAAAGCATCGCACGATGCACACAAGTGACTCTGCGGTATTTTGGCCCATTCCCGGCGAAGTGATTGTTTGAGGTGGTCCAAACTTTGGTATTTTTTAGTGCGAACCTTCGCCTTCCAAATACCCTAGACAGAGAAATCCAACGGATTTGCATCCGGAGAATTTGCAATCCATTGTGTCGAAGAAACGAAGTTTGGAACATTGTTTTTAACCAATCTTGGTTGACACACGCTTGGTGAGATGGTGCCGAGTCTTGTTGAAATGTCCACGGTCTCCGACCGAAATGATTGTTTGCCCAAGGCTCCAATACTGCCTCTAAGACAGTTTCACGGTATACGAGAGCGACCATCGGCTGTTATGGCGGTTATGACGGTTACGGCGGTTATGGCGGTTATGGCGGCCCAAACCATCACCTGCATGCTTTCTGGTGGCAGTCCGAAGGTGTAAATTTTCGAAGGTGAGGTCACTGGCAACTAAACTCGGTCATTTTGTTTGTTGACATATTGCTCGATAACAAATGGCGACTCATCGGAAAAAACCAAATTCGGCAACTCACCACTTTTGTGCAAGCGTAGCAACTCCTTCGCTCTTTCCACTCTAACTTTTTTCTGTTGCGGTGTAAGATCTTCTGCTTTTTGGACCTTCAATGGTTTGAACCCAAGCTCATTTTTCAGTATGTGTTGCATCCGTTCCAACGATATGTTGAGCTCGCGAGCCATTTTTCTTCCACTTCGACGCGGATTTCGCTCAATTCGAGCCTTCACTTTCCGAACCATTTCTGCCGATGTTGCTGTTTTTTTATGACCACCTCCATGGCGTTTTGCAACGCTGCCAGTATCACGGTAACGAGCTATGGTTCGAGACACAAATGATTTATTCACGTTGAGGTGCTGGAGGGCTCTAACGATAGCTACTACAAATATAAAGCAATCACACTATCACGTTTGAATTCCATCGCGGATAAAATTTTTTCAACACAACTGAGACACAAATCGTTTAAAAGGCTTATAAATAATAAAATTATGTGTCATAAGTCAAAATTTGAGCTCACTGTCATGAACGGTTTGGAAATTATAGCAGTCTGAAATTGGTTGCAGTTCGAGTCATTCCGGGTGTAAATTTTATTAGAGTTTTTCATATGTTCACTGCTTTCGCTTCTAGTTCCCTATGAACTATACATAGAGTGCAGATGCTTTGTGAATTCAAAATAATATTACTTAAGTTGATTATTACTCCGTATAATTTATTTTGAGTTGTGAATAATTGATAAAGTATTGTAATAAACTAAATTGATTGAATTGAATTGAATTGTTACTAACACTCTGATTGACTCTAAAATTTTATACAAAAGACGACATGGTGCAATTGTATAAAAATTGCAAAATGCACTAGTACGAAAATAGGGTATGGAAACTACATTAAAAAGATTTCCACATAAATAATAATTCTCAATTACATAAAATTTAAATTTACTGATCTAAAAAAAAGCTTTTTACTAATTATAAAATAAAACAAATGACGGACTGCCACAATGTTCAAATCATGAAACATTAATGGTTGAATATTCCTCACAGCTTGAAAAAATGCTTCGCATGTAAAAACAGTGTCTAAAAGTGCTGTGAGAATATTACCTCAAATACATCGTGTACATAAAAGAACACATTCTGCAATAATAAGCCCCGAATATTAAAATTCATCAGCTTTTGTAATTCAGAAACGCACTTTTGCCACGGCAAATTGGAAAATACAATTTTTGTTTTCGAGCTCAGTACAACTACATACCAGATTATCAATAAATTTAGATCCCTGTTTACATCAGAAGTCACATAGATTCAAATTATCCGGGAAAGTAGTGAGTATGACTCTAAATTTAAAGCTCAACAACAAATGAACGTAGATGAAAATTAGTATTTTAATATAGTTTCATCAAAACAGCACTGGGGTACACACCGATTAAGGACTTAATTTCATTTCTGATAACAATAAGAGAGACTTTTTCTTCAACGGTTTAGCGATATCAGACAGTATTGTGTTTCAGAAGCATTTAATTCCACTCTGTTGGCAGTTCCCCAATTAATTATGCTGTTAATATCGGAATTAAGTGTGCTGAACATACGCTGTCGTTCCCGTTCTACAACCGAAGAGCAGGAACGTGAGTCCGGGAATGTGTATGAAAATCAGGGGGTACTATAGCCACCAAAGGAATATATTGGATTAGAAGTTGCAGACAAGAGATCATTGATGAAGACTGAGTGTCGGAGACAGAACGGAGCTCCGGGCACACCAGTATTTATTTCGTGAATATTAGACTTGAAACCATCCAAAACAATCTGAATTTCATGTTCCGAAATGTAATTTCTAACCCATTTAAGAGGAGATTTATCGATCCCAAATACACGCGTTTTCGACAGAGGAGCGAGATGCCAAACTCTGTTAAATGCCTTGGAAATATCAAGCGCTACTACCTTGCTTTCGCCAGATTGATGTACACTTTGGTTCCACATATCTGTGAGACATGCCAACAAACCATTGAGAAGTTTGCGGATTATCAGCATTTCCAGGACTTTGGAAAGAAGGGACGTAAATACAATGGGTCTGTAGCAGGAAAGAGGAAAAGATTTACCTTTTTTTAGGGACTGGCTTGATAAATTCTGTTTTCCATCTGCTCGGAAAAAGTCCTATAGAATGGGTTTGATGAAAAGGCTGACGCAGTGTTTTTATCAGAGTGGAAGGCACCTCTTCAGAAGAAGGGGAGATATGGTATACCATCTAGACCAGCGGATTTGTGAATGTTAAGATCTTTAAGCACTCTTGCTACTACACGGGTGAGAAAATAGATTCGTCCCTTTGAAAATTGAACGCGCTCAAGTGTGGGCGGAGACAAAGCGCATCTGAAAGTGTTGAGTTGGCCAAAAAGAATGCAGCAAACAAATTGGCCTTGTCCAAAGAGCTGACAACTGAAATGCCATTGTTTGAGGCAGAATTTCTAATATTTTTGACGAACGACCAATAAGTTTTACTATCTTTGGGACATTGTAGCATTTTTTTTTGCTTCAGTTTTGGCTGTACCGAAATTGCACACGCTTAAGAAAGATATTGCAGTCATTCCAGATTCGCGTGAACTTTTTTCGTTTTTCCTTTGTCGGGTTGGTCTTAAGGGACCGAAAATATATTTCTCTAACCTGGAGCTCGAGGCGCGTTATGCCTATTCCTTTGGTGTGATACTCTTCATCCGATGAGGGTTAAAAAATCTCATTTGAAAGAGAATGGTGTCTGTGATCATATCAGCAGAGGCATGCACGTCGTTGTCGAGGAAACATAACGACCGGTTAGAATTCCTAAAAAAGCTATCATGCCCGTCCCAATTGGCTTTCTGGTATTGCCACACGGAAGGAAGGAGTCTTCTCTCTAACTGCGTGATCGGTGTACGAGAAATTAGCTAATATGACTCAGTGGTCCGTCGATCCTAGAAGGAATAGCACATCGACCTTGTATTTGTCAGGGTGAGGAATTAAAAACAAGTCCAGGGTATTGGTGGCATGACTATCAACGTCCGGTTTTCGCGTGCGCTCATTTAGTAGCTGGGTCATGCTATTTTTCGCAGCGAAGATCTTAACGCACCGTCCGTTGGGTGTTATCTAATCAGGATATCGAATCCACCCAGAATGGGGTACATTAAAATCGCCCGTAATAACGATTTCAGTATGAGGGTACAGGGTACAGATAGCGCATCACACTCGGTAAAAGTCGAATTGCTATCCAGTTTGGAGCTTCTGTAAATAAAGCAATAGTGGATAATTTGCTTACTGAGATGTAATTTAAACCACGTGGGATTGAATTCCGGATTGGAACAGGGACTACATTGTGATGGAGTTTGGTAAGCTATATCACTATGCACGTAAATGGCGAAACCGGGGTGGGAAAAGCATAATTGCACTAGTTCGTTACCAGGTTGCTTCAAATCAGAGTGATCTGAGAAGTGTGGGCGGAGATCTACCTGTATTTCTTAGCCCTGGTTTAAAAGAGTTTCTAGCAATATTGAGGAAAGATTTATGTTAACAGTGGGCACACTTTCCATGCCGAGTGAATTTCATTTGGTTCGATGAGGATAACCACGTTATTGACTTCCATGATCTTGTGCCACTTTAGCCGCTTCGTTATCACAGGCAGATGCTCCACATAACAGCGACTTATAAGTTGTTTCATCAGGTGTTGGGACCGCTGACAGTACAGCTTATTGAATGCATCATTCTCGGTGAACATTCCGGGGGCCGTAATGTCTTTGTCAGTCTCGCCAAAGATTATCGAATCCGGAGTATGCGGGACCTGGTCTTCTGAATCGACAGGAATGTGTGTGAGTGATCGGCGAGTAATTTGGTCTTGGGCTTCACTTATCGTGGGACGACTCTTTTTTTTAGATTGATTTTAACACTATTTCTGATTTAATGAATTAGACGCTCTCACGCGCCATCTATCCATAGAGAATATGCCGGGGAATCGCTAGTGGATCCCCTCATATTTCGCCGAGTGCTCACTTAGCGCGGCTTACATCTCCTTAATGTCTTTCATCAAAAGGTTTCTGGAACCATCGAAGTTCAAACCATTGTCGCTATATAGGTAGCGAGTTACGACTCGGTTGACTAGAAAGCGGTAAAGTTCCACAGTACACTGTCCAATCTCAGATCTGTTGAAACTGATCCTACATGTAAATTTTGTTGGTGATGATGCTGAATAAAGATGTCGTCGTTTTTTGGAAAGATTGCAGGATTACTGTCGTCGCATGAAGTATGCGCCTTTTGAGCTCTGGAGCTCATACGAATGGTGCCCTCGAAAAGGTCGAAAGGGAGTAAATTAGGCTTGCATCTCCCCGTCGGAAAGAAAAATTACCTCATGAATTTGATAGTGTGGGAACATTTGATCGTGACTAAGAAGCGCACTTCAAGGACTGCACTTTGGAAGGTAAGCTCCAAATGTGGCACAGAAAGTACCTTTGCCTTCGCCATCAAACCTCCACCCTACCAGTTCGCTCAAAGTGAAAAAAGGGAGCGGCAGCGAACGCCTTATCTCAAGCATCTACGAAAACTATTTATAGGATTCCAAGAAACATAGCGTTGTGGAGTTTAAAGTTGATTGACGTTCCTTAAATCCATGACGAACTTTAGCCACTGTCCTTTCAGCGCATTTGGACGAGCTTATCCCATTCAAAGCCTTCCCACCAAACTTCTTGTAGAATTATGCGGCCGCGAATAATGTAGCGTGAGATTAATCCAGATGGACATCTCATAATGGTCCTTATTATTTTCCTCTTAGTAACCCGGGAATCTAAGAGAAATATTTTGTCAAAGAATCCATTATCTGATAGCACGTAGGTGAAGTGATCGAGCGATCGGTGCCAAAACATGCCCAGGACCTTGACGCAAAGCCTTCTGACAGGCATCCCCAATAGCACTTCACAGCTATTTGAATGCTCACCCTCAAGACTGAAGCCGATTGAACCGAAAATCCGTATCGCATCACGAGTCAGCCGTTACTACTACTGCCAGTTCCGTAGCGTCATGGCTGTTGAAGCAGTCATCTACGTGGGTTCTTCTATTCAAACCACCTATTGCTTCAGGACAGGTGGCCGTGGTTTAAGTGGTATTGGAATGGCTTCCAAATCGGAAGGATACGTGTTCGAATCCCAGCCTCGCCCGAAAGACATATCCCTTTTTTCAGTTAACGAAAATCAAGTAAGATGAATAATAGAATAGAAATCAACATCAAGCCAACTTCCGCTAAGAATGGATGCCACCAATGGAGCGAAATAACCACTGAGCCCAAACATCTTTCTTTCCCTCTCTATCCTATTTTCCAAAATCGCTAACATATGCTGAGGCATTATAAGTGTATTCACACCCACTTGAGTGTTAAGTTCTTAAAAAAAAAATAAATAAAAAATTCATCTTGAAAAAGTTACCGTGATGATTCTTCACAAACTGCGAACATATTGGCGAGCATCTGAGACCAGACATCATGACCTCGAATATATGTATATACCGTGGGGTCGATAGTGCTGTCCCCATTTCTTCCTAGAATACGTTGACATTGTTGATCCTCCTTCTAGACTCGGAACTGATGCAACATCTCCTTTATGCCAGCATTCACCGCCACCTCCTATACTCTAAATTTGAATAGCCCTGCGTATAGTGAGACTAAGTTGTCCGGGTCCTGTAATAAATGCATGTTTAATGAGACGACTCTAATCTTAGCGGCTACATCCATCGCTACTCGAGGTATAGGGGAGATTTTTTAGAGTTATCGACAATAGATATAGGTGTATACTAAACCCGTGCCCTCTTATTCTCTAGATCTTGTGCAGAAGCTACTCTTGGGTGCCCTTTCGACACCAACTCCAATTTGCGGTTGTTCATCCACTTCAACAGATCCCGGTTGTTCTTCAAACTTCTCTCCAAACCGATAAGCCGATTGAATGCCATAGGGTAACTATCTGAAAGTTTGATACCGTCCGAAGCGTATAGCAGACCGATCTTGTAGCGGCCATTCTCCGTTCTCAAAGTCTGCTCCATAACGTCTATCGCTCGACGAACTTTCCTGCTTACTAGTTGTACCTTTGGGGACATCACTCCAAATTCCTCGGCCTTGAAATGGTGCTTTACAAGATTGTGCAGCTTGTCTTCACTTTTAATCGCATCTTGAAGACCAAATGCATAACGGGTTTGGCCACCTGATGGAAGCAAGATGCTCTAATTGTGGGTGTTAATTGACCGTAGACGAACCAACCCAGTAGTGTTTCCAACACACACAGTACTTTTTCCTTATCATGTCGTTGCCCATGCCCAAGACCCACCAGAATCCTCGGCTTAGCATTGAATAGGGCAGCAAGCCGAAGACCGCGCAGTTGCGGTTGTAGGGCCGCAACATTGACTGTCTGACTTGGCAAATCTAAACGATTGACTGTATACACCCCCTCCAGCAGATGGCGCTTTCGGTTGCCAACTACGTAAACAGACAAATTGGTCCAAAGAGCATCCTCCACTCGGGAAACACCCTTCATCCATTAAAGAGTTAACTCCTCAGGTGTACCAACCAAATTCAGTTCGACAAAAAACTCTTTCCCAAACATAGTATGACACGATCCGTCGTGGAGGAAATCGTATGTATCGACGAATTTGTTGCTGTTGGCATAGGTCCGGATGGGCACCACCTTAAACAAAATCGGTATTTTAGAGTCGAAATGCGAACAATTAAAATTTTATTGAGGTTCGGATGGCTAAACAGAAATATTCAGCTCCTTGTTCTTCTTCATAAGTGCAGAGTGTAGCAGTTGATGATGTCGCCCATTCCATCTTCTTTGCACAGGTCCTCCAGCAGTGTTGTGATTGATCCAACCATTGACGCAGATCGCTTTTTGCCTTACGTAATCCAACAATTGTTCAGCTGTAAGATTCTTGAAGTCACTGCAATGCTGCAACGTATGCTGTTTTCGGCCATACTTGCCATAATTGGCCTTTCGGGTGCAGACGAGGATGATTGATATGTCAACACTCGATGTGATGACTTAGATGGGCCTTGTGGTTTTTTACTAACGGCAGTTTCCAAAGACCTAACCAACTCCGATAGTAAATTGATTACTTACTGTGCAATGTCTTATAGAGAAGCGCGTGGGAGTGACTCTTGCTTCTTCTTCCACTCCTAGAACAAACCTGCACCTAACTTGCAAGTCAGATCGTAACCATTGAAGGCCCTGTTCTATCCTCATTGACTTGACATCAGCCACAAATCAATCGACCTTGACTGTCCATAACTGCAGTTTTACATCGCACTTTCACTTCAATGGGGGTAGCCTGAGAAGGTATTATCGCCACATAGCCAGAAGAATACCTCAGTTGGTCTCACCAACTTTTCTCCTCTTAGAGCCTTGCATAGTCGTTGCACATTTTCCTAACCAGAATAGTTACCTTCGATGGTTGTACACCTAAAAATCTCCTCGAAGTAGGGCCATTCTCTCTTATTAGATCCTGAGAAAATCTTCAGCTCTTGAGCAGTGGACCTGTTTAAGATGGTCAGCAGGTTCGCCATATCTAACTGCTGGATAAAGGGATCCTGAAAACTGAGCCAACGATTACGAGCTCCACTAATAGGCGTAGATTGAAGATGCCTCAGAATTCTTCACGAGTTCACTGCAGTACTTTCTTACAATGCCTTGTGATTAGCTTCGATTCTTCTGATCAATTCCTACCTGCCATTCGACAGCTTAAGCGAAGGGGGGCTTAGACCTGGCTTATCCCCCTCGGGAACAGCATCAGCAGGAACAGATTGCAATTTAAATCTTAACTCATGCAACTGATTCTGCAGTGAATTCAGCATGCTTTTCAGCAGCTGTCGCCTGTACTACTAAAGCCGCATCCATCAACCCATTCGCAGGACGCGACGACGTTATTCTCTTTTTGTAGCTCCACAACGGCAGGACTTTCCCTAACTTCAGTTGATGTCTGACACGAACTTTCGCCACAGCAAGTTAAAATTGGCAGCTCACGATAGATGTCGTATCTGCCTTCCTACATTTAGTGGCGTTACAGCTTCATTTACTTGGTGCCATTTATTTGTCAAAAATTCATAATAAAAAAAAAACAATCTGCAAGAAAGTAACTGACCTGCTTAGATCAACTATAAAATAAAATAATGCAGCTGAATGCCGTAGAAAATTCCCACTCTTCCCTTCTCCAAAACAAATATCGACCAACTATCTTCAAACTAAGTGATTTTATTTTCTACGAATATAAAGTTACAGTGGTTAACAAATCGTCCAATTTAATTTTACTTATGACAAACCTATTTGAAGGTTGCAGTGGGGAGCCGAGGCTTAAGTGGTAGTGGACTGGCTTCCAAATCGAAAGGTTCAGTGTTCGAAACCCAACCGCGCCCGAAAGACATTCATTTTTTCAGTTAACAAAAATCAAGTATGAGGAGTATGTAGTTGACCAGAAATTAACAACAAGCCAACTTTCACTAAGAATTTAGTCTCCACGTTAAATGTTCGATGACACTCATGGAGCGAAATAACCACTGAGCCCAAACATCTTCTTATCCCTCTCTATCCCATTTTCCAAAAAAATTAACTCATGCTGAGGCATTATAAGTACGAGTACATTCACTTGAGTGTTAAGTTCTTTAAAAAAAAACACAAAAATTGGTTTAAAATATTTGCCAGCAGTGTAGAAGACAGATTTTTGTTACCAATCGTCCCGAACCTATGAGTGCTTTAATTCAATTAAATTAAATTTAAAATATCTTATAACTGAATTCATACATTTAATAAAAAAACAAAACAAAGAACAATATTTAAGCTCTGTAGCTCGATGACAATACGAACATATCGAAATCTCTGATACAAAAACAAAATATGGATTCAAAACAATCAAAGTAAGAGACAAGAACTCCAAAGTTCAATCTCAAATTTATTATACAAGGTGTCCCCTAATTTGTTGACGATAATTTGGAAAATGATTTCTGGGCATATTGTAAGAAAAAAATCGTTCTACAGTAAGGGTCTATCTCCAATGTTTATATCATTTATCGAGGACTTAAGAAAAGCCTTACTTTTCTTGCGCTGTTAGTACTAATGGTAAAAACTTTGTGTAGGACATTATTTTTAGAAGAAATACCAGCCTTTATAATGGCGTTTAAATAAAGTTGATATCTTTATTTTAGATATCAACCTGTTTCAATTTCATTGCCCATGCTAATTTTCGAATTTGAGGTCACTTTTCTCCAGAAAATGCCTAATTAACAAAACGCTTTACTATTTTTTTCTTATGAAAGTAACAATAATAAAACAAAAAATAATCATCAAGTTTGGACAAAAACCCACAGATTTTATGATACTTAGAAAAATCTGTAACATGTAAAAAAAGGAATTTATGATTTTTTACCAACGTTTCTAATAGCAGTTGACAATACATACTCGTAAGAGTGGTTTTCCACAAATTACTAATTTTCCAATATTTTTTTAAATTGCATAGCTATTAAAGAGTTTTAAAGCGTGCTCTTTTATTTGACTACCTGGAAAAACCCCCATTTCCTTACCCTGTATACTGGTGTATGGGAAACAGCTTATCCTGACAGTAAACTTTTGGTAAACAGGAAAAATTATCAGCATTATCGTTATTTTATTTATAACAAAAAGTGGAAAAAAAAACAGATAGACACTACAATATCATCGAAGGACTAACTCGTAATTCCAATTATTTTTGATTATATTTTTTTTATACCATAGACATATTTTGTAGCTGGTCTCCTTTTTCGAATGCACAAGGGGGTCCCGAGTGTACTTCTGAAGGGCATCGCTAATTTAGATGTCAGCGCTGCTGCCGCCGATATTGTTAATTCTGCTGTTCCTGTTTCAGTCCAGCAGAATTAACAATATCGGAGATAAGAAAATCTTATGCGAATTATATTACAATT
The DNA here is from genome assembly GCA_963966105.1 of Volucella zonaria. Lineage (NCBI taxonomy): Eukaryota > Metazoa > Arthropoda > Insecta > Diptera > Syrphidae > Volucella > Volucella zonaria. Next base: position 126,869,948 of record OZ014530.1, on the reverse strand, counting down.
TCACTGATTGAGGAAATTTCACTTTCTCTTTTCCTTAACAGCTTTTTTCTATTTTGTCTTCAGGAACTTCTACGCATTAGGCATTTTGGATGTTATTCCGTGCATAACTCTTAGCGTTGTTATAGTTGGCACATGATATACAGTGTCTATGCACTTATATCAATGGCATGGCTTTTCCGAAGTAGTTTATCTTCCATAATTGTAATTTTAGACTTAAACATTTAGACTTTTCTATCGGAAATTCGTTGTAAACCATTTCAATCGTTAACTCTTCTTCAACTGCATTCATACCTGGAACGGCATTTGTTGATTTATAACCGTTTAGTTTTTTTCTATTTCTAATCTTTGCTTCAGCCTGTGCGTTGTTATCCTGTACAGATTTATTGCTTTCAATTTGCTTAAATGAAATCAGCATCTTGTTCCAAAATACTTAGACATGTATATTGCAAAATGTTTGTGTGGGTACAAATGATAGAACTTATTCCTTTTAATACAATCCTTTTATTCTACACAGTTACAACTCACATTTCCTTCCCTTATCGCAACCAATTTTACTATTGTAAAAGAGGTTTATTACATAGGAATATTAACAATAGCACTAAACGGAGCAGCAAACTAAATGTTAAGGTACTGCCAAATAACGAAATACCAGTAAAAATATAAACAACAGAATCGCTACATAAACAATAATTGCTAAAATGTTATGACAAAAAAACTCTAAATATTATCCCTACCAGCCGAGAGAACAACGTGGTTTCCGAGTAGTCCTTCGGAATATGCAAGTTTTTTTCGGTATTCTATATATCCGGTGTTAAATACTACAACAACTGCTCGTGTATAGAATTACTTATTCTGAATAACTATCCAGGCTTATATACTCGTAGGTATACTTAGCCCTGATAAATACTTTTTTTTTTTAAAGAACTTTACACTCAAGTGGGCATGAACACACTTATAATACCTCAGCATGTGTGAAGTTTTTTGGAAAATGGGATAGAGAGAGAAAGAAAGATGTTTGGGCTCATTGGTTATTTCGCTCCAAGGGGTGGCATCCAACATTTAATGGGGAGACTAAATTCTTAGTATAAGTTGGCTTGATGTTGATTTCTAGTCAACTACTCATCTTACTTGATTTTCGTTAATTGAAAAAATGAATATGTCCCTCGGGCGAGATTGGGATTCGAACACCGAACCTTCCGATTTGGAAGTGGCTTCCACTTGAGCCACGGCCACCCACTTCAAAACTACCTATAACCAAACTAAACACTGTATGTAGTGCATGACTATAATGGAATTTTACTCGGTTTCGTTAAATTTTGTTAACTTTAGTTGGCTTAAGCAAAGTCTCAATAGAATTGGATACCTTATACGGGAATTTCCGTCCCATTGCAAAATGCAACAATTTTGCCATTCTTGGTTTTCAGAACTTACTTCCCATTTTATTTTTTTCTGATATGAAACCAAGCCGAATGGAAACAATTTGACAGATTATTAAGTTTGCTCAATCAATATATGTAATATTATGGGTAACTTGAACTTTTGACAGAAATTGAGTGGGATTTTCGTTCGGTTTTGGCATAAGGTTAATCTCACTGAAGTCCATTATGGTTAGGTCTTTACACTTCCTAGATATTGGATAGAGTTATATGTACAATAAGCATTCATTCGATCGCACATTTGATGTAGAGATCAACTAAGTTACTCATATGAAGGGGGTATACAAATTTTAGAGGTTTAATAATTATAACACCTCTCTCATTTAGTATCTTGGTCTTCAAAATAAACAATATTAACACTTTATTTTTCTTTTAGCAACAATTGCAATAATCAAACACGTACAGAGCACAAAATATCCCATACAATTAAATACTAACATTCCACAGAAAAACTTAAATAACAATATTTTATTTTTTTATTCAACGTTTTTTATACTGCAAAATCTAGCATTGCTTTTCCATAGCTTTGGACAATGGTATCTCGTTGGGAATTTATAATCCAAATTCATTAAGTATGGTATATTTTAAAAATTATTCCTCTGAATCCTGTGTCCTAATTTTTGTGTTCATAGACTCTGTTTCGATGGTGACTTTCGAGTACGTAATTGTCAGTCATGTAGTGTTTACACACCTACTGCTCACTTCAGCACTATTTTAATAAAGTGTAAGGGGGGATACGTGAATTGAATCCCTTCCATATACTCAGTATCCGCAAAGTTCACTACTCAATAATCGAACTAATAATGATAGAATAGAATAGGAACGGAACGGAACATTTCGGGTATGGAACACAAATTTCCTCGATTTTCATATTTTCATCGTCTATTATGCCAGTATCATAATGAGTTGTAGAGTTGCCATCAGTAGAAATAACATGACAAGAGCCCGTTTCAGGTAGGAAATTATTGAATAATTTGGCAACATCTAATGGCTCGGAAGTAACAGAATTGTTATTGTTTCTTACAATATCTATGGTGTAGGTGTTTTTTTTAAGGATCTCATTAACAACTTGCCAATGCTCTTTAGGACTCCCAATGCTCCCAGCATTACTAAAACCAACATTTCTGCAAATTGGGATTTAAATTTTTTTCCTCGCGAAAAATTGTATCATAATATTTCTTAAGCCTAACGTTATTAAGATGCTTCTTGACAAATAAACAGAGCTGTTACTAGTAAGATGGACATCCACTGAAGTTGAAAACTATCAACATCGGGAGAATCACAGAAGATGTTAAAATCCCGCAACAGTATCTCATTTTTAAATGCTGTACCTACGTAACAAAAAACATGAAAACTCTCCCAAAAAAATCTTGAGTGTAAGTTATGGAACATTACTATGACTAATGCTTAAAGAAGCTGGTCACTCTGGCAGAATATCTAATGATCATAGTCCATCATAGTCCATCAGCATCAGAAACAGCAAAAACATCTTGCCCGCAATTACTATGCACATAGCAACAACAGAATGCAGAACAACACCAACGACTACGTTGCTGGCATATCAGCAGCATATCCAACGAAGTAAACAACGCACTGATGCCGTTGCTGCGTTTGCAAAGCTAAAGTTTGCAGCCTCGTTGACGTTAACTCCTCATGGTAAACAACGCCAATGGAATCTTTCGATGGTACAGTTCCTATGCGTAGCTTAAGTGTTCATTTATAAGTTAGTTTTTAAGTTACCGAGCGTGTGTTCAGTTTCCTCATAGAGGAAAAAAATTAATCTAAATTAACAAATTATAAATCGCACTTTGTTTTATTTGTGTAAATCGGACATAGTTCCCAAATAATACTGGCGCCCAAAACGTGTGGCTACGCGATCCTAGAACTTTTTTAATCGTTCACGTTTACAATTTTGTAACTGCAGAAAGAAAAAGAAAAAATTCTTTATATTGTGCGAAGACAAACAAAAATTATTCATACGAATAATAGAAACTGAAGAAAACGATTGGAAATATTTCAAAGGTGAAAAATCAAACATTTTAAAATAATAGACAAGCTCATCTTTAAATTCACCAGTGAAAAGTTCAACATTACAAACCATAGTTCAGCTATCTTCAAATTTACTAGTGAAAAATTAAACAGTACAAAACAGTAGTTCAGCTTTAAATTTACCAGTGGAAAATTAAGCATTACAAATCAATAGTCCTCATCTCATATTTAAGTTATCAGTCAAAGCAGCTATTGAAAAAAAATACTTTTTTAGATAAAAATCATAAAATTATATTGTATAGCTAGCAAGTACAAGTTACATATATGTATATATACATATATTTAAATAGTATTAATATAGCATTTACGTAGATTTTTATTTTATAAGAATTGGAATAAGTTTAGTAAAATTTTGTTAAATTGAAGTCCCAAAATCGAAATAAGTAAATTAATTATTTTAAGTTCTCTTTTTATTGTTGAATTTGATTAAGTTAAAATTAAGTTATTTCTCTTACTATTCTCTATATTCTACCTTTTTTTATTGATTAATTTGATTATTTTTCTTATAAATAAGACACCTAGATAAGGAAAGTTGAAACTAAACACCTAAATTTGAATTTCCCTTTAAAATGGAAGCAGCACAGCTAAGTGCAATAGTTTCTGCTGCTGTACATGCAGCTACAGAACATACTAGACAAACGTTTGAATCGACTATTAAAGAACTGACATCTCGACTTAGAGCACTAGAGACTCCTACGGTCGTGGAAGATTATCAGCCAGTTACAATTGAACCTGTTAGAATTTCCGAAGAATCGGGCAGCAGGTGCGATATGTTTAATGGCGACAGGCCGTCTTCGCTGCATATAAATTATTCGAAGCACATGACAGGAGCTCAAGACATTACAAGGCAGTAGCCATTATCAGAAATAAAATTGTAGGTTCTGCACACCAAGTCTTATCTTCGTTTTATACTGTTCTCAATTTTAATGCAATTATTGCTGGATTAGATTTTACTTACGCAAATAAAAGACCCATTTATCTTATAGAGTGGAAGATGTCTATGTTGCGCCAGGCTAAAATGTCTCTTACGGATTTTTATGATGAGGTGGAAGAAAAACTAACTTTAATCATATTTAAAACTCTGATGATTCATGAAGGGAATAAGGTTGTAATAGCTTCACTTTGTCAAAAATATCAACAGGATGCGCTTAGGGTATTTTTATCAGGTTTACAGAAACCAATGTGTGAGATTCTCTTTTCTTCGAGACCTACCGACATGCCGGTTGCACTTGCTCTTGCTCAAGACTTGAAGCAAATCAAGCAAGATATGTATTTGAGAATTCATTTTTTAATAAAAACGAGGGCTCAGACAATTTTTCTTCTAGCAAAATTACAACAACTATAGTCAATAAAAGCCACAATATCCTCACTACAGAACAACTCAATCCACTCAAATTCGACCCAGTTTAACCAATATGGAAGTAGAGCCAACTCTTTCTTATTATAAAGTACCAACAAATTTTCAAAAGCCTGTACAAGATCCAAATCATATTCAGAGACCTAATATGCAAATTTTGAATAATAGCAATCGTCCGAATAATTATTTAAAAACTATCCAAAATTTTAATCAGATTCGGACAAGCTAACACTTCCTAAGTTTCAAAGGGTCAATCATTTAAGTCAGAGATCACAACTTCCAACCACCACTTCAGAAAACCAATTCTGTTCAAATGAACTCAATCCCTAACTATACAATTATCTCGGCGAATAACATTTTTACGAGGAATCTAGCAAAATTCTGCAGGAAAATACGGATGAAGCTGAAGAAGAAGTTTTTGAAGAAATCAATTTTGTATGGGCAAGTCCCTCCTGCCCTTTGTGAGTCGAACACTGGCAGAAAGGGAAATAAAACTATTCGTAAATACGAGCGCTTCTAAAAATTATATAAAAAATTTCAAAAACTTAAAAGGTGATTCATGATTCATAAACCATTTTTCGTCAAATCCATTCATGGAACTAACCAGTTATCATCAAAATGTACTATTAATCTTTTTGATAGAAATACTACCTTCTTTTTACTCCCAAATCTTGACACTTTTGATGGTATCATTGGATTTGACTTTCTGAAAGAAATCGATACAAAATTAAATCTTGTAAAAGGAATTTTGAAGTACAATGGATGTGATGAAATATTATCATATTTCTATTGTAGGAATGTTAACAATATTGTCATTGAAAAGAAAAATGTCGACTTAGATTTAAATGAACAATTTTCGTTATTAATTTCACGGCATTCGAAAGTTTTTGCTGACCGCAATGAGGCACTTCCCTTTAACACAAGTATTGTTGCCACTATACAAACCACCGATAGTGAACCGGTATATTCAAAAGCCTACCCCTATCCCATGTCAGCAGCCGATTTTGTTAATAATGAAATTTCCGAGTTACTTCATAATGGGATTATACGTCCGTCACGATCCCCTTAAAACTATCCCATATGGGTGATAAAAAAGGAACTGATAATATGTGTAAGCGGAAAATGCGGCTTGTAATAGACTTTCGTAAATTGAACACCAGACTATAAGCGACAAATACCCAATTCCAAATACTGCAGTTATTTTGGCCAATCTCGGAAAAGCTTCCTTCTTCTCTACTTTGGATTTAAAGTCGGGATTTCACCAAATTAAGTTGTCAGAACGGGAGAGGAAAAAAACTGCCTTTTCCATTAATAATGGAAAGTATAAGTTTTGTAGGCTTCTTTTCGGATTAAAGAATGCACCTAGCATTTTTCAAAGCGTAATTGATGACGTTCTCAGAGAAGAAATAGGCAAATGTTGTCAAGTCTATATTGACGACGTCATTATCTTCTCAACAGCAAAGGAAGAACCCATCAAAGAAAAATTCTTGCTCTGCTTTTTGAAGCCAACATGTGAGTCGCAGTGCAAAAATCGAACTTTCTTAAGGAAAAAGTAGAATTTCTGGGTTTTGTGGTTTCTAATAAGGGTATAAAAACATGCCCAAATAAAATAAGGGATATAATAGAGTATGCAGTTCCCAAGACACTTCGAAGTCTCCGGTCATTTCTCAGATTGTCTCGGTACTACAGGCGATTTATACAAGACTATGCTCGAATTGCAAAGCTTCTCACACAATACCTGCAAGGAAAGAATGACAATGTGAGTGGAAATCGGTCAAAACACGTTAAAATCGAATTCACTGACGAAGCATTGGATGCTTTCGATAGAATTAAAAAAATTTTAGCCTCAGAGGATGTTCTTCTTTTGTACCCAGATTATGGGAAATCATTCGATTTGATAACTGACGCATCGTCACAAGCACTGGGTGCTGTTCTCTCTCAGGAAGGAAGACCAATAGCAATGATATCATGAACTTTGTCTTCTACTGATTAAAGCTACGCTACGAATGAATGGGAACTCCTGGCGATAATGTGGTCATTACAAAAGCTTCTAATTATTTACAAGGTGTAAGACATCTTAATATTTTTACGGATCACCAACCTTTGACTTTTGCAATATCCGACAAAAATCCAAATGAAAAATCAAAAGGTGGAGGGTTTTTGTGGAAGAGTTTTCGCCAAAATTTTTTTATAAACCTGGTAAAGAGAATTTTGTGGCTGACGCTTTAACTAGACAATATTTAAATGCTCTCGAATAGTCTAAAAGTTTCGCGACTCATAGCGAGTCCTCTCTTACTCAAACGATACCCAGCATTCAAAATCTATTAAATTGTTTCAGAAACCAAATCATATTTAATAAAGGCCTTGAGCTTCTTAAAAATACTAAAATTATGTTCAAATTTCAAATAAAGCACACCATAACATTTGACACCTTGGATAATCTTCACTCCATTCTGAAAGATATTGTCAACCCGACCGTTACAAATGCAATATATTGTGATCTTCCCATTTTGGCTCAGATTTAAAACAGGTTAGTCAACATGTTTCCTTCAGTAAAATTTCTGCATGCAATAAATATGGTAACTGATATTTTAAATCCAACTGAATAAGCGGAAATCCTTGCCACAGAACATAATAGAGCACATCGATCTGTTTCCGAAAATAAGCAACAAATTCTCAAAGATTATTATTTTCCGAAAATCCAAAAAAGACTTAAGGAAATAGTTTCCAATTTCAAAATTTGTAGTGAAGCAAAATATCTGAAGCAACCACCGAAAGAAAAAATTGGTGAAACTCCTATTCCATATTATCCCGGTGAAATCCTTCACATGGATATTTATTCGACAGATGGAAAGTATTTCCTTACTTGTTTAGATAAGTTTTCCAAATTTGCGGTACTTAAACCAATTAAATCTAAGTCAATAATTGATACTCGTATAAACGAACCTCTGTTAGAAGTATTAAATCTTTGTGAAAATACGAAAATAATTGTTTGCAATAATGAGCCATCATTTGTTTCGCAGAGTATAACATCTTTGTTTAGAGATCACTTTGACATAAGCCTGTTTAATACGCCACCTTTCCATAGTGTTTCCAATGGGCAGGTAGAAAAGTTTCATAGCACTCTAACGAAAATAGCTAGATCTACGAGACTGGAAAATAACATGAGTGACACTGCTGAGCTCCTTTTACTTGCTACATTCAAGTACAACAGGACAATTCATTCAGTAATAAACTATAAGTTTATTGACATTTTGCAATCAATATTAGACTCATTAAAGAATGAAATTCAGGAAAAGATAAGCGAAACCCAAGATTTTAATTTAGACTGCCACAACAGGAAAAGACAAACACGGATATTCAAACCAGGAGAAAAAGACTTTGTACGAACAAGCAAGCGTATTGAGAATAAGTTTAGGAAATTTACTGAGCAGGTTATTCAAAAAGATTTGGGTACCACGGTTCTTATCAACAACAAAAAGGTTCATAACATAAAAGTAACGTGAGATGACTTATTCTATAAACATTGCAGCTGACATTATTAAAGGAATTAAAAAATAACATTTTATTTGTATTCATTTTCTTAGGAATTTCAGTTTTTTTTCACATTTTCTTTATATATAATTGTATTAAGAGGTTTAAAAAACAATTGTAGCTAAGATTACTGAAATAAATTTTCGAATTGAAATTTATGTTGAAAATATTAAGTTAGAATATAATTAGGTCTATTAATATTACCTATATAACACAATAAAACTGAAACACAACTATCTGCACAAAGCCGGGACGTCTTTACCTAAAAGGGGGAGTAGTTATGGAACATTACTATGACTAACTCAAATGCTTAAATAAGCTGGTCGCACTGGCAGAATATCTAATGATCATAGTCCATCATGGTCCATCAGCATCAGAAACAGCAAAAACATCTTGCCCGCAATTACTATGCACATAGCAACAACAGAATGCAGAACAACACCAGCGGCTACGTTGCTGGTATATCAACAGCATATCCAACGAAGTAAACAACGCTCTGATGCCGTTGTTGCGTCTGCAAATCTAAAGTTTGCAGCCACGTTAACGTTAACTCGATGGTACAGTTCCTATGCGTAGCTTAAGTGTTCATTTATAAGTTAGTTCTTGAGTTACCGAGCGTGTGTTCAGTTTCCTCATAGAGGAAAAAAATTAATCTAAATTAAGAAATTATAAATCGAACTTTGTTTTATTTGTGTAAATCGGAATTGAATCTGTAACAATAGATGAAACAATAGTGAATACAGGAAACTTCGCAATTAACGCTGATTATATTCACACTTTCTAAATGAAACTTATTTATTACACACCCTATGATATTGTTTCTATAAAATATCGCGACACCGCCAGCTGCATATGACTCATTACAAGCTGCATCGAAAATATAATTAGGGATTACGTCAAATTCAGAAATCTCTTCTTCGAAATGAAAATTAGATCAGGTAAATGATCCAAAGCTGTAAGGTGAGCGAAAAAAGTACTAAATTCGTTCTCATGCTACGAACATTTTGATGAATGCCTGAAAACCCTGAAGATTGTTCATTATTTAGATGGTCAATAAAAAACCAGGTAGATTTATCAGAATTTTGTAAAGAAATACTATAACTGTTATTTATTGATTTTAGTAAGGATCTATAATTAAATTATTATTTAGGTTAATAGTATTCATTGTTTTGAAATAATTCAAACTTCAAGTTTAGATGTTTCCTCAAAAGAATTAATTTTAATTACACGATCACCTACCATTTTCTGATAAATATAGATGAATCTCTAACCCACACGTATTTACATTTGTTTCTTGGCTTGAGTTCATTACTCTTCTTCAAATATGGCCTCGTGAAGCTAGTGAAACGATCACTAATGAAAATCTTGGTGCCAGTGTTGTGGTTGTTATTGTTGTGTTCAGAGCCAAATAGATTAGAACTGATTTTGCTTTTGTTCACTTTCATCTTTCTAAAACGATTGAAAACTTAACTCAAACGATGCGAGAAGTGTTTTCTTTTTTGTTGTTGCTTTAACGCACTTAACTTAACACAAATCAATGCTTACTTTTGCTTTCGAATTCGTATTGCTTGCGTCGGGAATACCAAATATATCAACGAAAGACTGTTTCTCTTTTTGCTCCAATTTATTCGACTTCATCTCTAATAGATAACCTCTCTTATTCAGAGAGGCGTTGCTCTTTTGAAGCATTTTATTTTTTGTAAGGGCCTCAGTATTTATCTGTTTATGTAGCATTTGTAATTATTGACATCATGGGAAGCAAGCGTTGGAGTTAAAAGTGCTGAGCTGCTACTTGCTGAGATATTCCCAACATATTTATTGTTGTCAAAACTAACACTAGTAGTATTAATTTTCTCCAATGAGTAACATAACTACCACATTTGAAGGCTTGACTATACTTCTCATAGGATTCAATTTCTTTTTTCTAATTTAGCGCACTTTGCATGATAATACTCACTACAACTGATGCACTGAATTTTAAGTTCTTGTTTATCAATTTTCAAATGACTTAAACCGCACTTCATTTTCCACCATTTCTTATTTACTGATTTATACAATAGAAGTTGAATGGGGGAAGCACAATTTAGAACTTGCTATTTTCATTTAAAAAGAAAGAAAAGTGGAGATTAAAGGAGAATAGATTCTCAATGCCTGTGTCCCCATCAATACATAGAGGACATCATAATGTAATATATTTCCGTAACATGGTAGCTGAACTATCTATGAGGACCGATACACGGGCCTTACTATACAATGTGATGAATATAACGGGCAAAAGCAAAAAGCCGTGACGTTCAATGTGACAGTTTCTATGATTTCAATAGAATACAATGCGGCGTTAAAACTCGCTCTGTTTGACGTAGCCTTAAGGCTTCCACACAATTAGAATTACGAGTAGGTCGGGTGCTCATACTGGAGTCGATATAACAATTGTAGGCGCTGATTCTAAATTAATTGCACTACCGTCAGGTGGGCAGCAGCAAGACCACTCAATGGTTTCATTGCATAATATGCGTACGATCAGATGGGCGCAAACGTTAAATAGATGACAACACTGAATTCTGTCTAAAAATAATGAATCCTGACAGTATAAACTTTCCCCATTATTATTTGCCCACAGAAATTTCTATGAAAATAAAAAAACCTGTTTCTAGCAAAAGGGTGAGGGTCGCCACTTCTCTTTTGCAATTTAATGATCTTAATTTTATGAACAATAACAAAGTTTCGAATATAATATGCCAATCCAAACGATTTCAAGCTTTTCGGAAAACACAAAATAATTGCGAGATTTTACTACCTTTTGATGTGAATAAAAATGACCAACATATGTATAACATAGCTGTAAGCTGAAGGTAGAAAATAAAATATATTGCCTGCCATGATAATCACCACGAAAACAATATAAATTCAATTGCAAAAGCATGCCAAGCTTACTTTATTATCCAACAATTGAAAAGTCAGAAAAAATATATTGAATTATTGTAGGATGCAAAAAATCTTCTCGGCAAAGATACAAAATATTAATGATTAAACCTCAAAAATAAAATAAAAAAAACTATCTAAAAAATTAAATAAACTATCGTATATGTGTGCTATGCAATCAAAATATTATTGAAATGAAAGGGGAACTTGAAGTGAGTTCACGCCTAAGTTTATCACCGGTTTAAATACTCGTACTATTGATATTTAATGTTCTCACTTTCGTATCTATGTACTCGTATCTGTCATTAGCTTAGAGATAACAAAGGATTAAATAGTCAAAAGAAAATTGGTAACTTAAGATATTAAGATAATAAAGTTTATCTTTTTGGAAAAATAATTTCTTTTATCTTTCCAAATACGAGTATCTCCTTAAAGTTATTCAAATTACAAATATTTTACCCGACTCACATATATGTTTTAGTATCGTAGATAGCATTCGGTATTGTTTGTATGTAAGTACAAATACACATGACTCAGTTACTCTCAAAAATTAGACTGAAGCTCAAGTAGCCCAATAAGTTATTCTACTCGTAATATTTAGTCTTTAAATAGTTCAACCATTTTAAAATTTTTGCACCGCAGCTCACTAATTAAAAAAAAAAATATTATTGCGATTTCCGCTCCATACATATTTAAGTATTTAATGCTCACAAATTTTCATTTGTTTTGTACTTAAAAAGTAAATTCTTTTCACTTGTTATATGGTTATATATTTTATTTTTTATTTCATATAATTCCATACACTTATTTTTAATATTAAAATTTAGAAATAGGTTGCAATTTGGTACCACAAAGTTGGATTTAAACAAAAAAAATGAGCATATATTTACAAGTTAATAGGTACTTGTAAATGTAAAGAAACGTTTTCCTTATACACATATATTTACAAATTGCCATCAAACAAATTGTACTTAAATTTATTTAATCTGTACCTGAATTTAATAAATTTGAGCTCATTTTTATTTTGAAAAATTCAAGACTTGATTTTTCTGAACGGTTTGAATATACAGTTAGCCCAATACTAAAAACAACAAGTGTTTCTTGCCAACAAAAATAGAAATGTTTTCTTTTGTAAGATTGTCAGATTATGCAACTAAAAAGTTTACTAAGCATACTCAACTAAGGTGAATACGTCCACAAGTTACGATAACACTGTATAAGGCCAAGTCGTAAAGAATCGGATCAGTAAGATAAATACTAGTATATAGAAGGAAATTTGTTCACACACATACATACACACTTGCTCATGGAGGATTAAGAGCTTATTTAGTCAGAGCAAAATGCAGCAGCAAAAGCTGCTAATCTATTGCTTAATCAGGCCAATAAATGTTTTTATTAAATTTTATATACTAGCAGAATTCTGACAACAGGCATACTCGTATACATATATGTATAGAAATGAAATATTTAGAAAAAATTGTAATATCTTTTCAATTTGGACGGCATTTATTCACTTGTCGAAATTAAAAGTGTTTGCTGTGTTTGAAAATTATGAGGCTTTTGCCTAAAAAAGCATTAAATTATAAAAATTCACAATTTCTTAGGTCACGTGATGCTACTACGAGTATGTTTAGATTTAAGTTTATTAAATAGTTTTTTCATTTTTTGAATTTTAGAATTTTGAATTTTTAGTAACAGACATGCACCGAAAAAAACGCTTTCATATCCTACAAATTTGCGTCCAAATAATTATTGTCTAAATTTCGAGACTCCGAAGATAATTGAAAAGTCTTCTTTTTCAATTTGGCTGTAATTACGCTGTGAGTAATCTACATGAGTAATTACATACACATGCTAATTCTGGTTAGTAATATGATAAAATTGTGGTATTTTCAATTTGCTAGCTATTTCTTCAAAATTATTTACAAAGCTTTTATAATAGTTCATCTTACCTATGAATGATTGTAGCTCATTAGTATTTTTTGGGCGAGGAAGTTCTTTTTATAGCTTCCACTTTGCCTCCCGATGGTCGTACATATTTGCCACTCACTACGTGACCCAAGTTTTCCACTTCTGGCTTCATGAACTCATTTTCGAAGGTTAATTCGAAGACCATGATCTGTTTCTGTTGGTATTTACTACGTTTCTAATATGGTATTTACTACGATGGAGTGTCACTCCAACTCGATCCGTAAGTAAGCATCTGACATGTCCAAATTTCTAAAATGCTGCCCTTTTGGTAGTTTAACGAATATATCTTCCCGGCGCGGAATCGGGTGCTGGTCAATTTCAAGCTGTCACTTTGAAGTCACCACAATTCCCCAGTTTGTCAGTGGCTTTTAGCACTAGAACTACAGGAGCTTCCCGCTCACTGGATCGAGTTTTCACCCAAATTCCCTCTGCTTCAAGGTGTGTTGTTTCAATTTAAATGCGTTAATCTGTTCAATAGAAATTGGTCTGGCGTTGGTGTTACATTGGTGTCAGATATAATTTTGGGTTATATGAAATACAATGACCTAACACCGGAGAAAAGTGGTCTTTAAATTTAGCGCACAGAGATTCGACATCACCTTCTTGAACGCTTATATTCTCTTTGGAATATACAATGATTCGTGAGCACTATTAAAATTAACTCGCATTCTAAAAACTTCTGCTCAATTATCACCATGCACCATTTTGGTAATAAGCTGGGGCAATTGCTTTGGTATTCCATTAAATTTCATATTCACCACAACTTTACCAACCAAAGGAACTTCTATTCCACCATACGACTTTATACGACGATTAGTTGCACAATAATTTCGTACCTTAATTTCTTCAAATTCTAACAGGCCAACTATAGATTTTCGCACCTGTATCTGACAAAAATTTAACATACAAATTCAGAAATAATTTGTTGCCTTCTGCTTGCATGGACTCCTGAACGGACAAAATTCTACCTTCTATAACGAAATATACAATACCTGATCTGGACTTCCGGAACTATTATGATGCGAAGAATAACCGCGACTACTCTATTACACTTTCTGCAGATGGCATTCAGAAATTTACAGCTTGATTTTCTATGATGAACAAAACAGCCCGATCAGTATGATTAGTTAAATGATGTGCTTATAATGTGAGCAAATGACCAACTGACTGACGTCTAAATACAACTGCATTGAGTAGCGTGTAGAATAGGTAGCTGTGTGTTTGATATGTCAATACTCATCACTTGCTATACTTAGACGTGGAGTTTAACAAAACGAAATTCCGTATACTGACATCGTAGGTAAATTATAACCCCTGGGAAAGAGACTTCAAGATGCTGAATGACACAACAACGTGCTATGAGCACCCTAACGTGGTTCTGAAAAGAGACTTGAATTCGAGAGTGGATGAAGAAGAAGGATCCGAAGGATATAAGCCGGCAATCGAAAAGTAAAATTTGTGATGTAAGTGGTAAGAAGTTTCTGGATTTTCGTAATTCATTTGGACTGCGACTACTAAATGATACAAGCAAAAGTCATAAATGTAATTTCACGTTTGTGGGAAGTCAAGGCACATCAGTCACTGATTGTCGTTTTATAAGAGCAGAGTGGAGCGCCTACATAACGGACCTGACAGTAAATTTAGTTCCATACTCTGATCAACACCCAGTTGTAGTCACATTGAAATATACTGTTTCTATAGATCTTTATGTCACAGAAATGATTACCTTTCCTAAGTTAATATATAAGTAGAGCAACCCTAAAGGAGTTTTGTATAAAGGGAAACCAGATAAGCAATTACAAGCACAATAGTAGTTGACTTAATTATAATTGAAAGTATAATTAAGGATTTCAACTTCGAACCCACTCATCAGGACTGTTGAAAATTAATTTAGGGAATCGTGGTTTGACTAGGTGTATAAAAAGACGAGAAAGTTATCTATCGCTTGGTTAAAATTATTCCGACTCCTCAGCGATGGTATTGTGAAAAATATGTATCTCAAAGCTAAGTGTAAGGTCCTCTGTAGGGAAAAGGGAAAAACAAACTTGAACTACAGGTTTGAAGATCGGCTCAATATTGTAACTCTTCACAATTTTGGAAATTTGCCAGAGGAATAAATGGTGGAAGATACGTAATCTATGCGGAGGACATTTTTGTATCTTGTGAAATCCATCGCCTATTAGATTTAGCTTCCAATACGCTAAAACTGGCTTCCAGAATGATATTTCGGACAGGCCAATAAGAACTGCAAAGCAGCAGGGTCGGATGTGTTAATAATAATAAAAGTGGATACATATTACTAAAGCTGTCTCGTATTTACCAATACTAAGTAATTTTCAAGGTCGACCTATTGAAGGTAGATTCTATGAAATGAAATTATAGAAAACTATTCCCCGCGATATATTTCTAATAGAAAAAGTGTTGAAAATTAAGCTCAATTAAGCATTTGTAAAATGGTTAAGAATTTCAAGCTAACACAATTCTTGGATTAATAGATCACAGTTAATACAAAACAAGAAAAGCAAGTTGTTTTTTTTTTCTAATTTTAATTTTAATTTATTTAACAAAAATATTGATGCTTTCACATTAGTTTTATTCATAACACAATTTCTATTATTTTCTTTCTTTTAGTTTTTGATTCTTTATGTTGGTTGGCTCTCTCCCTTCGGACTCGAAGTGGTTTTCAACAAGTTACTTTTTAAAACACACTATATTTTCTCTTGAAAACTATTCTTTAAAGTTATATCTTTTTTTTTTTGTATTTTTGATCCAATTTAATATTTGCTGATGAAAAAGTAATTGAAAGTAAGTCTCGATCAGTGGTTTTTTTTAAATTCTCAAAAATATGTTTACCACAGCATTTCATTATTTCGTCATACGAGTACATTGTATATATATAAACGTATACATATACATGTATATGCAGGGTGTCCCAAAAATCAACGTCAATCCGGAAACGGGTGATAGGTCCAGTGGTGTCGGTTATCACGAAATTATAAAAAAAAAATCTAAGTCATGTACGTTTAAAATTATCGGCATAAAAAAAAATCGAGAAATCTGACACCCTGTGACGATCTTTCAAGTACTGTGACCGCAAAACTTTGCTTTTCTTCGATTCTTTTTTTTGTCACGTAACCCTGAGTAACTCTTCTGTAAATTACGGTCCAAAATTGAAACAAGGGTGGCATCTCTATCTGTTTCACTCAACTAGTCGGAATGGCGTGTTTATCCGTCTCAATCACAGCGTCACTGTCTGTCTCGCTCACACATGGTATTCATTTTAACTTAGTAAAAAGAATTAACTATGAATCGGGTTTCTTTAATAAAATATTTTTTTTGCCCTCAATTAAGCATTAGTCATACCATTTTGGAATCCAGATTAAATACGACATCTTTTAAAGTTACTTGCCAAAATGGCACAGTACATTTTTTGTCAGTACAGTCAGTTGAAATGGCGTGTTTATCCATCTCAATCACAGCGTCACTGTCTGTCTCGCTCGCACTTGGTACTCATTTTAACTTGTTAAAAAGAATTACGAGGGGCGTTCAACATATTCTCGATATCGGGGTGAAGTTGTGGTTGTATATATAAATTGACTTATTTATCAAGTAATACTATTATTTTAATGCATTAATGTAAAATTTCATATAAATGTTATTATTAATTCGCGTTTTATCTCTAGTTAAACAGAATCATAATGGCAACTGAGACGATGATGGTGAAAATTGAGCATCGCTCTGTAATTAAATTTATCACTAAGCAAGGAAAAAGTCAAAAAACTATTCATGAAGAGATGGTGGCTGTTTACCAGGGTTCCGCACCTTCATTATCAACTGTGCAAAAGTGGTCAAGTGAGTTCAAGAGAGGCAGAGAGAGCATTGAAGACGACCACCGCTCCGGCGCCCCGGCTACTGCTTGTGCGGGAGAAAGCATCAAAGAAGTCGAAAAATTTGTTCTTGAGGATGCCCGAATAAAGGTGAAAATGATGGCAGAGATCAACAAGCTTTCAATTGGTACCATTCACACCATTCTTCATGACCATCTTAACCTTTCAAAGGTCAGTGCAAGGTGGGTGCCACGAATGCACACAGCGCCTCAGAAAAAAGTGAGAATCGCATGCTGTAGAGAGCTTTTGGAGATGTGTAGTGAGAACGCGGACGGTGTTATGGATCGAATTGTTACTGGGGACGAAACATGGGTCCACCACTATGACCCTGAAAGCAAACAAGAGTCCATGCAGTGGCATAAAAAAGGAACCGACCCGCCGAAGAAGTTCAAAGTCACTTCGTCTGCCGGGAAGCTCATGGCCACAGTTTTTTGGGACTCAAAGGGAATCTTGCTCTTTGAGTACAAAAAAAAAGGTGAAACCATCAACGCCACATCCTACGCTTCCGCTTTGCATAATTTGCGGGAGGAAATTAAAAAGAAAAGACGGGGTAAACTCGCAGCGGGTGTGTTGCTTCTTCATGACAACGCTCCTGTTCACACGGCGCGAGTTTCCAAGGCTGCTGCCCGAGATTGTGGTTTCGAAGAAATCCAACACCTACCCTATAGTCCAGACCTTGCCCCTAGTGATTATTTCCTGTTTCCGGATTTGAAAAAATGTCTTCGTGGAAAAAGATTTTCGACTCAAGTCGGCAATAAATGGGTATTTTGCAGAGAAAGAGGAAATTTATTTGTTTGAGGGTTTAAAAAAGCTTATCTCAAGATGTAACAAATGCATTGATGTTAGGGGAGATTATGTTGAAAAATAAAAACAATTTAAATTGAACTCGCATTTTCCTTCATATCGATACCGAGAATATATTGAACGCCCGTCGTATCTATGAATCGGGTTTCTTCAACAAAACATTTTTTTTGTCGTTAATTAAACGTTAGTCCAGTAAGTGTCATACCATTTTGGAGTCCAGACTAAATACGCCATCTTCTAAAGTTACTCTCCAAAATGGCATAGTACATTTTTTTGTCAGTTAAGTCAGTTCAATTTGGGTGATTAATGATTTTCAGATACATGGATGGACAAAAAAGCAATGTTTTAATTAAAACCGATATAGTTATGTTTCCATTTTGAGCACCACAAAATTATTGTTGTATTTATTTCTTGCGATAGTATATCTCTCTAATCTTTCTCTTATCAACTTAACACTGCTCTTTAATATTTTTTATTTTTTAATTTCCTTAAATGGCTCAAAAGACTATTGAACCTTTGTTTATTTTTTTAAAGAACTTAACACTCAAGTGGTATGAGTATATTTATGATGCCAAAGCATGTGTTAAGTTTCTCGAAAAATGGGACAGAAAAAGAAAGAAAGATGTTTGGGCTCAGTGGTTATTTCGCCCCATGGATGGCATCCAACATTTAATAGGGAGATTAAATTTTTAGTGTAAATTGACTTGATGACGTATTTAGGCAACTTTTCATCTCACGGGATTTTAGTTGCCTGGAAAAACGACTTTCGGCCACGGCTGGTATTAAACCCCGAACCATCCGATTGGGAAGCCACGGCCACCCACTCTCATTATTATTCGCCCTAATTAAGTTACTATATTTGATACAAAAACTAAAGCACTTTCTTTAATTTTTGTCGAGTAGGAATCTGCTAGTGTCTCAATATCGCACATATACAACGGTTAATTAAGAAATTTGTATTTTGAACTTGTCTAAATAGGTTTTAGGTCATACTCGTATTTAAAACAAGGAAATAATTTATATTTGCTATGTCAGTTTTTATATCTATGAAGATCACTTTGTGGACACTTATTTTTATTCGCGCTGCTATTGACTTATTATTTGTTGCAAAGTAATCTATTAATGTGTATTTGAGTGTTGAGTAATTTTTGTCGGCTTTGTTATTACTTGCTAATATGCATTGTCGTTAGTTATGTTTTCCACGTCTCTTTATCTTTATCGAGATCATAAAGTTCATCCATCAATTTAGCAAATTAATTAGAAAATGCTCTACTACTTGCACTTTGAGATCTATACATGGCAACAATTATGCACAAATAGAGGGGATGATTTCAAGTATTAACTGATCACCATAACTCCATGCTTTTAATATATTTCTTAATATTTGCAGCTTCAAGTTACCGTCTTGCATATATTGGAACTCCACCAATGTGTCCTGATTTGGTCTCGCACCTGTCGACTAAGATAAAATTGTCTATGATCAGTACGCTATTCATTATAATTTTAGTTACATGGGTTTCAGATAGCACCATGACATCAAAATCATTTCTTACAATTATGATTTGTAGCTTCACAAAATTATTGAAAAAACCGCATATATTGACATAAGCAACCTGCGCCGATTTTTATAGCTAAACAACACATATCTATGTCCCCTTATAAGTTTACACATCTCCTCACAATAATTATACTACATTCCTTTGTATTTTTGCAATTATAGCGATATAACTAAACTTATCGTTTTCTTTTTGTAATTCTAAAACATTTAAGTACACTATTAATATTATTTTGATTCTGTTTAAGCTTGGATTATTTTATCCAAACTGTGCTGAATTTGATCACGGGTGCATTAACGTAGACCTTGCTGTTGAACATACGATTAGTACAGGTTGATTCTTGCATCTATGTATTATACGGAATAGCAGAAACAGTCCTTCAAGCAGACTCACTTGCAGAGGTACAAAGTCTTGGGTAACTTTTTAAAAACAAATCGCTGTACTTTATTTCATTCCTCATATTTATACTAACTGAAAAACCAGTAAATGCTTAGTTTACAAATAATATTTAAGAGCTAAACGAATATCTAAAATTTTTGAATTTACATTCCTTTTAAAGCGAATGAACCCCGAATAAAATTTGATTCGTCCATTTTTGTGTGTGACCTAGTAATACATGCATACGTAATTATATTACAATATTGTGAGTTTAACATTCTGCCCGCAGTTGAACTGATTGTTCAACATTAATAAAAAATTGCTTTCTTGGGTGTATTACAATACATAATTCTTTCTGTTTAAGACTAAGATTAATTATTAAAACGTATACTACTCGTAAATCTATCCTTCTGGATTTCGTGAATTTGTCTAGTCTTCCGGGCCTTGAGGTAGCATTTAACAATTAAAAAGATTATAATTGATACTGCTATTAGCATCCCAGCATGTCCCATGATATGGTGAATTTCATGATGTTCCAGGCCAGTTGGTAGCTTATTGCGAAACTTTTCCACACTCTGTTTCAATACTTCGTTATCCGCAATGTGATGTTGATACAAATTTTGTGGGTAAGTTAAAGTTATCCCTTGAACTGGAATTATGGTGTCAGTGAGGTTGCTTAGCGGGCTGTATGACAATCTTGTGACCGAAGGGTATATATTATGTCCTCGGATAGTTACGAATCGCTGTTTCTTTATACAATCTTTCTCCAGCCTTGTAATACTTTATCCTCGAATGGTGATACATGTTGTGTTATGGCCGTATACAACATTTAGGGTGGTTTGTCGTAGTAAGGCGTAAATCCAGTCATTTGAGTTGTGTAGTTATATCCAATGCGGGCCATCCTCACATTTTTGTACTCGACATTTATCAAACTCAGGTAGATGATTAAAGAAGGAAATCTCACATGCACTGGCGGTTAAACCCTTGTGATGTACGGGACACCTTGCTCGCATAAATTCTCATCATGATTAATTGACAAACAATCCTTCATATCTCCTCCCTAAAGTGAATAGTACTATTCTCGATGTAGGTTTATTGTTATGTATGGCGAGGATGGTTGTATGCCGGTGAAAGTTCAATTTATCAGCACTGGTACCGGTATTATGCGAAATATCCCGAAGTCTTCTGACGATACTAATGGTATTTTGATTTCGAAAATTGCATGATTTGGTAATATTTTCCCTTTAGTCATCAAGTTGTAAAGGGCTGTGACATACAAGTAAGGTGCAGGAAACCTTAATGATGAAGGTAAGTGCTCCTTTATGTAGCGTAGCTCTTGACTTAACTGTGTTGACGGTATCAAAGTGGGCTGAATTTTCCATGTTGACTGTGCGTTATAGCATCTAGTAGGGAGCCTTGAATGCGTTGGAAATTGGATATGGTCGTGAGTGTTTGTATCGCAAGCGATATAAAATTTTGAGCTAATTTGTCTTGATATAGTTCCCGTGAGATGCTGTTCGTTTGGTGGGTTAATTCATTAAATTTGCGGACATAGGTGTAAATTGGGTTGATACTGCTTCTTGATTACGGTTCATGACATTCACAGTAGCCGCGAGGAATGATGTCTGATTTTTAATGTGGCTTAGAAGGAATTCTTCATTGGTTTGGATTTCCTCAATTGTCCTTGATAATTTGTTCGCATATTCTGAATCTAGTACTCCGAATAACGCGTTGGCCACATTTCCTACAATGTTTAAAGCACCTCGTTTCATCCGGTTACTACTGGACGATGTCGATAGTAGTTCATTAGTCCTTACAAGTTCTTCTGCCAGGTGCTGTATCTAGGTAATTATTTTATCGCAAAGTCTTTGGGCTTCATAAGATTACATAGATGTCTTAATGAATCAGTTGCATTTGTTAAAAGCTGAAGTTCATTCGCGTAAAGTTCCTTATCATAGTAAGCAATAATATTTCATTCACTAGACAATATGTTGGCAGCTCCTATATTTTCAAAATAAATTCCTGGTTGTGAGTTAAATTGTTTCTATCTTCTACTATTTCCTCTGATCGCCAGAATTTTTCGATCATTTCGTTGAGTGGCCCATCTTCCGTGCATATCCCACATGCGGCTGTTGTTGCATCATATCCCTCAACCCCACCAGAAATTATCCACCCGAGCAATGTGTTTTGTAACCTTGGCAGGCCAACCGTAAGCCTTATTTGTCCGACCGTCAGCAATTCGTGATAAAATTCGGCACCTAACAACAAGTCTATTTTGTCAGGTCGGTTGAACTCGGGATCTGTGAGTCTGATATTTTCTGGGATTTTCCATGATGAAACATCCAATGCCTGAGCAGGTTGAGGTGAAATAATTTCCTTAAGTACAAAAGCTTCAACCCTCGGAGAGTAGTTGGTTGTATTGGAGTGTAGTCTGACATTTACTCGCTGGTTTGCTTCTCGCTTTCCTTTTCCTACTCCTTCTATGACAAGGGAGTCAAATTTAGGTGTTAGATTTACCGCCTTTACTAATCTTCGACAAATAAGATTGATCAGAGACCCTGAATCCAATAGAGATCGGCAATCAAGTATTTTTTGATTAGGTCCTATTTTTTAACTCTTGCAATTCCAAGCAAAACAAAGGTGCGCTGATGATTTTTTATTAATGCATTTTCTAACATCACGGTCTCAGGCGGTAGCGCGGTGGTAGTAGCGTGGTTGCAGATGCCCTGACCTTGGCTATGGTTGTATTCTTTTGTGTGCGAGTGCTGTCGGTTTCCAAGTGTAGTAGCGTATTATGCCTCCTTTGGCATTTTGAACAATTGCGAGACTTTGCAAAATGTCCAGTTTTTAAGGAATTAATACAAAGGTTGCACTGCTTGACCAGATTCAACCGTTGGGTAGGTGGAAGATCTAGAAATTGCTGACACTTATAAAGTGGATGGTTGCCCTTGCATGACGTACAAATCATCTAATAACGTCTTGAAGACTGGTTTCTTTGGTCTATTACCTTCAAGTTTATCTTTAGCTCCCAACGCTTCTAGGAATTGGAAACGATTTTCCATAAACTCCAGAAACTTCTTAAATAATGGAAGGTGTCCTGGATGTTCCAGTGATTGTTAATACAGTGTTTGGATATCCTTATCCAATTTTTTGAGGAAAAGTTGAAGCAGGATTGGGTCCCAGGTACTTGTATCTATCCTCAATCCCTGTAGTCTCAGTACACATTCTTGTATGGTATCATGCAAGCTACGTATCGACCTAGCATTATCGGCTTGTGTATTTGGATGAGACAATAATTTGTGAACCATGAGGAAACTAACAGTCGGGGATTGTCGTAAGGTTCGCTGCTGGCTTCCAGGCTGTTGCGTATTGGCACCTCATACGGACAGATGGAGTACCAATTTTTCGGCATTTCTAGTTAATCTCGACTTTAGGAACCACATTTTTTGCATGTCCGGTAATTCCTGATTATGGATCATTTACGTGTAGAGATCCGCAAACTGTTGCCATTTAAGGTAATTGCAATCGAATTTTGGTAACTTTACCTTAGGCATCTTCGTCGTAGTTGATTGAGTTCGCAACATCTTTTATCGTCATCGTTGGCCTGTTTTTGCCCATCTCAACCTGTAAGACTGTCTTTCGAACCATGTCATCTTCTGGTATCCTGGTCTTGGAACTGGCTTCCTCCTCACCGCCTCTCCATTGAGGTTCTAGGTGTAGGCATTTGTCTATGTCTCTTTGGAGATCTTCTACAACCTTCCGGATTTGTGTGTAGTAATTCTTCTGGAAATATGGGTGATTACAATCTACCGCACAGATCTCCCTTATGGTACTGTCGGTTTTGTTAAATTCCTGCCAAAGTTCCTCCAGTTGAGTTAAGCGTTGTTGAAACTCCTGCTGGGAGCTACGAGTTTTATGTTTCCTTTATTCACCATCCTTCTGTTCTTTCCATAACTCCATGTTTAAGGTCTGTCAAGCCTTGTTTCCGTATGCGCTGAAATCTGTTAAGCAATCATGTTTATTGATCCGTCGTCCTGTATTCAGGCTATACTCAAAAAAAAAAAAAACAAAGTTCAACGATGTTAAGTCCCCGTTCACGGTTCACGGTTCACGATTCTCTGATTCCTGTCACGGTCGCCAAATGTTTAAGCTTGGATCATTTTATCCAAACTGTGCTGAATTTGATCATAGGTGCATAAACCTAGACCTTGCTGTTGAACATAGTGCAAGTCGATTCTTGTATCTATTATACGGAATAGCTGAAACAGTCTTTCAAGCAGACTCACTTGAAGAGGTACAAAGTCTTGGGTAACTGTTTATAAGCAAATCGCTTTACTTTATTTCATTCCTCATATATATACTAACTGAAAAACCAGTAAATGCTTAGTTTACAAACAATATTGAAGAGCTAAACGAATATCTAAAAGTGCTGAATTTATATTCCTTTTAAAACGAATGAACCCCGAGGTTGTTCAACCTCAGGTGGCAATGAAATAGCAGTAATACATGCATACATGGATACATTACATTATTTATTCTTTATAGCAACTTCTTGATAGTTCACCCAAGTCTTCATTAATTGCACATATTTGTGTGCAGAGATTTTATAAATTTGGAACAATAGTTTCACACTAATTCCCTAATTTTGTTTAAGTTCTTTTTCAATTACTTTACGCGAACTATTATCTTCACAGTTGATGAGCACTACACCGTCATTCTTATTGACCACCTTATTAACTCTTACTGCTTGTTCTGATGGGAGCATTTTGCCTTTCAGATCTTCATTGGTTTTTGTATTCACTTGAGTTTTCTCCGGCTTCACCATCCCTGGATGTCCCCCTATAACAGATTATGTAAATGTTTATTTCTGATTACTTAAACACACACTTTTCATTTCACTCAAAACATAGCTTGTCTCTCGTTGCTCACCTGAATATCAAAAAGTTTTGCACATTTGATAGGAAAGAAGATTTAACATACTCCATTGCACGATAAATAAGTCCAGCCCTTCCGGGGCCAATCACACTCTATGCACATTGTACTCATTTCGCAGTCATTAAAGAGAGAAGCTCCCCTTAAAAACTTTCGTTTGAGTTTAAAAGTAAAAGTCTGTAATTGTCATTTTCAACTTTATACATGATGGTTTAATTTAAGATTTTTCCTATTAGTCCCAATCAAGCGATAAATGACTAAAATATTGGGTATATAACTTAATTCGTAATGTCGGTTTTTTTTTCAAAATTATGTCGGTTTTTTTTCAAAATTTGAACGTTTATTTAAGAAAAACATGTACAATAGTATTATTCAAAGTATTGCCCATCTGAAGCTATGACTTTTTCCCATCTTTCTGGAAATTTGTGAATCCCATCCCAAAAGAACTGCGCCGGGTTGGCAGCCAAGAATGAATCAAGCCAATTTTTGATATTCTGCTCTGATGTGAACCGTATTTCAGTGAGGGCGTTCTGCATCGAAGAGAACAAATGGTAGTCAGAAGGGGCAAGGTCTGGGCTATAAGCCGGGTGGGGTAACACTTCCCATCCACTGCTTTCCAAATAGTTCTTAACCAGAATAGCAACGTGGGGCCGAGAGTTGTCATGATAGAAAATGATTGCCTCGTGTCTGGCGTTTTTCGGCCACTGCTCTCTTCAAACGGATTAATTGTGTTCGATAGCGTTGTCCATTGATGGTTTCACCCGGTTTTAGCAGCTCATAATATAGCACACCCATCTGATCCCACCAAATACAGAGCATTACCTTCGCGCCATGGATATTCGGCTTTGCCGTTGATTTGGCTGGTTGGCCGGGTTTCACATATGATTTTTGATTTTGGTACTCCAATTTCGGGCAGATATACGCCTTATATATTGAGGCCAGATCAGAGAGTGTGAAATATTTTTTACATCGCTTTAGGAAACCTATACATTTCGCAGCATTTTTGGCGACTGGCGACATCGAATATGTGGTCATTCCAGAGTAAATTGCCATTGACGCACATACCGAGAATTGAAAGCTTTTCGGTTTCAGCGATGCAAGTGCCATTCATAGATAATGGCTGGGAATTTAAATTTTGCTTTGACGACAGCAGACAGCATTGTACTTATTTTGGGAGCATTAAATTCCACTCTGTTGATAGGTCCCCAATTGGTTACGCTGCTAATATCGGAATTGAATGAGCTTAACATACGCTGCCGTGCACGTCCTATGCCCAAAGAGCAGGGACGTGAGTTCGGAAACGAATATGAGAAACAAAGAGTACTGTCGTCAGTAAGTTTCTTAAACAGTATATTTTTACAGTAACACCATTCATTCGACTACCAAACTGAAATCACTGGCAGCTTAATTTTAAAGCGAATAAAGGAAACCGAATCGATGGAGAAAACAAGAGAAATGGAAATTACTGTACCAATGAGAATCTATACAAGGACCCAGTGCAAATAGAACGGTCGTTTAAAACAGATAAAAGTACAAACGTGTGTCCAAATATTATACAGAGTGAAACTACGTTAGTGCCTTTCTACATACCCATGAATATCATTCCCATGTAGACAGTGGCTACACACAAAAAACTCTTCATTGGAATGAAAGTAATGTTGACGGATAGGGAAAGCTGAAATTTAAAACATAAGATATCGTTGAAGTAGTAGCTTGACACAGATATAATTTTTTATAGTTAAAAGAAAAAAAGAGTGATAATGAAGACGCCTTATTAACAGTTTAATCACCAAATTTACTGCCATACAACAGCAACATAACTAGCATGGGTAACACGCTTGGTTGTAATCAAGAACCGATTCGCTACTGTAGATTTAATTCGCTTTTTGCTCACCCCCCGAAAGCAAAAAATTAGGAAATCCTATGGAGGGGAATGCTTTGATAACAGAACACTCATGCTTCCACAGAAAATTATATTTTTGAGTGTTCTAACCTGAACTTCCGATGAATGTTGGATGCAATCAAACCCTCCTTCCATGCCTCCACAGAAAATTATATTTTTGAGTGTTCCGTACGGTATAATCCCTCCGATGGTTGAAAAAAGAACATTAATTCTTCCACAGAGAATTATATTCTGACCTGTACTTCCAATGAATTTTGGATGCAATCAACTCGTCCCTTTTTGACTTAAATAAAATCTACCCACCCTGCACGACAAGACTTTCATTCCCATAATAAGGTAGACAGGTGCTTAAAGACAATTCAACAAGAAAAAACAGTAAATATTATTGTGCAAAAAGGAACTCAAACGCAGATACAAATCCTAAAGTTTCTAATATCATAAAATAATTGCAGCCATGTACATCCCACAGACATAAAATATCCCAAACACACAATAGTTTTCATATTACCTTGCCATTATGTTATAACATTCCGCAATTTTTCAACTCCAATATATACAATAGTTCCTTTCTTGTTCTATTTCTAATCCCTTTTCCTATTATTAAGTTAATTTTTGTATTTTTTTTTTTGTATTAGCCTTTATTTTTGCTTGTTTATAGTTTCAAAACCGACATTTCAACTGACCTGGATCACGCGAATTAAATGACAATAGTATAGTTGTATCATGGAGCTAGTGTTTTTTTACTGTATGTGTTGCTAGTAAATCATTGTGGGTTTAGTCAACTAGCATACCATTTCATTCTGTGAATGTCGTCATCAGCAATGGATGACAAGCGGGAAAAAACATAAGAAATAAAATATCATTATCAATTAAAAATAAAAGGATAAAATTGCAACAAATTTTGCGGTTGAAAGCACCAGAAGAATTTGAAAATGCCGACGAGCAAGAAAATAGACGAAAGTTAAGGTGAACTATGTCGAAGAATCCATTTTTATAATTTCGAAGCCGAAAACAATCTTTTGACCAGTGGGGTGATGGCAATCTTCAGTTCAAAGATTCAAGTATTTCAAAATTTCCATCCCAAAAGTGAAAAAAAGATCGTCTGTGCAATACTATATACCTAATTATCAAGTGAAAAAAACCCAAGCTGCATAACAGAATCCAACCATACATATTTCAGAATTTCCTTCCTAAAAGTGAAAAAAAAATCGTCTGCGCAATTAATTGAAAAAAAAAAAAAACAAAATACACAACAGAATCCATCCTTCAACAGTATTTCAAAACTTCCATCCTAAAAATTCAAAAAAAATTGTCTGTGCAATATATCTACTAATTGAAAAAAAAGAGTCCTAAAATGAATATCTGCAATAGTAAAAAAGAGAAAGCAATACACAAACCTGAAACTACTAGCAGGGCAACTAGCAGCCTAACTCGCAACAAAATTCGTCTGCTATTAAAGCTCCTAGTTGGCTACCAGTTCGCTCTATCGTATACAGATAGATATACATCACATGTATGCCCTACTACTTTAGCTGGCCTGTGTAAATGTTAGGAGAATGACCGCTTCGCGAGCCACAATATTAGTATTGAAAACTGCTATTATGGAAAACGATGCCTATGACCCTGTTTAGACCGTTATTCATGAGTCTGGCATGACGACAGTGAGAACAATGAGGGGGACAGTGACGAAGAAAATATATAAATGGAGGATAGTTGCGTTCCATACCCGAAATGTTCCGTTCCTATTCCATTATATCATTCTTAGTTCGATTGTTGAATACCTACACAATACAATATATCAGGATGGTATACGAGTATCTCCCCTTTTTCTGAAGAGGTGTTGTTCCATGCTAGCAAAACCATTGCCTAGCTTTTTCATAAATCGCATTCCTTAGGAATCTTTCAGAGCAGCATTTATGCAGCCCATTCTCAAAAAAGGCGAATATTCTTCTCTGTAATCCTACGGACCCATTCAAGGTCATGGAAACGCTGATAAAGCTTCAGCTCATGAAATATCTCGAAACACGAAAACTTCTTTATGACCGGATTTCGTAGCAATAGATCCAGTGTGTTTTTTTTTTTTAATTATGTATTAGTATTTAGTATTGTATATTTCTTATAAATTCATTACAAGTGTGTTTGCTTTACATCTAAGTAAATAATAAATAAAATATACATATTTGTGTGAGATTTTGTATTTTGTGCACTTCAAGTGTAAAGATAGTGTTAAATGCCACTTGAATGGGCTTAATTATTAATAAAATTAATAGTGGGTGGGGTGAACTTATAAACGCAAATGACAATGATAAAACAACTTAATGCTGCTATACAATCTAAATTGAATAAATATGAGACAATTATTAAAAGGAAATGTAAGATAAAAAACAAGAGATAAGAAAACAACAATAAGATCCTCTTTTACACCAGCATGTCAGAGAATATACATTCCAAAGCATTAAAATCAATACCCAGAAGCCAATTCTTTACAGATTTTTCAAACACTCTAATAGATGTAATTGTTCTGATTAATTTTAGGAGTTTATTAAAAAGACGGCAGGACGACACCGAATAAAAATTGCAAAATCCTAGCCACGGCAAGTTTTCATTTGTGTAATTGGAACTCAGTCAGAAAAATCTGCGTGTGAAGGCATAACACTGATATGTAGATTTGGCTGTTGTAGGGTTTTCAAGCACAAATCAACCGTTAAAATTCATAACCGGAATCATTCCGAGTGAAGAAAATCTCTCCGTCCTATTCGGACTCCCACCCCTGGAGAGTCAATATCGAAACCAAACGCACCTGAGTTTCTAACCACTACATCACAACAATGCTTTCCTTTCTCCCCCTTCTATCTTTCCGCCCGCGCCCTGGCAACAGTAAAAGGGTATCATAACCCCTTAGGCGCGGGTAAATTATAAAAAAAAAAAAACAGAAAGCGGTGGTGCGAGCAAAGGGTTGCAACATTTAAATAATTTTTACGTAAATACAGATTAGAAATAAGTCTGCTATTTAAATTTCCTGAACTGAAAAAGAACGTTGTTAGAACTTTAAAGCAATACAAATGACCGACTGTAAGAACTTTCATATCCTGAAAGAATGGAAAACTGAGATGTCTACGGGGTTTACGACAAGTTTTTCTTAAAACATTTTTCTGCAGAAATAAAAACGGCAGAATTTTGTTATTATAAACACCTCCCCAACACGCAATACCATATTGAAGTTTTGAGTTAAATATGCCATAGTATATATTTTTCAATAATTTCATTTCATACATTTGACGGAATTTGGCATTAGGCTCTTTTGCCGAAAATGTGTGCATTTTTCTTCTGTGGATTAGGAACTATCTTTTGGAAGGCTCAAGTTTAAATTGTCTTGTATGGTTACTAGTCTAATATTCACGAAATACGAGGGGCGTTCAACATATTCTCGATATCGGGGTGAAGCTGTGGTTGTATATATAAATTGACTTATTTATCAAGTAATACTATTATTTTAGTGCATTCATGTAAAATTTCATATAAATGTGATTATTAATTCGCGTTTTATCTCTAGTTAAACAGAATCATAATGGCAACTGAGACGATGATGGTGAAAATTGAGCATCGCTCTGTAATTAAATTTATCACTAAGCAAGGAAAAAGTCAAAAAACTATTCATGAAGAGATGGTGGCTGTTTACCAGGGTTCCGCACCTTCATTATCAACTGTGCAAAAGTGGTCAAGTGAGTTCAAGAGAGGCAGAGAGAGCATTGAAGACGACCACCGCTCCGGCGCCCCGGCTACTGCTTGTACGGGAGAAAGCATCAAAGAAGTCGAAAAATTTGTTCTTGAGGATGCCCGAATAAAGGTGAAAATGATGGCAGAGATCAACAAGCTTTCAATTGGTACCATTCACACCATTCTTCATGACCATCTTAACCTTTCAAAGGTCAGTGCAAGGTGGGTGCCACGAATGCTCACAGCGCCTCAGAAAAAAGTGAGAATCGCATGCTGTAGAGAGCTTTTGGAGATGTGTAGTGAGAACGCGGACGGTGTTATGGATCGAATTGTTACTGGGGACGAAACATGGGTCCACCACTATGACCCTGAAAGCAAACAAGAGTCCATGCAGTGGCATAAAAAAGGAACCGACCCGCCGAAGAAGTTCAAAGTCACTTCGTCTGCCGGGAAGCTCATGGCCACAGTTTTTTGGGACTCAAAGGGAATCTTGCTCATTGAGTACAAAAAAAAAGGTGAAACCATCAACGCCACATCCTACGCTTCCACTTTGCATAATTTGCGGGAGGTAATTAAAAAGAAAAGACGGGGTAAACTCGCAGCGGGTGTGTTGCTTCTTCATGACAACGCTCCTGTTCACACGGCGCGAGTTTCCAAGGCTGCTGCGCGAGATTGTGGTTTCGAAGAAATCCAACACCCACCCTATAGTCCAGACCTTGCCCCTAGTGATTATTTCCTGTTTCTGGATTTGAAAAAATGTCTTCGTGGAAAAAGATTTCCGGATGACGAAGAACTCAAGTTGGCAATAAATGGGTATTTTGCAGAGAAAGAGGAAATTTATTTGTTTAAAAAAGCTTATCTCAAGATGTAACAAATGCATTGATGTTAGGGGAGATTATATTGAAAAATAAAAACAATTTAAATTGAATTCGCATTTTCCTTCATATCGATACCGAGAATATATTGAACGGCCCTCGTAAATCCTAGTGTGCCCCTGAGCTCCGCTCTGTTTCCAACACTCTTTTTAATTTTTATCAACGATCTCTTATCTGCCGCTTCTTATCCAATATATTCCTCTGCTAACGACAGTATTCTCTGCTTTTCATATTCATACGCGGGAACGACAGCATATGTTAAGCACACTTAATTCCGATATTAACAGCATAACTAATTGGGGAATCATCAACAGAGTACAATTTAATGCATCTACACACAATGCTGTCTGCTGTCGTTAAAGTGAAATTGAAATACTCAGCCAATAACCCTGCATGCGACTTGTGTCGCAGAAACCGAAAAACGTTCCTTTCTTTGTATGTGTGGCAATGATAACTTACGTTAAAATGACAACATATTTGATGTCGAAAAAAATGCTGCGAAATATCCATATTCCCTCAAGCGATGTAAGAAATATTTCGCCGACTCTGACCTGGCCTCAATATATAAGGCGTTTATAGGCCCAAAAACTGGTCACATGCCACCTAAGACCTCTTTGCACTTGCTGGTCGTAGATTGGATCGAAAATCGTGGCATATTACGCAGTCATTCAAGACTCTTGAACACCGGCGTAACGTCTCCTGCCTCACCTTGGTGTATCGCTATTTTCACCACCAGTGCTCCACCGAAATTGCCTGTAGCATTTCGCCCCTTCAAACTTTTAACCCTAACATCCGTCTCGCTATGAATGCTCATCAGTACACCTTCAAGCCCACCTTCGGACGCACTCTGGAATATCGTGATTCTGTCCTAAGCCGTACGACTCGCTTATGGTATGCTCTGCCGAGCTCTTTATTTCCTAGTCACTATAACTTGAAATTTTTTAAAACTAACGCACATCAGTATCTCCCTTTTTTCTCTCCCTCACTTCCTTTCACCTGCGCTACAAAAAAATGTCTACCCCACACACATATTTGAGCTTTTGGCTGCATTGAAAAGTTTTCTCATGCCTCTTTCCTATTGTGTTGTAGCTCTTTAGTTCACCAGTGTGGAGAGTTCTTGTTTTTCTTGATCTTCGTAGGGCATACTTTGTTAAAAGCCTGAGGGAGCATAATCCCCAGTTTTTCCGCTGTATTTCGGAGGGGGTTTTGATTTAGAGTCTGTTGTACATTTATCGCTGCTGTAAAGTTTTCCCAGTTAGTATTTCTGAAATTTTTGTATGTATGAAATATGTATATGTCTTTGACATTGAACTTGATCATTCTGTGATCACAGACCATTATGTCCAAAGATACCGCCCAGTTACTTACGGCAAGGCCATCAGAGTTACTCAGGCGGGTGGTATCTAGCAACTGCTGTCTATTTTTCACTACAAACGTTGGTTTATTACCGCGGTTAGAGATTTAAGATTATGGTGAATTATGTATTGAAATAAGGACTCACCTCGAGAGTGTGTGTCCTTTTAACTCCATTGTATGTGGTGGAAGTTAGAGTCATATCCTGGAACTCCTTGAGTTGAGAATTGCTGGAGAGGGTCAGTCAGTAGATTCATATGGTATTTATATCAATGCAAGTCATAAACAGTCATAAACACCAACAGAGCAGGCCAGCGGCCTTCTACAAAACCGCATTGAAAGCGCTCAGTAATATTTTTAACAAGGGTCCAGCTCATAGTAGTCGACCCTTGACCAGTGTGTTGTTCTGACTCCCCTGATAGGTAGCTTCCAACCTTGAGTAGAGCCACAACGTTCTGCTCCATTCGTCCAGCTCCTAACCACTTCACTTTTTTTGACCCACCTTGTCTGTTACATCCGTTGTCGTTTTGGAGGAACGTATTTGGGGAAGGCACTTGCGGATTCTTCCAATTCCGGACTTCTGGCTTTACGCTCCTCGGAGGTGACAACCAGCAGGTCCCTCCAGAAAAGACAGAACCAGGCGGACGGCCTAGAACACTCTAAGTACATAGCGGTCGGTCATGTGATCATCTGTGTAGATGAAATACCTACAACCCACACCTGTTGCCAAGAGCCAAGCGGACTGTCTGCAACTCTCTGCAACACACACCCACAAAAGAACAGGCGCAAACGAAATACAAAATAGAGACCAAAAAAAGGGCTAAAACCAAAACACAAATTCTACAATAGAAAATTAAAAAAGAAATTAGCAATGTAAAGAACGGAAAGCTATCTGGTATTCCCCTTTCCCGCCAAATCTGCACGGAAATCTACGGCGTCCGTAAGACAATGTAACTTAATTTAAGAAAAGCGTTCTTCTTCCTTCGTCACAAAGGCCAAACAAATTAAACAAAAGTTTTAATTTGAGACCCCTAGACCCTGACTTGGTTCCCCTTTCTTAGTCCAAATGCGTAGGAATGGAACATTCTTTGTCACTTTGACTTATTCCTAGGATTAATTTCGGGGAAAGACGGAGTTGTTTGAACCACGTCGGGGGAAATGTTCACTCAATCCAAAGAAAATTCCCAAAACGCGGAAATTTTCCCGGGGATCTGGGTAGTGAAAGTGGCACACTTGGTGGTATGAAAAAGCGGTCTAGCTGAGCTCTAAAACATGGTTGCACGCTCCAGCTAAGTAGGGGAGCGTTGTACACATATGCCAGACAGTGGCCCCGCTAAGAACCGATTGGATGGAATGGATGTAATGCATGAACGTGTGTGTGGGTGGCCAATGTTCTGAATGGAAATAGCTTGAAACAGGGCGGCTACTTCTTGGATGACCACAGCGCTTGAAAGAGGTTTATCAAAAAAGTGACAAAGGAAAAAAATGGAAAATTTAATAAACAATAGAAATATTATATACGATAGGAAAGGGTTCTTAGACAAGAAGAAAAAAAAGGAAAATAGGACGGTAGATAGGAGAACAAGAGGGAGAGCCAGAAAGACGAGGAAAGACCGATAGCGGTGTATACAGCTAAGTATTGTGTTGTGAGAGTGTGTATTGAGATCGCGGTAGGCTTTCGATCGCGTGGCGGAAAAAAAAATCCAGGACAAAGAAGACCAAACGGATACTTGACCCGCTAATGAGAATCACTTTGCTGCGTGTTGCAAATTTGCCTTGGGTCCTCTTTGTTTGCATCGCAAACCGCCATCATCGATCAAACCATCACCAATGTGGCTCGGGCTCCTTGTTTTCTTTAAAAAATGTAAGTTGTTTGTTGTTGCTACCGGTAGACCGGCTAAAAATTAGTACATTTCAATTAATTATCTATTTTTAATCTGGGAAAAAACCAAAATAAATAAAAGCGCAACAGTTGGCGTGCAACGTGGGGCGGGAAGGCGCTTCTACGGTACAGCGCAATTAGAGAAAACATAGGTAACTGTTCGGAGTTAGTTAAGGAACTAAAATTATCATTTCCACCACCAAACTGCGACATCTTATAACTGGATGAAATACAGAGGCAAACACAGAGCAAAGAGAAAATCGGCGTGTACGTCGCCACAATGAGACGACGGCAGGACCTATCGAGCAGAGCTTTTATCAGTAAGTTTCATTGGAAACGTGCTGTAATTAACCGTTAAAAAGACGTGTTTGATATTGATATAATAATGTTACTTTGCACACAACAGCCGAGAAATATATTTGGTATATATAGTACATATTGTACATAATATGTTATCCCATTAAACTTTTGACAAAAGAGTGTGCTTGATCTTTTCTTTACATCTAAGGTAAAATGATCCAATAATATTACATTTATTATTTCCTTCTTTTGGTTTGTAACCAAAAACATTAACGCTAAGTGTTGGATTCTTTTATTCAAATATATATATAGATCCTCTAACAGCTTGGTATTTCATCTTAGTGAAGCTACAATCTTGATTTACATAATTTTTACTGACATAATTATATCATCATTTTAGCCGTTTTTCCCAAACTCCAAAAATTATTTCATGTTAACCTTATATGGGCCTAAACGTTCCACTTTCATTTCCAATAATTCCATAAGTATGTGCAATCTACTATTGAATAATACATTCACATCCCAGATGCCTCCGCCTTTGTCCTAAGTTGAAAAAATTAACATTATCCTTCCATAAATATTCTGATTTCTATTAATGTGGATTTTTTCTTTGAAGCTGCGTCCACTCCCAATTCATCAAGATCCACTCCCATATAACACAGCGCTCATATGTTACACCCTTACAATTCTTTAAGTGCGAGGGGTTTGTTCTATTTGTTGAATCTGTTTCAAAAAGTTGTAAATAGGATATTCTCAACTGATGATTTTTTTTTGTTTTTCATGGAGTCTGATGTAAAAGTTTTCTCTTTTTGCTTCCTCTAAAATGGAGCAGAATGCTTACTCTGCTACAAAAGGAAAAAAAATCAATAACAAGATTTTACGTTCTTTCTGTAAAGCAATTGTTTAAACTAACAGAGTAGAATTTAATGCTTCCAAAACACAATGTTGTCTGCTGTCGTTAGAGAAATTTAAATACCCAGCCATTATTCATGAATGGCACTTGCATCGTCGAAACCGAAAGACATTCCATTCTCGGTATATGTGAATTACAACTTACGTTGGATTGATGGATTAACAAATATTCCGTGTCGTAAAAAATGCTGCGAAATGTCTAGGTTTTCTCCAGCGCTGTAAGAAATACTTTACCCCCTCTGATCAGGCTTCACTATATAAGGCATTTAGCTGCCCGAAATTGGAGTACAGTGCCCACATTTGGTCAGCTGCGACCAAAACGTCTCTGCACCTGCTAGATGGGATTCAAAATCATGAGATAAAACTCATAGGTGATACTAATATTACTCAGACAATGAACACCGTCGTAATGCCTCGCGTCTCATTCTGTTTTATCGCTATTTCCTCCACCAGCGCTCCATAGAAATCGCCTGCAGCATTCCGTCCCTTCAAGCTTTTAACCATGACACCCGTCATGCTATGAATGCTCATCAGTACACCCTCAAGTCCACTTTCGGACGTACTTTAAAATATCATGATTCGTTCCTAAGCCGTGCAACCCGCTTATAGAATTCCTTGCTGAGCTCTTTGTTTCCTAGTCATTATAACCTTTAAACATTTAAAATCAACTCGCCCGCGTTGCGTGTAATCATTTTAAGGATACTGAAATCCCTTGAGCCCGCTCAAAATATAAAAAAAAATTGTTTACAAAATTTATTATTGCATATTTTCAATTATTTTACCTCTTGTATTGATGCACCTTCTATTGATTGAAGTCTATTAAGAACTAGCTTTTAACTGGCCTCAATACT
The DNA here is from genome assembly GCA_963966105.1 of Volucella zonaria. Classification (NCBI taxonomy): domain Eukaryota; kingdom Metazoa; phylum Arthropoda; class Insecta; order Diptera; family Syrphidae; genus Volucella; species Volucella zonaria. Next base: position 126,833,329 of record OZ014530.1, on the reverse strand, counting down.
GTCATCTCACTTGATGTCAGCAGCTGGAAGGCTTTGTCGTTCAGTACGTTGAAATGAATTGAAGCTTATATCTCCTCTAATCCAATCATCACTCTTGGTCAATATTTAGGTTTGCACCTCTTAACACTTGAAGTTATATATTTCTTGTTAAGTAACAAGATTATTAAGCTGGTCCATAATGAAAATACTGTGTGTGAAAACAAACTTAGGTGTAGTCCAAAAAAAACCATTTCACCTTACATAGGAGAAAATCAGATAATTTTTTTATATTGACGTTTCAAATTCTTTTCATGTTACCCACACATGAAATATCCATACCACAAATTTTTCCTAGAATACCATAATTTTTATAAAATCATTAAATTTCAAGTGCAATATGTTTCAAGCTCAGTATTGAGCATAGATAAAAGCTATATTATTTTTATTTTTTACAAATGTTTCACCGAGGCTAACGATTTCAAATGAAATTACAAAAAAAATATAAAAAAATCGTTTACTTCACTTAACATATAGACATTTGATAGATTCATTTAATTTTTCCCATATCCAACAACTCATAGTTGAATTTAATATCTGTGGGACATTTTGTTGCATGCTCCATTTTACAATCGCTTAAATTTCTTCAGATTGATATTAGCGATATTCGAAACATTTAATGATTAATGCATTCTTTTCAAAAACACTATTGTAAAAGCAGCGAATTCGTAATTCCTTAATCTTCATTATACTCTAATCTAAACGATTCACCTTTCATTTAAGAATACTAGTTCCACGCTCCGAACAATCATAGACTTCCTACCCACAACACATGTGTACATTATTGACAACTAATCCAATATTTATAATTTATCAAACTATTGTATTGTACTTTAAACGATTGCACCCCAATTTATTTCCATTTAACTTTCTAGTCATAATAAAAAATATAAAACTATTAAAAAAATTCAATGAGACCTACAAGGCTACCAGGAAGGCCATACATAAAAGTATAAAAAACCATCAAAATTCCCAAAACACTAATAAGAGACTCAACCAATCCTTTTCACAAAATAGACCTTCCGCCTTCCAACAATATACGGGTACACATGTACACTACTAGGAACAAATCCACTAACTTTAATTCATCAAACTCTACTTTAAACAATATCCCCTCCTCGCCACAACAACATACGAATATGAGTATAATACTAATAACTAATCCACTGCCCCCCGTTCAACAACCTTCTCAGTCATTACGCATTCATCTACACAACAATACACGATGGCCGTGGCTCAAGTGGTAGTGTGTTGGCTTCCCAATCGGACGGTTCGGGGTTCAATACCAGCCGTGACCGAAAGACTTTTTTTCAGGCAACTAAAATCTTGTGAGATGAATGGTTGCCTAAATACAATATCAAGTCCAATTTACACTAATAATTTAGTTAGTTTTTAGTTTTAAATGCATTTTATTATCTTAATCATTAACCCTTACATACTAACAAAAAATGCTTAAATGCTAGCTTAAAATTACTTAACAATCTTATATTAACTTATTGGCCCCACACAGGCACTCTAAGCCTAATAATTTAGTCTCCCCATTAAATGTTGGATGCCACCCATGGAGCGAAATAACCACTGAGCCCAAAAATCTTTCTCTCTCTCTCTATCCAATTTTCCGAAAAACTTAACACGTGCTCCGGCATTTTAAGAGTAGTAATACCCTCTTGAGTGTTAAGTTCTTTTAAAAAAAAAAAAAAAAAAAAAAAAAAAAAAAACATTTCACTCAAAACACCAAAAATAAATAAAACATTCAAAATTCATAAAATGCTGTTAAGAAATCCATTGAACTAAGTCTGATTTGGGTGACCAACGACGCACTCATCCAAAACCACGGCTGGAAAAAAGTGTGCCAGAACCACCCCTAAAATATGTACATACATATATGCCAGTTCTGGCACAAGTTTTTAGAACTCATGAACTGCTATAAACATACAACGTTTATTCCCCAAGAAATGTAATGTTTGTGGAAAAAAAACAATATATTTTTCGTAAAAAGGTTAAAACCAAATGGGAAACATCACAGTTTCCTTATGGCTGTGGGTATAGAGATTTGTTCCTTCCTCAGCGGGAAAAAAACCCACCGCAACCATCGTACGAAATATTGGCTTCAAACCCAGCGCACTCGTTGTAATTGCGAATTGCGACAGCATTCGCACTTGGTAATTTTGAACAACGCTTGGTACGTATCCTTTGCGATCCTGGATTGCAAGTAAGCTTTGTGAAAGATCGTTTGGCTGATCAATTAAATCTTCGAAGAACTCGGTATGAAGTGGCAGTGGAAGGAAGCTGTGGTTGAATACACACCCGCACCAGGGGCAACGTTCTCTTGAACTCAGTTAGTGCAGTTCACCTGCGATTGGATGATTTGGTACGCAATTTTTTGAAAGTAGAAGAGGTGGCTATAGACAACTTGGAACGGGATGAATGCAATCGAATATTCTTGGAAACTTATTCTCAAAATGTAGAAGTACGTTACGTTGTACACATACCATTTCGTTTGGATGCTCTGAAGCTAAGGGATTATCTGTTCATTGCATTCAACGGCGCTTAGTTGTAAATGACGACCTTCGGAAGAAGTATATAGACTTTATGTATGAATACAGTGCCTCAAACCACATGGAACGTGTTGATCAACCTGGCGATCATATTAATGTCTGTTCGAGAAGCACAAATATCTAACTTAATTATTTACAAAAAAATAATATGTAAGTGTTATAGTAAAGTAAATGTAAATGATGAGCAATGCACTGCAATACCAAGCATATTGAGAGTAAAGAAAATCCCTTTATAAAAGCGGTTAATAAACACATATTGTATTGCATACATTTTGCGGATAACAATCCTAGTCCCAGTACGTTTTGTTTAATTTCGGTGTTAATTTGGAATAGTTGATGAACCCACATCCCTTCGGTTAAATAGTCCCAAGAGATACTATTTCATGGTCCACGGGACGTTCTACGATTAAAAGTAATTAACCAGTATGTGTATTAAAATAAAAGAACAAGAATTAAACATTAAGAACAATTCAACTGGTATTTAACTTAAATAGAACAGCGAGTTTTTTTTTGTAAGTGTAAAACTGTTTCCCGCGCCGCGCTATTTTGTTTAATTTACAAAGTGCACAATTTTTGCAATTGAAACTTTGGCATTAATTCATCGCTGGATAACATACGAGTATGTTCATATATTGTACTACGCTTAAGTTCCACCGTAGGATTGATTTAGGCAACAATTCCCCGCACCGTTGAATATTTTAACAGCAGCACATACACCGGTATATGGATATCTACGGAAATTTCAAGATTCGGAAAGTTACGTAAGTTGAAATATACACTGTAATATACGCTGTAAAGCTTCAAAGTAATTTGTTAAAGCAAATAACGAAGGATTTTGAAAAGTTCGGCAGACGATCGCCAAAGGAGAGAACAAAGAATTATATCAGCAATAGGATTTCCGTTCTGGAGGATAACTTCAAAGCGAGCACCCAGCACAACACTGACGGAATCTCCTTGATCGAAACTGGAAAGGAAGAGGATTTAGAAGAAATTTTCGACAAAATCAAGAAACTTACATGGACTATAAAACAGCTTTATTGGGCAATCTGTATAAATTTCAAGCAACCGTTGAAGCTCCGGTAAGTGCTATGATAAGTACCTACAACGATAAGAATATTATTTGTCTTACGAAAATAGTTTACCGCTTTTTAATGGAAATTATCAGTCCTGGAGATCCTTCCACGATTTTTTGTATCCCTGATCCATAACAATAAAGCATTATCCTAAGTAGAAAAACTGCACTACTTAAAATCAAATTTAATGGATGAGGCTGAGCGCCTTTTAAATCGTTTAGCCATTGATAAAGCTTTAAGTCTTTTGCGAGTTTTTAGGAGCTAGGTTTAGAACGTTAGAAGCAGTTGGACAGCAGCAGTTGGATTCGCCTCTTGTCCTTCTGACAATAGAATGCTCGTAATTATTTTATGTTAAAACGCTTGTTAATTTCATTTGTTGATTTTTATAATGCTAACGCTTAACGTTTTTTCATGAAATAAAGTCTATTAAAAAAAAAAATAAATAAAAAAAATACAATTTCAAACAAGGTCTCTAGGGCACATTTGGCTAAAACTAAAACGTTTCATTTGAAGCAGAGTCAAAAGAGCCGATTCAGTTGCAAAGTGTGCATCAAATGAGCTCTTCGCTTCGAACCTGCAACCGATTTTTGAAATTGGACATTGCATTACGTAGAAGTGCAATAGACAAAATCGGCATCTGCGAGAACTGTCTGGCATACAGACACGCAACAGGGCAAGGTCCAAGCAGAGTTCGGTGCTATTTCTGGCAACAGCTTCACCACTCCCTTTTGCATTATAATCCTCCCTCGCACACACATCCTAGTACACACACACCAAACACACAACACCACCACACACATTCAGCGCCTTATCCGTTCACCACCATTCAACACGCATACACCCCCACATCATCTCACTTGTTTACATTCGTAAATGCTACACCTTTTCAACCTACCCAGCAGGTTAACAGCCTCTACATGACACAAGGTCCCAATATGCAGTTTTTGTTGGCAACAGCATTAGTTAAGCTAAGAGCCTCATCGGGAGTAGACGTCGAACTGCAAGGTTTGATAAATCCGGGGTCAGAGGCCACGTTTATTACAAGTAAAGCAGCCAAGCGTTTGGATCTAAAAGGCAAACGTACTTTCGTCGGAACGTGTCACAGGTACGCGGACCTTCCCCTTGGGTCTCTACATTCGGGCTACGAGATCAATACCCAATCTCTAATTTTTCACTTACTGACCGGGCTTCTTCCAGCCAACGAACTGGCACCAAAGCGTTGGGACTATATCAATGGCTTGCCTCTGGATGACCCGAAATTCCATGAACCTGCTGAAGTCGATGTGCTACTGGGGAATGACGTCTACTCCGAAATAATGCTCCCATAAGTCATTCGTGGAGATGAACCAATATCACCCATCGCACAGAACACATTGCTGGCATGGATTTTGATGGGCAAGGTACCGCAGTCTTTCACCAAGTGCTAAACGGGAGGTAGAGGAAGCACACTTTAAGGCCCACCATACATACGAAGACAAAGCATGTAAGGAGTACTTCAAGGCAACAACGAAGAGGTTGGAGAATGGACGATATGAGGTATAGTTTCCATTTAAATAACGGAGCAAACCTGGGCTTGGATCCTCGAAGGAAGGCGCTTTAAGTAGGTTTGCTCAACTGCAATTACGGTTCCGCTTCAGCCTCACACTACACAGAAAATTAAATGGGTGGATGGACGAGTACTTACTACTGAAACATATGAAAGAGGTTGATTGCATCATGGATAAAGTACTATGGACTCCCTATCCCTACTTCGTGCCACACCATGCCGTATTCTAGGAGTCCAGCGCAACTACAAAACTTCGGGTCGTCTTTGATGCTGCGGCTAAAACGACGGACGGGACTTCACTGAATCAGCATTTGATGACAGTATAGAAGACATAAGTATACTTTCACAGCAGATATGGAGAAAATGTATCGGCAAATCCGTGTTAACTCCGAGAATTCTTACTACCAGCGACAGTGATTCTGAACCGATCAAGGTACAACTTGTGCACCTTACCTTGTCATTCGAACACTCAATCCACTGGCTGGTTATGAATCACACAAGTTCCTCTAGGCGCACGCATGGTGAGAGAAGATATATACCTTGATGATCTGTTTGTTGGAGCTGCTACCATTGAAGAAACGTTAATTAGGCTTCATCAGGTCAATAGTTTGCTGTCATCAAGAGGACTCAATCTACGCAAATGGGCAAGTACCTCAAATACCTTGAGATGATTTCTCCTTATCTATAAATACTTCGAAACATGTAAAAATTGTAGGAATCAAATGGTTTCCAGTAGAAGATAGTTTCTCTTTTCAGAACACTCGATTGGGCCCTACTGAACCAACGAAAAGGACCATTCTTTCGAACATCGCATAAACCCTTCGATCCTCTCGGTTGAATTTCACCCTGTATAACCAAGAGCAAAATTTTGATGCAGCAACTGTGGCGTAGCGAGCTTAAGTGGGACGATCCTATTTTCTTGTAACTGAAGAGGGAGTGGAACGCCTTCCGAGAAGAATTGCCTCATCTAGAAAAACTTCGCATTCCTCGTTGGATGTCCGTTGGATGTCAGTGATGCGTCCGAGAAGACGTATGGTGCGGCGATTCCAACAACCGCATCCATGTTCATTTGTTGGTATCCAAGACCCGTGTTGCTACACTGAAAACACAAACGCTTCCACGACTTGAACTCTGCGGAGCCGTGATTCCCGCTACACTACCGGACTATACATCAAAGGTTTTGGGATGCCAAAACGTGAAGCAGTACGCATGGACCGACTCAAAAATTGCGCTATCATGGATCGCTGCTCCTCCGATCAAGTGGGTTACCTTCGTCAGAAACCGGGTAGCCGAAATACAGCGACTGGTCAAACCAGACAGCTGGAAACACATTCCAAGTGAGTTGAATCATTCAGACTTAGCATCGAGGGGAGTAGGGCTTTCTGCTTTGCATTCTAATAGCCTTTGGTGGAATGGTCAAGTTATTCTCCGGGAATCCTGGGAGATCCAATATCCACAACAGCCGACGAATTTAAGCAAAGAAAAGAAAAAATGTTCAATCAAAGCCCACACTATCACTCAGGTTAAAAACTACATCCACACTTTAATGCTTGAACAGTCCAGTTTGACCAAGTTCCTCAGAGTAATCGCATATTGTCGAAGATTCATATCAAATGCACGAAATTCACCTAGTTTTCGAAATTTTAATTTACTTTCCCCAGCTGAACTACATTCTGCCACTCTTTTTTTAGTGAAGCTCGTGCAACTAGAGATATTTGTTCCAGATCCAAAGGCAAAGCTCCAACTTCACTCTATGCTTTCACTGACTCCGATGGTATCATGCGTATCGGAGGTAGGTTGCAGCAGTCAGAGCTTCCATTTGAGCAACGACATCCGATCATCTTAAAAGGAAACCACCACTTCACAAAACTATTGATAGCCGACGCTCATTTTAAAATGCTACACGGAGGGCTGCAACAAACCACAGCATATCTGCGAGATACATACTGGATCCTGAAGTTCAAAAGTTGCGTCAAGGGTGTCCTTCATAGCTGTACCATATGCTTTCGTTACAAAGCAAAACCGTCGCTCCAGCTCATGGGTAATCTACCAGCTCCAAGATTCCGCATATCCCAACCGTTTCCGCAAACAGGTGTGCACTACGCCGGGCCGATGGACATTATTTGTATGTCTGACAGACAGTGGCATTTTATTCCTCCGGCTTCCCCTCACTTCGGCGGACTTTGGGAAGCTGGAGTGAAATCAATTAAATACCACCTTAAAAGGATCATCGGTGTACGAACTCACCACGCTTTTGCATCAAGTGGAAGCATGTTCAAATTCGCGCCCTCTATATCCAATGACCGACAATCCACATGACTTCGCAGCCCTTACTCCTGGCCGAACAATAACCACCGTCCCTCAGCCCGACTTATCGGACACCAAAGTCGGACATCTGCAACGATGGCAGCAACTACAGAAGTTACAACAACTCTTCTGGAAGAAGTGGAAATCCGAATACCAGACATGACTTCAAGTTGCCGAAAATTAACAACCAACCAAAAATCGGAGATCTAGTTTTGATCAAGGGCGATCAGTTACCACCAGCAACGTGGAGTTTAGTACGCATCGTCAATACTCATCTAGGGACAGACAAGCTAAATCGGGTCGTATCCTTGAAAACACACAATGGAAACATCAAGCGGCCTATTACTAAAATTTGTTTGTTTCGTTTCAACAATATATACGCGCATCAATCTGATTAAAAATTGTGATAACTAAAACTTCGTCACGAGTCATCAACTAAAGGTAAAATATACAAATCTCTTCCCATCATTACCAAACCTCAAAATGCCGACGGCAAACACAACTCTCCAAACCTCATCCGAACGTTTTTTTCATTCAAAACCACAAATAGAAACACAAAAGGGGAACAATCCTGCATTCGCTCTCGTGCAATAGATAATCGCATGCAACATATCAACATAAATATCTAAATAACATATCATATAAATATTTTCACGCTATATAACTAGCATAATATAAACTCGCAGTACAAACTCCACTAAGCACAAATCTCATTTGCTTTGATCGCAAATCAACAAAGCACACACAAGTCACAGTCAATCATATGCACGCATATGTAACCGCCGCTCCATCGCAAATGTACATTACAGTACACATAGTAATCAAACACAACGCATACAAACCCGTTGCCGTTTCTTTTTACAAGCACTTATTCTTTTTCTCACATGATAGACACAAAAAAACATTTCATTATATTATTATATATATTATAATAAGGTAAATGTAAATGATGAGTAATTCACTGCATTACCAAGCATATTGATAGTAAGAAAAATCCCTTTATAAAAGCGGTTAATAACCACATATTATGTTATATTGCATACCTTTTGGAGATAATACAATTAAAAGGCAAGTCAACGGAATAAGATCTTTTTTTTTCTCCAAATCCTAGTCCCAGTACCTTTAGTTTAATTTCGGGGTTAATTTGGGATAATTGGTGAACCCGCATCCCTTTATCTAAACAGTCACAAGAGATACTATTTTATGTCTACTACATCCCACATAATGCTGTTCAGGGGAAATTTCGCGTTCATAGTGCATTTATAGGAATGCATTGGTATACATAATTTGCGATTTTCGTTGTTATTCTGAGCTGAGTGCGGACGTGGAGAAATGTTACAGCAAGTGCTAATGGCCTGGTGTCAAGCCCATACAACGCAGTCCAGCCCTACAGCAATGTGCTTTCGAGAATTGGGACTGTGTGACAGTTATAGAGCGGCATGTGCGGGACGAGATGTTATGCTTAACTCATCTTATGTATGTGATCTACTTAGGAAATCTTGCAGTGTTTCGGAAGCAGTACAAATATCCTTTAATATCATAACAGTATTTTCAAACGGGTACTTTAAGCTGCGAATGTAGAATTTCAATCGTGTTCAGGTAATCAATCAATTAACTTTCTTTTTCTGCAGGGCGCGTATTTGACTCCCCAACCGCCACAGTGCTTGAATTGCAGTGGGATCCCTGACGAGCTGTTTTTCAATGTCGGAACAGCATAGTAAGATTCAGACTAAGTGCTCACTGATGTGGCTCAACTTAATGACACAGCTGGTCTTTTGGTACCAGTGGTTACCATTGACAAAATATTCATCCAGACCTTGTGGTCCGCTTTCATCATGTGGGATACTCGGGTTCCTGAGGAACTATGTGAAGTTTCGAACACGTTTCGAAATAGTGTCAGTCATTTCATATTTAAACAGTTACTAAACCAATCAAACGTGTTTTCCTTGTTCCCCCTAATCACCTGTTTAATTTTCAGTTCTACTTTCGGCAAATTGTATTTTCGGTTATTAACCCTCAGTGCTCAAATTCACAAATTTTTTTTTGTCTGCTGGCAGATTTCAGTGCAAAGCCCCTATCTATGTATAATAAATTGTAACTAAACAATTAAAAACAATAAAAAATAAAAATAAAACCAGTAATTCGACCTATATTTATGCCCCCACTGACCTACAAAACTAATTTAAACATGTCTGGCGGAATTGCCAATTGTATAATCGATGACAACAATGCTGACTGTGTAGCTTGCAAGGGCATCTGCAGGATAGCTTTCCATGCCGTTTGTGTCGGGTTAAACAAAAGAAATACGGTGTTTATCAAAGAACTCTCCGGTAAACTCCTTTTCTTCTGTGATGAGTGCAGAAGTATCTCACTTTCGCATGTGCTTTTGGGAATAAAATGCCTAAGCGATTCAAATGACTCCTACCAAGCCGCACTCGCCAAAAAGATTTCGGACAAAATTTCGGTTATTGAAAGCAGTGTTAAAAGTGTTAAAGAGTTGCGTAGCTCAGTGGAGAACTCAGCCGATCTAATAAAGTCCAAAGTAAAGTACATGGATAAACAAATTGCTGGTCTAATCGAGTAAAACTCTGAGAGATCCAGGAATGAAGAAACCCCCTTACGTCACCTGGATGAAATGCTGATATGACTCAAAACTATTTATTCTGCACAGGTTATATCCAACCAAAAAAGCTGCGAGTTGAAAAACTCGCTTCGTGTCGACATTGGCAGTCATTCCCAGTCCTCCTCATACAAACAACTCTCTCCTAAATAATCTGATCTTATGCGCGAAGTTAACATCGGTAAAGTGAACGATGTCGGTGATGAACTTACTGCTACTCGATTCCCCGTATGCGATATTGAAAATCATATCGCAACAACAAACTGCAAAATCGTTTACACACCAAACTTCCGCAGCCTTACAAGAATATTCTCCATTATACATCGTTCATGGGTGAATTAATGGAACCTGAAGTGGATTCTCGCTTACCCCCACATACAAGTCATCTGCGGACGGTCGAACCTACTGATTCCTACGAAGTTTCTTTCAACTTGAGAGCAGAGATCACATGTCAGCTCCTCCACTCGCTGGCCTACGGAAGCTTATCAATCACTATAATTCAACTTGGACATCTTCTGAATGGCAATGTAGACTTAATAAGCTTGCTTCGAAGAATCAATTCGTCACTAGGCTTCTTATCAAGGCGCCCCTCCAAACGCTGATGTTTATTGGATCTCGAATTTCTTCGAAAAGAAATATGGGATCACATTCAGCCACTGCAATTTCCTTCCAACATCTCACCACAGAAGCAAGCGCAGCATCAAGTTCAATCTTCCGGTCAAATATGAATGGTTATGCCATATTCTAGCCAGCAACAATTTCATTCTTGGAAAGATGCGTGTCTGCAAATGACTAGAAAATACGACCACGAAGCAGGATAGAGTCACGTAGACCGTTATACCTAAACCAGCTATTAACATAAGTTAGCAAGTAAATCCAATTTACCAAGACCCGCCTCCTCTTCCGACAACAAACTCAGATCCAATTGGAGTTCTAAAACTAAATTCGACCTCTAAAACTAATTTCGACCTCAGAAATGGAACTAGGTATCAGTTCAGTTTCAGTTTATATGCCTTTTTTATTATATTGAATTCATTATTTAAAATTATCTTATTCTAACTTTCTGGCTACATGGTGGCACTCTAAGCTAAACCTAATACTTAAATTATGTCTTTCGACATATCTTACATTACATGTTTATACTATATCTACTCATTATAATTAAAACTAAGAAACTATTTTTTAACAAAAACTTAGTAACATGACTTTTTTTCTAATTTATTATAAAATTTAAAACTAACACTTATAAACTACCTAAGAATAAATCTTAATATACTTAACCTACTTACATCTAATACATAATATACATGCAAATATATGTGGGTGATTAAGACAATGGTACAACAATAAGAAACAAAAAGAAAAACAAAAAAAACCCTACCTACTCATATCGGGGAAAAGGTCGACTGACAAGTCAACGAAAAAAAAAAACAAGTACACTGAAATATAAAAGAGAAATGAGAGACAAGTGCGAAGTAAAGAAAAAAATACAAGAAGGGTAAAGCAGACAGTTGAAAAGTAGATCGGGAAAAGAGTAGACGTTCGCGACGAATCTATCCATTTGACTTTTGTTTATATTTTCACATAATTTTCTAAAGTATCACATATTAAAATAATATTTTGTTTATAAATCATTAATCATTGCGCATTTAATTTCTTTTCTTTTAATTTTTTAACTTTCCACTTGGTGTTAGAAGTGGGATCGCGAAAAAAAAATAATAAAATAAAACGGTTTGCTTCTTAATACTTTCCGTTGTAATTTGTGGGGTGATCAATGCAGGCAGAGTGAGAACTTGAAGCGCTTACGGTAAAAGAATTACAGGCGATCTTAAAGCGCAGTGGTTTACCGATTCGATACAACCAGAAAGGGGAACAATATCCAAAGGGATCAACAACGGTGATCAACAACGGCCAGTGCTTTGGAAAAGTTTAGTGGAGAAGGCGGAAGGTGTGCTCAATCATGGATTGCTGATTTTGAGCAGGTATCCGTAGTTTGTAACTGGGGAGATATACAAAAGTTTCTGTTCGCGAGGCGATTGCTGTTTGGTGCGGCCAAACTAGCTTTAGAATCTGAAACTGCGATTTGTTAAAATCATTTCTCTTGAAAGAGTTTGGGAAGCCTGAAAGAGAGAACGTTCACAAAACGTTAGAGAAAAGTTGTAAAGCCAAGGAAGAATCATTCCTAGAATATTTTTACCGAATGAAAAAAATAGTTTCAAGGGGAACCTTTGACGAAGTTCAACTGTTGTCATACATTGTGGCTGGTATTCCAGATGAAGTGCTCAACAAAAGTATCCTTTATCAAGCGAAAACTTTGGAGGAATTGAAGGAGGGCCTGAAGTCATATGAAAAATTTAAGTCAGACCAGATACCTGGTAAAAGTTCCGCCGCGACCAAAACAGTTTCGATTGCTGCGAAAAGAGATAACCAAATTCAACAATCTTAGTGTAAAAATTGTGGAGCATTCTCTCATCGGTCTCAAGATTGTCCTAGCATAGAAAGGGGCTCTCGTTGTTTTAAATGCAACAAATTTGGACATATGGCCAGAAGTTGTCCAGAAAATAGGTCATTCGTACATCCGCTCCAGCAGGCAAGGATAAACAGGTTAACGGTATCAGATGTAACGATAAATGTCAAGGCACGTGGACGGGACTACCAAGCTTTAATCGACACGGGAAGCGATCTTACATTGGCAAAGGATAGTCTACGTAAGGACCTGGGTATTCGGGTAATGCGATATGAAGGAACGGAGGCAATAGCATTCGCCCGTCAACCAACCAGGACTCTCGGAGCTTCGATAGTCAGACTGGAAATTTCAGGAAAAAATATACTGCCGGAGATAACCCTAGTAATTGAGGATGGGGAAGTGCAAATGCAAAAGCGAGATAATCCTCTTGGGCGAATAAACCTGATTTCCTGCAGTCAATCTGAGTTGACCGAAAACCTACACGAGGTAAAGGATCCGATATCACGAAGACAAATCGAACAGTTGATCCAACATTACTCTCCCAAACGTCCGGAAAAGACTTCGGTACAGATGAAGATCATATTAGATGATGAAAAACCTATTTATCAAAGACCACGCCGTTTAGCTCCTCTTAAAAAGAAAGTAGTTGACCAGCAGATCACCGACTGATTACGCGATGAGATTATCCGGAACAGCGATTCATACTTCGCGAGTCCCATTGTACTCGCGAGTAAGAAGGATGGTTCGTTACGACTTTTTGTGGATTATCAACAGCTCAATAGACATGTTCTTAAGGACCGGTATCCGCTACCAAATATCGAAGAGTTGCTTGAACAGTTGTATGGGGCCGAAATCTTCTCCATACTTGATCTTAAGAACGGATTTTTCCACGTTGACGTCGAAGAAACCAGCAAAAAATATACGGCTTTTGTTACTCCGGACAGCCACTATGAGTTCAACAAAGTGCGTTTGGTTTGTGCAATTCTTCGGCGTTTTTTCAAAGGTATGTCAACGTCATTCTACATGATTTAAAGCGCCGAGGAGTAGTTCTTGCTTATATAGACGATCTGATTATTCCTTCAAAGTCCGAAAAGGAAGGAATCGCGAGGTTAAAAGAAGTCCTGGAAGTGGCGCAGCAGAACGGCCTAGTTATTAATTGGAAGAAGTGTGCTTTTATACAACGCGAAGTGAAGTTCCTTGGTCATATTGTACGGGATGGTAGTATAAGGCCGTCTGAAGAGAAAACGTTGGCGAAAAGGAAGTTTCCCACCCCGAACAACGTCAAAAGTGTTATGCAATTCCTGGGACTGACGGGGTACTTCCGGAAATTCATTCCAAGGTTCGCCGTTATAGCAAAACCACTTTCTGATCTGACAAAGAAGGAAGCGAAATTTGTATGGGGACCTATTGAAGAAGAAGCTTACAAGGTTTTAAAAGGTCTGCTATGCCGGGATCTAGTACTGAAGCTATTTGACCCTCAGCTACCAACGCAGCTACATACCGACGCCAGCAAAGAAGGTTACGGTGCCGTATTAATGCAGAAGCATGACGATGACCACTATCACCCTAGTATTTTCCTGAGCTTCAAGACGACTAAGGCTGAACAAAGGTACCCAAGCTACGATTTAGAAGTTCTGGCAATAGTCCGAGCCCTACGAAGGCTTCGCGTTTATTTGCTTGGCCTGCGGTTTGAAATTTTCACAGATTGTCAGGCATTCAAGCTTACGATGGCCAAAAAGACTCTTAACAGCCGAGTTGCTCACTGGCTTTGCAGCTAGAGGAATTCGATTGTGAAATTAAGCACCGTTCTGGAACGGCCATGCGACACGTAGATGCACTAAGTCGCCATCCAGTTAGTGTCTATACGATCGAGGACGGATGTCTGAAGGCAATGAAACAAGCTCAACTAAAGGACGATTTCTGCGTTGCCATCCGTGCAATAATTGCAGCATCGGGTTCATACGAAAACTATTTAAGCAGAGGCGATGCACTGTATCTGTTCTTAGGTGGCACCTTTTTGCTAGTTGTTCCGAAGTCCTTGCAGAAGCAACTCATACGCATGGTCCATGAGAGGGGACACTTTGTTGTCGGTAAGTTGTCTAAACTAATTCGAGAAGATTATTTTATCCCACAGTTGGATCAAAAGATTACTGATGTTATCGACAATTGCATTGCCTGTATCCTCGCGGCCAAGAAGTCTGGAAAGAAGGAGTCTTTCCTACATCCCATCGATAAGCCAGACCAGCCCCTGCACACTTATCATGTGGATCATCTGGGCCCACTTCCCTCCACTGCTAAGAGTTATCGTTATATTTTCGTGACGTTAATGCGTGTTGCAAATATGTCTGGATACACCCAACGAAAAATACAACCTCCATCGAAGCCATCAACCGTCTTGAATACAATCCCAAGTTTTCGGTAATTCCCAGCGCTTAATATCAGACAAAGGTGCGCATTTACATCCAAGGATTTCGAAGAATATTGCAGGGAAAGGAAAATCGCACATCATTTGGTAACAACCGGAGTTCAGAGAGGAAATGGGCAAGTAGAGAGGATGAATAAGACAATCGTGCAGGTATTGTCTCGTCTGTCGATTGAAGACCCCTCCAAATGGTACAAAATGGTTCCAAAGGTGCAGTGCATACTCAATTCCACGGCGTCGCGAAGCGTCCGGGAGGACGCCGTTCGAATTAATGTTTGGTGTAAAGATGAGGACAAGTGAAGACATCCAACTTAGGAAGGTGCTAGAAAAGGAGATCCTGGACATGTTTGAAGAAGATCGGTCTGATATGAGAACGGAGGCGAAGAGACAGATACAGGAAATATAAAGGGAGAACCAAAACACATACGACAAGAAGAGGAAGAAAGCTATTACTTACGATTTGGGAGATCTGGTAGCCATCCGGAAGACACAGTTTGCGATAGGTCAAAAGTTGTGTCCGAAGTATCTCGGCCCCTATGAAGTTACCAAGGTGAACAGAAACGATCCGTAAGTGGTATGGAAGGTCAGAAACCATGGGCCTAATCAAACTTCAACAGCGGCGGATTTCATGAAGCGTTGGCGAACATGCAACTCAGAATCTGATGCGAAAGAACCGAATGACGAAAATCCTTCTTCGGCTGAGGCAGAAGACCCTCAGGATGGCCGTGTGGGTGATTAAGACAATGGTACAACAATAAGAAACAAAAAAACAAAAGAAAAAAAACCATACCTACGCATCTCAGGGAAAAGGTCGACTGACAAGTCAACGAAAAAAAAAACAAGTACACTGAATTTGAAAAGAGAAATGAGAGACAAGTGCGAGTTAGAGAAAAAAATACAAGAAGAAGGGTAAAACCCTATAACCAGAGGCGATGAATCTATCCATTTGGATTTTGTTTATATTTTCACATAATTTTCTAAAATAAAGTTTTGTTTATAAATCATTAATCAGAGAACTCATTGCGCATTTAATTTCTTTTCTTTTAAATTATTAACTTTCCACATATATATACATATATACATATATACACACCAGACTTGCTCAGAGACAAAGAGACAATAACAAACGGATGACTTAAGGAAAAGACAGACATGAAACGAACGAACGAAAGAACGACGGAACAGTTCGCGCCAACGACTGGGAGGATAAAGACATTGAACAGCAATAGAAAGTAATTGAATACTACATTTATTTTATTTATAAAAGACAACAGAATTGTGTTGATGAATTTTAATAAAGTGAAAGTCTTATGAACTAAAGGAATGTGTAATCTTTCGGTCAGTAAAATGATCTGTGGGAAAAAGAGGAAAAGTGATTGAGATAACAAATAAGAGAAAACCAGTAGCCCAAGACAATTATGCGTGAAATATTCTCGTTCGTAAATCGCCAAATTAAGAACGAAGGAAAATTTCAACCTTATCGCTGTTGCATGTTCCAAAGAGTGAAAAAACAAAAGCAACAACAAAGCAGTGTAAGTGCCGTGCTCAAGGCACAGGGGAAAACGACAAAGACGAACGGGAAGTAACGGCAATTCAGCAAGCAAGCTGTATCGGAGCGTGGTGTGACAAGCAACAACCGGAATCCATACCTGAAAATAGGGGAAAATCGCACAGGTTATTCATTTAAAAAAAAAAATTTAATTTCAAATTAAGTTTATTCACAATTTAATCCTTTTTTAAATATTTATGTATTGATTATTGAATTTTATTTATAATATTTTGCAAAAGTATTGAAACATAATTGTAAAATGGATGTAGATACGATACTAGCCCCAACAGTAGAAGGACTCAAAGAACAGCTAGGACAGTTAAATTTACAGACAACGGGACTTAAGACAATTTTACAGGACAGGCTCATGGAACACTTCGGTTTTTTTTTTTTTTTTAGTTTTTATTAATATTCAAATTAAAGAGTTAACAAATATATATTCACTATAATAAGCTTATCTGCAGGAGATCTGTAACTCCAGATATTTATATTTGAACTTTACGTTGAAATAATAACATTAATTATGTGAATTCAAAAAGATTTAAGAAAAGAAAATTAAAATACAATACTGTTGATTTATGAAAGCAATCTAATCTCTTTTTTTCTTTTTTTGAAATTAATAATGCTTCTCAGTCTCAAAGGAAAATTATTTAAAACGTGGGGGATTATGTAGTTGAGCTGTCGCTTGCCATAAACATTCTTGAACCTATGTGTTTGCTGCATACCTCTAACCTTTCGTCTAGTGTTTATTTGATGTGAAATTGGTTTCAGCAATCTTTCTTCTGCCATACTCCATTACAGTCATCATCTTGAAGATTTGCTCTACAGTAAGAACTTTGAAATCATCCTCGTCTCGCCTCACACCTCGCTGCATTACTTTTAGTATATTTGCTTGCAGCTTTTGCAATTCATCTAAATGGTATTTTGCTGCACTTCCCCAGGCTAATATTCCATAGCTTAGTTTGGATTCCACTAATGCGTAATATACTTTTTTAAGCACTGTAATAATTGAGCATTTCTTCCGATATACCATCGCGAAAAGTCCTTTTTTCATATCTGACCTAGGCCTCTTGTTTATACATTATCGATTTTACATATATTATATCACATTATTGTAACAAGATTATATCGTACTCTTATTATTATTATTATTTTTATTACTCTTGAATTATTGTAAAATGAATTTGTGAATGACTAAAGAATTAAGAACTATTTCCCAATATTTCCAACATATGTATATATACAGGTCTGAATTCCAACAATTATATAACAGATTTTGTACCTTAGAAATGAGAAGAAACGATTCAGCGCCTTTTTTGATCAGACCGCCATCCAATAAAGTTCGTCGATTCCACCGTCAGAAATTTGTGTGTTTTCTTTCAAATTTAAATAGTCGAAGTCCCAAAAACTATTGTGGACATTTTTTGGTGCCGAAACCCGGGAATAAGTTGATTCCCATACATCAATTACATATCACCATTTTATCATCATCATCAATCATCGCGATTGCATCGAGGGAAATTATATATGTATGTATGTATGTATACACGTGAGCATATTTGCAAAAAAATATAAATTAAAAAAAAAAAATAAAATTAAGGCAGAAAAACCGATCATAATAAAATCCATGAAAGTTCTTACTTGCCCTGTATTCTTCCCGCTTTCATTTTTTGGGTTTGTCCATTTAAGTACATACATAAATTTCATCTATAATTTATTGCATGGCTATAATTGGTGAATAATTGGTATCTCATGAGATAAAATCCCCAAAGCTAGAAATTCGATCTACATATGTAATGCAAATCGATGGTGAAAGCTCATTGGTCAAGAAGTTTTTTTTTTTTGTTGATTTGCTTTCTATCAATCAATTTCGCTGTTGAAAAGCTCCCATTACTGCTTCTGCCGCTGTTGTCATATCGTTCGCTGTAACATTGTGCTGAGGGACAAATCGTTGTTAGTCGCTTTGGAAGAAATTATTCTTCAGAAGGAAAATTAATTTGTTGATTTTACTGCAATTATTCGGTGGTTCATCTTGGATTCAACGTCTTCGTTGGAATTTCCCCAACAGTAATTTGCTGGTGTCAGAGACAATTTTCATTGGGTTTATATATCGCTTGACATTATGGCTAACCAAGAGGATGTTGCAAAAGGAGGAGAGCTTGCGGGCGAGGGGTTAGAAATTCCACTACAGCGATCAATTGCTGAGTTGAAAGTCATTCGGTCTTCCACTAAAGGAAATATAACTAGAATCAAGAATTTAATTACTGCAAAAGGTTCTACTATGTCTAGTGCGGAGTTAGAATGTCGTTTGGGCATAATTGAGTCCCATTTTAAACAGGGTTTAAACGTGCAATTGTCGTTGGAGAGAAATAATAACGTCGAAGAAGAAAAATTAAACCATAGAGTTGAATTGGAGGATATTTATGTTTCGACGAAATCGTTAATTCAATCACTGTTGTTGGGCCGCAAGGGTAGTTGCACAATTGCGGACGGGTTGAATACTTCGTTTGTGGCACAACAGCCTGCGTCTCGGTCGAAGTTGGAACGTGTAGCTTTACCAACGTTTTCTGGCAAATTTTCGGAGTTTCCAAACTTTATAGGTATCTTTACAAGCTTAATTGACAAGGACCCCTCGTTAGATGCCTTACAAAAATTTAATTACTTAAGGAAGTACCTATCGGGTGCAGCTTTCAATGCAATTAAGGAGTTTGATTTAACTTCCGAAAATTACGATAAGGCTCTTAAACGTTTAAAAACTCGGTTTGATAACAAAAGTTCAATTTTTCAAGAGCACCTAAACGGAGTAATGAGCATGAATAAAATTTCGAAATGTTTTGCCCAAAGTCTTCGCAACTTAGAAGACAGTTTCAATTCGCATCGAGCAGCAATGCTTTCTATTGGAAGTCACGAGAATATTTGTGATGCCTTCTTCATTGCGTTAGCATTAGATAAGGTGGATGCGGATACTAAAGCGAAATGGGATGAATCAGTCGATCATTCAAAACTTCTAATGTGGGAGGAGTTTTCAAAAGTATTAGATCGTCGATGTCAAACTTTGGAGTCGAAAGAACCCAAGCTTTCCAGCCCAGAAGTAAATATAATTCCATCTGGTAATCGATCTCGCTTTCGTAACAATCGGCGAAGTGGACAGATGCAATGTCAAACTTTGGAGTCGAAAGAACCCAAGCTTTCCAGCCCAGAAGTAAATATAATTCCATCTGGTAATCGATCTCGCTTTCGTAACAATCGGCGAAGTGGACAGATGCAATCATCAGTCGTTGCGCAGTCGGTATCTTGCGAATTCTGCTCATCCAATTCTCATGAGATAAGCGCTTGCGCCGTCTTCACTAAACTTCCAGTGGTTACCCGGTTTCACGAAGTGAAGAAGCGGAGTCTTTGTATCAACTGCCTGGCAAAAGGGCATTCAATGCGAAGATGTCAAGCAGCGAAGTGCGGGGTATGTTCGATGCCACATCTTCAGTTGTTGCACCGGTTTACGACAAATTAACCGTCGACCATCGTTAATGAAACTGCCGATCAGTTGACATCAAGTATGTCTGGCAATGTCCACGTGGCGTCAAGTGTATTCAGGAAAGACCCTTCTCAGGTAATACTAGCTACGGCGCTGGTATACATACGTAATTTTTGTGGTCAATGGTACCCTGTTCGTGCTCTTCTTGTGATTCAGCATCGCAGCTTAATTTTATTACGGAGGACATGGTGCAGAGGTTAAGGTTGAAGAAAAGGCAATCTAAGGTAGTAGTTTCGGGTATTGGAAAGGCGGATGCCCCGATAAACTACAAGACAGAAGCTACTTGCAGATCTTGAATTTCTGAGTTTGAGCTACAGTTAGATCTATTAGTCTTAAGAAACATCACCAATACTCTTCCTGCGAATCAGTTGGATATATCAAATTGGAAAATACCGAAAAACATTTCACTGGCGGATCCCAACTTTAATCTTCCAAGTCGCATAGATCTGCTAATAGGGGCTAATAGTTTTTTTTCAGTTGTTGTGTGTCGGCTAGATAACATTGGGCCCTCAGCTTCCTATTCTCCAAAAAACTTTATTGGGATGGATTGTTTCTGTTTCGCTCATATTTGCGAGCGCTCTTCTAATCCTCGAGCTATCTGCAGCTTAGTTTCTTGTTCGGACTTCGACCTAAATGAGGTAATCAAGACATTTTGGGAGATAGAGGAGATAAATCGACAGCAGCCAATTTTGTCAAAAGAAGAGGAGAAGTGTGAGAAAGAGTTTTTGAAAAGCGTACGACGGCAGGAAGATGGAAGATTTGTAGTGAATTTGTTGTTAAAATCAGATTATAGCAGCTTGGGAGATTCATTCGGTCATGCTCAGAAGCGATTTCTTAATCTGGAGAGAAGACTATCAAAAAATAAGGACATCAGGGAGAAATATATTGAATTTATGAAAGATTATGAAAGCTTAGGATATATGTAAAAAGTTCCTAAAGATTAAGTACATCACATAAAATATTTTGCGCCGTATCAATTTGTGCTGCGACCTGACTCCTTAACTACAAAGTTGAGAGTTGTCTTCGACTGTAGTGCCAAGACAACTTCAAATTTATCATTGAACGACATTTTACTAAAGGGTCCAGTTATTCAAGACGAATTGTATGATCTAATTCTACGTTTTCGTACGTACAAATTTGTCGTCACTGCCGACATCTCAAAAATATATCGACAGACACTTATCCATGAGGAAGATCGGAATTATCAAGGTATTTTATGGAGATACTCAGAGCAGGGGGAAGTTGGCGCATATCGTTTGCGGACTGTGACATATGGCACAACTTCAGCCCCGTTTATTGCTACAAGGTGTCTCAAAGTGTTGGCCGATCAAAATGTATCTAAGTATTCGTTGGGCGCTAAAATAATTAATGAAGACCTCTACATGGATGACATGATCACTGGAGGAGATTCATTAGAAATCATATCAAGAATCTATTCAGAGGTTAAAACGATTTTGTTGAGCGCTGGTTTCAATCTTAGGAAATGGTGTAGCAATAGTGCTGAAATCATGAAAACGATCACGAAGGAAGAAACGTCAGACACTTCGTTCTTGAGAATAAATGACAACAATGTCATTAAAACCATTGGTATTACCTGGAATCCAGAAACGGATGAGTTCCAATATACAAAGCCAAAGGAAAATGGGTCAAAAACGATAAACAAGAGAACGATATTATCCGAGTTGGCGCAAATTTTCGATCCATTAGGTCTTATTAACCCTATAGTGGTAAAGGGCAAAATCGTCATGCAGGATCCTAAAAAATGGTTGGGAGGAATCTTTGCCTATGGAGATACAAACTCGTTGGGAAGAGTTTCGAAGGGAAGCATCTAATATTAACAACATTAAGGTGGATAGGTACATTTCACTTCCATGTTCGGAGAAGACCAGGGCTGATATATATGGATTCTCTGATGCGTCCTTGCGAGCATATGGGTGTTGTGTATACTTGAGGATCAGCGACACTATCGGAGAAATTAAATGTACACTGCTCAGCGCTAAATCGAATGTAGCTCCTATTAAAACAAAATCTCCTCCTAAGCTGGAACTTTGTGGTGCTACTCTGCTCGTTGAGTTGGTCCTAAACGTAGTTCCCAATGTTAACCTTTTAATCGAAAACATTTATCTTTGAACAGATTCCGAAATTGTATTGCGCTGGATCTCCGCTTATCCATCGTCTTGGGAAATATTCGTCGGTAACCGCGTTTCGAAAATCCAGTCCTTATTACCCACAGCCAACTGGAAATATGTCAATAACAAAAACAATCTGGCGGATATAGTATCACGTGGTGCTTACAGCTCGGAACTTATCAACAGTATTTGGTTTACTGGACCCCAATTTCTGTACCAGAGTAAGGAAAACTGGCCAAGACAAATAGTACGGATTCCAGGTATGGAAGTTGAAAATCAGCAATCAATTGTCCTGCTATCAAACGCAGATGAAACTGAAAAATTTATAGAGAACTTTTCACGATTTAATAGTTTCGAAAAAACCAATAGAATTTTCGGATACGTCATTAAATTTTACAATAATTTGAAAAACAGAATAGCCAAATCATCTAACCCCCCAAAAAGCGCAAATTATCAGAGCTCGGCACTTACATCGGACCAATTGGAAGACGCATTTCTTCGTATAATCTGGAGCATTCAGCAGTTTCATTTCCGGGAGGAAATAAGAGATTTGTGGAAAACAAAGAAGATCAGCCCAAAAAGTGCCATCAGTAACCTCAATCCCTTCCTTGACACTGAGCACAAAGTCGAACTCCTTCGAGTAGGTGGGCTTTTGCAGAATGCAAACATTCCGTACAGTTCCAAATGTCCTATCCTACTCCCTAAAAATTCCATTTTTGTTCAAAATGTCGTTGTCCATTTACATAAAACTGATTTTCATGCAGGTCCTCAAGCTTTAATTGCGATTATCAGGCAGCGCTTCTGGATAGTCAACGCTCGTCATCTGGCAAAAAAAGTAATGGACCAGTGCCTTCATTGCTTCAAATACCGGCCGAAATTAAGGCAACAAATTATGGGCAATTTACCTGCAAGCAGAGTCAACGTCTCCAGGCCGTTTGCCATTTCTGGCGTGGATTTCTGTGGGCCATTTTATATTTTGCAGAAGCGACGAGGGTATTGCACGCACAAGGCATATGTGGCAGTCTTTATATGCTTTGCGACAAAAGCAGCTCATCTCGAAGTTGTATCTGACCTGTCAACGCAAGGCTTCATCGCGGCACTGAAACGATTTGTCGCTCGAAGAGGACTGTGCAGCGAGATTCATTGTGACAACGGCACAAATTTTGTTGGGGCTCGGAATGAGCTTAAAGAACTACTTGCATTATTCTTGGAGCAGCAAACACAGGACAAGATACAATCGTGGTGTGCTGCAGAGCGCATTCGGTTCATTCACATTGCACCCAGATCCCCACACTTTGGCGGTTTGTGGGAAGTGGTGGTAAAGTCCGCCAAAACACACATGTATCGGACAGTCAAGTCAGCGTATCTGACATACGAAGAATTCTCAACCATAGTAGCGGAAGTTGAGAGTATTTTGAATTCTTGACCACTTTGTGTTCTTAGCCCGGATCCAAACGATGAAAGTGTTCTAACGCCAGGTCATTTTTTAATTGGTGTACCTTTAAACTCCATTCCAGAACCGACAATTCAACAAGATGTATCGTTGCTTGACAGATGGAAGAGACTCACTTAAATCAAACAACACTTTTGGTCAAGATGGTCTAAGGAATATGTACTGGAGCTTCAAAGGCGAACAAAATGGAAATCTTCAGTTGAAAATATTGGTGTTGGAAGACTAGTGCTGATCGCAGACGATAAATTGCCGCCGCAGTAGTGGATACGGGTGGTAGACGTTCGTGTGAGAGGCAGCATACTACGCCGACCAGTTCATTACTTGGCTCCATTGCCTATTGATTGAACAGATCTCCACCATGTCAGTCTCTTCAAGGCGGGCATGATGTTTATACATTATCGATTTTACATATATTATATCACATTATTTTAACAAGATTATATGGTACTCTTATTATTATTATTATTTTTATTACTCTTGAATTATTGTAAAATGAATTTAAAATTTTGAATGACTAAGGAATTAAGAACTATTTCCCAATATTTCCAACATATGTATATGTACAGGGCTGAATTCCAAAATTGTATAACAGATTTTGTACCTTAGAAATGAGAAGAAACGATTCGGCGCCTTTTTTGATCAGACCGCCATCCAAAAAAGTTCGTCGATTCCACCGTCAGAAATTTGTGTGTTTTCTTTCAAATTTAAATAGTCGAAGACCCAAAACTTATGTGGACACCTCTGAATATGGTTTTCCCAACGAAAGTGACTGCCGATTACAATTCCAGGATATTTGTATTCTTACACAACTTCTATTTGCTCAGTTACCGCATGCGGGCACTCGGGATGCCGAAAATGAATAGTAGGGTTTGTTGGTCTACCGCATGTTCCCCTAATGTGCATGAGCTTAGTTTTCTTTGCGTTTATTACAAGCCCCATGTCATGACACCACTTTATAGCTTCCTCGAAATCCTCCTGCATTATCCTCATAGCTGTTTCAAAGCATGCATGCTGAACTACAATTGCCATATCATCGGCATATGCGAATGAAATACTACTCTTGAAGATTTTAAGAAGTTCGTTCGTGTACAGGATAAATAATACTGGCCCTAGTTTCAAGCCTTGTGGGACACCATATTTGACTTCCTTCCACTCACTCAATTCGCCTGTTATTTTTAAAACCTCTGTTATTTAAATAATTGCATAACCAATCTGCTAAAACCCCTCTTATTC
Organism: Volucella zonaria; assembly: GCA_963966105.1. NCBI lineage: Eukaryota > Metazoa > Arthropoda > Insecta > Diptera > Syrphidae > Volucella > Volucella zonaria. The sequence continues at coordinate 126,808,404 of OZ014530.1, read as the reverse complement.
CAGCACGATTCAGGATGTCCATTAGTTTAAGGTGATTCAAAGTATCGAATGCCTTGCTAAAGTCGATGAACATTACCATTACGTGATGACTTAAATTCAGACTATGATTGACTAAATTTGTAACTTCACCAAGTAGTTTTCCTGTGCTTTTATTCTTTTGAAACCCGAACTGGTTCTTCGCTATGGTTTTCTATTTGTCTAGAAACCTCCAAAGTCTTCTTGTTACAACTTCTTCAAGTCATTTTTCAACTATTGATAATATAGAGATAGGCCTATAGTTCTCTAAAGCCCTCTTTTCACCACCTTTGTATATTGGTCTTACAATTGCCGTCTTAAGAATAGTTGGAATTTGTCGCTCAGATAGACATCTATTAAAGATTTTGCTTAAAACTGGGGCGGCGGGTAGTAGGTAGAAGCGGAAGAATCGGATGCATCAGAGGATGAGAATGATTTAGCAGCGGCGTCAGGTGGAAGAAGTGTTTTCACTCTCCATGATATCGAGGATTCTCTGTTAACATTCGACGGAACCGGATATCCAGGGATAGAACAGTGGGTGCAAGAGTTGGAGGAAAACGCGAGTACTATAGGTTGGAATCGGTTGCAAAAATTTATATACGGTAAGCAACTATTGAAGGGGGCAGCTAGGTCGTTCATCCGTAGCCAAAGGGGTATTAGCAACTGGACTTCGCTAAGAGAAGCATTGGTGCAAGAATTCGGAGGTCGCATATCGTCTGCCGGGGCGCATCATAGGTTGAAACGCTTACGGAATACCTGTACAATTTAATAGAGATAGGGAAGCCAATCGCTCTGGATGGCGAAAGCCTGGTAACGTACTTTGCCGACGGCATACAGGACTACAAGTTAAATAAAGTGATGCTGTATCAAGCCCGAACAGTTAGCGAATTAAAGGCACAGTTAAAAGTGTACGAGCGGGTTAGAGGTCCCAATCCGCAGTCATCAAACTCAGGTGGAGGCCAACGCCCAACGTCGAATGCAAATGCTGTTAAGGTAGAGAAAGCGGAAAAGAACTGTTTTAAGTGCGGGGACACGTCCCACCTCATGCCAGATTGTCCAGTGAAGAGGAGATGGAAATGTTTTAGTTGTGGACAGGAGGGGCACAGGTCATTCGAGTGTAGAAGACAAGGCCAAGGACTACAGCGACGTGGAAGATCTGACAGGAGCAACGTGCACACCGCATCAATGAGTGACGAGGGCAGTCCTACACCAGAGGCTCGAATTGCTTTGGTAATCGGAACCAACCGAATTTTCAAAACCATTGATGTGAAGGGCTACACACTTCCGGCACTAGTAGACACCGGAAGCGATTTGTGTCTCCAATTTTACGACTGTTTATTTTTAATTGACAACGTGCAACTTAAGGCGAGCAAGCGAATTTTGGTGGGAATCGGGCAGGGCCGTGTTGCAGCGCTAGGTTGTTTCGAGGCAGACATTGAAGTAGATGGATTACAGTTTCAGATAACCTTTCATGTGGTGAAAGAACAAGATATACAATATGCCGCAGCTATCGGGAACGATGTTCTTGACAAAGTGGGTGTGGTAATTTCCGCAGAAGATGCTGAGTTTAGGCAGAAGAAGAGTGATCGCAGCCAAGCCGACACGGAGGAGTGATCGACACCCATTACAGTAGGAGGCAGTAACCTCGGTGGATCAGAAGTGATCAGAGCAGGAGGCAGTGACCTCGGTGGATCAGAAGTGATCAAAGCAGGAGGCTCGGTGGGTTAGAGGTGAACAGAGAAGGAGGCAGAAGTCTCGTGAGCACGGGGAGTGTCGATTCAAGAAGCGGAAATGCAGTTGGGGCGGCGGAAGCAAGGAGAGAGTTATTTGGTCTAGTGGAGGAATTTAACACACTCTGCATTTCCGCAGAACAAGGTGAGTTTGGTGCGAAGTGGTCAACGTCAGTCACCTAGACATAGCCACTAGAAGAGAAGTGCGGAAGATGGTAGAGGGATACACTCCCAGAAGAACCAAAGAGTCACCAGTGGAAATAAAAATTACATTGACGGACGAGATGCCAGTATTCCAGAGACCAAGACGTTTGTCATATGAGGACCGAAAGAGCGTTCAAGACTTGACCAACAAGTGGTTAGCGGAGAAAATTATTCAACCCAGTACGTCCTCGTGTCCAAGAAGGATGGAACGAAACGACTTTGCTGTGATTATAGGAGGCTCAACATGAAGTTAGTTATGGATAATTTTCCATCAGTATTAATAGATAATCTCTTGGATCAGTTGCAAGGGGCCGCAGTTTTTACGACTCTGGACTTGAAGAACGGGTTCTTCCATGTCCCCATTGAATAGGCTTCACGGAAATACACAGCCTTTGGCACTAATGATCATCAATTCGAGTTTTTGTACGTTCCATTTGGAATATGCAATTCTCCGGCGGTATTCGCGAGATATATTCGGGCCATTTTCCGAGAGCTGATCAGTAAAGGTTTCCTAATTATATACGTAGACGATCTTGTAATACCAGCCAAGGATGAGAAAGGGTGCATCGCAAAGCTAGGGGATGTACTCGCGGTTGCGGCTGAATATGGGATTCGCATCAATTGGACGAAGTGTCAACTGTTGAAGAGAAGGATCGAGTTTCTAGGATACAGCATTGAGAAGAACACTATCAGCCCATCAACAGAGAAAACAAAGGCAGTTAGTACATACCCAGTGCCAAGAGACAGGAAAGCGCTCCAACGTTTCCTGGGTCTCACGTCTTATTTCCGACGGTTCATTGAAGGATACGCAGTGACAGCCAAGCCACTGTCAGACTTGCTTCGTAAGGACGTCGACTTCAGGATAGAAGAGGAACAATTGATGGCCTTCCAGCAGCTTAAGGCAGCATTGGTAGGGGCGCCGGTCCTTAAGTTATTTAAACCGAGAGCGGCAACGGAGGTTCATGCTGATGCAAGCAAGTTCGGTTATGGGGCTATACTTTTACAAAAGGACTGCGACGATCAACAGTTACACCCGATCCAGTACCTAAGCCGGAAGACGACTCCGACTGAAAAAAAGTATCATTCCTACGAATTAGAGGTGCTGGCAACAATCGAAGCCCTAAAACGATGGAGGATCTACGTGATGGGGATTAAGGTCAAGATTGTGACTGATTGCAACGCTTTCTCCATGACTATGAAAAAGGAGAGTCCAAGTGGGCAAAGTTTCTGCATTGAACACCGATCCGTATCCAAGATGAAAAATGTGGATGCCTTGAGTCGACTTTCAAGTTTACTAGTGGAGGATTCGTTGAGTCACAAAATCAGAGAAGCTCAAGGTAGGGATGACCGGATTAGGGCAGTTGTCAAGATATTAGAAAAGGATGAATACGAAGACTATTTTATAAGGGCTGGGTTACTATATAAGGATCCCATTAAGGAACTTATAGTGATACCTACAGCGATGGAACGAGAGGTAATGGATACAGCACATCAACATGGACACTTTTCCGCTAAGAAAACACAAGATATACTGGAGAAAACGTTCTACATTCCAAACGCTGCGGCAAAAGTGGCGGATGCAGTCAAAAGCTGTCTGAAGTGTGCATAGTTTGCAGCGCCAAGACCGGAAGGACGGAAGGCTACCTCAACCCAATCAATAAGGAGGACAAGCCTTTAGGTACGACCACGTCGGGCCAATGGAGTCAACGTAGAAACACTATAACCACATCCTCGTCATAGCAGATGCGTTCTCTAAATTCGTTTGGTTATATCAAACTAGGAGCACGGGATCGGCAGAAGTCATCGATAGGCTGAGGAAGCAATCGGCAACGTTCGGCAATCCGAAGAGAGTGGTAACGGACAGAGGAACCGCCTTTACATCTAGTGCGTTTAGTGAATATTATAAGGAGGAGAGAATGCAGTATCTGGTTATTGTGACCGGGGTCCCACGCCGAAATGGGCAAGTGGAAAGGATCCACCAAATTATACTGCCTATGCTCTCTAAAGCATGTGTTCGCAGCGCAAAGAGTTGGGATAGGTACGTAGAGCGCATTCAGCAGGTGATCAAAAATACCCCGCCAAGGAGCACGACACTCAGCCCGTTTAAAATATTGACCGGCCTTGAAATGCACATCGCAGAATATCCGGAACTCCAAGAGTTATTACTGGCAGAGGCATTGCGCGAACTAAAGACCGAGAGAGATGCTGTTCGGGAGGAAGCCCGAGATCACATTCAGAAGATACAGCAGGAAAACAGAAGGGACTTTAACAAGAACAGGTTACCATGAGAAGAATACGAACTGAATGCACTAGTCGCCATTAAGCGCACACAGTTTGGGGCGGGTATGAAATTAAGACCCAAATACTTAGGGCCCTACAAGGTTATCCGCACTAAGATCCATGGCAGATATGAGGTACAGAAGGTTGGCGAGCACGAAGGGCCGGGGATAACGACCACAATGACCGAGTACATGAAGAAGTGGGTTTAAACATTTCATTCGAGCCGAATGACCATCAGGAAAGCCGAATGTGGGATTGGGCCAGACAAATGAACGATACACTACACACCAGACTTGCTCAGAGACAAAGAGACAATAATTACAGTCACAAACGGATGACTTAAGGAAAAGACAGACATGAAACAAACGAACAAAGCAACGAAGGGACAGTTCGCGCCAACGACTGGGAGGATAAAGACATTGAACAGCAATAGAAAGTAATTGAATACTACATTTATTTTATTTATAAAAGGCAGAACAGAATTGTGTTGATGAATTATAATAAAGTGAAACACATTTTCCAATCATGTTGGGCTCACTTCTGATTCATCTTCTTACAGCTAATTTTATAAATATTTTTTTTTTTAATTAACCAAACAATTTTTTTTAAATTTGACGAAATGTGCCGAACATGCGATGTACTGAGGCTCATTTAAGAAAGTGGAAGCCAAAATTCTGTAACTGCTTAACGAAGTGAAGTATCAGTCTAAAATTTTAAATATATATCCTTACAACTCCAAAGAAAATTTTAAACAACAAAATAAAAGTAGGACTGGCATAAGAAAGGGCGTAACTTAACGGTCAAAAATTTAATTTGATTCAAAAAACATATATTTTTATTTTCATACACTAATTACGAAACTTTTAAAAGATAAGCTTTAGAAATAAAATAACAAAAATTTTTAAAGAAAAAATAACTTATTTGTCAGTTTTTAAAGTTTTTCTTAGACTAAGGATTTTCGGAACGACTTTCTAAAGTCACTGACATAACATCATCTCGATTCTGCGGCAATACGCGTAGTGAGACATGCGTTAACAACTGCACACATTGTTCGGTTCCCTGAATGTGCAATGGAATTGCTGGATCTGGCAGTGGTATTTCAGCAGAATTTATGTACTCCAACAAGTCTGCGTGTGGGATGCTTGCAGTAAATGGAGGTTCAAAAAAGATGTCGTCATTATCCAAGTCAACTAAATGCATATAATCTGTGCAATCGAAATTAATGCGATTCTTCTTATAAGTTCTGAGTTTAGTTTGGTCATATAATTTCTCGCGATAGTACATAATTTTATTAATAGCTCTTTTGCGGACAGATTTCCTTCCATCGGAAAGCATTGCTAACAAACATTTTCTGTATGGGCGAAAAATTCATTTTAGATTACTTTGTTTACAACTTCTCGAAGATTTAGTGCCAAGAACTGCGTTGACTGAATAAAATTAAATAAAAGTTTACGCCATATACCACAGAATTATAAAATTTGATATTAAAATACATCGGTATATAAACATTCATAATGAAATTAGCCAATATTTTTAAATTTGCCGGAGGTAAACTACTTGCGACATAAAGGCGAAAAAGTGTGCTGACTTTTGTTAACCAACGAGAATGAATAATTTGTCCTGGACCCAAACCTTCCGATACAGCTTTGGCTATTCGATAGAGATATAAAACGTCAGTCGAAAATCTTTTTTCATCTTTATTATCCATGGGTGGAGGCATATTCCCCAATGAAGATGTTGTATTAGAACTTGGTGCTTAGCGGAAGTTGTTCATAGATCTCAAGTGTCAGGGTGAATTCCTTTACTGCATGTCAAGCTCGTTGGTGTCTCGCGAGGGACTTGAGGGTTCAGAGGATAGTGTTTCTGACAGTGTTCCTCTGTATTTTGGCCAATCAGTTATCCGACAATTCCAGAATGCTGGTTTGACGGGAGGAGCATCACTCAGGCGGAATTGGATGTATCTGTAGTCTTGAAATGAGACAATACCATCCAGTTCGTTAGCATTTGAGTGATGATGTCGGAGACAAGGGTGATATCTGACTGCCACATATCGTGTGATACGTGTAATATCGTCAGAAAGTTCCTGGCAATAGATTCGCAAGGGCATAGAACCTGGACTAAGCCACACCAGAGCATAATTCCTTTGGTATGACATACCCGGGATATGTAATCTCCGGCTTTAAGAAACCGAGAAGTGGAAAATTCAATAATAATAATAATAATAATAATAATAATAATAATAATAATAATAATAATAATAATAATAATAATAATAATAATAATAATAATAATAATAATAATAATAATAATAATAATAATAATACTAATAATAATAATAATAATAATAATAATAATAATAATAATAATAATAATAATAATAATAATAATAATAATAATAATAATAATAATAATAATAATAATAATAATAATAATAATAATAATAATAATAATAATAATAATAATAATAATAATAATAATAATAATAATAATAATAATAATAATAATAATAATAATAATAATAATAATAATAATAATAATAATAATAATAATAATAATAATAATAATAATAATAATAATAATAATAATAATAATAATAATAATAATAATAATAATAATAATAATAATAATAATAATAATAGTAATAATAATAATAATAATAATAATAATAATAATAATAATAATAATAATAATAATAATAATAATAATAATAATAATAATAATAATAATAATAATAATAATAATAATAATAATAATAATAATAATAATAATAATAATAATAATAATAATAATAATAATAATAATAATAATAATAATAATAATAATAATAATAATAATAATAATAATAATAATAATAATAATAATAATAATAATAATAATAATAATAATAATAATAATAATAATAATAATAATAATAATAATAATAATAATAATAATAATAATAATAATAATAATAATAATAATAATAATAATAATAATAATAATAATAATAATAATAATAATAATAATAATAATAATAATAATAATAATAATAATAATAATAATAATAATAATAATAATAATAATAATAATAATAATAATAATAATAATAATAATAATAATAATAATAATAATAATAATAATAATAATAATAATAATAATAATAATAATAATAATAATAATAATAATAATAATAATAATAATAATAATAATAATAATAATAATAATAATAATAATAATAATAATAATAATAATAATAATAATAATAATAATAATAATAATAATAATAATAATAATAATAATAATAATAATAATAATAATAATAATAATAATAATAATAATAATAATAATAATAATAATAATAATAATAATAATAATAATAATAATAATAATAATAATAATAATAATAATAATAATAATAATAATAATAATAATAATAATAATAATAATAATAATAATAATAATAATAATAATAATAATAATAATAATAATAATAATAATAATAATAATAATAATAATAATAATAATAATAATAATAATAATAATAATAATAATAATAATAATAATAATAATAATAATAATAATAATAATAATAATAATAATAATAATAATAATAATAATAATAATAATAATAATAATAATAATAATAATAATAATAATAATAATAATAATAATAATAATAATAATAATAATAATAATAATAATAATAATAATAATAATAATAATAATAATAATAATAATAATAATAATAATAATAATAATAATAATAATAATAATAATAATAATAATAATAATAATAATAATAATAATAATAATAATAATAATAATAATAATAATAATAAATCTTTTTTTTTTTTCGAGGGAGTGGTGAGAATCTTCATGAATCGAGCTCAATGTTGTGTGCTCGATCGCTTGTCAGGATCCGTACCGACATGAGACTCCGCCAAGGGTCCGCGCTCAGACGGGTGTGTCAGATTTTTACAGATTAACTGACCAACCCTTTTTTTCGGTAACGTTTTGGTCCAACCCGGCACCGCCGTAAGGCATTACTTCGGGTTGGCGTTACCAATATGACCCAAAAAGGATCCTTCAGTAGGTGGGCTCACAGGGTAGCATAAGTATCAAAACCCCAACTCCTCTACTTGCTTTTTAAGGATGATGGTTTCATCCATTTCTCCTGACCCTGGAGCATCGTTCCGACAATAGTATCGGGGGTAATGCTTCCAAAGTCTTGCTCTAATGCGTCTCGTTCTACCATCCATCTGTCACATTCAAAGAAAGTATGGTAGGCGTCGTCCAAGACGGAGTCCCCATAAGGGCATGCGTCATCCGCCACATTTCCAATTTTCCTGAGATAGGCGCGGAGTAGGCCGTTCCCCGTAAGAAATTCGGTGAGGTAGTAGTTCGCCCTCCCAAACTCCCGATTCATCCAGGTATCTAGTTGGCCTATCAAGCGAGCTAGTCACCTGCCTCTGGGCTCCTGCTCCCATCGATTTTTCCAGCCTTCAATTGCGTTTGACCTGGCAATTCTCATTGCCTCACGTTTACCCAATCTGGATTTCTCTTGGTGAACAAACTGTGAAAAGCAATCTTCTGCAGAAAGGCCCTTAAGGCTTCGCAGAAATATCTAACCAATGTTAAGTTTTTAATGAAAGTAATGAAATAATAAATAAATAAAAAAAAAAAGTCTCTCCTGGGCTAGTAGGTCAATCGGGATGACCACGGTAACCACCAGCACTGCAGGCTCAGAGACCGTGCGGTAGGAATACGCAACGCGAATAGCTCCTCTCCGTTGTACAGCGGTCATGCGTTTGCAGTATTTTTCATGCCGCAGCGCGTCAGCCCATATCTCGGCCGCGTAGATCATAATGGACTCGGCAGTGAGTATGCGCAGACGCTGCATGCAGTGGAGGCCATAGACGTTCGTCATGATCCTGCTAAGCGACGCTGTCACCGCTGCTGCCTTGTCCGCTGACCGCTGTATTTGTGCCCCGAAGAATAACTTGCTGTCAAGCATCACTCCGAGATACTTCACGACCTTCGTGGACGTGACTGTCGCGTCTCCCACTCCGAAGTCGCTCAAGGTGTTGATGTGTTTCTTCGTTAGCAACGCGATCTCCATTTTATGAGCTGCAACCTTGAACCCACAGCCATCCATCCAAGAAACAATTCTACGAACGGTCTGGTTGAGGTGCATCTGCGCAGCTTCGACGTCTCTCGCGATGGTGGTGACCGCGACGTCATCTGCATATCCAACCAGAGAGACGCCCTCGGGCATTCCAAACGTAGGAGCCCTTCGTAAAAGATGTTCCAAGATGTGAAAAGCAATCTTCTGCAGAAAGGCCCTTAAGGCTTCGCAGAAATATCTAACCAATGTTAAGTTTTTAATGAAAGTAATGAAATAATAAATAAATAAAAAAAAAAAGTCTCTCCTGGGCTAGTAGGTCAATCGGGATGACCACGGTAACCACCAGCACTGCAGGCTCAGAGACCGTGCGGTAGGAATACGCAACGCGAATAGCTCCTCTCCGTTGTACAGCGGTCATGCGTTTGCAGTATTTTTCATGCCGCAGCGCGTCAGCCCATATCTCGGCCGCGTAGATCATAATGGACTCGGCAGTGAGTATGCGCAGACGCTGCATGCAGTGGAGGCCATAGACGTTCGTCATGATCCTGATGATCCTGCTAAGCGACGCTGTCACCGCTGCTGCCTTGTCCGCTGACCGCTGTATTTGTGCCCCGAAGAATAACTTGCTGTCAAGCATCACTCCGAGATACTTCACGACCTTCGTGGACGTGACTGTCGCGTCTCCCACTCCGAAGTCGCTCAAGGTGTTGATGTGTTTCTTCGTTAGCAACGCGATCTCCATTTTATGAGCTGCAACCTTGAACCCACAGCCATCCATCCAAGAAACAATTCTACGAACGGTCTGGTTGAGGTGCATCTGCGCAGCTTCGACGTCTCTCGCGATGGTGGTGACCGCGACGTCATCTGCATATCCAACCAGAGAGACGCCCTCGGGCATTCCAAACGTAGGAGCCCTTCGTAAAAGATGTTCCACACTCGGGTCCCAGGATGGATCCCTGGGCAGCTTCTTTGTAAGCTATCGCTAGTTTCGTATGTGAGGAATCGCTCGTTGGAATAATCCTCCAGAGTTCTTTGCAGATACCGTCTGACAGCGTTGGAGGCGTCTTTTACATCCAAGGCCAGCAAACACACAGGGCGGGAGAAATTATTTCCCCTCTCTGTTGATCTGGTCTCTTCCACTACCTCTTAGACTGCATCGTTGATAAAGCGACCTGGGGTAAGCCGAATTGTCGAGCAGCGAGGTCTCTGGCTGCTTGCAAGGCTTAGTGGAGTCATGGCCGTAGCACTTTCTTCAAGAGTTTGCCAGTCGTGTCCAACCTGCACAGGTCCTGGGGCCTTCCGGTTCCGCATTGAGCGCACGGCCGTGGAAAGCTCCACCTCGCTGAAAGGTGGAACTCCAAAGTTGTCGGGCAATGAGTGTTCGGCTGACCGCGGTGGGTGGGGGGGAAAAGGGTTCTAACGATGGTGTTCATCATTGTCGCGTCCCTGGACCAACCTTGAGAATATACTTGTTTCTTTGCAAAACTATATTTTATTTTTGATTCGTAGAATCGTATTTTTATTTAATGGACTGCATAGAGGTATTTTTACTTGGTTCGTAAAACCGTTTCTAAAAGGAAAAATAACGCTAGAGCGGAAAAATAAAACGCACAGTTTTGAATTCTAAAATGTTATAAAATCTTTATTTCGGCTTATTGCCATTTATATATTATTGGTTATGTTTTTTGTTTTCTTGTTGTTGTACTGTTTGACGTTCGAAGTGTAGAGTTTTGTGGATTTTGTTTCGGCTATGTTTGTTTGATTTTATCTGTTTTCTGTTTAATGTGCTATTTGATGTCATCTGTTTTAATGTTTCAACATTCTCCCCCGGCATTGAACTACGTTCGCAATTAACTGGTTCGATCCTAATTGGCCAACCTATTATGTAATAATGTAAAGATTGCCAATTTTGTGATTTACTTTGCCGATGCTCATGTAATGAGAAAGAAGATTATTATTATTATGTTTAAAACACATAACAAATAAAAAGACAACGATCACTCAATCATTACAACGATAGAACACATACGTAATATGGCTATATCTATCTTCCTTACTCCAAGTGGCACTGTATGCATGCACGAAATGCAGTACATATAGTATAAAATTGCCATTGATAATTTGATAGTTGTTTATTAAAACAACTGCCGGTGCAAATTTTATTTTTATTTTTTTTTTTTTGGTGTAGTTTTGTGGTTGAATTTGGTTTTTTAAATGTAAAACCAAATAGGTAAATAGAAGTAAAGGTGTTGTAGCAGCAAACTGGGTGATACAGGAAACATCGAAGTAATTCAGGTGAGTAGATTTTGTTTAAATGAAATTTAATTATTTATTTATTTATTTTTATATCGGATGCTTGGATTGATCTTTTGAGTGTCGATCCAAGTTAAGTTTAGTTATAAGTTTTATTGTTTAATTAAAATTTTATGTGATATTACATTGTGAGTAGATAGTTATATATATTATTTAAGTTTTGTTTTTCAAGTTGTCTTCGGAGTTCGGAATTCGATATTCGGAGCTCTGGTTCGTAACCCTGAACTTAACTTGTAGATTATGGAGGGTGTCCTTGCTAAATATAGGTGTATGGATGCGCTACGCAAAATTCGATATTTTGTGTCTATCTTAGATGATCGGCTCAGCTAAGTTTTTATTATTTTTAGAATTATTATTGAATTTTTTACATTATGGTTTGAATTATGCGTTTAATGTTAAGTATTATATGTGTGTTGTAAGTATTATAATTTGAATTATATTAGAATTATTGATTTATGTGTTTTTATTTAAAGAATAGTTTGTTCTTCGCTGGTGTTGTTGGAAGGCAGATAACAGATTTTTGTTATAGGTCGTTTCATCATTCCGTTTTATGTTTTCACGCACTTCGTAAGTCCGTCTGATCCAGGGTGCATCTGATGTATTCTTGCTAGACACCACTGTAATGGAGGAAGGCGCTCGTCTTTTATGAATACCAAATCTCCAACTTTCGGCGTTGCACTGGTTTGTGCCCACTTTGGCCTTTGTTGTAGCCTAGTTAGGTATTTGGTACTCCATTTTCGCCAGAATACATCAGCTAGCACCTGCAATCGCTTCCATCGCTCGAGATATCCGACCGGCTTTGTTGAGCTGTCACCCTTTGGTATAGACTCCAAAGCTTCTCCGACTAAAAAATGTCCCGGCGTGATGGCGCTCAGATCTTCTAGGTCTTCCGTAAGAGGGCAAAGAGGCCTTGAGTTCAAGGACGCTTCTATTTGTGCAAGAAGTGTTGTGAGCTCTTCGAAGGTTAACCTCTCGTTCCCCACAATTCTTTTCAAATGGTGTTTAACCGATTTCACCCCGGCTTCCCATAGCCCACCAAAATGGGGCGAAGCGGGGGGAATGAAATGCCATTTAATACCTTTATTTACTAAGCGGCCAGCGATGTCTTTCCAATCATGTTGTGCATTCTTGAACATTCGATCTAATTCGGCGCTGGCTCCAACAAAGTTTGTCCCACAATCGCTATATATGTGGGCGCAGATTCCTCGTCGGGCGATAAATCTTTGGAACGCCGCTAGAAAAGCTTGTGTCGTCAGACCCGAAACCAGCTCAATATGAATGGCCTTTGTCGCCATACATATAAATAAGGCGAAATATCCCTTGTACGTTTTACCTCCGCGTCCCGGTGTTGTTAAACGGTCGGTCTACTTGCACTCGTACCGCTGGAAGACTTCCCATAAGTTGGCGCATTCCTTGCGCCTTGTGCCTATAGCATTTTGTGCAACGGTGGATGTGGTATCGCATGCTGCGGATGATTTGACCGATCTAGTACGTCCTGCGGATATATGCGATCGTCTGTTGAATGCCGCCATGTAAGGTGTTGTCGTGAGCGTCTCGAGCTATCAGCTTTGTCAGGTGGCCTCCTACACGTAGAACATTATTAGCGTCGATAAACGCGTTTTGTTCCTTTCTGTCTTAGATCTGTAAGTTCGTCTGAAAACATTTCCCTTTGAGCAGACTTCACGATTAACAGTCGCGACTTTTCCAGTTCGTCTGCAGTTAACGGACTGTCATTTCGGGAACCTTTTGTGGATCTACAATTGGAGGCAAACCGAAGACAGGACGCAATCACCCTCACCACTTTTGAGAGACAATAATAGCGGTGAGTAACTTGGCTGATGCTATCCCGTGCAACGCCTTGGGTACAGTATGTTTTTACTGCACCGACGGGTTGGTCGGGAACTTCGTATTCCCATCGACTTTGCAGGAATTCAGGGCCTTTCCACCACAAGTTGGATGATTGCAGTGCAGAAGGAAGGAGTTCTCGTGATGCTAAATCAGCAGGGTTTGCGTTGGTGGGAACATGTCTCCAGGCTTCGATTTTTACTTGACGTTGGATTTCGGCCGCCCGGTTTGCTACAGATGTTCCCCATCTTGTTGGTGGTGCTCGTATCCATGCTAGTGTAATTGTGGTCTATGTGTTGACCTTGTGCGTCGGTATTCCCAGGATCCTTACAGCATAGTCTACAAGCGAAGCTAGCAGCACTGCTCCACAAAGTTCAAGTCGAGGAAGTGTGACTCGTCTTTTCATCGACATAAGGAGATGCGTGTGCATCATGTTGTGTGTGTCTAAGACCCGGATGTACAGCACAGCTCCATATGCCTTTGTAGACGCATCGCAGAATCCATGCAGTTCGACGTCCTTGTTGCTTTGTCTTGTGTTGATCCACCGTGGAATTTCATTGGTCTCCATTTTTTGCAAGTCCTGTTGAAAGGCTTCCCATCGTTTACTTAGTTCTATAGGAACTGCTTCATCCCAATTCGAGCCCAAACTCCAAAGATTCTGCATGATTATTTTTGCCGTTACGATGCAGGGAGAAATCCAGCCGAGCGGGTCGAAAAGTTTGGCGATGGCAGACAAAATGGATCTTTTCGTTATGTTGTCTGCATGGAGTTGAACATTCCGAAACGAGAAAAAGTCCTTCTTAGGAAACCATTTAATTCCCAAAGTTTTGACATGATTTTCTGACTCGAACGGTAACTCGTAGTCTATCTCGCGGTCTTCTTCTGAAATGTTTTCCAGTATGGACTGTTGGTTGCTTGTCCACTTCCTCAACTTAAAGCCCGCGGCAGAAAGTAATTGGCAGGCTTCATCTCTCTTCCGGATTGCTTCTTGGACGGAATCCGCACCACTTATTAAGTCGTCCACATACATCTCATCGCAAACCATTCTGGCGCCTAGTTTGAATTGGCTACCTTCATCCTCAGCAAGCCTTTTGAGCACTCCGAGTGCTAAGTAAGGTGCTGTCGCCATTCCAAATGTGACCGTGTTCAATTTGTATGTGTTGAGCGGCTCTTCTGGTTTTCTCCTCCAAACAATCAGCTGGTAGTATCGGTCCGGTTGATGCATAGCGATTTGCCGGTACATCTTTTCTATGTCCGCCGTAAACGTGATCTTATATGTCCTCCATCGTAAGATGAGATCAACACTATCCGTCTGCAATTTTGGACCTACTAGCAGGCGATCATTCAACGACAACCCGTCTGATGTCTTTGCCGCTGCGTCGAAGACTACCCTTAACTTCGTGGTTGTACTACTCTCCTTTATCACGGCGTGATGGGGAAGGAAGAAGTGGTATGGAGTTTTGAGGATTGGGTCATCCTCGCTCACCTGTTCCATATGTCCAAGCGTAGGAAGCCGCCTGGTATGCGTAGCAAAGTGTTTTTCACAGACAACTTCCCCATCAGTCGTTGGCATTTGAAATGGCGTCTCCTCGATTTCCCAGAATTTCTGCAGTTGATGGCTTAGGTCGGTGAACTGTACGAAGCTACGTATGCGTTTTGGACTCTCAGCTGGAACTTTTCCGAAGACAATTCATCCTAATACCGTCTTCTGTGCCAAGGGTGTATTGGGCTGCCTGCTTCTGACAATGTCCGGAAGGAGAATTTCAGCGAAAACGTCAGTTCCGAACAGAAAATCGATCTACGCTGGTACGCCAAATTGAGGGTCTGCCAATCGTAGTCCTTCCAAGTGATGCCATTTGTCTGGTACCATTCGTTGGGCCGGAAGAAGCCCAGTTAGCGACTTGAAAACCAAGGCCTTAACAGCACTCTCAAATGTCAAATTAAGGGACCCGAACTTTAATTCGACATAGCTGTTTGAAGTGTCGCTGCTGACCAACCCCAACCCTGATACCTCGACAAAGGTTCGCTTCTTTTTTAAGTTCAGCAATTGTGCAGCCGCTTCAGAAATAAATGTTGCCTCTGACCCTGGATCGTTTAAGGCGCGTAGCTGGTGTAACCTACCATCTGATCCTTTGACTTTTACCACGGCTGTGGCAAGCAAAATTTGTGTTTCACGTTTTTGCAGCGCGTGAAAGCTGTTGAGCGTCGCACTAGTTGTCGGCAGTACCTCCCCCGATGGCTGAAACTCAGGCATTTGGATTGACGGCTACCTGGTAAGCATGGTAACTAGTGGACCTCACTGGATATTGCCGCTGTGATGATTCGTTTGCGTGTATTTTGTCGACCAATGGATTTTTATGAAGCAGCGAATGATGACGCTGTTGGCAGAAGAAGCAGGACTTTGAGCTGGAATAGTCCCTCACCAGGTGATTATATCCAAGGCAATTCTCGCAAACCCCTATCTTTTTAACTATTTGTTTTCTTTCTAGGTGGTCCATGTTGAGGAATTGTGTGCATCTTCTCAACACATGCTGGCTTCCTTGACACACCTTGCAAGTTACGAATCTAGATGTCTGGTTTGCGATGAATACCTTGGACTGGTTCACATGTGGTGACCGTTGTTTGACACCTGATGATTGACCTGATCGTCCTGGATTCGAAGAACCTCCTTTTTGCTGCTCCACTGCCTCCAACGTCCGAAATCGCGTTTCAAGGAATTCGGTAAATTCCTCGTACGTAGGAAGCTCCTTTGTGCTGCCCAGTTTCTCCTCCCAGAGCTGCTGAAGTAAGCACGGAAGTTTTTGCAGCAGGACAAAAATGACAATTGTGTCCCACTTTTCTACCGGTAACTCCAAGTTTCTCAATGCAAGGATGCATTCCTGCGACGTATCCAACAGCTCCTTCAGGCCATCTGCAGATTCCTTCGCCAACGTTGGCTGACCGAAAAGCAACTTCAGCTGTGCATTCACTAACACACGCTTGTGGTCGTAACGTGACGTCAGCAGCTCCCATGCCTTATCGTAATTATCGGAGTCCAGCTGAAGATGTTGGAGTAAACGTTCAGCTTCACCTCTCAATGAAGACTTCAGATAGTGCAGCTTCTCGATGTTGCTTAAGGCTTTGTTGTTATGCACCAATGATTTAAAGAGATCATGGAAGGAACTCCAAGTAGTATATGAGCCAGCAAACTTGGGTATGTTGATCTTCGGAAGCCACAATTCATTGCCTGCGCTGTTTGTCGTTGTAGGTAACGTACCTGTATACGGTGCTGCCGTAGTGAATGATTCCTTGCATTGTTCCAATGCATCCATCAACTCTGCTTTGTATTCCAGGTAAATGTCCGTTAGCTGTTCGTAGATTACTAGTAACTCTACTTTTTTCAGAGTAGCTTCTAGCCTCCCCCCTCCAACGATCGCCTGATGATAGGCTCTTGCTACCTTGATGTCATCCTCCAGCATAGAGAGTCGGCTGGTAAGATAACCCTGACCCCGGCGCTCTTTTGGAGCCTTTTTGAAATTAGTAAAATTTCTTACGATCTGACTAGAAGATCCTTCTGCAGTTCACCGCATTGAACTGAAGAACTTATTTTTTGTTCAGCCATATTATTTTGTTTTAACTGAATAGGTAAGTACAACACTGGACGAGTTTTAAATATATGTAAGTGTACTCACTTGTTTTGTTTTTCTGCTTCCAGATAGATTGGGGATTCGCAAATAGCTGTGATGCCGACTGCTAATTTCTCCAGATGCTGAGATGGTTACTGTTGCAGGTTGTTCCAGATGCAATTAAAGGTGTTTTCTTGTAATATGTATATATGTATAATTTCGCGGAGCGAGAAATTTACTATAATATGTACACGCAGCGCGGTCTCTTATATAAGATTTTTATTTGAAGAACACTGGATATATAATGTATATGTATATATATGTATATATGTATACAAGAACGTATTGTTTAGATTTTAAAAACCCGGTATAAATTCACTTATTGTATTTATTCGTAGAATAGTAAATTTATTTCACACAAAGGCTTGATTGGACTAAATGTATCAGATATTGTGCATTCGTAAAAATGCCACTTTGTTTAGAAAATGTAATTTAAATGACCGATTCAAATACACAGGCTCGATAGGACCAAATGTTTCTAAAAGGAAAAATAACACTAGAGCGGAAAAATGAAACGCACAGTTTTGAATTCTAAAATGTTATAAAATCTTTATTTCGGCTTATTGCCATTTATATATTATTGGTTATGTTTTTTGTTTGTTTGTTGTTGTACTGTTTGACGTTTGAAGTGTAGAGTTTTGTGGATTTTGTTTCGGCTATGTTTGTTTGATTTTATCTGTTTTCTGTTTAATGTGCTATTTGATGTCATCTGTTTTAATGTTTCAACAATACTCCTAGTTTGCGCTTGACGAGTTTGTATCCCAATCCCCACGGCTTTTGATTTACATCCTGGGTCAGAGCTTTACAAACTTTCCTTGGCCGCCTTGAATTCAACTGTCAAGGGAGCTGCATGGACATCACGGACCTTGGCTCTCTGTACTTGTCGACCGAGCTGTAGGCACTTCTTGCAAAGTTCTGCGATTTGGTTTGTCCATCAGTAAGCAGGACGACCTCGATGGCATGATCTGTTTCTTGGTATTGCTTCCTTGCAAGCATTTCGGATGATTTGTATTGTGCGTGTGGTTATCCGTTCCGCTCATTCGGATCGCGATAGCGATAGCGCTTCGGGAACCACGGGCAGAGATTGCTGGCCACGTTCTAGGGCCGTGGAGGACAGATTAATTTATTTTTATTTTATTTGTTATTTTTATTTCATTTCATAATGTCGATTTCGTACAACATGATAACAAATTTTTTTTGCTACTAAGAAATTATAGATTGACGAATTAAACAATCTTTAACTTAAAACTAAATTACAATAACAAATTTATAATTATATGGCAATAGATATTCGAGGAGTATAAATATATGGGGGAGGATAAAAATTTTGGGTTGAGATGTCAGGGAGAAGAAAGAGAACATGACTGCACTTTTAAACTTCGAACGGATAGATATTAATTTGATTCGCGGTGGAAGGGAATTCCATAATTTAACAGGACTAATGAAAAAATTAGGGAACGATTTAAAACGAGTTCTTCAAACAAATAGGACGGAGACTTGAAAATTATAATTTTGTGCAAAAATATATGTACAATTTCTTGCATTGAGATACTGTTGTATAGTGCAACCTAGTAATTTATTACAGAATTCAGAGATATGGTTATATCTGCGGAGACCATAAACATACCGTACATCATCATTGAAAGCAA
Organism: Volucella zonaria; assembly: GCA_963966105.1. Lineage (NCBI taxonomy): Eukaryota > Metazoa > Arthropoda > Insecta > Diptera > Syrphidae > Volucella > Volucella zonaria. The sequence continues at coordinate 126,789,599 of OZ014530.1, read as the reverse complement.
CTAAGAGCTTACGTTGCGATAGTGAGTCCAAATCACTTTAAACAACCTCAGCGTAGGTAATAATAGGCAATATTAAAGTAAGCACTAGCTTGCGTCTTGTATCCAAAGGGGCAAAGAAGGATGCAAGCCATAAATTGCGGAATCGACGATGTTGTCTGGAGTGATAGGGCCGAGCAGTTGTTCCAGCTCGCTTCTTTCTGTTAGCCATCTGTTGCACTCGAAAAACGTGTGTTTCGCGTCATCGTTTTCAGAGTCTCCGTACTGGCAAAAAGCGCTTCTGGCTTTTCCGATCTTCTTTAGGTAGCTACTGAAGTAACCATGTCCGGTTAGAAACTGGGTGACATAGTAGTTTATTTCGCCGTATTTTCGTTGTGCCCATTTGTCAGCGCTTTTGATTAGTGTTGCAGTCCAACGGCCCCTCCGTTCTGAGTCCCATCTCTCCTGCCATTGTTGTTTCGTATGTTCTTTCGCCACAAGAACAGCTGCTTCCGTTCCAATTTCGGATTTCCTATCGTATATGTATTTTCTCTCTGTTGCGATGAGATCGATGGGGGTTGTTCCCGCGACTACCAATATAGCTGCTTCTGGTACAGTTCTATATGAGCTCGCGATGCGTAAGGCACCGCGTCTCTGGACTGCTGCCATCTGTTTTCTGTATTTCTCCTGGCGAAGGGCTTCAGCCCATATTTCGCACCCATACAGGAGAATAGAGTTTGTTACCGTCATCAGAAGTTTTCTTTTGCTAGCCGTCGGGCCTCCTATGTTAGCCATTAGTCGGCTTAGTGCTGTCGTTACTTTTGCAGCCCGTTCTGATGCGCCCTTTATTTGTTGCCAGAAGGTGAGTTTCGTATTAAGGACTACCCCCAGGTACTTGACCGCTTCCTTGCTGGTGATCACCACCATCACCATCCTCAAGAGGTACTCGGGTATGCTAAAGTCGTGTTCGAGCGCGTATATTATGTCCGTCCATCTGGCTGAGTTAAAAGCATTTCGGACATCCAGAGTTGCTAGTAGCACAATCTTTCTTGAGTGGTGATTTCCTTGTTGAGCCATTTGGGTGGACTTTATCACTTCTCTAACTGCTCCGATAGTAGAGTAGCCCTTTCGAAAGCCGTGCTGTCTTTCGGCTAAACCTCCTGCTGTTTGTATGGCTGCTGTTATCCGCGTCTTCAGCAGTTTTTCCAGCATGCATAGAGGCCTGTACGCTTATGGGGTGTCTAGGTTGCCTTTCCCCTTGCTGATTAGTACCAGTCGTTGCATTTTCCACCTTCTGGGGAAAACCGCTTCTTGCAGGCATTTGTTGTACATGTTCAATAGCAGTTGTGGGGATATTTGTGCTATCTTTTTAAGAATCTCTGCTGGTATTCCTCAGGGCCGGGGGCTTTTCGGATCTGCAGGGTTTTCGCCGCCAGAGTCAGCTCTTCTTCAGTGAATAGTGGGACTTCTTCTAGTGGAGTTATGGGGATGTCAGGGGGTCTGGTGGGGTGAGTTGGGAATAAAGTTTCCACTATGTTCCTCATTTTTTCTTCGCTGAGGTCCGGGCTTGTCATCCGTCTTCCCAGCTTTCGCATTACGATCTTATAGCCTAGTCCCCAGGGATCGTTGCCACCATCTCGGCGAAGGGCTTCCCACTTGTGCTTTTTACTCTGTTTTATTGCTCTCTTGAGCTCGGTCCTTGCATTACTGAACTCCGTTACAGTGTTTGCATTGAGTTCCGCATTTCTTCTTCTCCCCCTGGTGACTCTGCGCCTCAGGTGTAGGCATTTTCTTCGGAGAGCCGCGATCTCGTCGGTCCACCAGTACACCGGTTTTCTGTTTTGGTACCCGAGATGGACGCGTGGCATCGATGCGTTGCATGCTTGGCGTATAAGCTGCATCGTAGCTTCTGTGTTTGTTTCTGCATTCCCCGCCATTTCTGCGGTCGTATTTACGGTCCCCTCGAGTGCAGATCTGAGTAGCTCTTCATTGAGTCTATTGGCATTCCATCGTGTTTTTCGGCTTCGGTTCGGGTTGATGGCGCGTTCTTGGCTGCATATTTCGTAAGCGATGTATTGATGATCGCTGCCTGTGAAGTCTTCTATAACTCTCCAATTTTTTATCTTGGCTGAAGTTTGTTCTGAGGCAAAGGTTATGTCAGGGATTGTCTCTTCGTATCTAGATCTCCTAAATGTAGACGTGTTGCCTATATTGACTACATTAATACTTCTTCTTGCGGCCATTTCGAGTATGTACGAGTACCTTCCGCGTGAGTTTGTATTTGGCATACAAGTCACCGGCGACCAGCACTTCCCCCTCTGTCTCTTGTATAAAGTCTTCTAATCTATCCAGTTTTTCTCGGAACTCGCTTATGCCTTCGTTTGGGGTGAAATAGCAGCTTATTAGTGTGAGTTCCGCGCATTTCATCCAGGCGGAGCCTCTTTCACTGCCTTGGTCTTTAACAGTAATTTTTGTCGCGTTCGGGATCCAGACAGCGGCGGTTCCCAGTGTGTCTGTGATCCAGTTTGGGCATTCTTTATTCTTATACTGTTCGCTGATGATAACTATGTCTGCTTTCAGCTCAGTTATGAGTTTGGTTAGGAGCTCATCCGCCATTCGAATTCTGTGGAGATTTCCTTGAAGTATTCTGCTCATTTGGCGTTTCTTTTCTTTGCTCTTTCAAGTGCCTCTCTAAACACCTGATATTTGCCTGACCCTGGCACGTGATCCAGTCCTAGTGATGGATTCTTAAGCGCAGTGCGTTAGCACCACTTTGCGCTTTTCGTGCAGTCTTGTTTTTTGTGTCCCTGTTCTCCGCATTTAATACAGAGCCCCAGGCTCTTTCGATCCACTTCTGCGCAGGAAGTTTGCAGGTGTCCATACCCGAAGCATCTGTAGCAGCATGGGACTACAACCCTTCTGCGGATTCTGCAGTGAATCCATCCTATCTTAATCCTGGGGGATTTCATTAGTTCTTCGGCTATTCGAGTGTTTACTTCTACTATGGCAATTTGTTGGCCACTTCGACTCTGTTTAGTGACAAAAGCTCGGATGTCTAATGTGGGGTCACTAACTCTGTTCTTTATGGCTTGGTGGACCTCTTCTACAGTGGTAAGTTCGTCCATATCCCTTATTTCGAGTGTTATTTTTGGTTCCAGATTACGAACAACCGCCTTTTCGCCTAAGATATTTTCCAGCGACCTTCCAAAGGCTACCTTGTCCTTTGTCTTGGCGTCGAGCTCAACGAGGACGTCTCCTCCTTTCGTTTTGCGCACTGCTCTTATGACAGTTCGAGAGTCATCTGGGTTTGCGCTGGTGCGTATTTCCTTTAGGATCCCTTCATATGTTTCTTCGCCTCTCGGCTTAATAAGAATTGCTTCGGGTCGGAGCTTGGCTTGTTTTTTCTTTTTCTGTCTATTCCTTGGTGTAGTTTCCTTTCCTTTTTGCTCGTCTATTTTTTGTTTTTGGGGAGTTTTCTCCTCTTTCGAGTCCCTCTGTTCTTCGTGTGTTCGAGCTTTTTTCCGTGTAACTATATGCCGCTTTTCCCTTCCGTTCTCGTTGGATTGTCTAAGCGATTCAGTTTCTGCTGGGCTCGCTGCTACTCTTTTCTTCTTTGCGGTTCTTGGTGTGTCTTCTATTACCACAACCGGCTGACACTTCTTGCTCCAAGAGGTTGTATTTGGTCGTGTTGTTTGTTTCTCCGTGTTCAGCCAATTTCGTCTATAGCTTTCCATTACCTCCATCAGTTCCTCTAGTTCTGAGACACCCGATTTTACGTCCATGCTGACATTCTTTTGCCTTGTCATAACCAGTTTAATTTTTCGAAGCACGTCTTTACACTTGGTTAAGGACTCTTGCTCCGCGGTTCTCATCTTCTCATTATACTCTTGCCGTGGTGAGGTGTAGGCTATCACGGACTCTGTCAGGACCGGTGTTGTTTCCTCGTCTTTTTCTCGCGGGTTTTTGTTTGCTGCTAAGGAGAGACGAGCTGGTGTCGGTTCTGTGGTGCTCGGTTGCAATTTCCGCTCACTAATAATAATAATAATAATAATAATAATAATAATAATAATAATAATAATAATAATAATAATAATAATAATAATAATAATAATAATAATAATAATAATAATAATAATAATAATAATAATAATAATAATAATAATAATAATAATAATAATAATAATAATAATAATAATAATAATAATAATAATAATAATAATTTTTTTTTTTTTTTTTTTTTTTGCGTGTGAGGAGGTCAAAAATGCTTCGCGCATCATCAAAACTGTCGTCACAGTAATGGTATGTGGAAAAAAAACAAAAACACTAAAAAACTTCCCCCTCCTTCGCGGACCTCTTTCCACCCTGGTACCGAAACTTTTGCCATTACTTCAGGGTGGGGTCCTTCGTGTAGCGCCCTTTGACATCTACGTGAAATGCCTGCGTCCAGGCCACGCTTGGGTTATTCTCTCTTTGCTATCTTTGCTATTTGAGGCATTACCTTGCGGCTTCGAGGTCTCTTTGTTTGGACTTAAGAATTTTTTCAACATATTTTTGGATTATTTGCCAGTTTTCTTCGCTTGAGCTCATCTTCCGTATTATATTTTCGGGGGTAATTTGTCCCATGTGTAGCTCTATTTCTTCCCGCATAGGACTCCATTTTCTGCAATAGAAGAAAGTGTGTTCCGCATCATCACTTTCGGCATCTCCATATAAGCAGCTTGGTTGCGCGCATTTATGTACGAGTATGCGATGAAGGTATCTTCGGAAGTAGCCATGTCCTGAGAGCATTTGCGTCAAATAGTAGTTGGTTTCGCCTGCACGCCGATTAAGCCAAGGTTCTAACACCGGTATCATTCGGGCCGTCCATCTGCCACGGTCATCATTTGTCCATGTATCTTGCCATGTACATATGGTTTGTCGCCTTATCGCTGCTGCTGCTAGCGCCGTGTATCCGCCGTTTGTCCTCATTTGCCATATTTTGTGCCGTTCTTTAGCAAGAAGGTCAATTGGTACCACTCCCGCTATTACCCGTATTGCTGCGTCAGATACAGTGCGATATGCCGAAGCTATGCGCAAAGCCGCTGTCCGCTGTACTGCTAGAAGCTGCTTTCTTCGTTTTTCGACATTTAAAGTTTCTGCCCACACTTCGCTTCCGTAAATGAGGATAGCGTTGTTTGTTGCCATCAATAATTTTCTTTTGCTGGCCATCGGGCCCCCGACATTTGCCATTAGTCTGCTGAGGTAGGCTGTGGCTTTTCCCGCTTTCATCGCTGCGTATTGCAGTTGCGTCCCGAATGTAATTTTGCTGTCTAGCCTGATGCCTAAATATTTTATGGATTTTTGCGTCATTATTGCTTCTTCATTTATTCGCATCTCCAGTTCTGTGGGCGTCTGTCTTCGTGTAAAGAGTAATAGCTCGGTTTTCTGTGTTGCAAGATGTAGTCTATGTGAGTTTAGCCATGCTTGAGTTCTTAGCATTACTTGGGTGAGCTTGCGTTGCACTGCTTCCGTGGTTCGTGCTGTGATGACTGCGGCTATATCATCTGCGTATCCTACTAGGAAGACATCGTCTGGCATCTCTATGTGTAATATCTCGTCATAGGTTATATTCCACAGATCAGGGCCCAATATAGATCCCTGCGCTGCTCCTGCCGTGATTTGTCTTGTTCTTGTCCCCGATTTAGTCTTATATTCCAGTACCCGGTTGCTCAGGTAGCTATTTATTATTTTCTTCAGGTACGTAGGCATTTGGGGCCTGCGTTCCAGAGCTTCGACTATATCCTTCCATCTGAGGCTATTAAAGGCATTTTTGACATCTAGGGTCGCAAGAAGAACAAAAGGTCTAGAGTGGTGGTTACCTCGTTGCGTTGCTTGTGCTGCTCTGATTACTTCTTCTATAGCGCCAGCCGTAGATTTACCTGGGCTAAAACCATGCTGCTTTGGGCTTAGTCCTCCGGATGCCTCTATGGCGGAGTTTAGATGAGGCTTAATCAATCTTTCCAGTAACTTCCCTGCTGTGTCGAGCATGCAGAGCGGTCGGTATGCTGATGGGCTTTCCGGGTTTCCTTTTCCTTTGCTTATAAGAACCAGGCGCTGCCTCTTCCAAGTTTCTGGGAAGACTCCCCCACTGAGGCATGAGTTGTACATCCTGAGTAAAAAATGGGGACGTTTTTCAGCTATCTCCTTCAGAACCTCCGCTGGAATGCCATCTAGACCGGGAGCTTTTCTGTTCCTGAGCAACCTAGCTGCTGCTCTGATTTCTGTCTCCGTGAAAGGTTCTATAACTTCCTCTGGTCCTGTGCTATCGCGTTCGACAGTCCTCGCTTCGTGAGTTGGGAAAAGCGTCGTGACTATATGTTCCATTGTTTCAACGTCTAGTTCTTGGGCTGGTAACTCATTTTCAAGTTTTCTCATAGCCACTTTATATCCCAGGCCCCATGGATTGCGGTTGATATCCTGGCAGAGCTCTTCCCATTTCTTCCTCTTGCTTTTGCAGATGGCAGCTTTTAACTCCTTTTTTGCTCGTTTATACTCTTGGTTTTCGTTGGCTGCCTCGCCCCTCCGTTTCGCTTTTGTAAGTCTGCGTCTGCAGCGCAGGCAGTTTCGTCTGAGTTGCGCGATTTCGTCATTCCACCAGTAAACAACTCGTCTTTTCCTTCTGTTTTGTTATTCCTTGGGCATGGCTGCGTTGCAGGCTTGTCTTATAGCTTGCATGACTTGTGTGACCACTGTCCTGGCGTCATATGGGCTGTCAGTCGTGAGCCTGGTTCTGTCGAGTGTAGTTATCAACGCTTCTACGTTCAGTTTCGCGACGTTCCATTTCCTGACTTTAGTATTTCGTGTTTCGTGCGTTGTGATATCTGTATTCATCTCCCAGTATCTTCCTCCAGTACTTTCCATTTTTTAATTTTGCCGCCTATTCTCTCCGAGACCATTGTGATGTCGGGGATGGTACCCTCGCATCCGGGTCTTCTGAAAGTCGGTACGCTTCCAGTATTTGCAACGATGAGCCCAAATCTTGAAGCCATATCAAGTACTCTCCGTCCTTTAGAGTTTGTTGTTGGAATCCCCCATTCCACGGCTCTGGAGTTAAAGTCTCCTGCTACAATGAACACGCCTTCGAGCTGGAGTATTTTCTTTTCAATTGCATCCAGCTTATCTTGGAAATCCTGGACGTTTTCGCTCGGCGTTAAGTAGCAGCTACCGACTGTAACGCCTTTAGTGTGTGCATAAGAGTAACCAGTTCCTGAGCCACTGTAGGTTAGTGTTGTACTCGCTGTGCTTGGTACCCAGACTGCTGCTGTTGCCGTTGTGTCTTCTAGCCATGTACCACTGTCTCTTTTCGTGTACTGCTCGCTGATGATGACGAAGTCAATCTGATGTTCGAGGACAAGCTGGGAAAGGAGAGAATCGGCCGTTCTACTCCTGTGCAGGTTAGCTTGAAGGAATTTCATTTAATATAAGCTTTACATCTGCGGGAGCCCGGCAGGTGATCGACCATGCAGACATAGGCAGCATTTTGCGGGCTTTTCACATTCCTTCTTTTTGTGTCCGCTTTCTCCGCATCGTATGCATATTCCTTGTCCTTTTCTGTCTGGTCCCTTGCAGTCATATTGTAGGTGACCAGCGCCGAAGCACCTGTAGCAACGTTTGATATCTTCTAGTTGCCTCACTCTGCACATGGTCCATCCTATCCGCAGGCGTTGTGATTTATGTATAAACGATGCTCCTTCGATGCTCAACGTAACGTATGCCCGCCGTTGTTCTCTGCTATCGGTTCGTGTTATGGTGACACTAAGATCTGCATCGTTATCTTGGAGAGCCGCCTTTACGGCCGTTGCTACTTCATCCTTGTCCGAGAGTGCGTCTAGGTCTCGGATTTCAATGGTGGCCTTTTGTTTCAGTTCTGTAACTGTTCCCGTATCTTTGAGTGTGCTCTTGATGGCATTGCAGAATTCAGCCTTTTTGCCTCCTTTTTTAATTTCTAATAGAATAGCTCCTGCCTTTGTTTTCCGTATTGAGCGGATCCCCACTTCGGCTGCCTCAGGCTTGACCTTTTGTCGGAGGTTTTTGAGCACATCTGCGGAACTGTGGCCATTTCCTGGTCTTACCAAGACCGCTTCTGTATGCTCTCTCTTGTTACGCGGCGGTTTCTCTTTTGGTTCTCGTCGTTGAACCATTTTCGAGGGATTCTCATTTGCCTGTGCTTCGTGTGTTCGAGGTTTTTTACGCGTGACTGTATACCACGTTTGTTGTTTCTTTTCCGCCATCTTTTCTGCAGGGGTAGTTGCCACACTTTTGTTTTTCGGAGTTGTTGGTGTATCAACTGTTACTGCGTTTAGTTTGTGCTTTGTGTTACCCAGTGGTGGCTTTACGCGCCTAATCTGTTTTTCTGACGTGATCCAGTTCCGCCTATAATCCTCTATTACGTCAAAAAGTTCGTCAAGCTCGGAGATGCCATTTTTTACGTCCATGCTAACGTTTTTTTGCCTTGCCATGGCCACCTTCATTTTTTGTATTACTGCTTTACATTTGTTTAGAGTCTCATGCTCTGCAGTTCTCATCTTATCTATAAACTGCTGCCGTGGGGAGGTGTCTACCTTTGTAGGAGTTCCAGGCGCGTGCATGATTTCCTTGTCTTGATCGCACTTCGTGGGTACTTCAAAGGTGGAATCTTCGGCAAGAGCGGGTTTAAGAGCGTTCGCTAACTCTTTTGGCGGTTCGCTCGGATTTGCTACGCCTGTAGTCGTAGCTGCTGCTACTGGCGATCGACTGACCTTTCTGCTTCCTCTGAAGATTTCAGCGTATTCTACAGAGCTCTGTGTTTGCTTTTGTTGTTGTTTGTTTGGTGTTTGTTTATGTTTTGGTGGTGTTTTGATCATTTTTCTTTTTCTATTGAGTCCCCGCTTTGAGCCGCTATCCTCGTACCGTTGTACAGTCGCTTCTAACAATCCCCGTGGTTATCTATGCAAGCAGGGAGGCCACGCAAGGGTTGACATAGGTCCTTATGAGAGTCTATGTTCAGAGCCGGGATCTAAGCGCAAAACCAAGAGTTATTCTCAACTGAACCTGTACCACCAACTTAACGGCGACGGACTCGGAACGTACTCAAAGCCTAGCCACAGTTTTAATGGGACGGGGGCGGATGCAGCATTAGCCTGAAAGCCGTTTCTCCAAGATGTCACTTTTGGTTATTAAGGTAACAGAATACTGCATCCACCAGCTCTCGGCAATCTATTCCAAATGTTTCATCGAGATCGTGTACCGGTTTCGTATTCCAGGTCGTCATCAGTTTCATAACCCTCATCAGGTATCTATTCCAATGAGGTCTCCCGCTCTCGTTGGCCCCGACCCACGATCCACACAGGTTGGTTACTGCGTCTCACAATGGGTCGCTCAGGTGTCCAGAGTCGGGCATTAGGAATAATAATAATAATAATAATAATAATAATAATAATAATAATAATAATAATAATAATAATAATAATAATAATAATAATAATAATAATAATAATAATAATAATAATAATAATAATAATAATAATAATAATAATAATAATAATAATAATAATAATAATAATAATAATAATAATAATAATAATAATAATAATAATAATAATAATAATAATAATAATAATAATAATAATAATAATAATAATAATAATAATAATAATAATAATAATAATAATAATAATAATAATAATAATAATAATAATAATAATAATAATAATAATAATAATAATAATAATAATAATAATAATAATAATAATAATAATAATAATAATAATAATAATAATAATAATAATAATAATAATAATAATAATAATAATAATAATAATAATAATAATAATAATAATAATAATAATAATAATAATAATAATAATAATAATAATAATAATAATAATAATAATAATAATAATAATAATAATAATAATAATAATAATAATAATAATAATAATAATAATAATAATAATAATAATAATAATAATAATAATAATAATAATAATAATAATAATAATAATAATAATAATAATAATAATAATAATAATAATAATAATAATAATAATAATAATAATAATAATAATAATAATAATAATAATAATAATAATAATAATAATAATAATAATAATAATAATAATAATAATAATAATAATAATAATAATAATAATAATAATAATAATAATAATAATAATAATAATAATAATAATAATAATAATAATAATAATAATAATAATAATAATAATAATAATAATAATAATAATAATAATAATAATAATAATAATAATAATAATAATAATAATAATAATAATAATAATAATAATAATAATAATAATAATAATAATAATAATAATAATAATAATAATAATAATAATAATAATAATAATAATAATAATAATAATAATAATAATAATAATAATAATAATAATAATAATAATAATAATAATAATAATAATAATAATAATAATAATAATAATAATAATAATAATAATAATAATAATAATAATAATAATAATAATAATAATAATAATAATAATAATAATAATAATAATAATAATAATAATAATAATAATAATAATAATAATAATAATAATAATAATAATAATAATAATAATAATAATAATAATAATAATAATAATAATAATAATAATAATAATAATAATAATAATAATAATAATAATAATAATAATAATAATAATAATAATAATAATAATAATAATAATAATAATAATAATAATAATAATAATAATAATAATAATAATAATAATAATAATAATAATAATAATAATAATAATAATAATAATAATAATAATAATAATAATAATAATAATAATAATAATAATAATAATAATAATAATAATAATAATAATAATAATAATAATAATAATAATAATAATAATAATAATAATAATAATAATAATAATAATAATAATAATAATAATAATAATAATAATAATAATAATAATAATAATAATAATAATAATAATAATAATAATAATAATAATAATAATAATAATAATAATAATAATAATAATAATAATAATAATAATAATAATAATAATAATAATAATAATAATAATAATAATAATTTTTATTTAATAATAATAATTTTTATTTAATAATAATAATTTTTATTTAATAATAATAATTTTTTTTTAATAATAATAATTTTTTTTTTTTTTTTTTTTTGCGTGTGAGGAGGTCAAAAATGCTTCGCGCATCAAAACTGTCGTCACAGTAATGGTATGTGGAAAAAAAACAAAAACACTAAAAAACTTCCCCCTCCTTCGCGGACCTCTTTCCAACCTGGTACCGAAACTTTTGCCATTGCTTCAGGGTGGGGTCCTTCGTGTAGCGCCCTTTGACATCTACGTGAAATGCCTGCGTCCAGGCCACGCTTGGGTTATTCCCTCTTTGCTATCTTTGCTATTTGAGGCATTACCTTGCGGCTTCGAGGTCTCTTTGTTTGGACTTAAGAATTTTTTCAACATATTTTTGGATTATTTGCCAGTTTTCTTCGCTTGAGCTCATCTTCCGTATTATATTTTCGGGGGTAATTTGTCCCATGTGTAGCTCTATTTCTTCCCGCATAGGACTCCATTTTCTGCAATAGAAGAAAGTGTGTTCCGCATCATCACTTTCGGCATCTCCATATAAGCAGCTTGGTTGCGCGCATTTATGTACGAGTATGCGATGAAGGTATCTTCGGAAGTAGCCATGTCCTGAGAGCATTTGCGTCAAATAGTAGTTGGTTTCGCCTGCACGCCGATTAAGCCAAGGTTCTAACACCGGTATCATTCGGGCCGTCCATCTGCCACGGTCATCATTTGTCCATGTATCTTGCCATGTACATATGGTTTGTCGCCTTATCGCTGCTGCTGCTAGCGCCGTGTATCCGCCGTTTGTCCTCATTTGCCATATTTTGTGCCGTTCTTTAGCAAGAAGGTCAATTGGTACCACTCCCGCTATTACCCGTATTGCTGCGTCAGATACAGTGCGATATGCCGAAGCTATGCGCAAAGCCGCTGTCCGCTGTACTGCTAGAAGCTGCTTTCTTCGTTTTTCGACATTTAAAGTTTCTGCCCACACTTCGCTTCCGTAAATGAGGATAGCGTTGTTTGTTGCCATCAATAATTTTCTTTTGCTGGCCATCGGGCCCCCGACATTTGCCATTAGTCTGCTGAGGTAGGCTGTGGCTTTTCCCGCTTTCATCGCTGCGTATTGCAGTTGCGTCCCGAATGTAATTTTGCTGTCTAGCCTGATGCCTAAATATTTTATGGATTTTTGCGTCATTATTGCTTCTTCATTTATTCGCATCTCCAGTTCTGTGGGCGTCTGTCTTCGTGTAAAGAGTAATAGCTCGGTTTTCTGTGTTGCAAGATGTAGTCCATGTGAGTTTAGCCATGCTTGAGTTCTTAGCATTATAATAATAATAATAATAATAATAATAATAATAATAATAATAATAATAATAATAATAATAATAATAATAATAATAATAATAATAATAATAATAATAATAATAATAATAATAATAATAATAATAATAATAATAATAATAATAATAATAATAATAATAATAATAATAATAATAATAATAATAATAATAATAATAATAATAATAATAATAATAATAATAATAATAATAATAATAATAATAATAATAATAATAATAATAATAATAATAATAATATTAATAATAATAATAATAATAATAATAATAATAATAATAATAATAATAATAATAATAATAATAATGCGAAAACCCACAGTTTAGAGCTGTCTACAGAAGGGCTATATACAATCTTTTTACGGATCTCTATGGAAACTTTCAGGGCAGAATTAATGAAAATAACGTAGTCCGTAGAAAAGGTGCTATCATTACTAATGAATATGTTGAACGAGACAGACAGCACAGAATCGCATAAGTGCTGGCTTACTATGGCAGAAATGCCTTATTATAAATATAACACCGATCCTGTATTGGAAAATAAAACCTACAAACTCTACTTGGACCGAACTGTGCTAACTGACCACCCAGTTGAATATAATAGACCAGACTTGATCTTAGTAAAGAAATAAAAAACACAAATCTTGCTCATAGAAATAACCGTAATCTGCAAGAGTGCTCGCCAGATCTCGACGTTCAGCTTCTCATCTGCTACAGGCAAAAAACGTGTGATGAACGTCGTCTGTTGTAGAGTCTCCGTACTGACAGGCTGGATTATTCTTTTTGCCGATCTTGTGGAGGAAAGCGTTGAAATAACCGTGTCCGGTGAGAAACTGGGTAATGTAATAGTTTATCTCACCGTGTTTGCGTTCGTTCCAATCGGCTACGTTCCTCATCAGCCTTGCTGTCCACCGTCCTCTGCTTTCTGAGCTCCAGCGCTCTTACCACTTCTGCTTGGTGTGCTGTTTTACCTCCTCGGTTGCCGCTTTCAATTCAATTTTAACCTTTTTGTCATAGGCGTACTTCCTTTCTGCCGCTAGCAGTTCGATGCGGCTGACTCCTGCGACCACAAGGACAGCTGGTTCCGACACAGTTCGGTATGAGCTGGCTACTCGTTGGGCTCCCCGTCTTTGTACGGCAGCCATCTGTTTTCGGTACTTCTCTTGTTTTAGTGAATCTGCCCAGATCTCGCTTCCATACAGAAGAACGGAGTGGGCTGTGGACATCAGCAGCTTTCGCTTACCGGCCGTCGGTCCACCTACGTTTGCCATCAATCTGCTGAGGGAAGCAGTTGTTTTCGAGGCTCTTTTCACTGCTGTCTTTTTTTGCTGACAAAAAGTTAGCTTTGTGTCGTGCCTCAATCCCTAGTACTTCACCGCAACGCTGCTTCGTATCACTTCGGTGGCGATTTGGAAGTCGATTTGAGTGGGAATCCCCTTCTTCGTCAGAAGTACTATCTCCGTTTTCTCTGTTGCCAGGCTTAGCCCATGATCATCCATCCAAGAGTTCGCTCGTCGCATGACCTGGCTTAACTTTCTTTGCGCGTTTTTGATGTCTCCGCCGCGATGTCATCAGCGTAACCAACCAAAAAGGTGTCTTCAGGCATATCCATGCGAAGGATATCATCGTAGGAGATGTTCCAGAGGTCTGGTCCTATGATTAATCCTTGCGCTGCACCTGATGTTACTTTTTTTCTCCGCGGGCCTTCTGTCGTTTCGTAGATCAACTCTCGATCCCTGAGATAGTCCTACACTATTCGTAGGAGGTACGGTATGTGGAATCTCCGTTCGAGCGCGTTAAGATGTCGCTCCACCTGGCCGAGTTGAAGGCGTTTCGTACGTCCAGGGTTGCTAACAAGACAATCTTCTTGGAGTAGTGGTTTCCCTGTTGAGCAATTTGGGTGGCGTACACTACTTCTTCAATTGCCCCGATCGTAGATCTGCCTCTCCTGAAGCCATACTATCTCTCTGACAAGTCACCTGATGTTTGTACTGCCGCTATCAGCCGTGGTTGCAGTAGCTTTTCGAAGAGTTTGACCGCAGTGTCCAGCATGCACAGAGGCCTGTATGCCGATTAGGAATCCGGGTCTCCTTTGCCTTTGCTGATCAGCACCAGGCGTTGTATAATAATAATAATAATAATAATAATAATAATAATAATAATAATAATAATAATAATAATAATAATAATAATAATAATAATAATAATAATAATAATAATAATAATAATAATAATAATAATAATAATAATAATAATAATAATAATAATAATAATAATAATAATAATAATAATAATAATAATAATAATAATAATAATAATA